>CM064516.1:23519538-24119538 GCA_032716605.1 Paralithodes platypus | reverse complement strand
TGTCACTATCATAGTATCATAGTATTTAGGGGAGGTGTGGTGGAGTGGTCATGCCACTGGATTGGTAATCCAATGGACCCGGGTTCAAATCCCGATATGTCAATGGGAAGATATTATTGGGATTGAATTTGTGCTGTACCTAGTATCAGTGCATTACCACAAAGCCCACCGAAATGCCAAAAAAATACCCTCATTGTTCCCTGATTAAATAACACTGTATGAATATTCCCATATTCAAAATATGTTACAGGGGGACAATGCCTAGTGAGTTCACTGCTCAATAGGTGGCGTTCTGAGAGTGAGGGTCTGAGTCTGGAGGGTGAGACGGTGAAGCACTTGAGCGAAGCAACCAGCCGCTTCAGAGATGGAGCTGCTTCGAGCCATGATGGATGCTTCACATGTCTCACTCCCCAGACTGGAACAAGACCTCACGGGCTTCACCGTGTTGAGCGGTGGAATGTACAGGCTCTCAGCCTATGCCCGAGAGGGAGTAGTTGGAATATAGAAAAAAAAAAAAAAAAAAAAAAAAATGTATCACAGTTCACTAACACCGTGAGTAACACCGTACGAACGGTACGATGACTGTACACGATAATGACGTTCTTGTACCTGTTGTTGACAGGAAAAATCGCCTCCGGAGCGCCAGAAAGGAGCGCGAATTTCTAGCTGCGCTCCCCGCCTGCACTCCGATTTCAGAATTTTGCCGCTCCTTGCTCCGCGCTCCTCTATATTGGTAATGCGCACCGGATCGCAGAGCGCAGAGCGCCAAATGGCGCGCACCTGCCCACCTCTGAAAACCGTTATGGGCTCTCTCGCCCTTATTTTGTTCCATATGAAATTACAGCCACGTTCTCCTTACACACAGCCAGTCGAGCGGCTTATATTGATCTGGCAAAAGCGTGCGCTTTTCGTTACTTAGGCTTATACTTTCAGTAAGGCCTAGCGATAACTTAATGCTGTTAGCAGTCCTTACGCACCAGAGATCTCTCTATGTCAGTCTCATCCTTAGCCTTCCAAACATATCAGCTCTCTTAAATTTTCTGTAATTGCCGCAAACAATCACTCTTCAAAAGTGACAGTTTTCCCCTTCAATCCCAGGCTCCTTGTTTTCCCTCCAGCTTAGACTAGAAGCCTGTCCCTCCTTAATATATGGCCAGCCGCACTGAACCGGAGTTTTCTCTGACCTCTAAGTAATCGTGAACTATTTTCTAGTGGTATGAGGCAAAAAAGTTCAGACTGAGGTACATTTACCACCGGGGGAAGCCGGGGTCGGGGCCATTCAGGTCCTACGGCTCATGTCCCACAGGTACCTTGTTCGATCCTCTTAGACTAGAAATGTTTTGACATCCCCCGGTGGACTAACTAATATAGCCAGTTGTTTTTCTAGCTCTCTAAGTTTTTTCCAGGATCCTACGTGTCCTCGCTCCACACCAAGTGGGCAGAGGACGTGGTAGTCACAGGAGGTGCCCTCGGTGCAGACTTTTATCTTTGCATGTGTTTTTTCAATTTTTTGGTTACAAACTCGGTTTTCTATTACGGCCCGCCCTTTTTTCTTATTGTCTGCACAAGGGCACACTCCTTCTGTTGTTTTCCTTGTAATTCCACCCGTTAGTACTGTGATGTGGACACCCAATAGGGGCTTAAGAAAAAGGGGGGGGGGTATGCGGATCCCAGTACAAGAGATGAACCCCTTCCACAGGATTACAAGTTAATGCAGGGCAAGCTAGGCGTTATTTACGCCGGGCCAAGCCCAAATAGATATGCACGAGCTAAGAAGCTTGGGAAAAAAATTTTAATTATTAAATCTGATGTATTCATTTTAAGTTTGCAAAGCTTACTTAACCCTCCAGCCCCGGGGGCTATAGCTTGCGACTGTGCTCCGGTACCGGGTGTTTTGACGATCTTTGGCCTATGTTAACTACTCTGTAAGTCAATGAATATGTCATGTAATGTTGTAAATAAAAAAGAATAATGTTCCACAAACCTTCCTCTGTCGAATGGCGTTGAGTAGAGGTCTCTAGCCCCTCTGGTTGCATAATGGTGAGCGCGGGAAGACGAGTGCTTTTCGGCGGCAAATTCTTCCCGCGTTCGGACGCGTCGCCTCGGCCATGGCTACGACGCACCTAGCCGCTCGCCGCGCCAAAGTATTTATCTCCCTTAGACGATTTTAGTGTTTGATATTGAGAATGTGATGTTTATTTGATATTTTCTAGTTATTTTGAGGCCAATTATATAAAATATGTTTATTAGGGTATCACTGTCACTGATATTGCTAATTTTCACTCGATACCGTACATTTTATTAGTAATTGAGGTAGCTTATTGTTGTATTAGGCACTGATTATTCGTTATCACAGGTGTTTATTATACTTTGGCCATCAAATATTAGGTCTTGTGTCACTTTCACTTTGACAAATATGCTTTAGAGTGTCACTGTCACTGATAATGCTCATTTTCACTCGATACCGTACATTTTATTAGTAATTGAGGTAGGTTATTGTTGTATTAGGCACTGATTATTCGTTATCACAGGTGTTTATTATACTTTGGCCATCAAATATTAGGTCTTGTGTCACTTTCACTTTGACAAATATGCTTTAGTGTCACTGTCACTGATAATGCTCATTTTCACTCGATACCGTACATTTTATTAGTAATTGAGGTAGGTTATTGTTGTATTAGGCACTGATTATTCGTTATCACAGGTGTTTATTATACTTTGGCCATCAAATATTAGGTCTTGTGTCACTTTCACTTTGACAAATATGCTTTAGAGAGTGTCACTGTCACTGATAATGCTCATTTTCACTCGATACCGTACATTTTATTAGTAATTGAGGTAGGTTATTGTTGTATTAGGCACTGATTATTCGTTATCACAGGTGTTTATACTTTGGCCATCAAATATTAGGTCTTGTGTCACTTTCACTTTGACAAATATGCTTTAGAGAGTGTCACTGTCACTGATAATGCTCATTTTCACTCGATACCGTACATTTTATTAGTAATTGAGGTAGGTTATTGTTGTATTAGGCACTGATTATTCGTTATCACAGGTGTTATTATACTTTGGCCATCAATATTAGGTCTTGTGTCACTTTCACTTAGTTATATGATTTGTAAACGATTTATATACAATTTATTGTGTCTTTTTCACTGATTTCTATATTTCTATAGGTCTAATCATATGAATGTCACTTGGTATATACATGTGTCACTTTCACATATTTATTATGGTGTAATTGTATTTGTATCAATGTTCTCATAATACATGACTTTTGTATTACAATACATTGGTTTTCTTCCACTTTTTGCCTATATATAATTATAGTGTACATATTGTCATTTTATTTGGCAATTTCAGTATGATTATTAGAACTCCAGCTTGGAGTGGTAATCAAAGAAGCAATCTACAGCACAGAGTGCCACCTTGCACTCCACACACTCCAGGTTGACTTTTTACCTGACCTCGGCTTCACCCTGCTGTTGTAGCAGACATGGCACCGCTTCTGCTGTGTTCTTCCGGATTCATTCTGAGGCAGGAAACCAAGCCTGTGCCTAGTCAAGTATTGAGCAGACTGCAAGCGGTCAATAACGGCGGGCCCAGGATGTGCCACTGCCCTCTGTGGCATAGCATACTTCTCCAGGAGCTCCGTCAACACCTGCTTTTGGAACCTCCGCAGGCTATTGAACTTCATGGGTGTGTTCACATTCCGAAGCTTGTATATGTTGTAGGCATTCAGAACTGACATGTCCACCATATGCAGAAAGAACTTTTTGTACCATCTGCACGAGGTACGCAGGCAGTCAATGAAGCCTATCTGCATGTCGGACTTGTCCACCAGCCTCATGTTGATGTTGTAGTCCAGGACAGCATCGGGCTTGGTCACCCTGGCCTGGGTGCGGCGATCCACCTTGCCAGTCTCCACCATTTCCCCCTTGTGGATGGTGGTCAGGAGGTTGACCTTCCGCTGGTCGTGCCAGTGGATAGCCAGAATGGGCCCCGACTTCTTCTTGAACACATCACCTTTTTTGGTCTTTGGAGGGAAAGGTGGCATGCCCTTCCTTTTCCCTCGTACTGTGCCTACAGTCCCCGTCTTGCGCTCATGCAGGTACTGTGAGAGAGTGGGGGACGTGTAATAATTGTCCGTGTAGAGGACGTGATTCTTATGAAAGTAGCGGTCCATCATGGCTTGCACCACTGCTCCGCCAAAGCCAATGAGGGGGTCCACAAGCAAGTCCCCTTCCTTCCCGCTGTAGACCAGGAAGTCCAGGACATAGCCAGTTTGGCAGTCGCACAGCACAAAGAATTTTATGCCAAAGCGATGTCTTTTTGAGGGGATGTACTGCCGGAAGCTGAGTTTTCCCCGGAACAGCACAAGAGACTCGTCAATGACGACCTTGCGGAAGGGCTTGAAGTAGGAGGTGAAGCGTTCTCGCATCATCTCATACAACGTCCTAATCTTCCACAGCTTGTCTGGGAGGTGGACGTCAAGGTTGGTGACAAGATGGAGCGCTGCGAGGATATCAAGGTACCGGTCGCGAGACATATATTTCCCGAAGGCAGGGTGGATATCAGATCATTGGTGATCCAATAGTCAGGCAACCTATGCTTCTTGACATGAGGCATTAGCATGGTGAGTGCCAGGAACACCATGAACTCTTTATGAGTCACTGGGGTCCACTGCCTCATGTGGCCCTGGGTCACCTTTCCCAACAAGTGGACCTGGAATTGGTGCTGCTTATTTGTCTCTTTGACAACATAGCCTACCACCTCCTCATCAAAGAAGGCCTCAAACAGTTCGTGTGGTGGAGCATTGGGGCCTGCAGGAAAATTGGGGGTAACGCCTGAACCCTCCAGTACCTCATCAAAAGCTGGCACATCAGGGTTGTATGCATCCTCATCAACTACGTCTTGCCACTGAAAAACGTAGAATGGGTCTTGTCTACGCTGACGAGGAGCTCCAGCTGGTGGCCCAGCACGCCCACGGCCAACTCGGGAGGCGCGCGCCCTAGGGCGGCGAGGGCGGCGGCCAGGGCGGTGGGCAGCACGACGGGCAGCACGACGCCGGGCCAAGCGGATGGGTCGAGGGTCGTCGATGTCCATATAGTCATCGTCAGAGTGGTCATCTTGCCCTGACGGTGGACCTATGTAATCATGGCCAGAGTCTTCAGAGAGGTGCCCTTCATCATCAGTGGCCCCCACATAATCTGGCGGGGAACCAGTGATGCGTGGGCGGCGTGCGGGTGGGCGAGGTGGGGAAGGAGTGGCAGGTGAGGCTGTGTCCCCCCGAGGTCCCGGGCTCCTTGGCCTGCGACGAGTGACAGAAAGCAATGTTTCACTGTCACTAGGGCCAGGTATTGGTGATGCGAGCTCAAAGACTTCTTCAGGAAGACATGTTGAAGGCGGGAGAGGTGGGGAGGACCGTGGGGAAAGTTGCGGGGACGTATGGCTGGGGCCAGCCGGGGTGGACGCCGCGGGAGCCTCGAACAAAACTCTCTTACTTTTCTTAATTTTCTTGGTATATTTCCTACCTTTCCCCTTTTCGGCAGCAGTATGTCTCCTGTCGGGGGACCTAGGAGGCAAATAGGCGAAAGTGTGGGGTCCTCAACCCTTGGCAATGGTGGGGGTGGTGGGGAAGAATGCGGGGCATCCGGGTCATCTTGGGTGGCGTGGGTAGATAAGGGAGACAATGGCGGACGAGAAGGGTCACCACGCTGACCCTCACTCACAGCCTCATCCTCACCAAGTAGTTTTGCTTGTTCCCTAGCTGCCGCAGCCGCCTTCTCAAGTATTTTCTGCTTATACAAATGTAGCTTGAAAGGCGATTTACCAGGGAAGGGCTTGGCGTCGTGTCACTTAAGCGAAATTTGGTGAGTGACCTTGAACTCTCCCACTCGCTCACTCTCTCAAGTTCACTGTCTTTAGGTAAACCAGCTTCCTCAACAACTGGTACATCACCTTCATCACTCTCATCACTGTCATGTCCTCTCGCAAATCCCAGGAATTGCTCTTCTTTATCACTCTCATGGCCATAATCACTCGACTTATAATTACTGGAGTCGTCACTGACTTCATCATCAACATTATGCTTGGCATCAGCTCGCTCATAAAGTCTCAATGTCGTCTCAATACCTCCGGGAGATAACACATTTAGGCGATGGCGTCGGGGTAAGGCGCGACGAACAAGCAAGGGCGTCGTAGGAAGCACGGTATCGGACACAGCGGAATCACTATTTGGCGTACTGTCCATGATGGCGTCGGGGTAGATACTGTTGCTGTGGCGGAGTTTACGCCTGGTGGCGCCACCTACCGTCCCACGATACCGAAAATGTACGCGCGGCATTCGAAAGCACGCATGCAAGCAATGGGCGTTCAAGAGCCCTTCCGGGTTGCGCGGGCCGAGGTTGTTATGGGCGTTCAAGAGCCCATCCGGGTTGGAGGGGTTAAAGCTCATGTAGTTTACGAATAATAAAAGATTGTGTTACACTACTGTTCATTATACTGTATATGTTACGTTCAGTTTTCTTTGCTAGTGGCACTAGTTTACGAAAAGTTGGTATTTGGTCGAGGTGACTCGAGATGTTCAGTGTTGCTATACTGTATATGCAAATTGCACGTTCTATGCTAGTTGCACTAGATTACGCAAGATCGGTATTGGTCGAAATGACTCAACACATGTTCCAGCCTAGTTTGCACTAGATTCACTAAGTTTAGTATTGGTCGAAGTGACTCAAATAAATGGACCTAAGGAACAAGCTGAGCTCAGCACAGGTTACAGGTCGAGGTGACAAGTTTTTTTTTGCATTTAACTCTCTGTGTCACACGGTACAACAAATACCTCATGGAAGAGGACTCTGTTGTTGGAGCAGGCTTCTTTGAAGCAACGCACTGCTCACACTCTTTCCTATTTTATACTGTTGTATGCACAACAAAACAAGTACTATTTCTTTTTCCTGTTATAAGGTTTCTTGGCTTAACCATGCGGTTATTGAGTTTTGATATTTACGAATGTCCCCCTCCAGTCTTGGAATTCAGGCAACATCGTCAATGATGAAGGGGCCACTATTAAATTATAGGTTTGATTCCCGAAGGGAAGTAGAGAAAACCTAATATTTAGTAGGGGCCCCGGAATCATTGACGACGACGTCCCTCCCGGCCATCCCCTTCCCATTCGCTGATATTTGGAGTTTATCTTGGTATATCATTGAAGGAGGAATTGTTGCGCTTGGCGAGAGGCGGTAAGAAGCCACAACGCAAGAAAATCCACCGAATGTGGGAAGCTTGTGAATAACAGTGTTAAAGTGGAAAATTCTTTTTCCTTTTGTGTTCTCTTATTTTTTTAAAAGTTTTTTCGTAGTGGGTACCCGATCTGTGACGACACCATAAGAGAAGTAGCGTTGCACTTATGAAGATGACTCTTGTTCTTCCTCGCGGCGGTTGATTCAAACGACTGACGTGGTGTTGAATGGAGACATTATACTAATAGGCAACATTGTCAATGATTCCGGGGCCCCTACTAAATATTAGGTTTTCTCTACTTCCCTTCGGGAATCAAACCAATAGTACAGTATATGTCTTTTTTTAAGAACGTATTACCTACACTCATTATGCACTCTCCACATACATTTTTCAGTCTTTCTCCACTCTCGTTTACACCATCCACACCAAAACTACCGATGACTCCCTCAACAGGCTCATTTCCTACCCTAGCATTTAGGTCCCCTAAAACTATAACGTTTTAATTTTCATCAAACCCTTGTAGACAATCTCTCAAATCCTTCCAAAAACCCTCCACCTCGTCTAACTTCCTTTCACTTCCTGGCCCATAAGCACTTACAAAAACCCACCCTCCCTTAAACCGCATTTGCACCCACAACGCCGATTCAGATTGATAATTCAGATGTTCTAAGCAATATCACCGTTACAGAGAGAGAAATATTGAATTGTTTAGATAAACTCAGGTAAATAAAACGCCTGGACCTGATACAATCTCACCTAGAGTTCTAAAGGAAGCTAAGGATGAGCTCTCCAAACCACTGACATTGCTATTCAATAAATCCTTGCAGTCTGGAACTATGCCTGATCAGTGGAAGCTAGCCAACGTAACACCAATATTCAAAAAAGGCAGCAAATCCCTACCCAGTAACTATTGTCCAATTAGCTTAACCTCAGTTGTATGTAAAATGCTAGAAACACTCATAAGAGACAGACTCGTAAATCACTTAGAGGAAAATAACATACTTAAAGATACTCAACACGGCTTTCGTAAAAAACGTTCCTGTTTAACAAACCTCTTAGACTTCTTCCACGATATCCTCAACCTCTACGATGAGAGTAAAGCTGTAGATATTATATAATTTGATTTTCAAAAGGCCTTTGACTAAGTTCCCCACAAACGTTTACTGCTAAAACTAAAAGCGCATGGAATACAAGACGGTGTGTTGAAATGGATAGAAAATTGGCTCAGCGACAGAAAGCAAAGAGTAGTAATAAACGGTAAGGCATCTAAATGGACCAATGTAAGTAGCGAGGTACATCAGGGATCGGTACTAGGACCAATTCTCTTTCTAATTTACATCAACGACATAGATGAGGGTCTCACCTGTACAATCTCAAAATTTGCTGAAATAGCGTACAGTACTCTCAAAAGAACAAGTTGACAATATGCAACAAAATGTAGATAAGTTGTCATGTTGGGCCCAAATTTTGCAAATGAGTTTCAATGCGGATAAATGTAAAGTACTACATATCGGATACCAAACTGAGAAAGCAAACTATTCGATGAATGGCACTCATCTTAAGAATGTAAACAGAGAAACCGATCTGGGAGTAACAATATTGAGTAACCTAAAACAGAGTCAACAATACACGTAGAGTTACCAAAATGATACCTATCCTAAAGAACAAACCATATGAGGAGTGTCTTAGAGAATTAAATCTATTTCCTATAACCCAGCGCAGATTAAGAGGCGATGTAATTCAAGTGTTCAAAATAATCAAAGGCATAGACAATATGAACTGTAGTAAGTAATTCACTATCGACCAATCTAATTACACGTGGGGAAACGGTTGCAAAATTATTGGTAAATCTTTTAACTCACACGAATCTAAGAATTTCTTCTTCAATCGAGTTGTCAACTTGTGGAATGGGCTTCCCCGAGACGTTATAGACTGCAGCACCGTTGATTCATTTAAATTTCGCCTAGACAAATATCTCGCATCAAACCCGCGACTGACTGCGTTTTTAAATGAATTATTTTATTTTATCCCCCCCTCAGTTACTGACCCATCTGTCCCCTACTAACTTCCTAATCCTGCCACGGACATTAGTTCCAGGGCAGTAGTTCCCTTTCCAATGTTCCCTTACCCACTCTAAACCACTGTTTGGACACTTGATCCTCAGTGTTTTGGAGGACAAGCAGCCTAGAAGGGTCACTAGACCTGTTGTTGCTTGATTTCCTTTGTACTCCTTTGTACATTAGCCTTGATGACACCTCTTTCAACTCCTCTTTCACAATAATAGCCACTCCCTCTTTCGCATTGACTCCCTCATCTACTCCAGACTTTCTACCTATCAAGTTTCCAAAATCTACTTCTCCCTCTCCTTTCATCTTTGTTTCATTCAGCGCAAGCACATCATACTACCTTCTTTCAAATAACCTTCCAATGTCCTCTCGCTTCTCATTCGTAGTACAGTGAACCCTCAAATTACGCGGGGGATGCATACTGTGCTGTCGGCGCGTACGTTCGTTTGCGCGTACATGGGAGTTAAATATAAATGGGGAAAATAGGTATTGGTCTGGGTCTGACCGAAAGTTGTACTATTTTTACCTTTCATCGCCTAAAAACCACAAATATATAACATATTACTGTACAAATATGTTTTTATAACCTAATCTACCACACAAAATACATTTAATGTATAAAAATAAGACACAAACATAAATTAACTCACATTGGTAGAGGTTGAGCAACGCCGATGTTACGGATCTGCGCCATCGATCGATAGTACTGCGCCCGAAACGGATCGACCGAAATAATAGGCCTAGCCGCCTAGGCCTACTGGTAAAGTTTTGAGTCGAAAAGTAATACACCCTGTATATAGTTTCATATAGCCTACATAGTGTCAAGTGAGATAGTTCAATAGCTCATATGCATATTAAGGAATTGGCTTTACATCATTTAGCCAGGGGAGAGCAGTGGGCTTTGAAGCAGCTTTCGAGAGAAGTGTAAACAATCTCGCCTCCAACTCCTGAACAGAAACAGATTTTACATTTCCGATTTTGTTCGCTCAATAAATTATACATGCAATGAAAAACGAAGAACAGTCTTTTAATAGATTCATAATATCCTGTTGTGCTGTTGGAAGACGAGAAATCTCGGAATGAAAGTAAAAAGTGCAATGTATCAAGGAATTGTTGTGCCAACAGTGAAGTATGGGGCTGAGACATGGGCTCTGAAGAAAAAGGAGAGAAGAAAGCTGGATGTGATGGAGATGAGCTGCTTGAGGAGTATGTGTGGAGTTACCCGTAGAGACGGATTGAGGAATGAAGAGATACGTAGGAGAGTGGGGCAGCAGGAACATTTGTCAGCCAGAGTGGACAGAAGGGTGCTGAGCTGGTATGGTCAAGTTGAACGAATGGGAGATGAAAGGCTTACAAAGAAAATATATGAGTCAGATAAAAGGGGAGATAAAAGGGCAGGAAGACCCCCATTGAGATGGAGAGACTGTGTAAGACAAGGTTTGGATGATAGAGGAATGACTATAGATCAGGCAAAGGAAGTGGTAATAAACAGGAATGAATGGAGAATGCTTGTGAATAGTTGAGTGAACACGTGGTCATTTGGGGGAAGGGGTCGGGCGCAAATTGGACTAGATAATAGTCCATCAGGCGCTGGCCCGGGGAGACGATTAATATGAAGGGTGCGCCTGGAAGTGTGGTGGGCGGGCTTGTGGGTTTGGCTCCGCTGGATGTCTGCCTGCCGAGATCGGAGCCTCTCCGGGTGGTCGGGGGCCGGGGAAGTGCTGGAGCGACCTTGGTGACCCTGGTCTCTGGGTATTCTCCTGGGTGACCTAGATGTGTGTGAATTTTGTGTTTTGTCTGTGTTTGTTCGTTGTTTTGTCTTGTGTTTTGTGTTTTCCTGTTCTTGCTCTGTCTTGAGTCGGCCACCCCCAAGAAAAAAACAAAAAAACAAAATAATAATAATAATAAAATAGAGGAAAATAAAAAGTAGGAAAAGTGGGGATTGGGCCTGAAAATATACAGTAGATAGATAGATAGACAGCTTGATAGATACATAATAGTTTGGTACGGAAGATGTGTCTCTCTCCACAGTCAACGGTGACGACGTCGGAGGGCCCGGCGTCACGCCAATATGGCCGCCCGAAACTCTCCAACATATACGAATCGACTCCTGCTCGTTCGATCGGTGCGTACATTTGAATAATTGAGCGTACTTTTTGATTTGTTGCCTCAATTGTGGTTCAAGCGTAGCTTTGATTATGCGTAGATAAATTGCGCGTATTTTGAGGGTTCACTGTACTGTACATCCACGCACATTTATGTGTTTGTCAACCCGAAGGGAAGGAAGGAAAACCTTCTATTTAGTAGTGGTTCCGTAGTCAATGACGAAGAGCCTATACTATATATACTGTAGGTTGAGATTCCGGGACCCGTTCGGGAATACCCGGAGTTCTTATCACAACCGTTGCGTATATAGCATAAAAACAATCCTTGGTTAATACCCATTAAATCTTACCAAGGGCTCATCATTGAAAAATGGATACCACTAGAAATAAAATTTAAAAGAAGAATCTATCATTTCAAATCTCCCGGTGCCTCAGCCCTCCAGCTGTGCTGTCGTAATGCTTCCCTTGCACGTGATGCCAGATTCTCTAGCGTGTTTATCTGCCTCAAATGTTATATCAAGTTGGGCATGTGCATGGGAAGGGGAAGGTGGGTGGGAACCTGACATCATTAACTACTAAATAGAAGGTTTTCCTTCCTTCCCTTCGGGTTGTCAAACCCATAATTTAGTATTGGTTCTCTCCGTCAATGACGAAGAGCCTAGAATATCACGACCGGAGGTGGGACATCAGATGCTCAACGTATACAGAGAGAACCAATTAACAGATAGGCTGACACCGGGTAAAATTAAAATTATTAGGAAAGAAGAGGCGGGTATACTGGGAAGCCTCATAAGGAAGGAAAGAGGGAAGAATAGTCATAACTTAAAATGTGTTGAGGAGAACAAGATGTAAAAATATATATGAAAGAATGCTTTAATGTCAAAACATTTCCATACTATAATGCTCCTTAAGTTGTGCAAAAATTAGCAAGAGCATTTTTTTTGTTTTTTTGCTTGCATTGGTATAAAAATGAACTATTTGTTCATACTCATTCAGTACATACAACTCGTACTTATTCACTATAGAAGAAAACCCTTCGTCTTCGTATACTTAGTCATGTTCTACATCCCCCCCCCCCCTTATTCCTTTTGGAGTTTCCGAAGGAGGAAAGCAGAACCAGACTCATTCAGTACATACAACTCGTACTTATTTACTATAGAAGAAAAACCCTTTGTCTTCTTACTTAGTCATGGTAGTAAAACTCTTCCAGTGTGACACATATTGCCTGATAGTGGTCACCGAATATTGGGCCTTTAATTTAGGGTGTAAGATAGGATCGTATTTTTTTTCTCTTAGCCATTTGGCTCGGAAAACGTCCATAATGCAAAAGTTAGGAAAGTCTGAAGGCTTCCAATTTGGTCCAAGTGGAATTGAGAGATTGGAAATTCCACTGGACGGGCACCATAGGCACAGGCGACTGTATCACGCTTGTGTGGACCAAACTGGCGCAAAGAGACACACTAGACCCTTGTATGACTTTGTACATGAGGGTCGTGTCTGGGGGAGGGAACAGGTAGATGGACGACCATGTGTTCCAATTGACCGAAAAAGAGGCCAGTCCACCCGCCGGGGTTACTGACCACCGGGTCATAGATTGAGGGGTCTTTGCTAACGTGTGGGATGCAAAAAGGTCTACTTGTGGATGGGAAGGAAGAATCGGCTTGTCGAAAGCTTCCTGTTTGAGTGCCCATACCACTGACGTACTCTTGCCCCGGGATAAGGCGTCCGCCTAAAGGTTGGCCCTTCCTGGGAGGTACTAGGCTTAAATGTAAGGAAGAATTCGCTTGCTGAAAGCTTCTTGTTTGAGTGCCCATTCCACTGACGTGCACTTGCACCGGGATAAGGTGTCCGCCCAAAGGTTGGAAATACATTTTAACCCGAATGGAACGCGAGTAAACGTTACTGCTGAATTTTGGCAGGGAAGGGCAAGAAATCTTTGATCTCTTTCGAAGACCGGAATGTGCCACAAGGCATCTTTGAGGTCCAACGTTATCAGTCACACGTCCTGATGAAGGATTAGCCGTATCCGAGACACTGTGAGCATGCGAAATCTGTAATTTTGAGTGAGGAGAGGTCTTTGACTGGTCTCATCTTTGAGCTGTCCCGTTTGGGAACAAGAAACATGCGGGATAGGAAAACTTTGGTGCCTTTTAGAACTGGCACTATTACCATCGGCTTTAAGTATTCTTTGTTTATGTACTTCTATGATGTTTGGTGAAAGTATAATTGTATTGTTCCTCAGATCATATATGACAAGAAGCAAACTTATGGTCCTAATTTGGAACCTTATTGGGGGCAATTGCAGTGATGGATAGAGCAAATTTTGCCGCCTCTGCTGCCCATTCCACCCACGGACCTTGTCCCACTCCTTCTAAAGTAAACATGCGAGGCGGAGGGTCTGTGGCAACAGTTTCTATCTTTGTAGAACACACTGAGGAGAGGGACTTTATAGCATTATGAGCAGCAAGCTTAGAGAAATCTGACCAAGGCTTCAAGGATTTTGTGGCAGAAAATACTGGAGTAGGTTTGTCCACAAAACTGAATATCAGACATGGAAGGGAAAGGAGACACGACTACATCCATTCCCCGCCTTTCAGTAACTTTTGCCCGCAGATGTTTTAACTCATTTACCTCGAGGACCCAGGATTGAGGGACCGGGTAAAGTTCAGGGATATCTGTCTCCGCGTCTTCCGGAATAGGAGGACCAATTATTGGTTGCCAAACTCGGGCAGGATCATAAAGCAAAGCCATTGGCTTTTTGGGCAACCCCGGGTCCGCCTCATGGGCAACCGGAGTGAACGGGGTTAGGAATAGCCCAGACCTGTCAAGGGTGGGAATCGTTGCCGATTCACCGACTAGGGAACACTAGGACCAATTGACCCTGAGGGACGAGGTAGTGTGGTGGTCTTTATTTGTACAGGGACAGGTTGTAAGGGAACAGTAGGTAGCGTAGAGGGCATTAGCTGAGATGACAGCTTAACCTGGGGAGTCAGAGACTCTTGTCTCACTAAACTTGGACTTAATTGCGTCTAGAACTTTTGTTTGGAACAAGGTCTCCAACTTCGTTGGGACGTGGGCAAAAGAATGTTTAGGAAACTCACGTAGTCATTACAGATAATGTCTGGGACTTAGGATATGTAAACTTTTACATCACTCCAAATATTTAGCAAAACCTGAGGCGCCCCAGCCGCAGTTATGTGGCCACTCAGATTGTGGTGGTGTTTCACGAAGAGTGCACAGTTTGTACACTTCTTAGTAGCCCACTTAGCTAACGTACAATCAACACAAGACAGATGGCGTACATACTTCTTACGTCCAAGAAGGGGGAATTTGTTGCATCTATGACCCCGCACCACTGCACAATGGTCGAGGCTGAAGCGGACGATGGGGAACCCGACATATATATACCTGGCATATAGGAGAAAGAGAGGGGATATGATAGAGACTTTTAAGATAGTGTCAGGAAAGTACGATGAGGATGTGTGTGAAGCTATCTTCTTGATGCGGGAGGGAACAAGAACGAGAGGACACTCTAAGAAAATTTACAAAGAAAGAAATAGGCTTGAGAAGGCAAAGAACTCATTTTGTGATAGAGTGGTAAATGAGTGGAACGCACTGCCCCAGTATGTAGTCGATTCCGAATCAATAAGGGAGTTTGAAAGTAATCTTGATAAAGCATGGGGAAGACAAGATTTGAAGTTTTATTATAAAACAAAAATACAGAATAGTAAAAATGTTGCGTCTGCTACCGCCAACACCGTGAACGACCGCAGCAGTGCAAGTACTGGTACTGAGCTGGATACACAGGCATAGTTTGCCTTTTCCAGAGGATCTACTGTAAGAAACTGTAAGAAATATTCTCCGGTGTAGAAAAACCCGAGAAGCCGCTCTCCGAGCACACCGGAGAGGGCCACACACCCGGATGGCGAGCCAAAACGCGGGTGACGCCCGGAGCTGATCACAGTTGTGACTCAGGCGAGGGGATGGAGATTACAAGGGAGAGCTGTTGCTCACCAGGCCAAGAATCAATGTTACATAATACCAGAGCAAAGAACAAAATCATGTACCAGCTCGTCATGCATAAGGCCTATGGAATGTCGAGTAGCCTGTTGGCTATATGAATGCAGTAAAAGAAGTTAGAGCAGGGTAGCGTATCAGCTGCATCTTACATAAGAATGGATTCAAGTGGGATAGTCTATGGCAGGGGTGTCAAACTCATTTACTCTGGCGAGTCAAATTTGACACTGTACAATATTGTAGGGCCGCATTAACCCCTTCTGTACCGGCGACGTCTTTTATATTATATTGTAGCTATGTTTAGAGGATTGTGTGCAATTTAAGAAGGATCTGTGGTGGTAAAAAGGAATAAGTGAGATTGTTCGAAGCCTATCAATTGGTGGAGGCCCTTTTGAAACTGAATAAAATCGTCAAATAGTAGAAACAGGAGTTAAAAAGACGTTGCCGGTACAGAAGAGGTTAATGTAGCAGGCCAAATATAATATACCAGTAATGCCTCCACCCGTCCTAATATAAATTAAAATAAATGCTTCATATTATCCAGATTTAACAATTTCCGAAAATATTCAAAACACATACAAATATATTATTTAAATATGAATTTACGGCAACTGTCTGACCTGTCGCACTAATTTACGAAGAGCCCTCTCTGACCATGGATTGACAACACTGGTTTGCCATTTTCCCAAGACTTATCAGGCGTAATTTGTTAGTACAGGAGATAGACCAGTGACCTCTCTTCCTTTATTCCATTTACTTCTCATTATTAACTATTTTAATACAGTGACGACCGCCAGGTGATTTTGTTCAAATTAGGAAGGACCTCAGAGAGAGAGAGAGAGAGAGAGAGAGAGAGAGAGAGAGAGAGAGAGAGAGAGAGAGAGAGAGAGAGAGAGAGAGAGAGAGAGAGAGAGAGAGAGAGAGAGAGAGAGAGAGAGAGAGAGAGAGAGAGGAGATAGAGAGAGAGAGAGAGAGAGAGAGAGAGAGAGAGAGAGAGAGAGAGAGAGAGAGAGAGAGAGAGAGAGAGAGAGAGAGAGAGAGAGAGAGAGAGAGAGAGAGAGAGAGAGAGAGAGAGAGAGAGAGAGAGAGAGAGTGAGGAGAGAGAGAGAGAGAGAGAGAGAGAGAGAGAGAGAGAGAGAGAGAGAGAGAGAGAGAGAGAGAGAGAGAGAGAGAGAGAGAACCGACAGATCAGACAGAGAGAGAGGGAGTATACAATTCAGAAGTATGAGTAAACTATTAAATTACTTATTGTTTGTATGGGTTTTCCACATTCTATAAAGTCAATGTTTGAATTAAGATTCTCTTAGACTTGTATTATTTTTTTGATCTCCTCTTTTTTTCCTACCCTTCTCTCTCTCTCCTTCTCTCTGAGGTCCTTCATAATTTGAATAAAATCACCTGGCTGTCGTCATTGTATTAAAATAATTGATAATGAGAAGTAAATGGAATAAAGGAAGAGGGAGAGAGAGAGAGAGAGAGAGAGAGAGAGAGAGAGAGAGAGAGAGAGAGAGAGAGAGAGAGAGAGAGAGAGAGAGAGAGAGAGAGAGTTAGTTAGTTAGTTAGTTAGTTAGTTAGTTAGTTAGTTAGTTAGTTAGTTAGTTAGTTAGTTAGTTAGTTAGTTAGTTAGTTAGTTAGTTAGTTAGTTAGTTAGTTAGTTAGTTAGTTAGTTAGTTAGTTAGTTAGTTAGTTAGTTAGTTAGTTATAGTTAGTTGTGTATTATCTCCGTAGCCTTGGGCCTCATACTGACCATGATTGCAAGAACCGTCTCACTGGCCCCGAATTGAGCATATCATAAACCCGTTGACGATTTTATTCAGCTTAAGAAGAATGTCAAAGGGTGAAAGAGTATTTAATCTCCTTTAAGCTTCTTACTCTCACAAATACTTCCTAGAATTAGAACTTAAGTTAATATAGTACCACATATAATATATTTAAAAAATAATAATTATGTCTAGTATAAAAATACAATATTTTACACTACTTGGCCAACCTGGTTTGCGGACCGCATGCTAGGGGGAGGGGGGCCGCATATTTGAAACCCCTGGTCTATGGCTATCATTAACCCTCTGGGACCGGCTACGCATTAAATAAATATTCCCCGAAACCCGGGGGTTTTGGCCGAAAAACGTCTACGCCTAGGCTACCGTATCTTTGTTATTTTGACTGCTTCCGCATTCCCGCGCATCCCCAAGCGTAGATGTGTTTCATACCTGTAAAATGGCGTTAAGTAGAGCTCTCTAAGTCAACTGGTTCAGTTGTGATGACGATTTCCGTGGAGAGAACTTTGTGGCGATGTCAGCCATATCAGCCACTTTTCAATACTAAACAATAACAATTAACCCTCCCGCCCCGGCTACGCATTACATAAATATTCCCCGAAATCCGGGTGTTTTGGCCGAAAAACGTCTAGGCTAGGCTACCGTATCATTGTTATGCTGACTGCTTCCCGCATTCCCGCACATCCCCAAGCGTAGCTGTGTTATTTACCTGTAGAATGGCGTTAAGTAGAGCTCTCTAAGTCAAGTGCTTGATTTGTGATGATGATTTCATTGGAGATAACTTTATGGCCAAAACAGACACTTTACACTACTTTTCGATACTTAACAACAACATACAGGCACACACGAACAAGCGACGCTCTCCTTCTTGTGGCCGGAGATGCGGGGCGTCGGTCCAGCCGGCTGTTGTTTACATGCGTCGGACCGACGCCTCGCACACGAAGCTCACAGGCTTTCAAGCAATGGTACAATGTTGTACCACCCGGGTTCCTGGGGGCAAAACATAATGGTACACACGTGTACCACCCGGGGTTGAAGGGTTAAACACACAGCCACACAAGAACAAGCGACGCCTCTCCTTCTTGTGGTCGGAGATGCGCGGCGTCGGTCTAACCGGCTGATATTTACATGCGTCGGACGGACGGCTTTCAAAACAAAGCTTACAGGCTTTCAAGCTGCCGGAGCCTCAGAGCCCTACCGGGTTCCGCGGGCCGCGTTTGTTATGGGTGCCTCAGAGCCCTACCGGGTCTGAGGGGTTAATATGATTAGAGTACACCCCCCTTTCTCTCATTCATGGTTCTACATAAAGAACCCAAGGTGAAGACTTTAAACAGCGACTCGAAAAGAAATTCCGTTGGGCAACACCTGGCGGTGAATAGCCTATTGGAAATATGAATGCAGTAAGAGGTTAGAGTAGAGTAGCGTATCTGCTATATCTTATTTAAGAATGGATTCAAGAGGGATAGTCTATCGGATATCATTAATATGATTAAAGTAGCCTACTCCCCCCCCCCCTTTTATTCCATTCATTGTCCTCCATTGACAACCCAGGGGAAAGACGTTTATCATTGACCCGGAAAGACACGCCGTTAGGGCAACACCCGGAGATGGAGGTGAAGCCCGGAGAACTTCATAGCAACCCAATCGGGAATACGGAACCGGAGAGAGTGGACCGTAGCTAAGAGTCAAGTTCTATTTCAGTTCAATTCAATTCGAAAGACTGTATTTGCAATTTGCAGTAACTTAAGTTATAATAATGAAATAATAATAATAATAATAATCAGTAGATTATCAATTTAACCGGAAATCCGTTGGGTACCCGGTACCCGGACACCATTGGTTAGTCCGTGTAAATAAATTCAGTACTGTATTTAGTTTATACTGTAATAGGGATAGCACCAGTAGGAAACGTTCCTCATATGTCAATAATAGCCCACCGGAAATCCGTTGTTTAACCCTCGGAATCCGGGAGGCCTCATATGAGGCAAAATGCGCTCATAAAAATTGCCGCTATAATCATCAGAACTCGGCAACCACACGTTATAGCGACGTCATCTCTACGGCATTCTACAGACAACAAAAAGTTCTACAATTTGCAAAAACATTGACTGCTCTAGGTGGTCTCAATCAGTAGCTACTGAATTATGAAGTTGATTTTACCAAAATTCATATGAGCCCCCCCGGATCCCAAGGGTTAACCGGTACCCGGACATCATTGGTTAGTCCGTGTAAATAAATTCAATATTGGGCTTATAATAGTGATAGTATCCGGAGGAAACTTTGCTCCTCATATGTCAATAATAGCCCACTGGGGCACAGGAGTCCCGCCGACTCCAGGGCTCGAAGTTTTCGAACTATTTCCATATAAGAAATGATAACATAATTGTGCAGGAACCGTGGGCACCTGGCTTATACATTGAAAAATTAAGTGAATCCATCGAAAAACTTCATAATATAAATTCAATATTTGTCTTATAATAGGGATAGTACCCGGAGGACACGCTTTTCTTTATAGTTCAATAATAGCCCACACGGCACCCAGCATATACATTGAAAAATGAAGTAAATCCATTGAAAAACTTCATACTATAAAGTTAATATTTGGCTTATAATAGGGATAGTATCCGGAGGAAACATTGTTCCTTATAGTTCAACAATAGCGGAACCATTAGCCCCCAGCTTATACATTGAAAAATTAAGTAAATCCATGGAAAAACTTCATATTATAGTCAATATTTGGCTATAATAGGGATAGTACCCGGAGGAAACGTTGTTCCTCAACAATAGCGGAACCAATGACACCCAGCTTATACATTGAAAAATGAAGTAAATCCATGGAAAAACTTCATATTATAAAGTCAATATTTGGCTTATAATAGGGATCGTACCCGGAGGAAACGTTGTTCCTTATAGTCCAATAATAGCGGAACCATTGGCCCCCAGCTTATACATTGAAAAATTAAGTAAATCCCTCGAAAAACTTCATAATATAGATACAATATTTGGTTTATAATAGGGATAGTACCCGGAGGAAATGGTGTTCCTTATAGTTCGATAATAGCGGAACCATTGGCCCCCAGCTTATACATTGAAAAATTAAGTAAATCCACCGAAAAACTTCATATAATACTTATACAGTATATAGGAAGAGACCAATCTATCTCTCGTGCTGTAAAATTCAGTAGAGTGAGGCTCTGAGCTAGGCCTAGTGGCCACTTCCGCGCTCGATGTGACGAGCGTGAGAAAACTTCATACTATAAAGTCAATATTTGGCTTATAATAGGGATAGTATCCGGAGGAAACATTGTTCCTTATAGGTCAACAATAGCAGAACCATTGGCCCCCAGCTTATACAGTACATTGAAAAATGAAGTAAATCCCTCGAAAAACTTCATAATATACATTCAATATTTGGTTTATAATAGGGATAGTACCCGGAGGAAATGGTGTTCCTTATACTGTAGTTCGATAATAGGGGAACCATTGGCACCCAGCTTATATATTGAAAAACGAAGTAAATTAACCGAAAAACTTCATAATATAATAATTATAAATAGGAAGAGACCAATCTATCTCTCATGTTATAAAATTCAGTAGAGTGAGGCTCTGAGCTAGGCCTATTGGCCGCTTCCGTGATCACGCGCTCGATGTGACGAGCGTGAGAATATCCCGATATAAGAATCCATAAGTAGAGCCAAGAACATATCAGCTCAAAATAATGTTACCAATATGTAACTATAAAAGTGTAGTAAACTTTGATATATGAGCAAATAAGTATTGATCACGTAGAACTGCAGAATATGTACGTAATACGTATCTGCCATAACTTATATAAGAATGGATTCCAGGGGGATAGTCTATCGGCTATCATGAATATGATTAGAGTGTCTTTTAATCGGGATAGTATCCTGAGGAAAACATTGTTCCTCAATTGAACCGGAAACCTGTTGGTGACTCTGTTTATGTACTCTGAGTACCCGGAGTACCCTGAGGAAAACATTGGTCCTCTACTTACCCGGAACCTGTTGGTGCATCGGTTTTTGTACCCGGAGTACCTGGCGGAAAACATCGTTCCTCAATTTAACCGGAAACCTGTTGTTGCATCGGTTTTTTGTACCCGGAGTACCCAGAGTACCTGGAGGAAAACATTGTTCCTCAATTTAACCGGAAACCTGTTGGTGCATTTTTTTTTTTTTTTTTTTTTTAAACCCGGATTGCCCGGAGGAAAACATTGTTCCTTAGTTTAACCGGAACCAGTTGGTGCATCTTTTTTAATTTTTTTTTTTTGTGTTTTTTTTAGGTATAGTACCCGGAGTACCCAGAGGAAAGCATTGTTCCTCAACCTGACCGGAAACCTGTTGGTTACTCGGTACCCTGACACCAATGGTTAGTCTGCGTAAATAAATAATTCAACATTTGGCTCACAATAGGGACATATACCCGGAGGGAACGATGTTCCTCATAGTATAATAATAGCTCACTGGGTGAAAGCGACCGGGTTTTCTAAACCCGGAGACCCGGAGGGAAAACGGAGGGACACAGGAGCCCCGCCGACTCCTGGACTCTAAGCTTACGAACTATTTCTATTCAAAGAAATTACCTCATAATTGTGTAGGAACCATTCAGCTTATATATTGAAAATTGAAGTAAATCCATTGAAGAACTTCATAATATATTACTCATATAGGAAGAGAACAACTGGCCCCTCATGTTGTTGTTGTTGTTGTTGTTGTTCCCCAAGCTGCCTGGCCGAACAGCCCCAAGGCCCCGAGCAAGGCCAAGGCCATAACCGAGCGCCCCACCGAACCCTCCCTGCCGACCACAATAAAGCCTGGGTAACCGAAGCCACTCCATGGCGGGGAGCTGAGGAGGGTGCGGAAACGCCCGGGAAACCAAAGCCCCACCCAGGGCCCTATGCCCCTCAGCAATTATGAAGAGAAAGCTGAGGGGCAAAGGAAAAATGTGACGCTTTGGCTTCCAATCTTGGTAGATTGGGAGGTCAATCCACGAAAGAGACTTGAGAGCTAGAAAATATATAAGGAAAAGGAACAGTCAGAGTAAGCTATGGGTATGGCAGAGATCGCTCAGTTCTCACTCTGATAGACCAGCCCATCACCAGACTGGTCCCTCATATTGTAAAATTCAGTAGAGGGAGGCTCTGAGCTAGGCCTATTGGCCGCCATCTTGATCACGTGCTCGAGGTGGCGAGCGTGAGACAAAGCATGGCCTTACAAATAATTAACTGGTACAAAAATAGGATAGGCTATACATATTAAGAGTCAATAAGTCTAGTTAAGAACATATCAGCTCAAAATAATGTTAAAAGTATGTAAACTACAAAAGTGAAGCAAACTTTGATAAATGAGGAATTATGTAATGAGCAAGTAGAACTGCAGAATGTATACAATACTTGGAAAATTTTAATATTACAAGTAGAACTGCAGAAAATAAAGTAACATTTAAGAAACTTGCATTAATAATATCTTAAAAGAGGAAAGCTCAGATTACGATTAAGAGTTCAACATGTAGCATGAGGACACACAAAGATGATGAATAGCCTAACACTAATAGGTCAAGTATTAAATTCAAAGCAAGACGAGAGGAGCTGAATATATTGATCCAGACCTACAAGTCGAAGAGCCGCAATGGAAATTATAAAAGATAAATAACTGTATTAGGGCATAGCCTAGTAATCGATCACCACTTACGATGACGAAAAATATATCATACTAAGAATGGCGAAGCGGTATCAATATACTTTCGGTGTGGACAGGCGAGGACAGTGGCCTTCTGAAACATACAGGGCGATTACTCAAATCATGTTTGGACCTAACTCAATTAATATGTAACAGGGACTCCCTAGAAAGGAGAAAGCCAGGCAAACGCCAAGACGCCCAGAGCAAGGGGGCACACGTCCGACACGCCTGGATCACAACCGTAAAGAGGCAGATAAACACGCTAAAGAATCTGGCATCACGTGCAAGGGAAGCATTACGACAGCACAGCTGGAGGGCTAACGCACTGGGAGATTTGAAATGATAGATTCTTCTTTTAAATATTATTTCTAGTGGTATCCATTTTTCAATGATGAGCCCTTGGTAAGATTTAATGGGTATTAACCAAGGATTGTTTTTATGCTATACTGTATACGCAACGGTTGTGATAAGAACTCCGGGTATTCCCGAACGGGTCCCGGAATCTCAACCTATATATAGTATAGGCTCTTCGTCATTGACTGAGAGAACCAATACTAAATTAAAGCTCCTATTCTTAAGGTGCGGGACCACAAACGCGTTCCCTCGCCCCTATCTCTGTCTTGTTTTTGTTTTTTTGGTAGATTCTTTTAAGGGGAGAAGGATACCAGCCCCCCCGCCCCTGATCCCCTCTAGCCGACTTTTAAGTCTTGCAGGAGAAAGCGGTGGTGGAAATTTCTCGCCCCTCCACCACAGAGGAGGCATGTACAGTCAGAAACCGCAGTTTCTGAGACACCTGGATATTGGGAGCGTATTCTTTCTGGACAATAGCCCACACGTACGAACACACGTTTCGAACCAATATATGCTTCACTCAGTCTGCCATGTAAAATTATTGTGCTGTTATGCTACGATACAATTCATACTACAGAATCTGATATAAAAATTACAAAAATACCAGTTTGTTATTCCCTCCTGTATCTACATTAAACACAGATAGCTGTTAACCAATTTGGAATGTAAAAAAAAAAAAAAAAAAAAAAAACCAGACCGCAGTGAATGGAAATGTAGCTTTCGTTGTGTGTGTGTGTGTGTGATTCATTAGACGTCATTCATAGTAATTACTAGTAATCACATACCGGTACTCACATATAATTAATCCATTTTATATCATGCTATTGCACTGTGTAAAAATTGCAATACATCATATACTACTGTATAATACTAACATCGAAAAGGTACCTATAGCCATTGCTTAACGTAATATCACGATACGATGCTTATATAGCCTTTACCCTTTAGCTTGTTATATCAAAAATTTACTAAATTAATACCGAATATACAGTATATATACCTATCAGCTTCCAAAGCTTAACTTTGTGTGGTATTACATAATAGATAATACCCCCCATATATCACTACTAATAACTCATTGCCATTTCACACCTGAATTTTATAACCAGATGATAACATGTAATATTACATTGCATAGTTCGTTGTGTTGTATGTCATGAAGCAGACACTTCTGTTTTCAGTGTTTGTCACCTACTGTAGCGCATTATGTCTATTACAACACACATCGGTTCACTTACACACACGCACACTCGACTAATCGTAACAAGCACTTCACGTCATAATTGCCATCGTTACTTTACACAACTGTATATTACACACCAATGTGGTGATGGGCTGGTCTATCAGAGTGAGAACTGAGCGATCTCTGCCATACCCATAGCTTACTCTGACTGTTCCTTTTACTTATATATTTTCTAGATCTCAAGTGACGGCGTCTCTTCCGTGGATTGACCTCCCAATTTACCAAGATTGGAAGTCAAAGCGTCACATTTTTCCTTTGCCCCTCAACTTTCTCTTCATAATTGCTGAGGGGCACAGGACCGTGGGTGGGGCTTTGGTTTCCCGGGCGTTTCCGCGCCCTCCTCAGCTCCCCGCCATGGAGTGGCTTCGGTCACCCAGGCTTTATTGTGGTCGGCGGGGAGGGTTCTGTGGGGGCGCTCGGTTGTGGCCTTGGCTTTGCTCGGGGCCTTGGGGCTGTTCAGCCAGGCAGCTTGGGGAACAACAACAACAACAACAACAACACACCAATGCAAGGTAAACATTTACACTGTAATACTGAACATCCTACTCTTCGAAATGAATACAAGTATGCATAATGTGGTGACTGGGAATATGGAAATAAAGACAGCTCTCTGGGGGGTGGGGGACGAGAGAGTGAACCTAAACTACCAAATTTCGTAACAGCCAATGAAACATTTAAGGTTGGAACCCGAGCCATTCTCGTGGGGCAGCAATTGACCAATTGCAAGTTTCAGGCTATAAGGAAGTCGTAGCCGTAAACATTGATATTAAACAGTAATGCAATAATAATGTGGGTTTCTGATGGATTAAAGGTATGATCAATTTGGTTTTATGTATTCATCAATGTATAATGACCGTATTTTAGCTGATAATTATTATAAATATTGACGGCCACAGCTCCAACTTCCTTATAGACCAAAACTCGCAAGTGGGCAATTTGGAAGTATTTCTTTTCATTTTTAATTTCTTAAAACCTATGGTAATATTCGTATCCGTATTTACTGTAGATAGGTAAGGAAATGTAATAAGGGTATTTTTGTCATTTGTATATCCATAAATACATGAATGCAGATCATAGCAAAGCAGCAGCATTATAATGTTACATGGCAGACTGAGTGAATCATCTATTGGTTCGACACGTGTGTAGGTATGCGGCCTTGTGATAGTTAAAGTGGGCTGTCGTCCAGAAACGATGTGCTCCACAGGTCCGGGCCCTATCAAAGTGTCTCAGAAATTGCGGTTTCTGACTGTACGTACACAAATTAAAAGACCGAGTGCTCCATTGGGCATTTACATCACTAGTTAAACCCAACACACATACATTACTGTAAAGTGATCAATGACAACGGATATTATATTATACTTTTGCCATTATTGGAGAGATGTTGATCACGTGTCGTCCTGATGATGACATTGGTTAGGGTAGACAAAACTTCCACTTGGGTGTTGATAATTTCCTCACGAACAGCCTCAGAGTTGGCAGCAATATCAGTCAGCAATGTCGTCAACACAAAGCTGAAGCGTTCAGCTACTGGCATACCTGCAATTGATTATAAATATATGTACAGTACAGTATATATAAATGTAAATTAACAGGAATTAACCCGAGGGACGCGAAATTGCCCTAGGGGCTAGGGTACCGTAAAGTGGGGTAACTTCGGACTTGGGTCATAACTTCGGACATCGGCGATAATAAGTAATTAGACATTGTCATTATATAATGGAAACTCTTTTTATTGTTTTTTTTGTGGGGTCCGTTTAGAGAAATGGCAAAGGAAGAGGATGTAAAAGTCCTAGGGAACTGACGAGTACTGTATATGTACACGAAAAAAATATTATATATGTGACGAAAATATGTACATTTTTCGCTACCCTGCCAAACTTCTATCACCCTGAAGAAATTTGTTTGTATGAATGATGTTGTGACTGATATAATTTTGTAGTAACATTACCAGAGACAACATCCACCAAAGGAAATTTGTTACACTTGTAAAACGCTCTAGCTAGAACACTATCATTTAACCGATTGTGTTTTAAAAAAAAAAACATGGTAACTTCGGACATGGAACAAAACAATCGTTTGTTATTATTTGCCCTATGTAAATCATTCATAATACTTGTACATCATTAACATGGTGGTAAAAGATCAAATAATCATTCTCCGAGTCCAAAAACCCATAAAAATATGATACTATGCTAACCGATTTATGTATTTCGGATAATTCTGGATATATAATATATATAAATTAGGAGAGGCATATATCTTGTCCAATTTTTTTTTTATCTGCCGAAAGAAACACCAACAAATACGTTATACCTATAAAAATGCTCAAATTCATAAAAGTGTATATGCAGTGATATATTATACATACTGTACCTATATATATTCACTAGGCCTAGTTAATTTTCGAGTTATTGATTTGACAGCATTGGTTATTTTTCCTGCTCAATATTTTCTAGGAGTGAGCTCAATGCCTAACGAGAACAGATCCAAACAGAATATATGTTAAACATCGTATATATCCCCCTCCTATACTGATTATACAGGCCTAAAAGTATTGACTGTGCATTTTCCACTATAACATCAGACAGGAATAAGCAGCAATAATAAAATATTCATATAAAATAGTAGGAGCCGAAAAATGAATGAAATAAGGCCACGAACGTACGTCCGAAGTTCTCCTCCGTTTGTCCGAAGTTATCTCAGCTTTCTTGGCAACCATTTTCCATAAGAAACACCGTATGTCCGAAGTTATCCATACATGTCCGAAGTTATCAACTTTTCAAGCAAACTCCGGACATCATTTAGGATAAGGATAGCTCTCTTCTTATGGGGGATAATTTTAGGAGGCTTCCTGGATTACGGCGCACTACCACCATATATCACTTGACCTAGTTAAATCTCTATAATGTGTTTACACTCAGGAGAAATTGTTAAAAAACATCGAAAAATGTCCGAAGTTACCGCATTTTACGGTAGTTATTGTGTAATTCTAGCATTATATTCTGACATAAATCGTTATACAGTCAGGTCTCGATATACTGTACATACCTTTGGATGTGTTCGCCGCTCTTCTAGCGGCACCAAGGAGCGCGACGCCCCTCGTTATGGGTGGTGATTTGGTGCAGTAGACTGTTTGAAGTGACAGCTCGCTCCCTTTTCATACATACATTCGGGTTTAAGGACCGCACGTTAATTCATACTGTGTAGTACCGTTTATATCAAAACCGTGTTTTAGAAATAACAGGCCTTATGGGAATTAATTAATTCGTTCCAGCCACTTTCCCAAAGTCCCCCTTTTGACCCTTTTTGCCTACCTTCAACTGACTTATGTTACATTATACCACCAACATTATTTATGACAAAACATAGAATACATTAAGCATCAATAAGGACTGATTTGTACCTGCTACTGACCTATTTGTGTGGATAGATTTGTTGACATTCGGTAGATATCCCCGCCGCTGTACTCCCTCGGACCCTCCCCAACCCCGACCCCATTACTGCGATGAAGTTGATAAGCCTTGAGCTATAGCTCGTACATCGGCCCCTCCAGGTTCCCCAGCATATTCATAGTCCTCATCGAAACCAGAGAACACAGAAATATTGTCCATCATATAATTATCATCATCAAACTGGTTGTCACTGTTGGGGGCGCTCCCTCCTTCCCCCTTTCTTTATTATGGTTCAATAGACCAGAAAGTAGAGAAGAAGTTATGACCCTATTGATAATACAAAACTATTGAACAAACTTAAAAGTGTATGTTATTTGGTCTCTATATAATCTGTGAATCATTTCTGATATGATGGAATTAAAGATTTTTTTTTTCCACCAATCATAATCAGCAAAAATTACACAAATGTCAATTAAAAACATGTTACAATATTTCCCCATCATTTTGTGTAGACACACTTTCAAGGCAAAAATATACCGTGGGAAAAAAACAATAAATAAATAAAATGCAAATCTTCCGACGCGCAGAAGCTCGAGGCGCCTGTCTGGAGAAAGACGGGGGGGAATCCTTTGTTGACTTTCTTATTTAGCCTATTGTTTATCTCTGTGCTGGAAGGATATTATATTTTTCAATTCCATCGCATTAGAAATTATTCATAGATTACAAAAGACCAAAAAAGGGTACAATTTTATTTACTGGACACCTATTTGACAGGTACCGCCAACGATTTAATACATATTTTTTGTCGGTTTCCACGCATCCAACACCAAGCTACACCCTTTTCTGGTGTACGAAACACTAAAAAAGCAATGGGGACACTTTAATAATGATAATATGAGACGAAATATAAAGAAAACTCGGTTGCGTTCGTGGAAGTAGCGTCGCTTTGTTTACTTTACGCTCGGAATGACTTCCCGTTCCCGCCTTGGTGGTCGACTTCAAATGGCTAAGCTTATAACCAGTTGTTGGGTCCATTTTTTTATAAAGACTTGCGTTATAGGCCGTGGGATACAGGACAGGGTTGAGGGGGGGCTCTGCCCCCCCCCCCTGTGAATTATAATAATCGTCATCTATGTGGCCAGCAGGGGGCAAGTAAAACAGCTGGCCATCACCTCGAGCGTCCTGGGTAAACAAATCGCGACGATCCGAAGCGACGACAGACTCCCCCCGCCGCCGATTTTCGGCCCAAACGCCCAGTTTTATTCTCGTCGAAAACCACATTTAAAAAGTTATTATATCGTTTTCAATACTATTACCGGACCAGAAAAAGGTGTAGCTTGGTGTTGGATGCGTGGAAACTGAAAACAAATATGTATTAAATCCTCGGTGGTACCTGTCAAATAGGTGTCCAGTAACTAAAATCGTACCAAAATAAGACATAGCTATGTTAATGTATAAGGGAGATAGATAGATGCATTAGATAGATAGATAGATAGAAAGAGTTGCTAGGTTCAAGCGATCGATAAAATGCGAACATATATGAGACAGACTTAAGTTTTTGAAAAGACAAAGGGGACATTTTTATTGACTCTCTTTTTCATTGTATTATGTGTGTGTTGGAAGGATAATATTTTGTTTTCAATTTCATTGTATTAGAAATTATTAATAGAATAAAAAAAGACCTAATAAGACAGTTATATTTATGTATAAGGGAGATACAGTAGATGCATTAGATAGATAGAAAGACAGACATTTGATGCATCAATAACATTCTTAATCATTTACTGGGCCTATATACCTAGGCTTGGGCCACCACCCGTGTATGATCCCGACTTTTCCGTGTTGTGGCCGACTTAGGAACTTTTGGGGTTAACGTGTCCAAACGAATCTGTGGACCGGTATATAAAACGCTTGTACGGTATATCGAGACCTGACTGTATCTACCATATAAAGCATATTATATTTTCCATGAAAACTTATTTTACATATATGATGAATATATGAACCTTGAAGAGCGATAAAACCAGTCGGAAAAACATTTGGGTGGTGAAAACTAATATATTCACCGCCCGTTCGTTTGTGGGGGAGAGAGACACACCCTCCCATTGCAACGTCTCGCAAGACACCGAGTGGTACGGGAGAAATTTCAGTGTTGCATAGGATCTCTAAATGACTCGCTGGTGCGTACAAAACCGCGGGAGAGAAATTCGTGCAAAAAATAGCCGATAAATGGTGAAAATAAGAGTAAAAAAGGTGATACATGAGGAGGGGGGAGGGGGGAAAAAGGTGGGGAAGGGGTGGGGTGTTGAGACACATGAGGAAGAGTGGTAAGAAGTACTGGAGGGGAATTATCTCACCTAATGACATATTCCTTTGTTTTGAGAGCCCCTGGGGTGGTTTGGAAGGTTGTTCTTATGGTCTTGCTTCCGTGTTCCGTGAGGCCTATCGTGTTTGCTAATGTGACCCTTCCGAGAGGCCTATCGCGTTTCTTGAGTTAAATTTACAGTATTCTGCATAGATTTTTAGTAAACAATATTACATAATTTATATTTCCTACTCTAACACACACTCTGCTCTCTTCATAAAAATTCTTGACTGCTCTTAAAAAATGTCCTCTAATTTCATAAATCCTCAGCATCTTCCTCATTGCTTCTGCCTGTGGAAATCGGAGCCTCTCCGGGAGATCTGGGACCTGGGATTCTATCTGGAGATCCCAAATGGGCCTGGGTCTCTGGGTATTTCTCCTGGACGACCTAGATGTGTGTGATTGTGTGATTTTGTGTTTTTTTTTTTTTTTTTTTTTTTGTGCTGAGATGTCCCAGTTCGGGTTCTATCTTTTAACCCTTCCTCCCCGGGTGTCCGTGTGGAAGGACACCACGAAATAAGGGCAGGTGTCCTGTTACTAGGCAGTAAGCTTTCAAGCCTATTCAGCTTGGTCTGAACGCCGTGCGTCCGACGCATGTAAACAAAGCCGATCGTTGCGTCACCGACCTCCGAAAACAATAAGGAGACGTCGGATCAATGTTATTGTTGTGACGTCAGACGAAATTAGTGTGTGAAAAGCTCCGATATTGTCAACATCGCGGGAAAATTAGCTCCACTGAAATCGTCATCACAACTGAACCAGTTGACTTAGAGAGCTCTACTCAATGCCAGTCTACAGATTGGAAACCGCACTACATTTATAGATGTGTGGGAAATTTCTAGCAGTTAAAATTAACAAAAATACGGTAGCCTAGGCCTAGACGTTTTTCGGCCAGATCGCCCGGGTAGCCCACACTGTCCTTTGGAGATACAGCCCGGGCCCGGAGGGTTAAAGATCCAATGCCGACTGCCTTGCGCTCTTCTGTCGTCTATTGTTTCACTTGCCCGGGTTGCCAGGCCAGGTATATTGGCAGCACGATCCGGGCTTTCAAAATCAGGACAGATGAGCAAAAGGGCCAGTCGAGCAGGACGGGTCGTAGACTTCAGGCCCCCCCTCACTCAGCAGTATGGGATCATTCTGTGTCCTGTGATATTCCCCTTAACCCAAGAACAGCAATAGGCCTCACGGAAGGGTCACCATAGCGAACGCGATTGGCCTCACGGAAGCAAGACCATAAAAACACCCCAGGCTCTCAAATCAAAGGAATATGGTATTAGGTGAGATAATTCCCCTCTAGTACTTCTTACCACTCATTCATATGTTTCTCATCCCCCCTTCCCCTCCTTTTCCCCCCTCCTCAATTATCACCTATTTTTCCTCTTATTTTCATCATGTATCGGTTATTTTTCGCGATAATTTATCTCCCGCGATTACGTACCACAAGCGAGTTACATAAGAGACCTTATATAACACTGAGACTTCACCTGCGAGCTTCAGTATAGCAAGAGAGGTGGAGGAGGGAGGTTGTATGTCTCCCCACCTCCCACCTGAGGATACGACCGGGCGGCGAATATTTATGTTTTTTTACCACCCAAATGCTTTCTCCACTTATTTTATCGCTCTTCAAGGTTCATATATTCATCATATATGTAAAATAAAGCACATTGACAAAAAATAATGCCTTATATCGTACATATAACAAATTCTGCCAGAATCCAAGGCTAGAAATTCACAAATAACTACCCTACCCCATAGGGTAATTTCGCATTTTAAAGGTTAAAGATGAACCCTTTTTTATTTTATCTAGTACATCCAATAATAGCTTAAGAATATTAGAGTCCCTTTACATTAACCTCTTAACTGCGCAGCTATGGTATTTAAATGTGATGCGGTGCGAAATTATTCTGATTCATTCCTCACTAAAATAGTTAATTTACCATATACAGGTACAGTAAAAGTCCTTTAATCCGACGACCGATGATTCGAATCTCCCAATAGTCCGAATTTTTCAATTTGAGGCCAAATCCGAATTCACCCGATGGTCCGAATTTCAAGAAGTCCCAAAGTCCCCTTTTTGAGGCATTAGTCCACTCAAATGACACATAATGGAGCACACACATATCATATGTTCATGAATTCACTTTAAAAGTTTACCATTGTCATTGTAGCCTATTACCTACTTCAAAACATTCAGATTAATGGTCAAAGGAAGCTACTGATATAAACGTAAACACCACATCGTCTGCTAGAGAGTTTGTTTTGCTCTTGAACGCATCCTTGGGACGCTCCGATGCGCTACTGGCTTGCACCGCATTTTCTGCAAGCGTATTCAGCCTTGAGCTTGAAAACGCACCTTTGGACGTTCCGATACGCTACTATTTATAGTTCAGTGATCGGAGCGTCCCAAGGGTGCTTTCAAGACAACAAGACAAGGGTGCTTTCAATACAATATAATATAACAGAGCACGTCACAAAAGGAAAATCACAAAAGGAAAATCACAAGAACCTCTCAGGGAAGTGCCGTTGTTAAGGCATTACTTCCCGAACCACATCTGATCTGATCTTCAAGAGCAAGACAAACTCGCTAGTAGACGATGCGGACATATGGTGTTTACGTTTATATCAGCAGATTCCTTTGACCATTAATCTGAATGTTTTGAAGTAGGTAATAGGCTACAATGACAATGGTAAACTTTTGAAGTGATTTCATGAACATATGATATGTGTGTGTGTCATTTGGGTGGCCTAATGCCTCAATGTTTTCGTCAGGCCATTAATACACAGGTTCATAGGGGTAAAGTCCGATAATCCGAAAAATCCACTAATCCGAACGAGGGCCGGTCCGCTGCCCTTCGGATTAACGGAAGTTTACGGTGTATAATTAATACTTATCCATATGCGCCTATTTTACTTTTAATATGAACATAAGAACATGGGAAAGCAATAAAACAATTGGTAACAGGAATTAGCTGGTGAAAATTGTATATTTTAGCCCCGCGGTCGTAATCTGGCCTTGAGCAGTGAGAGACTTACACCCTCACTCTCTCGTGTGTCGTGTGGGACTGAGAGACCAGGAGAGATTTCAGACTGGCTTGGAGGATCGGAGTTACACTCCTCCACCCTCCTCCCACGAAAATACTCGATAATTATCGGGAATAATAGAGAAAATACCTGATAATTGAGGAGGGGGGGGGGGGGGGAAAGGGGGGGGGGGGACACATGTGTAGGAGTGGTAGCAAGTAATGAAGAGAAATTATCTCACCTAAACACAAATCAATTTTTGTTTAGTGCCGCTGGGGTATTTTAAATGTTTTTTTTTTAGGCCTGGGATATTAAGAGTCTTCCCGCACCCACCCAGTAGGACCTCTTAAGAGTCTTCTCGCAGCTGCCGGGTTAAGCAACTCACAGTGGGGAGATTGTAGGCACCAATCGATCAGGGCTAAACCCAGGTGAGGTTATAGTCATGTGATAAAGAGTCGCTGGAACTCCTGTTTCATTTGCTTGGCCTCTCTTACTGATTTTCTTTGTGCCTCATTAACACTGAGAGCAATCAAGCTAGCTCTCACAAACACCTCCTCCTCCTATCCACTTCACTACACTAAACATGCACACTACACTTCATTCCTCCACACCAAAATTAAAACCAAATGATAAATTTTAGCCCAGCCTCGGAGTCCCCATGGGGGAGGACCATAAATGCCCCCTCATCCGCCCGACCTTCCCCTGACGACCCCACAAAATTACCTGGACCTCGGCCTGTTACTCTTTCTATTAATTTCTGCAACATTCGCGGACTTTCCTCTAATTTTCACTCTGTTGAACACCATCTCTCCTCCTACAAACCTGACCTTCTTTTCCTCACCGAAACTCAGGTGTCTGATGCAATATCCAGCAACCCTTCTCTGTATCCTCCTACTTTCTCTATCCTAGTTTCAAAGCCAAAGGCGGATGTTGTATTGCTCTCGTGTTCCCGATTTCGACTCCTCTGAACTTTCAACTTTATGGTTCAAACTTTCCTGTCATTTTCTTACTAAATATTTCTGTGCTGTCTATCTTTCCCCTAATTCTACCAACTTTCCCAAATTCTTTGACTATCTAAACTCTACAGTGGAACACATTCTATCCATTTCTCCTCTCTCAGACATCTCCATCTAAGGAGATTTCAACGTTCACCACCGCCAATGGCTCTCCTCTCACACTACTGACCCACCTGGTGAACAAGCCTACATATTTTCTATCCTAAATGACCTAGAGCAGTTAGTTCAGCAACCCACCCGTATCCCGGATCGCCTCGGAGATCTCCACAACATTCTTGACTTGTTTCTAAGTTCTAACCCTTCTTCTTATACTGTCGATCTTTTCTCTCCTTTGGGCTCCTCCGACCATAACTTATCTCTGTCACCTGTCCTATCTCTCCAGTACGGCTACCCAATCCTCCTAGCCGGCGGCGCTTGTGGCACTTTGGCGCTGCCGACTGGGAGGCTCTCCGGCAGTACTTCTTTGACTTCCCATGGAATGATTTCTGCTTCTGTGGCCGGGGACCCTCGGAGAGTGCTGAACGCATTACCGAGGTAATCCTATCGGGCATGGAAGCATACATTCCATTCTCTTTCTCTCAGACTAATGCTAAAAAATCTTGGTTTACTCACGCCTGTCCTACTGCTGTCCGCAATAAGGAGGAAGCATTTAAACGGTACCGACGCCTTAAAACTCAAGACTCTCATTCTTCCTATGTTTCTGCCCGGAATCAAGCCAAATCTGTTCTTCAACTTGCCAAGCACTCTTTCATCAATAATAAATGCACTGAACTATCCAACTCTAGCTCTTCCAAAGTTTTCTGGCATCTAGCCAAAAACCTCTCCAACAATTTATCTTCCTCATCTTTCCCTCCCCTTTCCCACTCTGATGGCACAACCATCACTTCTTCCTCTGACAAAGCTAAACTCTTCGTTCAAACTTTTGCTAGAAACTCCACCTTGGATGATTCCGGTGCTATACCTTCCTCTCCAACCTCCTCTCTCTTACTTATGCCTAATATCCTAATCTCTTCTAAAGATGTACTTTCTACCCTCTCTGGGCTTAATACTAATAATGCGTACAGTCCGGACGGTGTTCCTCCTGTTGAACTAAAAAACTGTGCTTCCGTGCTGACTCCCTGCCTAGGCATACTCTTTCGTCTCTGTCTATCCTCTAACATCTTCCCTTCATGCTGGAAGTTTGCTCTCATTCAACCTGTCCCAAAGAAGGGTGACCGCTCTCAACCCTCCAACTATCGTCCAATTGCTCTCATCTCATGTATTTCTAAAGTTTTTGAAGCTATTCTTGCTTCCAAATTTCTTAAGCATTTCTCTTCTCATAATCTGCTCTCAGATCGCCAGTATGGCTTCCTTAAGGGTCACTCTACTGGTGATCTTCTTTCATATTTTACTAACTCTTGGTCATCCTCCTTTCGGGACTTCGGTGAGACTTTTTCTATTGCACTAGACATATCGAAAGCCTTCGATAGAGTCTGGCACAAATCTTTAATTTCTAAATTACCCTCTTTCGGTTTCTATCCCTCCATCTGTGCCTTGGTCTCTAATTTCCTCTCCGACCGTTCCATAGCTGCGGTTGCGGATGGCCATCGCTCACTTCCTCACCCTATAAACTCTGGTGTTCCTCAGGGCTCTGTCCTATCTCCTATTCTCTTTCTAATTTTTATAAATGACCTTCTCAACTGTACCTCAACTCCCATCCATTCATACGCAGACAACTCAACCTTATACTAGTTAGTTTTTCAGAACGCCCAAGCCAGCAATTCCTCAACGACAAACGGAATGAAGCCATAGAACACTTAAATTCTGATCTAACTACTATCTCCAATTGGGGCATAGAAAACCTTGTTACCTTTAATGCTTCCAAAACCCAATTTCTCCATCTATCTACCCGTCAGGAACTCCCTGCGGACTATCCCTTATTCTTCAACAATACAAAAATCAATCTTTCATCTTCTCTCAATATTCTTGGTGTCTCTTTTTCTTCTGCTCTCAGTTGGAAGGACCAAATTACCAGTCTTGCTAAGACAGCCTCCCAGAAGCTGTGTGTGCTCAACCGCCTTAGGGGATTCTTTACCCCTGCACAGCTTCTTGCTCTGTACAGGGGCATAGTGCGTCCTTGTATTGAGTATTGTTCACATGTGTGGGGAGGTTCCTCTCACACCGCTCTCCTAGACAAAATTGAAAGGAAGGCCTTTCGTATCATTAACTCCCGTCCACTCACCAACTCTCTGCAATCTCTCTCTCTTCGCCGCAATGTTGTATCTCTCTCGCTATTCTATCGCTACTATAATAATCAGTGTTCCTCAGAGCTTTCCCAGTGTATACCACCTCCTTTACGTAGGGCACGTGGTACCCGTCGTGCAACACAATCCCACCCCTACTCTGTGCAACTCTCCAACCCAAGAGTGAAATGTTACTCTCAGTCTTTCTTCTATTCAACAGCTGAGCTCTGGAACTCTCTCCCAGAATCAGTCTTTCCCTCTTCCTATGACTTAAATTTCTTCAAACTCCGTGTGTCCAGGCATTTTGGCTCGAACGTCCCTTGATTTTGGCCCTGTCACTCTTTCAACTTTGGGGGAGGCACTCGCTATAGGCAGTTCTGCCTTTTGCCTCACTCACTCACATACAGAGAAAAAAAAAAAAAAAAAATCCTCAATGACTGCTGTACCCTTAAATGTTGCCTAAATGTTCAATATCATTGTTAAAATCAAGTTCATGACCTTCGGTATTATATTATATTTGTGAATATTATTTTTAATTTTTTGATCACTGATGACACCCTGATGTCTAAACGTTTAGAGGATTGAAATAAAGATGGCGCATTTTACTACTTCACTTGTACAGAAATATTATTCCTCTTGAAATTGAGGTTTGAACCCCACGAACACTCCTGTTACTGAATTCGATGTACAGTATCAATAATTTATAATTACAGGTAATGAAAAACATTGAAAACAAAAAGTAGTGCAATGAACCTTGACTGAGAATGAGTAAGCGCATCCTGGTACTTAATCTAGATGAATCACAAGTATTACATACTGCACAACCAATCTACATTACTGGTTATTCACATGTGGGTCAAATATTTCTAAAACACAAAATACTGTAGCTTATAACATACTTTACAAACCTGTTTACAGTATATTTTCAGAAAGTTAATATCCATCAACATAGGAAAGACCTCTCATAATCAACAGTTTAACCCTATTTGGTCCGAAGGGGGTCTTTTTGAACCTCCTCTGTTTCACTCCATTAGTTTTAAATTTAAAGGCGGACTGCGAACGTGGGGGGGGAGTTGCGCATAATGGTAGACCTAGAAAGACGTGGAATTAGGTACATCATCATCATCTCCGACACCTTGTTTCCCCCTGGGAAACTACCGCTAAAGGATGGCCATAACAGATACGTCTCCAGGCTACTTTGTCAAGATATGCCTCCTTTGCCAGTGCCACAATGCATCTTCCACTACGTGGAAGTTTTTCTTCAATATATTTTTCCACTTTCTTTTCCCATACCATAGGTGGTCTTCCACTACTAGCTGCTCCACTCACCTGACTCCCATATATCTTTCTTGGCATTCTGTTTTCATCTATTCTCTGAACATGACCATACCACCTCAAAGTACTTCTCTGCATCCACTAAACCATTCCACATTCAATGCCCAAAGCTTGCTCTTCCATTCTAAAGGACTCATACACTTCCCTATTACTTGGCCCATCTAGCCTATTCATGCCAGCTGCCATTCTGAAAAAGCTCATCTCCACAGCTCTAAGTTTGGAGAGGTCCTCGTCACTAGCTGTACATGTCTCACTTCCAAACGAGTGTTGGGAGCAGCACACTGTTACTCAGTGACTTTTTCCACTTCTTGACTAACCATTCTTCCTTTCAGAATACTATCAAGTTATCTAATTACCTTTCTCCCCTGCATTTTTCTCTCTTTTATCTCACTCTCCATTTTACCATATTTGCATAGAACAGCTCCCAAATACTTCACTCTTTCAACCTCTTCCAATACTTAATTTATCATTTATATGTTACAACTATTCTCGTGTTCTTTCTTAATTCTATATGTTGCCATAAAATCTATAGTTTCATGCATTCTTCTCTCAAACACTATTACCTTACAATTCTCTACATTGGCCTTTAACTTTCTTTTTTTGCATACCCTGTCAAAGTCTGTGATCACTCTCTGAAGTTCATTCACATTTTCCGACAACAGGACCGCATCGTCCGCATATAGGCATGTTAAAATCTTCCACTTTCTTCCCTCTGATTCCAGTCTAGCTCCTATACCCATTGATACTGCTCTACATTCTCTAATTACTCCATCCATGTATATCAGTATATATTGAACAACCAAGGTGACATGACACATCCCTGTCTTCCTCATTTATTTTTATTTTTTTATGTGAGTGAGGGAGGCAAAAGGCAGAACTGCCTATAGCGAGTGCGTCCCCCATAGTTGAAAGAGTGACAGGGCCAAAATCAAGGGACGTTCGAGCCAAAATGCCTGGACACACAGAGTTTGAAGCAATTTAACCCTCTCAACACGGATGGGCTCTTAAACGCCCATAAAAAAGCATATACGAGGAACCCGGAAGGACTCTTGAACACCCCTGTAGTTGAAAGCCTGTGAGCTTCGTGTGCGAGGCGTCGGTCCGACGCATGTAAACAACAGCCGGCTGGACCGACGCCCCGCATCTCCGGCCACAAGAAGGAGAGCGGCGCTTGTTCTTGTGTGCCTGTATGTTGTTGTTAAGTATCGAATAGTAGTGTAAAGTGGCTGTTTTGACCATAAAGTTATCTCCAATGAAATCATCATCACAGCTCAACCAGTTGACTTAGAGAGCTCTACTTAATGCCATTCTACAGGTAAATAACACAGCTACGCTTGGGGATGCGCGGGAATGCGGGAAGCAGTCTGATTAACGAATATACGGTAGCCTAGCCTAGACGTTTTTCGGCCAAAACACCCGGTTTTCGAGGAATATATATATAATACATAGCCGGGGCTGGAGGGTTAAGTCATAGGAAGAGGGAAAGACTGATTCTGGGAGAGAGTTCCAGAGCTCAGCTGTTGAATAGAAGAAAGTCTAAGAGTAACGTTTCACTCTTGGGTTGGAGAGTTGCACAGAGTAGGGGTGGGATTGTGTTGCAAGACGGGTACCACGTGCCCTACTTAAGGGAGGTGGTATACACTGGGAATCCTCTGAGGAACACTGATTATTATAGTAGCGATAGAATAGCGAGAGAGATGCAACATTGCGGCGAAGAGAGCGAGATTGCAGAGAGTTGGTGAGTGGACGGGAGTTAATGATACGAAAGGCCTTCCTTTCAATTTTGTCTAGGAGAGCGGTGTGAGAGGAACCTCCCCACACATGTGAACAATACTCAATACAAGGACGCACTATGCCCCTGTACAGAGCAAGAAGCTGTGCAGTATTGACCTCAAAACTCTCACTTATTTCTTACAGTTTCTTACAGTAGATCCTCTGGAAAAAGGCAAACTATGCCTGTGTATCCAGCTCAGTACCAGTACTTGCACTGCTGCGGTCGTTCACGGTGTTGGCGGCGGTAGCAGACGCAACATTTTGACTATTCTGTATTTTTGTTTTATAATCAAACTTCAAATCTTGTCTTCCCCATGCTTTATCAAGATTACTTTCAAACTCCCTTATTGATTCGGAATCGACTACATACTGGGGCAGTGCGTTCCACTCATCACTTATCACCTACCGTACCTTCAAATTTGCCACTGCATTCCTATAAATTTGTTGTACTGCCATTAGCAACTTTCCTCCTACACCATATACTGTTAACACACCCCACAGACCCTCCCAATCTACTTTGGTCCAATCTCAAAACAAAAAAACTTCACAACAGAGGCAGTCCATGACAGGGTCGCCTGGAATGCTGCCATTTAGGATGTGAAACTGTAACCACACTCTCTGTGGATGAAACTGTCTTTAACTTGTATGTACAGTATGTATATATTCACTCCATTTGTTTGTCGATGATAAGAAATTTCACCTCATTCACATAATATATACCGTATCTTTATTTACAAGTGGTTCTCTCCGTCAATGACGTGGGAGCCTATATGTAGGACTTCGGTGAGACTTTTTCTATTGCGCTGGACATATCGAAGGCCTTCGATAAAGTCTGGCACAAATCCATCATTTCCTAACTACCCTTATTCGGTTTCTATCCCTCCATCTGTGCCTTTGTCTCTCATTTCCTTTCCATCCGTTCCACAGCTGCGGTTGAGGACGGCCACTGTTCACTTCCTCAACCTATCAACTCCGGTGTTCCTCAGGGTTTTGTACTATCTGGCAGATTTCTCATGTTCCTTTGTCCTGCATACTGATGCGTCATAAGATGCTGTGGGGGCAGTCCTCATGCAAGAAAAGGATGGTAAGATCTTCCCAATAGCATACAACAGCAGACGTCTCAAGGGAGCTGAATCAAAGTACAGTACAGTACTGTTGAGAAGGAATTGCTTGCAGTAGTGGAAGGAATTAAAAAGTACTACTTCTACTTGTTTGGGGAGAAATTCACCTTAGAAACTGATCACATCCCATTAACCAGTAGTCATACATCAAAGAATGCAAATGCTATGCCAATGTGGTGGGCAATGTTCCTCCAACAATTCTACTTTTCAGTCCGGTACATAAAGGGTAGTGAAAATGTTGGAGCGGATCTTCTGTCCAGACTAGAAAGTGGTGAAGACATCTGTGGGGAGGAAGGCGGTACTGCTCGAGAAGCAACTGCAACTTAGTGAAATACTATAATAATTGTGTAGTTAACCCGGGAACGGCGAGAAAGCTCTTAACATTTACTTACAGTTCTTACAGTAGATCCTCTGGAAAAAGGCAAACTAGGCCTGTGTATCCAGCTCAGTGCCAGTACTTGCACTGCTGCGGTCGTTCACGGTGTTAGCGGCGGCGGTAGCGGACGCAACATTTTTACAATTCTGTATTTTTGCTTTGTAATCAAACTTCAAATCTTGTCTTCCCCATGATTTATCAAGATTACTTTCAAACTTCCTTACTGATTCGGAATCGACTACATACTGGGGCAGTGCGTTCCACTCATTTACCACTCTATCACAAAAAGAGTTCTTTGCCTTTTCAAGCCTATTCCTTTCCTTGTAAATTTTCTTAGAGTGTCCTCTCGTTCTTGTTCCCTCCCGCATCAAGAAGATACCTTCACACACATCCTCATCATACTTTCCTGACACTATCTTAAAAGTGTCTATCATATCCCCTCTCTTTCTCCTATATGCCAGTGTCGGAAGTCCCAGTGTCCTCAACCTCTGCTCATAGTCCGCATTCTTCAACGTTGGTACCAGCTTGCTAGCTCTCCTCTGCTTCTATATCCTTTACCATATATGGAGCCCACACCTGGTTCGCATATTCCAGGTGCGGCCTAACCAGCGCTGTATAGAGATTCCTGAAGATTTCTTCATCCATTGACACGAATGTCCTCCTTATCAGCCCTACAATTCTATTGGCTTTATTTATCTTTTCCGTTAAATGTTCTGAGAAATTTAACTTATTGTCTATCACTACTCCTATATCCTTTTCTGCATTAACTTCCTCCATCGCTTCATACATACTGTATCCCACCTTGTCTGTCTTGCTTGTCCCAATCCGCATGTACTGTACTTGCATTTTTTTGGATGAAAAAACATTAACCAATATTCAGACCATCCCTTCATTCCCTCCACATCTCCTTGAAGCAAATCCACATCTTTCTTACTCCTCACTCTTCTATACAGCTTGGTGTCATCCGCATACAGGTATATCTCACTTCCATTAGTTATAACTTCAGGCAAGTCATTGATAAACATAACGAACAGTAGTGGTCCCAACACAGATCCCTGAGGTACCCCACTTGTAACTTCCCTCCACCCCGAGCCTATTCCATTCACCAGTACCCTCTGTCTCCGATCTTTCAGGAAGGCATCTATCCATTTCACACATTTCTCTCCTATACTATAGCTTCTAATTTTCTCTATTAGCCTTTTATGTGGGACCTTATCGAAGGCCTTCATAAAATCGCAGTATACCACGTCTATAACATCCCCATCCTCCAGAATTTGCATCCAATCATCTACCACCTTAATTAGCTGTAATACCGTCGACCTCCCTGGCAAGAATCCGAACTGTCTCTCACTGAAAAGTTTGTTTGTTTTCATATGTTCCATTATTCCTTCTCTAATTACAGTTTCCATTAGTTTACACACAACACTTGTCAAACTGACTGGTCTATAGTTTCCTGGGTCATTTCTCTTTCCCTTCTTAAAAATAGCTGTTATGTTTGCCTCTCTCCAGTCCATCGGGATTTGTCCTGTATTAAAAGATACCTCCAATAAAAAATTTAATGGTTCTACTAACATCTCACCTCCTTCCTTTATGATTCTTGGATGTATCCCATCCGGTCCCGGGGACTTACTTCTGTTCATTTTCCCTATAGCACTCCTAATTCTAGCATGGGAAAACTCTATTAGTTCTAGTGCTGGTGCCTGTCTGATGGGAACAGCAGGCACTGCATCATCCGACTCCTCTGTAAGTACCTCCCAAAAGTATTTCCCAAGCACCTCTGCTTTCTCCTTATCAGTTTCTGCTCTATTCTTATTGTCCAAGTCTCCTACCAGTTCTGGGATACCTACTCTTCTTGTTAACTTTTCCTGAATACACTTCCAGAATATTTTTGGATTATCCTTCACATTTCTTGCTATCTCTCTTTCCCTCTCCTTCACCCCCCTCCTTGTCTCCAACTTTATTTTATTGTTTATTTGTCTGCGTTCCAAATTCACTTCTTTAGTTTCTATACTAGACCCATTATTCTTTTTTAACAATTTTAGTCTTTCCCACAAACGTTTCTTCCTTCTTATCATTGTCCAAAGCTTTCTTTTCATTGGCAATTCTGGGTTCGTTCTTTTCCTTAATTTTGTTTTATCCTTATATTCTCTTACTGGTACACATTTGGATATAGCATTCTCCAGTTTGACTCTAATCTTCCTCCACATTCCTTCAGTGTCTTCCCCGTTCAAGTACAGTACTCCCCCAGTCAATGTCCAAACACCTTCTCAGCAGCTCATAATCTGCTCTATCATACATGTATATATTTTTTTTGCTTCTGTTATCCCTCTCTGTTTTGACACTGCAACTAAAACTTATACTGGCATGGTCACTACGACCTATAGGGCTATCCACATTGACATCTTCCACTATCATTATCCTCATTACTAAATATCAAATCTAGTACACTTCCCTGCGTCTCTGTATCTCGTCATCTCCGTAATATGTTGCGTTAAAAAACAATCTCTCACTTTCTCTATCTTTCTTAATAGGTTTTACTGGGCAACGGCGGCAAAGCTCTTAAGAGGAAAGGCCTAAAAAAAAACATTTTAACCCTTACACCCCGGAAGGGCTCTTTAACGCCCATAAAAACCTCGGCCCGCGCAACCCGGAAGGGCTCTTGAACGCCCATTGCTTGCGTGAGTGCTTTCGAATGCCGCGCGTAAATTTTTGGTATCGTGGGAGGGTAGGTGGCGCCACCAGACGTAAACTACGCCACAGCATCAGTATCTACCCCGACGCCATCATGGATAGTACGCCAAATAGTGATTCCGCTGTGTCCGATACCGTGCTTCCTACGACGCCCGTGCTAGTTCGTCGCGCCTTACCCCGACGCCATCGCCTAAATGTGTTATCTCCCGGAGGTATTGAGACGACATTGAGACTTTATGAGCATGCTGATGCCAAGCATATTGTTGATGATGAAGGCAGTGACGACTCCAGTAATTATAAGTAGAGTGATTATGGCCATGAGAGTGACAAAGAAGAGCAATTCCTGGGATTTGCGAGAGAACATGAGAGTGATGAGAGTGATGAAGGTGATGTACCAGCTTTTGAGGAAGCTGTTTTACCTCAAGACGGCGAACTTGAGAGAGTGAGTGAGTGAGTGCGAGAGTTCAAGATCACTCTCCAAGTTTCGCATGAGTGACACGACTCCAAGCCCTTCGCCAGCTAAATCGCCTTTCAAGCTACACTTATATAAGAAGAAAATACTTGAAAAGGCGGCCACGGAAGCTAGGGAACAAGCAAAAATAATTTGTGAGGATGAGGCTGTGAGTGAGGGTGAGCGTCGTGACTCTTCTCGCCCGCCATTGTCTCCCTTATCTACCCACGCCACCCAAGATGACCCGGATGACCCGGGTGCCCCGCATTCTTCCCCACCACCCCCACCACTGCCAAGGGTTGAGGACCCCCCACTTTCGGCCTATTTGCCTCCTAGGTCCCCCGACAGGAGACATACTGCTGCCGAAAAGGGGAAAGGCAGCAAATATGCCAAAAAAGGAAAGACAAGTAAGCGAGTTTTGTTCGAGGCTCCCGCGGCGTCCACCCCTACCCGCCCCCGCAACTTTCCCCATGGTCCTCCCCACCTCTCCAGCCGTCAACATATGTTCCTGACGAAGTCTTTGAGCTCGCATCACCAATACCTGGGCCTAGTGACAGTGAAGCATTGCTTTCTGTCACTCGTCGCAGGCCAAGGAGCCCAGGACCTCGGGGGGACACAGACTCACCTGCCACTCCTTCCCCACCTCGCCCACCCGCACGCCGCCCACGTATCACTCGTTCCCCGCCAGATTATGTGGGGGCCACTGATGATGAAGGGCACCTCTCTGAAGACTCTGGCGATGATTACATAGGTCCACCGTCAGGGCAAGATGACCACTCTGACGATGACTATATGGACATTGACGACCCTCGACCCATCCGCTTGGCCCGGTGTCGTGCTGCCCGGCGTCGTGCTGCCCGTCGTGCTGGCCGCCCTAGGGCGCGCGCCTCCCGAGTTGGCCGTGGGCGTGCTGGGCCACCAGCTGGAGCTCCTCGTCAGCGTAGACAAGACCCAATTTATTAGTGGCCCCTCCATCATTGACGAACATGCCTATTACATAAGGCATCCTCTTCAAACACTAATCCGCCGTAGTTTTGAATCTACCGCGCAGAGCATTTAAAAACTGAGGAGCCTTCATCATGAGCGCACGCGACCTCACTCATGGCTTCAGTCATTATGAATTGGGTTCTCACTACGAAAAAACTTCGTAAAAAATAAAAACAAAAAGAAAATAAGAATAACTATCCAATAAGCTTTCCATCATATCGTGGATGTACTTGTGTGGATTTCTGACCAGACGCTGATTCAGGCGTCATTCTTCCTTCTCTGCTCTGCGTTCAGCCTGCCCGGACGTGCCTCCCCACGCTCCGCTAGTTCCGCATTCGTGGCGTCCCTAGTGAGTTTTTTCTCATTTGTTTACTCTAGGATGTATCGAGTAAGGTTAGGATAGGCGTAGCAGGAGTGTCCTGGGCTGGTTGCCCGCAGTGCAGTGTATTTTGGGTCGAGTGTATGGGGCATCTATTTCGGATGTACCCTCGTGGTCCCGTTGTGGACATGTGAACTTTTTCACAGCTGAGTTAGTTTGTGATGCAGGCGGCTTTCACTACGCGTTAGTTAGTGCTGCCTTTTATCTTTCTGATGAGGTAAGCTTTGTTTCTGACGTTCCCAGCGTATTTTTCTTCACTTAGTGAAGTTTTTTCTGGGTCCCGAGTCAGTCTTCCCTTGGTCGGAAGTTTATGCTACGGTGGTGTGTTGGCGGTGGTTCCTGTTGTGATATTTCCAGTGTTTGTGTATATTTCAACTTTTATTATGCCGTCTACCTAGGCCTAGCCAGCCGCTCGTAGCTTTGCCACATGTACTAGTGTTATTGTTTATTATTGATAAATATGCCCTACTGTGTCATGTGTATCAGGGTTTTAGTTGTGTATTGGCTAATTCCTCGGACTATAATTGTTTCCTGGTTTAGTTGTGTATTGGCTAATTCCACGGATTATGGAGTGACCTTGGGGTTGTCGTGCGTGGCTCTCCTCGTGTCTCTTGTTGTTCAGATGGTGTCTGTTCAGGGTGGGTTGCCTTCCGGCGGGGTTTTCTCGGTTTCACCATGAAAATCTCGGCCGCGAGCCGTGTTGGGCCACACGTGGTTGTTAACACTGGCTTGTTTCCCCGGCGTTGGGGTGTCTGTGGCTCTCCAGGACTGCGTCTCTGTGGATGCCTGGTTTCAGGCCTCCTTTGATTCCCGGCGGGATGGCTGTTCCCATCTATAAAACGATTGTTCATGCGGACATACGTTATGTAGTTTTTCTACCCGGTTTTTCAAAAGCCACTTGAAAAACCTAGCTGTTGTTTTAGGCTTTCCTCCCCGGCGATCTTTTACAAAGAAGTGGGGACAGGAACTTATGGGGTTAACGTTTGGACATCTCACCCGGCGGGTGCACCTGGGTAGGGTGGGATGAACGACTTATGTCTTTCAGTTAGTTAACCAATCCATTTAGTGATACTATGTGTATCGCCGCCTTTACTTTTACGGCAATTGAAGGTTCAATTTAGGTTAATATATCGATTTTTCTCACCCGGCGGGTGCTCCTAGGTGGAGGAACTAAGGAATTTACAAAATTCGATTTCGATTTAACCACTTAATTTAGTGATACAAGTAGGTATCGCCGCCTTCTAACTTACGGCGATCTTTTGTGACAATTCGTTAGACATCAGATCTCGTATCATCCTGCCCTGTGCTATTCTACTAAAATATTTCAAGGGCCGGCGTCTTTTTGGGGGGTTGCTTTGTTACAAAATTGAATCTTGAGACAGTCGCCACCACCAAGAGACTATAAGCGCCATGCTGGACCGTTATATTATATCAGAGGGTATTCTTCACTTTCTTTAACAAAAGATTTGTTTAGATTTCTGAACCCCACCGCGTAGCGAGCTGTGTTTGTGCCATTACATCTCGTTACCCGGCGGGTTATTAACACTTGTGCGAACATGTTGGGTTAACCTTATGAGCATTAATTCCTGGAAATTTTCTTTTTTTCCAGAGCTGAGCTCCGGCGGACCAATACAGACCCGGCGGTAGTTTCCTCCCACCAGTCTCTGTCATGGCTACCGTGGCCCCAGTTTTTGCTTTGTGCACTACCCCTGCTTGTGCTGGTATCCCTATTTTTGCGCATACCCGTTGCATAAGGTGTGTTAAATGTCTAGACCGTTCAAGGGGTCTCTGGGTTATGCGTAATTGTTCTTTTTGCTCCCAATTAGCTTTAAAGGTCCTTTGTGATAATGATAAGACCGCGGCGGTAGCCTTAACAGATGTCAGCCTACACTACCATTGTTGCTCATAAATCACTTCAATGTGACAACGTCCCACTTTGGGATAGATTGCTCCCCGAACACCCTCCCCCTAAACGTTCCTCTAGAGTCACGAGTATTAAGCTGGCGGAGACTGGTCTGGGTTCTGTATCCTCTGCGGCTACACCTAAACGCCCAAGAGAGCCTACACCCCCGGTATCCGCCTCTTCGTCTCGGGCGACGTCTCGGGCGAGATCCCGGTCTAGGTCTCCTCTTAGACACCAGTCATCTAGTCGGGCCTCTTCACCGGCGAGTAAGAAGAGCAGGACGGAAGGTTCCACCAGTGGTCACGGCGAGGATTCCTCTAGATCTAAGAATAGTTCGCGGTCACACCGTAGCCATAAATCCTCTAAAAAGGATTCTCATAAACGGAAGTCCTCTCGACATTCACCAACTTCTAGTGCATCTCATCGTACCTCTACCCCAGACAGAGTTTGTGTTAAGGCCCAAGAGTCCAGTGCAGTGCCTGTCCCAAAAGAGGATTTGCCACTTAATATTTTAACCCTGGAATTGGAAAGTTCAGGGGGTTCAGTAATTGAGAATGTTTCAGACTCTCAAGAGAGCGTAGGCCAGGGCCTCGGTGTTTGGCGGTTTGCGCAACCAGGGTCTGATCACCCACGTCCGACTCAAACGAGTCACACAGTAGCCGATGTCCACAGGGACGCGGCGATCCCATCCTCTATCCCAGACTTATCTTGGCAACAAGGTACCCCTGCCTCGGCGGGGTCTTCTCAGGAGGATCAGGAGGAGAAAAATGAAGTTTCTATAATTTCGGAGATGGAAGGACAAGGGTCAGGCTCAGGCTTGGACGCCGCACAGGATACTAATGATTCACCTGTAAGTTCTTCATCAAACCAGTTTGTTACGGCACAAGAAATTAATGGGCTGCTTACTCATGCTTTATCTAAATTTTTTGGTCAACAACAGGAAAACCCCACAATGGACTTGGGGGCTCCCAAGACAAGTTCTACGGTACGGCCTCTGATGACTTCGATTGATTTATCTAAGATCCCTAACCCTCCCACTCTGTTAACCTCAGGGATCAATAGGCCTGCTACGGCGGCTTTGACAACTTCAAATGTCAGGGTCATAACGGATGTCAATCCACCCCCTCTAGACAAAGCGCCTCTTAGAAAGGTAGCTATGCCCTTACTTTATGGGCCAGACGAGTCATGGGTTCTTTTGAACTCCTCTAAACCAGAGCTTGCCCAACCTACTTTGTCAGGGGAACTCCCGGTACCGCGTGAGTGGGTCATCCAGGGCAATAAGTCAAAGAAACTAAGGGCCGTGGATACTTTAGGTAATGTTCTGGACGTAAACATCAAGGCTATACCTAGTTATTATCATCAAGATTATTTTGTGTATGCTTCTAAGCCTGCTTTACCCCCTGCCTCAGCTTCAAAACTATTTTCAGACTGGTCTAAGCTGGATGGGTTTAATGATATTAAGACTCTGTCAGCTCTCACTCCTGAACTAGATTTACAGACCGTCACAGACGACGCAGCTAATCCAGTTTTGAAGGTGGGACAGTTGGGACCAGGACCTTGGGTAGATTGGGAGGTAGAGGCTCAAAACTTTGCAACCACTTTCACTTCTAAATCTTCCCACCAGATACCTCAGGATACTCATTCATGGTTCTCCATGCCGGTGGGTTCTGCCGGCGGAGTCCCGTCAGCTTTGTTTTCATTTCTAGCTGCCCCTAAGATTAATCTTTGTGAGCTGAAGGACCCGTTCACTACCCCTACCCCTACTCACCTAGACAGAGAATTTAGGCTACGGGGAAAAGCTTTTCGCCTGTTCTCGCAGTACATAGTATCTCAGCAGGTGGCTAAGTCTTTACTACGATCCACTCAGGCAATCGCAGATGCGGATGCTCGAAGATCGGTTGAGTTATCCCGGCGACTGATTCTTCAGTCGTCAATCCAATCCTTGGGTGACATACGTACCGCCTTGCTTGAGGCGGTACGAGCACGACAAGATCTTAGGATGTCGTTAGTTCGCAAGCTACCTGATCGCATTGCTAATCAGGTGGTTATGTCACCAGTGCTTACTCCCTCTTTAATGACCCCTGAAGTGTGGCGAACAGTGTTCAATATGGCACAGGCCATTAAGCACAGTCCCACCCCTTCTAAGAAACCTGCATTTAACTTCCCCAAACCCAGGCCTACTACTAAAGCTCAGCCAGGGGGATCTAAACCTTTTCTTCCGCCTAAGTCCTCCCACTCCCCCCAGGGTCAGTTCAGGCATAGACAGAGTAGGTTTTCAGGTCAGAGAGGACGCGGCCAACATAAACCAGGTCAGGGCCAGTCTTCGGCCAACACCAGCCAGCCGGCGAAGCGTCCAGCACCAACCCCACCATCAAAAAACTAAAGTCTCTCTTACTCCCGGCGCCTACCTTAAGGCCGGAGGAACCGAGGGTAGTACAGCCGGCGAACCCTTGTCTGCTAACTGGGTCGTTCCGAACGTGTCACCAAGCATGGCCGTTAAACACTTGGGCACGGATGGTGGCACGCAAAGGCATCACTTGGCAGTGGCTCCGGCGACCTCGATTACGTCAGCCGACAACGGCGAATTTTGTTTCTTTAGAGGTGGAGTCACTAGCCCAGGAAATGATTGCCAAGAATGTCATCATCCCGGTCCCCCCAAATTACCCTGTATTCACGTCCAAACTATTTTTGGTTCCCAAAAGGGACAGTGTTCAGATGAGGCCGGTCGTAGACCTGTCTTATCTGAATCTTCACATTCACAACGAATCTTTCAGAATGTTAACAGTACACCAAATCAGGCTAACACTTCCGCCGGGAGGTTGGATGTGTTCACTAGACCTGACAGACGCCTATTGGCACGTATCGGTCAACAAAAGATTTCAAAGGTTTTTGGCCTTACGGATCAGGCACCAAAATTTTTTTTTTCAGAGGATGCCGTTCGGCTTGAACCTGGCACCTCGATTATTCACAAAACTAGTCCGGCAAGCCCTGATGCCATTGTTAAAACAGGGGATCAGAGTGTTGTGGTATCTGGACGACTGGCTGGTGGTGGCAGAGACACAACAATTATGCATAAAACATGTCAATATCATTTTAAATCATGTCAAAACTCTAGGGTTCAAGGTAAATCTGGTAAAGTCAAACCTTGTGCCCTCACGAGTAATTCAGTGGATAGGGCTGGTCTGGGACACCGCCGCTCTCACTCTGAGTCAGAGTGTGGACAATCGCAACAGGTTTCGCAGGAAACTGTTCAGGTTTCTTCACAGTCTGACTACGACGCGAAGGGTCTGGAAGTCTCTGGTCGGCTCTCTCAACTGGATTCAACTAACTGTCAAGTTGGGCCGGTTGAAAGTAAAACGATTAATATTGGAAGGCAACAAATATTTCCCGCTCTTACCGGCGGGAAAATTATGGCCCATCCCGAAATTAATCCACACCTTACTAGCGGTCTGGGCAAAGAGGGAAACATTGCACTCAATCATGTCATGGACCTCTCCTCCACCAACGGTATGGGTAGACACGGATGCGTCAGGCACAATAGGTTGGGGATTTCAGTCAAATCAGGGGCACCAGGGTCAGGGGCTTTGGTCCCACTTAGAAATCTTGCACATCAATGTCAAAGAATTACTAGTCCCCTTGTATTTCCTTCAGGCTCACGGCCCGGCGTTACGGGGCAAGTCGATGGCCTTCAGAATGGACAATCTGAATGCAGTCCACTGTATTCAGAAACAAGGGTCAACGAGGTCAAGGAAGTTGCTAAACGTGTCGGAAGAGATTTTTGCTCTAGCCAACAGTCTAGATATTTATCTTCACGCATCTTATCTCCCAGGCGTAGCGAACGTCTGGGCAGACGCTCTGTCCCGGAGACAGAGCACGACAGTAGAATGGGAGCTCAAGCAACCCATTTTCAACCTAATGATTGCAGAGCTCTCCCATCCACAAGTGGATCTTTTTGCGTCCGAGGAGACTCCCAAACTCCCTCTATACCTCACCCGCCGGGCGAAAACGCCGGCAGGGGGGCCAGACGCCCTAGTGACAGACTGGAACAGATGGAGCTCCATCTATCTGTTTCCACCGCCAGATGCGTCACTAATGTGCCACGTAGTGAACAAACTACGAGATTATCGAGGCTTAGTCTCGCTAATCGCGCCACTGTGGCCGGCGCAGTTGTGGTACCAGCAATTGAAAATGTGGTGCCCGGACCCGGTATCGCTCCCGGTCGGGTATTTCCACTTAGACACGATTGGCAACCTAGCGACCTCGCTGACTTTTGCATTATGGACATTCAGGAGGCCAAGTGGCTAGCACCATACGGTAGAGATGTGACAAATAAATTACTTAATCAATATACTCAGTCTACAAAACGACAGTATCAATCACATTGGCAAGCCTTTACTTCTTGGATCGTTAGGACAGAACAAACTGTACCCTCAGTGGCATTAGTTTTTAATTATTTGAATTATCTGTTTGAGCAGAAACGTTTATCTGTGGTAACATTAAAAAATCACTTAACTGCGATTAGAGTGCCCTTTTTAGACCTTACGGGTCGAGGAAACAGGTTTTATGAGAGCATGTTTTAAACTCCGCCCACCTCCCCGTCAGCTCATGCCTACTTGGTCTCTGGACAAAGCTTTGTCTTTGCTTCACTCTCGTCTGTACCAAAATACTGCAGACTTTGCATTACTCTTAAAAAAGGCGGTTTTCCTTTTGGCTTTGGCCACCGGAAACAGAGTGTCTGAGCTGGCGGCGATGAGCAACGCACCTAATTGTCTTAGGTTTGGTAGACTTAATGAATGTATTTCCATTGCACCCTCCCCAGGTTTTGTAGCCAAGAATGAGCATAGTGCACACGTGTTTTCTGAGTTCACGGTGCCGGCGTTAAAAAGGGGAAAGGTGCATCATAATTTATGTCCAGTGCAAGCTCTAACCAAATATTTGAGAGTAGCTCCTCAAAACCCCCAAGGTGCTTTATGGGTAGCAAGTACGGGTAAACGCTTACTTAAACGGCGATTAGCCTCTCTTCTGGTAGAAGTCATTAAAGAAAGTAATCCCGGCGTTGTGGGTCGGGCCCACGATTTACGCAAATGGGCAGCCTCTTTACGTTTCCTGAAATTTTTTTCAGTTGAAGACATAGCGTCCACGCAGTTGTGGGCGTCTAATCATACGTTTCTGTCTAGATACTTGTCAGTTGCTCTAGACAAACCTTCTTTACCATGTATAGCTTTAAGGCAGAGGGTCTAGGTGGCCCTGCAGTCACTTTTGTTTACTTTCACGGGAAAGGGGGGGGGGGGGGTGCAGTCAGTTGACATAGGACACCCTAGACCCCGCCGGAGTATGAGAGCTGTGATACAATTTAAGGTTAAAATGTGATATGAAAATTTCTCAGTGAGAAATTGTGCTAGTACAATGTTAAGTACAAAACAACGGTGTTGTTAGAGTAGTTTAGCTGCGAAAGCAATTTAATTTTAGAATAATGGAGTTCCTTTGCAATTTATCTCCAAGTTTATGTTGGGGTTTATTATGTGCACATATAAACTTATAACTTGTTATTTTTTGTCACCACTCGTTGAGTGGGGTGCCTTTGTAACTACAGATCTGTGTTCAGAATCTTCAGGGTTACCCATTTTTTGTCAGGCAGGCTTCTTTGAAGCACGCACCTGCCTGAACCCCCTTTTTCTTGTATTTTTTCGGCTACGCCGTTGTTAAATATATTTTCAAAGTAAGAATACTATGTGGTTGTTTTTATTATCTGCTTTTCTAGAGTTATGATATGATTACGAATGTCCCCCTCCAGTCTTAGAAATCAGGCATGTTCGTCAATGATGGAGGGGCCACTAATAAATTATAGGTTTGACTCCTGTAAGGAGATAAAGAAAACCTAATATTTAGTAGTGGCCCCGTAATCATTGACGACTGGGGCCCTCCCGACCGTCCCCTTCCCATTCGTTGATGTATTGAGGATTTTGGTTTACTTGATATGTCAGTGAAGGAAGAATGACGCCTGAATCAGCGTCTGGTCAGAAATCCACACAAGTACATCCACGATATGATGGAAAGCTTATTGGATAGTTATTCTTATTTTCTTTTTGTTTTTATTTTTTACGAAGATTTTTCGTAGTGAGAACCCAATTCATAATGACTGAAGCCATGAGTGAGGTCGCGTGCACTCATGATGAAGGCTCCTCAGTTTTTAAATGCTCTGCGCGGTAGATTCAAAACTACGGCGGATTAGTGTTTGAAGAGGATGCCTTATGTAATAGGCATGTTCGTCAATGATTACGGGGCCACTACTAAATATTAGGTTTTCTTTATCTCCTTACAGGAGTCAAACCTATATTCTACGTTTTTCAGTGGCAAGACGTAGTTGATGGAGATGGATACAACCCTGATGTGCCAGCTTTTGATGAGGTACTGGAGGGTTCAGGCATTACCCCCAATTTTCCTGCAGGCCCCAATGCTCCACCACACGAACTATTTGAGGCCTTCTTTGATGAGGAGGTGGTAGGCTATGTTGTCAAAGAGACAAATAAGCAGCACCAATTCCAGGTCCACTTTTTGGGCAAGGTGACCACGGGCCACATGAGGCAGTGGACCCCAGTGACTCATAAAGAGTTCATGGTGTTCCTGGCACTCACCATGCTAATGCCTCATGTCAAGAAGCATAGGTTGCCTGACTATTGGATCACCAATGATCTCATATCCACCCCTGCCTTCGGGAAATATATGTCTCGCGACCAGTACCTTGATATCCTCGCAGCGCTCCATCTTGTCACCAACCTTGACGTCCACCTCCCAGACAAGCTGTGGAAGATTAGGACGTTGTACGAGATGATGCGAGAACGCTTCACCTCCTACTTCAAGCCCTTCCGCAAGGTCGTCATTGATGAGTCTCTTGTGCTGTTCCGGGGAAAACTCAGCTTCCGGCAGTACATCCCCTCAAAGAGACATCGCTTTGGCATAAAATTCTTTGTGCTGTGCGACTGCCAAACTGGCTATGTCCTGGACTTCCTGGTCTACAGCGGGAAGGAAGGGGACGTGCTTGTGGACCCCCTCATTGGCTTTGGCGGAGCAGTGGTGCAAGCCATGATGGACCGCTACTTTCACAAGAATCACGTCCTCTACACGGACAATTATTACACGTCCCCCACTCTCTCAAAGTACCTGCATGAGCGCAAGACGGGGACTGTAGGCACAGTACGAGGGAAAAGGAAGGGCATGCCACCTTTCCCTCCAAAGACCAAAAAAGGTGATATGTTCAGGAAGAAGTCGGGGCCCATTCTGGCTATCCACTGGCATGACCAGCGGAAGGTCAACCTCCTGAGCACCATCCACAAGGGGGAAATGGTGGAGACTGGCAAGGTGGATCGCCGCACCCAGGCCAGGGTGACCAAGCCCGATGCTGTCCTGGACTACAACATCAACATGAGGCTGGTGGACAAGTCCGACATGCATATAGGCTTCATTGACTGCCTGCGTACCTCGTGCAGATGGTACAAAAAGTTCTTTCTGCATATGGTGGACATGTCAGTTCTGAATGCCTACAATATATACAAGCTTCGGAATGTGAACACACCCATGAAGTTCAATAGCTTGCGGAGGTTCCAAAAGCAGGTGTTGACGGAGCTCCTGGAGAAGTATGGTACACCACAGAGGGCAGTGGCACATCCTGGGCCCGCCGTTACTGACCGCTTGCAGTGTGCATATTACATGAATAGGCACAGGCTTGGTTCCCTGCCTCAGAATGAATCAGGAAGAACGCAGCAGAAGCGGTGCCATGTCTGCTACAACAGCAGGCTGAGGGCGAGGTCAGGTAAATGTCCACCATGGAGTGTGTGGAGTGCAAGGTGGCACTCTGTGCTATAGGGTGCTTCTTTGATTACCACTCCAAGCAGGAGTTCTAATAATCATAGTGAAAGTGACAAAGAAAAGGACAATATGTACAGTATATATATATAGGCAAAAAGTGGAAGTAAACCAATTTATTGTTATACAAAAGTCATGTATTATGAGAAAATTGATACAAATACAATTACACCATAATAATATGTGAAAGTGACACATATGTATATAATAAGTGACATTCATATGATTAGAACCTATAGAAATATATAAATCAGTGAAAAAAAGACACAATAAATTGTATATAAAACGTTTACAAAGCATATAACTAAGTGAAAGTGACACAAGACCTAATATTTGATGGCCAAAGTATAATAAACACCTGTGATAACGAATAATCAGTGCCTAATATAACAATAACCTACCTCAATTACTAATAAAATGTACGGTATCGAGTGAAAATGAGCATTATCAGTGACAGTGACACTCTCTAAAGCATATTTATCAAAGTGAAAGTGACACAAGACACAATATTTGATGGCCAAAGTATAATAAACACCTGTGATAACGAATAATCAGTGCCTAATATAACAATAACCTACCTCAATTACTAATAAAATGTACGGTATCGAGTGAAAATGAGCATTATCAGTGACAGTGACACTCTAAAGCATATTTATCAAAGTGAAAGTGACACAAGACACAATACTTGATGGCCAAAGTATAATAAACACCTGTGATAACGAATAATCAGTGCCTAATATAACAATAACCTACCTCAATTACTAATAAAATGTACGGTATCGAGTGAAAATGAGCATTATCAGTGACAGTGACACTCTAAAGCATATTTATCAAACTGAAAGTGACACAAGACAATACTTGATGGCCAAAGTATAATAAACACCTGTAATAACTAATAATCAGTGCCTAATATAACAATAACCTACCTCAATTACTAATAAAATGTACGGTATCGAGTGAAAATGAGCAATATTAGTGACAGTGATACCCTAATAAACATACTTTATATAATTGGCCTCAAAATAACTATAAAAATATCAAATAAACATCACATTCTCAATATCAAACACTAAAATCGTCTAAGGGAGATAAACACTTTGGCGCGACGAGCGGCTAGGTGCGTCGTAGCCGTGGCCACGCATCCGAACGCGGGAAGAATTTTCCGCCGAAAAGCACTCGTCTTCCTGCGCTCACCATTATGCAACCAGAGGGGCTAGAGACCTCTACTCAACGCCATTCTACAGAGGAAGGTTTGTGGAACATTTTTCTTTTTTATTCATAACATTACATGCGATATTCATTGAATTACAGAGGAGTTAACATAGCCCAAAGATCGTCAAAACACCCGGTACCGCAGCACAGTCGCGAGCTATAGTCCCCGGGGCTGGAGGGTTAAAAGGCCCCAGTAGCACTTAAAACAATTTTTTTTGTTTTTTCCTCCATACTTCATATCACTCCTCCACATCCCCTCCCCCCTTCAATTATCACATATTTTCCCTGTTATTCCCTAATTCATTGGTATATTTTTGTGCTAACATTAGCAAACTGGTTGCAGGGTGTGGATATGTGCCTAGCGAGTGTTTTGGCAGAGGTAGATGGTGGGGTAGGACTGTCAGTCATGCTCCAGAGCTCACAAGGGAAGGGGTTGCCTCACTGTGCTCCAAATTTCATGAATGGGCCGCTCCATGTTTATTCGCGATTTTGACCAGAAAAATTATATTCCCACTTGTTTTGTTTTATTGTTGTTACAAGTTACTATCTTCATAGTAAATGTAAAATAGGCACATATGAATAAGTAATAACGATATTTATCGTATAAATGACGATTATAGGCAGGATTGGAGCCTAATATTGCCGCCCAGAACTGTGGTGTTCACTACACACAGCTCGCTTTTTATAGGTTAAGGATTAACTGTAAGGAGGGATATAGAACATAGTGTGTTCCGTATGATTCTACCGTAATTTTTCGTACACAGGTTGTGTGGTTCCCCTACCGCTGCTACTCAAGAGGACTCCAAGGACGTAATAATCAAGAGGACGGACCCTAGGACGGCGCACTCAAGAGGACTCCAAGGACAACGTACTCAAGAGGAACCAGAGGACACTGCACTCCAGTCAAGAGGACTCCAAGGACGTCATACTCAAGAGGAACCCGAGGATAGCTTGCTCGAGATTCCAAGGACGTCGCACTCGAGAGGACATCGTACTCCAGATCGTCTTAATGAGGGGTTGTTGCTGTATATGAAAAACGGTACCTGGGATCACTATACAGTAATTTCTTTTTTCATTATCTCCCAATTTATTATTAATGTATTGATACACCTTAAACTCACCAGTTTAGTTTGATTCCCATAGTCATTGTGGGTTTTCCCACTTGTTTTCCTTGTGGTAACTTTGTGGATTTCCACTAAGGTTTTGTCACTGGCTTCGGATGCAAGCTTAGGAGTTTTCCCTTCTCAGTGGAAATTTTAACGTAAATGTTGAGAGTTTTTTCTACTCAACGGTGACCATCATGCACACCAGTGACAAAGTTAGGTCTACATTACAGTATGAGTGATTGTGTGTGCCTTATACCTAGGTGATTTAAAAAAAGTAAAATCAAATATTTTGGGGAGGAATGTAGTAGTATCCACATTTTTATTCCTGTGTTGATATATATTATGTTCTAGTTGAGTAGTGTACACTATAGTTGAGTTTGTACAGTCGCACTAATAAGTGATGTCTCGGCACCAAGTATGTTTTGATCAATAATTGGTATCAGCAATATCTAAGCTTCATTTCTTCATATCGAGTGAAATACAGTATACAAATATTTTCCTACAATTACCCACCCTATTCAACATCTGACAGACATTAATAAAGCACAGAGCAAGCCAAACGTAATGACAGCTGGGACAGGACTTATTAGCGCGACCGTACAGTATTCTGCTGTGTTCTTTGAGGGTTTTTTTAAAGGTGTCTTTCCATCACGGGGAGGGAGAGGACCGCGCTTTAGTTTGAGATTCATATACTGTACTGTACACGTGTTCCTCCTATTGTACTAAAAAAATGTGCTTCCGTGCCGACTCCCTGCCTAGGCAAACTCTTCCATCTGTCTCTCCTCTAACGTCTTCCTTATTTGCTGGAAATTTGCTCTGATTCAACCTTTCCCAAAGAAAGGTGATTGCTCTCAACCCTCCAACTATCGTCCAATTGCTCTCATTTCTTGCATCTCTAAAGTTTTTTAAACCATTCTTACCTCAAAATTTCTTAAGCATTTATCTTCCCATAACTTACTCTCAGACCGCCAGTATGGCTTCCTTAAGGGCTGCTCTACTGGTGATCTTTTTTCTTATCTTACTAACAACCTTTACATCCCGAACCCACTTCCAGTCTTTCCTGTTTACCAAAAAGTAATTTATCTGGCTACTGGTTCCCCTAGAACTGTACGTGATCAGATGATTCAAGCTTACCTTGAACTTGGGTGTTACACACAATCATGTTGAGTGCAACACAGGACTCCAGTTCATATTCGCCTTCTAGATACGTTATTCGTAGTACGCGAGGTTGTGTGTCGCCCATAAATTCAAGTATTCTGAAGAAGGACTGTAAATATAGAGCATAACTTGAATTTTGTATAGCTACTTTATAATGTGATTAAAACAAGGGACTTTGTTTCGAGACTGGGTATGAAAAGTCTCTCGTTTGCCAGCCTGATTCTACAGTATCCCCAGCAACATGCACAAAACAAAAATGTCACTGACGGTCGACGGGTGTGATCCTCTTCTCATCCAGCCAGACAGCTTTGGGTAAGGCCTTTAGTAATCTGAGGAGGTACTGCAGGATGGGTCCCTGGTGTTGATGCTGGGATTCCAGTAGGTACACCCCCAGGGCCACCACAGCATCTTGCCCTCGCTGATCCACTCTAAACACACCTCCATGACTCTCACCAGGACACTGGCTCAATAATTTCTCTACCTGCAAAAAATAAATACATACAGTACATGTACAATACCGGTAAACAGAGTTATCCGTAAGAAGCATAAATTCAGTCTCGCATCCTAATAAGATAAACACAGTGGGGATAGTACAGTAGTAGTGATGATGGTGATAGTAGTGGTGATGATGGTGACAGTAGTATTAGTGATGATGGTGATAGTACAGTACTTAATCCAATTTTGCGTGTTCTGATTTTGCGAAACACCAATTTTGCGACCGAGACCCCACTAACCAATTTTTGATGAAAACCTAATTTTGCGGGTGGCGCCGTAAGAAAGTGGGGCTCTCCGCACTAGTTTTCAGGGGGGGGGGGGGAGGGGTGGCCGGGCCACCCAAGCCTCGGACACCCTCCCTCCATCCCCGCAAGCCCAGCCATCTTTCGAGTCTAGGTAAATTATCAATTGCTCATTTAATTTGATTTTCTCAAGGATAATGATAATGTCTTATGTTTTTCTGTATTTTTCTTTATTGTGGGATGTATAATTACATGTACCGGGTATGTGTGTACAAACAAAGCAAATAAATTACGGAAATCACGAAAAATTGGGCCGTCACTGATGAAATGTTGACCATATTCATTTTTCCCCATAAGGTTAGTTAATCCAATTTTGCGGCCTGCAATGTCGACCAATTTCTCGCAAAATTTGGGTAAGCACTTGTAGTACTAATGATTGTCTTGAAGAACTTCAAACATTTTGTGGCAGTCTCCGACAGCACAGCGGGGGAGAAGTCTGTCATCTCCGATTGCCTTGTTTTTTGCTGTGTTTGGAGTTGTGAGGCAGACAGGGAGTTGTGGTTGTATTTGAGAAGACTGATTGTTGTGGTAGTGGTATGAGGTTGTCACTACTTTAACCCTTGGGATCCGGGGGGCCTCATATGAAGTTTGGGATTTTCAAACTTCATAATTCAGTAGCTACTGATTCAGACCACCTAGAGCAGTCCATTATTTTGCAAATTGTAGAACGTTTTCTTGTCTGTAGACTGCCGTTGAGATGACATCGCTACGTTGCGTGGTTGCCGAGTTCTGATGATTATATCGGCGACTTTTTAGCCGCGCATTTTGCCTCATATGAGGCCTCCCGGATTCCAAGGGTTAAGGGGTCATTATTATATAATTTTCAGGATAGCCTACTATCTTTGTATGAACACCATAGCATACCGACTGCATGCAGTATTGGCCTGTCATCAACTCGAAATGCCATTACAGTCCATCCTCCAAATATACGAGTTTGAAATATACGATCCTCCACATTTGCGAGGGGGGGGGGTCAAAATTGGAAAAAATATAATATTCCACATTAGCGAGGTCGATTCCACATGTGCGAACCAGCCCGTAGAATTATAAGGGATATCCGCCATTTCCTCTAAATTTGCGACCCCCTAATCCACATTTGCGAGGAAGCAGCGGATGATAGGCGAGGCAGCTGTGTTTTCTGAGGAGGACGAGCGGGGTGGGGGAGAGAGAGGCGGTGAGGCCCAGTATATGTGCCTCGCCTCGCCTCGGAACTAACGTCAAGCCAATTATGCCAGCAAACACTTTATAACTGACACATCCTTTTAATGTTTTCTTATCATTTACAACTATTTATATTTATATTTCTAATATGTTTCGGGTTTAAACTCCCGCTCGAGTCGGCTCGAAGAAAATCGATATTGGTGGCACTTTAGTAAACCGGCGGTAAACAAAACCACACGCGGATCGGTTTGGCCAAAATTACTCGGTTTATATAAGTTTATTATGAAATTTAATTTAGTATTATGGTAAGTTGGCTACCTATTATTATGTTTATAAGATATAATAAGTACAGCTCGGTCCCGCATAGTGCGAGAAATTTGTCGCTACAGTGCGTCGCACTATAGTATGTGAACAATGTATCCTATGGGAAAAACGTAATTGGTCGATCAGTCCTCCATATAGCACACATATCTTTCCTTATATCGTTATTTATACTGACACAAACATACCAAGAACAAATGTTAATGATAAATATAGCATATCAATGGTAAAATAAACCTTTCCTTACCTTAAATTCTACACTTGATATGATCACAAACCCGAGAATGCGAGATAGCGTCACACAGTACGGGGTAAAACATTTCTGACTGACCAGCCTCCCTCCATGCTCAAGCTGCTCAAACACCAGTGATGCCACGAGTCAGGCGGGAAATTTATCGAACTGTACAAATGTCCGCACTAATAGAAAACTCCCCGGATTTAACCCGACTCGCAATAAAAGATCGTATTCGCATTGGTTGATAATTTTGTTTTTAATATTTTCATTGCTCGCACTAATCGAAATTCACACTGCTTGAACTCGCTTTACATGGGACCGCACTTCTGTAATGATAAGTAAATTATTGTAGGCCTATATCGGCGATATCAGTCACTCAGAATCTTGGCGCTTCAAATCGAAATGCTTTGAAAGTCATCAACAACTTTATTTTATTTATTTATATATACCATGGCCTGTCCGGAAATTGGCGAGGTTCGGATAATGACAGGTCTTATATGGGGGAGATTACTGTATGTATAAATGTGTCCCACAACTGATATAAATGTACTAATTAAGGAAATGATCACCAAGCATATCATTGTCCCGGTCAATCCAACTTGCCCTGTTTTCACGTCCAGACTTTTTCTCGTACCAAAGAGGGACAGCATTCAGATGAGACCAGTCATAGACCTGTCTTGTCTGAATCGACACATTCACAACACATCGTTCAGGATGCTCACTGTGAATCACATCAGGCTAACACTTCCGCTGCAAGGTTGGATGTGCTCGTTAGACCTGACAGGCGCCTATTGGCATGTCCCGGTAAACAAAAGGTTCCAAAAATTCCTCGCATTGAGGATCAGGCAAGAGGCGTATGTCTTTCAGAGAATGCCATTCGGGTTGAACCTTGCACCGAGAATATTTACAAATTAGTCCGGCAGGCCCTCATGCCAATGTTAAATCAGGGAATCAAGGTGTTGTGGTACCTAGACGACTGGCTGGTAGTGGCGGAGTCAGAGAGTCTATGCAATATCCATGTCAATCACATTATTAGTCCGGCAGGCCCTCATGCCAATGTTAAATCAGGGAATCAAGGTGTTGTGGTACCTAGACGACTGGCTGGTAGTGGCGGAGTCAGAGAGTCTATGCATTATCCATGTCAATCACATTATAAACCATGTACAATCCCTAGGGTTCAAGGTCAACTTGACAAAGTCGCATCTTGTTCCCACACGGGTAATTCAGTGGATAGGGCTGATCTGGGACACAGCCAATCTTACTCTCAGTCAGAGTGTGGACAACCGCAACAGATTTCGAAAGAAATTATTTTTGTTTCTCCACAGTCTGAACACGACGAGAAGGACATGGGACTCCCTGGTCGGCTCTCTCAATTGGATTGAACTAACTGTAAAGTTGGGCCGATTGAAAGTAAAGAGATTAATATTGGAAGGAAACAAATATTTCCTGCTATTGCCAGCGGGAAAGTTGTGGAAAATTCCTCCATTAATTAACGACTTACTGTCGGTCTGGGCGAGGAGAGAAATGTTACACTCAATAATGATGTGGGCTTCTACCCCACCTACGGTATGGGTAGACACAGATGCTCGTGACAATAGGCTGGGGTTATCAGTCGAGCCTAGGCCATTAGGGTCAGGGTCTTTGGTCCCAAACCAAGAATTTTCATATCAACGAGCAAGAGCTCTTAGTCCCTTTATTTTTCCTTCAAAACTCACGGCTCCTCCTTGCGGGGGAAATCAATAGCGTTTCGAATGGACAATTTGAATGCGGTGTCCTGCATTCAAAAGCAAGGGTCAACGAGGTCTCGGAAGTTGCTAGAGTTGTCAGAAGAGATCTTTGTTCTGGCCGAAGAGCTGAACATTCACCTCCATGCATCATACCTCCCAGGCGTAGCGAACGTCTGGGCAGACGCTCTGTCCCGGCAACAGAGCATCAAAGTAGAATGGGCAATCAAGCAAAACATCTTCAACCAGATGATTGCAGAACCATACCGTCCACAAGTGGATCTGTTCGCGTCCAAGGAAAACCATAGGCTTCCTTTCTACCTAACCCGCCGGGAAGTAACTTCGGCGGGGGGTCCAGACGCATTGTTGGAGGACTGGAACAGGTGGAATTCCATCTATCTTTTTCCGCCTCCAGATGCTTCACTCATGTGTCAGGTAGTTCACAAACTACGGGGTTACCGGGGCTTAGTCTCGATGATCGTGCCTCTATGGCCAGCTCAGGTGTGGTACCACCAGTTGAAAATGTGGTGCGAGAACCCGGTGTCACTCCCGATCTCGTACTTCCACTTGGAGACAAGTGGCAACCTAAAGACCTCGCTGACTTTTGCCTTTTGGACATTCAGAATGCCAAATGGAAAACTCTGCATGGAGAGAGCGTCACTAATAAATTTCTTAATCAGTATGTACTATGTCTACCAGGAGACAATATCAATCAGTATACTATGTCTACCAGGACACAATATCAATCGCATTGGAAGTCTTTCACAACCTGGATAGTAGAAATGGCACAAACTGACTCATCAGTAGCTTTGTTTTTTAAGTACAGTATTTGGACTATTTGCTTGAACAAAAATGCCTTTCTGTAGTTACACTGAAGAATCATTTGTCTGCTATTAGAACTACCTTTTTTTATTTAACAGGGCTATCTATACCGCAGGCGGAGGAGAAAGGGTTCATGAAGGCATGTTTCAAGCTTCGCCCACCACCCTGTCAGCTCATGCCTACGTCAGTACCTGGTCACTTGACAAAGCTTTGTTTTTGCTTCATTCGCGCAAGTACAATCATGCGCCGGATTTTGACTCGCTGTTAAAGAAGGCTGTGTTCCTTATGGCTTTGGCCACAGGTAACAGGGTGTCTGAGCTGGCAGCGATGAGCAACGAACCTAATTGGGGGCAGTAACACCCACCCATAATACTAGGATAGGTTAGGTAAGGTTGTTAGGTTAGGCGGTCAATATACAGGAGACGCAACAATATAGGTAGCAAATTTCTAATGGTAGTTTTGGGTTCCTATCATCATATGCTGCATTTCTATATACAGTACAGTACTGTACTTTTTATCCCCAGGGGAAAAAAAATCTTGGGATTTTTCATTTTCTTTCTTGGGATTTTTTTTTTTTTTTTTTTGGTCATTAGCCTAACCTAACCAAAAAACGGTAAATCTACAGTTATACTACCCCCCACCACCTCCCCCCTTCAAAACACGCCTTTTAGCGTGTTTATGGATGGTTCAGCAGACGCGAAAACTGAAAAACACGTATTTTGATAAAAATTTATCACCAACCAGATACGAGTTTTTCAGGTAATTTTTTTTTGTTTTTTTATTTTTTATTTGATATACAGTACAGTGTTGTTTAATACCGAGGACCGTCGCATTTTAGTATTTTTAACATTAGCCTAACCTAACCGAAAACTAACCTGTCTTGATGACGGTCTTAACCCAGCTCACGTTCCCTGTTTATGGGGAGCGCGACGGTCTAAACCCGGCTCACGTTCCCTGTTTATGGGTTCGTGAAGGTTTGTAATACTTCAATGTATCTATTTCAAATATACATTTCCGCGCATCATCAAACCATACTAAGTCTACTATACTCTATCCAACTCAACTTTGCCGCCGGCCTCTACAGAAGATACGAGACCGCGCCTGTGATTGGCTGGCAATGACATCACGCCCTAGACATTAAAGGTTCCAGAATTTACAGTTTGTATTATATGCACTTATCCTTGACGTTGTGGTTACAATTTAGCCAAGTTATTATACTAGAAAGTAGCATACAAACCCCTTTGTTATTTCGCATACAACACACTGAGCATAATATTCAGAAACCGCCGAAAAGATGGAAATGCAGTGTATAAATATCAAACAAACCACCTACTGGCAACACTGAACTGGCCCGGCGGCGTCTTTTAAACTCTCAAATATTATCTTATTTGTGTCTATGTGCAGATATAACCATTATCTATTCATGTTTACCTTTCGTTGCCTTCGTGCTATTGTTCATAAGGTCGCAGAGTATGGTAAGCAAAAGAATAGCCTAACATATAAAATATAGCCTCTTTTTTTTTTTTTTTTTTTTTTTTAAGGAGACAATGAACGGAGGAAGGAAAAACACAGATAAAACAAAGAGGTCCGTGTGCCTAAAGGCATCCTCCATTCATAAAATGTTTGTAACAACTGGATTTAAACTTTTGTAGATTGTAAGTTTGTGGAAAGCAACTCGAGGGAAGTGAATTCCAAAGAGTAGTAGTTCTAGGGATAAATGAATTTTGATAAGCAAAAGTTCTGCATTGTGGAGGAGAAAGTGTAAATTCATGGGCGCTCTCAGCTGCCCTAGTTCTACGGGGAAATATGCGGAGAGGCGGCACAATTGAAGCAAGTTCCTCTGAACAATTGCTGTGAAAATATCTGTAGAATAATGCAAGGGATGCAACGTTTCTTCGTATGGATAATGTAGGAAGGTCCTGTGTGATTGCAGGGTTATTGATTAATCTAATAGCTTTATTTTGAATTTTGTCCAACTGTCTCAATGCAACCACTCCACTTCCACTCCACAGAGGTGAACAGTAATCCATTTGAGAACGCACATGACTTTTATATATTACGGCCAACTGCTCGTCAGTGAAGAATTCTCGAACTCTGTACAGGAGTCCCAGTTTTTTAGAGGCATTCTTAGCAATGCTTCTAACATAATGTGTCCAGCTCAAGTTAGTAGTTAATGTTACACCGAGAATGTCAATACTAGGGGAAGTGGGAATATTTGCATCATTAAAAAATATATGGGAGTCAGTGAGATTCTGTCGGTTGGAAAATTGAATGTACTGTACTTGGCTTTTTGTGCATTAAAGGAAACTAGATTCTTTTGTCCCCATTTAGTAATTCTAGAAAGGTCCTGGTTCAGAGAAATTGCAGTGTTTATTTTTGAATTTATAAGATCGGGTTGGGTGAAAGAATTGGTAAATGTGAAGGAACTGTGGAGTGTTGAGTCATCTGCGTAGGAATGTATTGGATTATGAGTGGTAGATATGAGATCATTGATATGAATGAGGAACAGAGTTGGGGCCAAAACTGATCCCTGGGGAACACCAGCATTTATTGAGTGAAATTGAGAATAAAGGCCATCTACCATTTCATGTATTTTTCTGTTATGAAGATAAGAAGAAATTAGTGGAACTAACGATGCAAGGCCGTAGTGTGGAACATTTCGAACATTTAGCGGAAAAGATAAACAAAGCCAATAGAATTGTAGGGCTGATAAGGAGGACATTTGTGTCACTTGACGAAGAAATCTTCAGGAATCTCTATACAGCGCTGGTTAGGCCGCACCTGGAATATGCGAACCAGGTGGGCTCCATATATGGTAAAGGATATAGAAGCACTGGAGAAAGTGCAGAGGAGAGCTAGCAAGCTGGTACCAACGTTGAAGAACGCGGGCTATGAGCAGAGGTTGAGGACACTGGGGCTTCCGACACTGGCATATAGGAGAAAGAGAGGGGATATGATAGAGACTTTTAAGATAGTGTCAGGAAAGTACGATGAGGATGTGTGTGAAGGTATCTTCTTGATGCGGGAGGGAACAAGAACGAGAGGACACTCTAAGAAAATTTACAAAGAAAGAAATAGGCTTGAGAAGGCAAAGAACTCATTTTGTGATAGAGTGGTAAATGAGTGGAACGCACTGCCCCAGTATGTAGTCGATTCCGAATCAATAAGGGAGTTTGAAAGTAATCTTGATAAAGCATGGGGAAGACAAGATTTGAAGTTTGATTATAAAGCAAAAATACAGAATAGTAAAAATGTTGCGTCTGCCACCGCCGCCGCCAACACCGTGAACGACCGCAGCAGTGCAAGTACTGGTACTGAGCTGGATACACAGGCCTAGTTTGCCTTTTTCCAGAGGATCTACTGTAAGAATACTGTAAGAACTGTAAGAAAGTGTGACATCTTCGACAATAAGGATGGATGCCAGACTCTATCAAATGCCTATGACGGAAGATGAGGATATCACATTATCGTAAGAATTAATTCATCTTTTCTTTTATATTCCATATACTGTATATTAATTCTATTAGATAGGTTTAGGTCATTCTAATGGTGGATAAGTGATATCCGAACCTTAAGATCTATAAAATACCACATGGAACACATAAAATCGTAAGATATAATACTGTAAACACAAGCAAGGTAAGAATTACCGTCACTGTCTACTTTAAATGTGTGCGAAGTCAAGCACGGCCTGTGATTCGCTAATACGCACGGGCCCGAGCCAGTCAGCCTTCCCTCTCGCTTACTTCCCCTGTTTATCAATTCTGTATCCCTTGTTTTTACTTTACGATATATACGTTATTATTGTGTTTCATGTTATATTTAATAGCGCTTTAGAATCGGATAGCACTGTAATTTATTAAATAATCATTAACATATCTTAAATGTACTGTATCTAGTTTAATTAATAAATAAGGAATAATAAAGATAATGCATAAATTATCAGCTCTGCCCCTCCTATTGGCCAGATAGCCAATCACAGGCGCGGTCTCGTATCTGCTGCAGAGGCCGGCGGCAAAGTTGAGTTGGATAGAGTATAGTAATAATATTAACCCATTAGTAATATTAGCCTCCACGAACCAAGACCACCCACTAAACTACATGGCAACACACCCACAGACACCAAGAAATATCAAAACAACACCCAGCACACGGTATCACACACAATTATTGTCCTCTCTCCCTCCCTGCCCACCCCGAACCAACTTCCAGAAGCACATCCATACTCATATCTCTCGGCGATCCATCCACTCACTCACAGACAACACGCAGCTGCATGCACGACCTCCCGAAATCCATCCTTCCGAATCCTCCCTTCCTCGCGAGGACAGAGTCCACCTGGCCAGGCTGAGATGCGGACACCATCCAGCTCTCCTGAGCTATCAGAAGAGACTGGATGACTCCGTTGTCGACGCCTGCCCGGGATGTAACACAGCACCCCATACCATTAAACACATCATAGAAGACTGCATTTCACACAACCACTTACGCCAACAACACAATCTACACTCAATGAGAGCTCTGTGGGAAAGCCCGATCATGGCCATGGCCTTCCTCAGGGACTCGGGGCTGTTCGGCCAGGCAGCTTAGGGAACAACAACAACAACAACCCATTAGTACCAACAGAATAACGACAAAATAGGGGTAGTATAACTGTAGATTTATCCAAAAAAACCTAACCTAATAGCCCCCAAATACATTTAGGTTAGGTTAGGTTTTTTGGTTAGGTTAATGAAAAAAAATCCCAAGAAAAAAATGAAAAATCCCAAGATTTGTTTTTCCTCGGGGATAAAAAGAGAAGGTTTGTGGAAAGTACTTAGAATATACGGAGTAGAGGGCAAGTTGCTGAAAGCAGTGAAGAGCATGTATGAGGGTGCAAAGGCGGCAGTACGTGTGGAGAGTGAGCAGAGCGAGTTCTTTGACCTGAATGTTGGTTTGAAACAGGGGTGTGTGATGTCCCCGTGGTTGTTTACTGTATATATGGATGGAGTCATGAAAGAAATACTATCAAGAGCAGTGGATGTTGGTGTATCGCTGAAAAGGGAGGGAATTGAGTGGAAGCTACCTATACTGCTGTTTGCGGATGATACAGTTCTGATGAGTGATAATGAATGGGAGTTGCAGGGTCTGGTAAATGAGTTTGGAACAGTGTGCGAAAAACGGAATTTGAAGGTAAATGCGGGGAAGAGCAAGGTTATGGTCTTCGAAAGGGGTGAAGTCACAGAGTGTGAGGTGAAGCTGAACGGTCAGGCTATGGAGATCGTCAACTCTTTTAAGTATCTGGGCAGTGTGTTGAGTAAAGATGGGACTATGGATGAAGAAGTGCAGGAGAGGGTACAACAGGGGAAGAGGGTTGTAGGAACGCTAAAAGCAATACCGGTAACAAGAAATAGGGTGGTCAGTATGGAAGTGAAGAAGTCCTTGCATGACAGTGTGGTAATCCCGACACTGACTTACGGAAGCGAAGCATGGACGTTGGTTGAGAGACTCAGACCAAGAGTGAGAGCAGTGGAAATGAATTACTTAAGGAGTGCGTGCGGAGTTACATGGAGGGATAGACAGACTAATGAGGAAGTAAGAAGGAGGTGTGGTGTGGAGGTAGATGTGCTGGAAAGTGTGAAAAGGAACAACTTGAGATGGTTCGGCCATATGGAACGTATGGAAAGCGAGAGAATGACTAAGAGGGTGTACAAGAGCGAGGTGGAGGGACAGAGAGGGAGAGGTAGACCGAATGAGAGGTGGAAGGATGGAGTGAGGAAGTACATGAACGAAGGCGGTGCTGGTTGGGGGGAGGGGCGTCGACTGACTGGGGACAGAGGTGCATGGGGGCAGTTCGTTCGTGGCCACCCCTTCGGGGATCACGGCGTCAGGCAATAGATAGATAGATAAAAAGTATATAGAAATGAAGCATATGATGATAGGAACCCAAAACTACCATTATAAATTTGTTACCTATATTGTTGCGTCTCCTGTATGATGATGATGATGCAGTTTTTACCACCATACACTCCCTGCTGAATAGCAAGGCTAGGGTGGGTGCCCTGATGAATCAGGGACTTAGTGAATAGTTGCCACAGATTGCTAGACCGCACCGTCCACCAACAGCACTGACATCTGCCAATAACTCACTGGCTGGCCCGAGGCTCGAACCGTCAACCTCACGGTTAGCAGGCGAACGCTCTACCAATCGAGCTATGGCCTGTGGCAATTTACCGTTTTTTTTTTTTTTACCGGTTAGGCTAATGTCCTTTCAAAGGGGTATAGCCTAGTAAACACTAGGATATACCCGGTCAGAGGTAGGGGATAGGCCTGCACCCGATAACACAACTCTTGCCAAAAAAAAAAAATCAGTTTCCGCGTCTGCTGAACCATCCAAAAACATCCCGTTTTGAAGGGGAGGGGTAGTATAACTGTAGATTTACCCCCAGCTCTATTATGTTGAGTGCATAGGGCATAGGCCCACCAATAAAACTAGACTAGATTTGAATTTATGGCTTCCCCCAGGCCCCCACCCACCTCCTGTCCGACAGTCGGTGACCTGTCAAGCTGTCATATCGTTCAACACTTGACTTTTTCCTAATTTGTAGGCTAGGCTATACTGTAGGCTACTGCTCATTTCTTGTGATGTATACGATTAATCAATTTAGCCTAGTGTTCATAATTATAAAATATAGGCCTAGCCAGAAATATACAAAGACATAATGAATACAAATTGCAAAGATAAGCTACGGTACGAATGCTAGACTACTCGGCCCACGGGACAGCTCGGCTCGGACAGCTCGGCCCACGGCGAGACAGCTCGGCCCAGTAAAACCGAGACAGCTCGGCCCAGTGTTAATTGCGAGACAACTCGGCCTTTCACAACCCTTATTTGCTTCGACAACATAAAAACGATATAGGCCTAGATGGCTATATTGGGTTTAAATTGAAGACAACCCGCATACGAGCCCCATCGATAATTATCATTGTTTTAGAAGTTTCATGGACGATACTTGGTTGGTGTATATGTAATTACCGTCGCAAATTCATTATAAGTAAAATACAAAACACTGTAAAAAAACTTCCCTCTGTATGCAAAACCGACCCACTAGATGCCGGCGCGCCGATAATACAAATGGCGGTCAAGGAGGCACCCCCATGTTAACACCAACCTGTAAGTCGAACGCCACTACATCTGGCGATCTTTTTATGCATGTGTGAACCAAGTACAATGGCTTACGTCACATCTCGCCACTCACAGAACCAACCATAGCCTTACGTCATCATAGTAGCCAATCACAGTCCATCAATACGTCACGTCACGTCACGTCCGACGAACCTCAATGCGCCGGCTTTTTTGTCTACAGTTGGAGGATGGGTCCCGTGTGTAGAGGTTGTGCTCTGGTTCCACATTCGATTATTAAGAAAACCTTCGAAGAAAATGAGCCTTCATTAAAGCTGTTAGTGGACCACGGAGTACTACCTACTTACAGTTTCTTACAGTAGATCCTCTGGAAAAAGGCAAACTAGGCCTGTGTATCCAGCTCAGTGCCAGTACTTGCACTACTGCGGTCGTTCACTGTGTTGGCGGCGGCGGCAGCAGACGCAACATTTTTACTATTCTGTATTTTTGCTTTATAATCAAACTTCAAATCTTGTCTTCCCCATGATTTATCAAGATTACTTTCAAACTTCCTTATTGATTCGGAATCGACTACATACTGGGGCAGCGCGTTCCACTCATTTACCACTCTATCACAAAATGAGTTCTTTGCCTTTTCAAGCCTATTTCTTTCTTTGTAAATTTTCTTAGAGTGTCCTCTCGTTCTTGTTCCCTCCCGCATCAAGAAGATACCTTCACACACATCCTCATCATACTTTCCTGACACTATCTTAAAAGTCTCTATCATATCCCCTCTCTTTCTCCTATATGCCAGTGTCGGAAGTCCCAGTATCCTCAACCTCTGCTCATAGCCCGCGTTCTTCAACGTTGGTACTAGCTTGCTAGCTCTCCTCTGCACTTTCTCCACTGCTTCTATATCCTTTACCATATATGGAGCCCACACCTGGTTCGCATATCTGTGAATTGTGCGACGTGCGGGACTGTGCTCATATAGACAAAAAAGGAGAGAATGGGTGTGTAACCACAATAAGGTTAGTACTAGGGACATATACTTGGTGTTGCTAGGTTATGTTACGTTAGGTTAATGATTGTTGCCAACCTCTCGCTGCCGTCGGACGAGTGTGGCAGAGAGCAACGGTTAGTTTTGTAGCCCACGTACTGAGTACTATGCACACGCAGTAGCTGGTATGCAAGGGCTAGTTTTGTATTCCACGTACTGGGTACTATGCACCCCCAGTAGCTGGCATGCAAGGGCTAGTTTTGTATCCAACGTACTGGGTATACTATGCACCCAAAGTAGCTGGCATGCAAGGGCTAGTTTTGTATTCCACGTACTGGGTACTATGCACCCCCAGTAGCTGGCATGCAAGGGCTAGTTTTGCATCCAACGTACTGGGTATACTATGCACCCAAAGTAGCTGGCATGTAAGGGCTAGTTTTGTATCCGACGTACTAGGTCTAGGTAGGTTAGGTTGGGTTGTTTGGTTAGGTTAATATACTAGGCTAGGTCAAAGTTTGGAAATTAATTTTAAGGGTTTTTGGACTCTGAAAATACTTTAAATCCGAGCCAAGTTTTGCCAAAACTTGGCTCGGGTTTTTCCATTTTTGAGGTTTTCTTAAGTTGAGAAACAAGGAAACCTGAGCCAAGTTTAATTTTAAAACCTCTATTAGTGGCTTATTACGTCTTTAACCCCACATTTTCCCTGATCTTCATAGCCCTCCCCACTATCGGGGGCCGTGACTTTAGATTGTTGGATAATGGGTAAATACTCATTTCCAGTGGTCCTTGATATAGCCTAAAAGAACACTGTATATCGAAGAAAAAACAAAAACAAAAAAATATTAACTAGTGAAAAGGCTGTCCGGGGTCTCCTCAATTTTTACCCTATATTGATCATTTTGGAATCACTAGCCTATGTCCCTATCTATTTATGTGGCCTATCTATCGTTTCGTTTCATCAAACAAGTAACAATTCATTAACTTTTATGGTTCAATGTTATTTTAATACCACAAATTTTGTTGATATATTTGAAGATAAATATTGAATCTATATGCTCTAAAGATCATAAGAAAATTTGTTTTAACCCTCGGCAAAACCTAATAAAAAAGTATGGTACAGTACTAACATTTATTTTTCGTAACAAGGTTGTCAATACGGTACGGTACTTCCAGTCATCGGCAGCTCTAAAGCTCATATGAAAATGTGTTAAAACACTCGGAAAAACCTAATATAAAAGTATGCTACTAAAATTTTATTTTCGTAACAAGGTTGTCAATACGGTACTTTCCCGTTATCAATGTACTGTACTATCATACAAAAAAGTATCCTTACTCTCGTGAACGTTGAGTTTCATAAAGTGGGGTACGATTCGAGCTCAAACAATAGTTTCCATATTACTTCGTCCATTGAGTCTAAATGGTGCGCGTCATGTTAGTAAGGATACTTTTTTGTATGATAGTACAATCAAAGCTGAACATTGCAGAGTAAACACCGTAGACTTCATCGACTTTTCTTTCACCTTCGTATAATCGACAGCCAATTTTGTTACTTAATTTACTAAGGGATTAGTACTCAACCAGCGGGGGTGTGGGGGCGGCAGCCCCCACCCATAATACTAAGTTAGGTTAGGTAAGGTTGTTAGGTTAGGCTAATGTCTTTTCGGTACGATTTTAGTTACTGGACACCTATTTGACAGGTACCGCCAACGATTTAATACATATTTGTTTTCGGTTTCCACGCATCCAACACCAAGCTACACCCTTTTCTGGTGTACGAAACACTAAAAAAGCAATGGGGACACTTTAATAATGATAATATGAGACGAAATATAAAGACAACTCGGTTGCGTTCGTGGAAGTAGCGTCGCTTTGTTTACTTTACGCTCGGAGTGACTTCCCGGTCCCGCCTTGGCAGTCGACTTAAAATGGCTAAGCTTATAACCAGTTGGTGGGTCAATTTTTTGATAAAAACTTGCGTTATAGGGCGTGGGATACAGGACAAGGTATATCAACAAAATTTGTGGTATTAAAATAACATTGAATCAAACAATTTTGTTTAGCCTATAAAAAACACTCGGAAAATTTGTGGGGTACGATTTTAGTTACTGGACACCTATTTGACAGGTACCACCGAGGATTTAATACATATTTGTTTTCGGTTTCCACGCATCCAACACCAAGCTACACCTTTTTCTGGTCCGGTAATACAGTAGTATTGAAATTTGAAAACGATATAATAACTTTTTAAATGTGGTTTTCGACGAGAATAAATGGGGCGTTTGGGCTGAAAATCGGCAGCGGGGGGGGGGGGGGGAGTCTGTCGTCGCTTCGGATCGTCGCGGTTTGTTTACCCAGGACGCTTGAGGTGACGGCCCGCTGTTTTACTTGCCCCCTGCTGGCCACATAGGCCTCGATGCCGATTATTATCATTCACGGGGGGGGGGGGGGCCCGGCGGGCAGAGCCCCCCCCTCAACCATGTCCTGTATCCCACGCCCTATAGGCCTACGCAAGTTTTTATAAAAAAATTGACCCAACAACTGGTGGTAGGCCTAAGCTTAGCCATTTAAAGTCGACCGCCAAGGCGGGACCAGGAAGTCACTCCGAGCGTAAAGTAAACAAAGCGACGCTACTTCCACCGTTCCACGAACGCAACCGAGTTGTCTTTATATTTCGTCTCATAGCCTATTATCATTATTAAAGTGTCCCCATTGCTTTTTTAGTGTTTCGTAGACTAGCCTACACCAGAAAAGGGTGTAGCTTGGTGTTGGATGCGTGGAAACCGAAAACAAATATGTATTAAATCGTTGGCGGTACCTGTCAAATAGGTGTCCAGTAACTAAAATCGTACCATTTGTGGTATTAAAATAAAAAATTTGCACTTTTATTTCTCGTAGGGCCCTATTGATCATTTTGGAATCACTAGGCTAGGCCTAGCCTAGCCTAGGCTATGTCCCTATCTAACCTAACCTTCTTCTTCTTTCTTGGGTCAAAGGGCCGGAGAGTCCGTTAGCTGGATCCCTTCTCACCCTGCCGCTTCGTCTGGTCTAGTAGGCGGGGCTAGCGGGCGAACCTGCCACTCTTGGCGATGAATTTAGCCACCAGCCGGAGCACGCCAAATCTATTGGGGGGGGAGAGAGTGCCTCCCCCCAAGAGCGTGGGGAGGGATAGCCTATTGATGCCTTGTGCATGAAGTCGCTCACGAAGATGGAGGCGAAGAGAGTGAAAGCGGGGACAGTAGAGTAAGAAATGATCAATCATTTCAATAGTCTCTTCAACAGTACGGCACCACGGGCAGTACGGGTCAGGGAGGAGCTATATTCGATGGAGGTCTGGGGCTAGGCCAGCGTGGCCTATACGGAGCCTCAAGATTGCGACATCGAGTGCCCTATCTGGGAAGCGAGCCCAAGGCTGGGGTGAGGGATCAGTGCGGTACTGCCCAAGGGTGGTGCGGGAGAGGGACTGTGAAGAAGACGTACTCCAGTTCGACCAACAGGTGTCGAAAAGGAGCTTGGAGATGGAGGAGTGGTCTAGGGGGAATGATTCAATGGCGGGAGAGGAGTGTGCTAGGTTGGCGGCTTTATCAGCGATTTCATTGCCTTGAATACCAGTGTGTGAAGGGACCCACTGGAACCTCAGAGTAAAGCCTTTGGAGTGCAGGGAGTAGGCAAGTGAAAGAGAGAGGAAGACTAGGCGGCGCCGTGGCGATAGGAGCGAGGATGTTGTGAGGAAAGGAGGTACAGGGAAGAGAGAGAGTCAGAGAAGATGACGGTAAAATTCTAGTTTCACGTACACAGCGACAAAAGGGAGGCGCCGTTGTAAAGGCATAGCTTCCCGACCAACTATGAAGATCGGGGAAATTGCTGGGTAAAAGACGTAATATAATGATAATAAACTACATTAACGACATTAGCCTAACCTAACAACCTTACCTAACCTAACCTAGTATTATGTAATAGCTATGGTGCCGCATATGGGGAGATTTTTTTTTTTTTTTTTACAGTAGGTATAATTCCTTATAATGCATTTCCGCCGCTTTGGACATATATAGGAATTAAGTATGGTATATGACAACTCTAAAGTAGCCATAGAAATTTATGAGTATGCTGTGAAAGCGAAACTAGAATTAAACCAAGATGACTACTGGTTGAGGGGGAAGGAAATCGTGTAGGAACTGCAGGGCCATCAATATTGCAAAAAGTTCCGCGGCTAAGACCGAGTGTCTTGCCGACAGACGCCAGGTACGGGTACGGGTCAGGGAGAGGTCTTCCACATAAAATGCGGCTGAGGTAGAGGGAGAGCGAGGGGTGAAGGAGCCGTCTGTAAAGACCCTGAGGAAGCCAGGGAATCGAAGAGAGAGGAGTTCGAGAAAGAGTTGAGGGGCAAGGGATCCGTCATTGGATTTGAGGAATGGGACATGAAAGGAAAGATGAAAAAGAGAGGAGAGGGGGAACCAGGGGGGGATCGGGGACACAGGGGGGATCGGAGTGGGGGTAGGAGGGGGGATTGAGAGTAGTTGGAGTGATTTCAAGGCATGGACTAGAAAGGGTGCGCAGGATTTAACAGGCCAGGAGGGATTATGGGTATCAATGGCGGTATGAGAGAATAGAATAGAGAGAGGGTGTAATGACGGTAGGGAGGAAAACCTATACAGAAGGGAGCCAGCATGTAAATGCCGGCAATATTCAAGCGGGAGAAGGCCACTCTCCGCCTGGAGGGCGATGACTGGGGAGTGGGGAAGTGCAAAAGGCCCCTGTAGCAATTCGTAAAGCGGTATTGAGTAAAATTCTAGTTTCACGTACACAGCGACAAAAGGGAGGCGCCGTTGTAAAGGCATAGCTTCCCGACCAACTATGAAGATCAGGGAAATTGCTGGGTAAAAGACGTAATATAATGATAATAAACTACATTAACGACATTAGCCTAACCTAACAACCTTACCTAACCTAACCTAGTATTATGTAATAGCTATGGTGCCGCATATGGGAAGAAAATATGGAAAAACTAAATAAGATGGTCACCAATTTTCCCATGGATTTTTTTATTTTTCCCTGTTAGTTTTCATCAATATATAGTGTTTGGAAATAATTGCAACCCTCGGCGAAACCGTTTTCCCCATTATACAACCATCTTAAGACACGCCGCCCGATAGTGGGGAGGGCTATGAAGTACAGGGAAAATGAGGGGTTAAATGCGTAAAACGGCGATTAAAACATATTTTAGCAAAACTTGGCTCGGGTTTTAAGGTATTTCTAAGGCCTAAAACCCAATATTTCGGAAACCCGAGCCAAGTTTTGGCCAAAGCTGGCTCGGATTTTGAGAGTTTGTAGACAACAAAATTACAGTAACCTCATTTAGAAATTTGGCTCAGGTTTCCCGAAATTGCAAAGGCATAAAACCCGAATTTTGGAAAACCCAAACAAGTTTTGGCAAAACTTGGCTCGATTTTGCGAATCGAAAAAGACTAACTACATGTCGGAAATCGGCTCATGATTTCCCTAATTGCAAAGCCATATAACCAGATTTATCAAAAATGTAGCACTTATTTAAATCATAAATATCCAGTAACATAGACCTAGTACATTGGATACAAGCCTAATCCACACCTAACACCTACAATGTGTCCGTAGTACCTAGTAGGCCTACATGGGATACAACATGGCGGTTGGGCCGGCGCCCATTTAGTAGCCTACCGGTATTCGGCCGTGTCTGTAAATACGAATGCGAGGAACTTCGAGCGAATTCCTGATCAAGCGGATGCACAATCTAATCTAATTAACCTAACCTAACCTAACCTAACCTAACCTAACCTAACCTAACCTAAATGCGCCTCCGCTCGAATATGAATTCGCTCGAAGTGTCCAGATACCGTAAATACTACCGCAACTACGAATCTTGTTTCTCAAACCTAGTTTATTAACCTAACCAAACAACCCAACCTATCGACAGAGATGGGCAGGTGGAGTGGACTAAAAAGCTGGTGGACAGACCTCGGGAGACTGGTGAAAATAGCGTGTGTACGAATCGGTGCCGTCTATAGGAAGGTATTGACAACCATGTTTCGACAAAATTCCATTTTAGTACTATATATTTTTATTAGGTTTTGCCGAGGCTTAAAACACATTTTCATATTATGTTTAGAGCATATAAAATCCATATGCGTGTTCAAATATTGCAAAATAATTGGTGACCAACTTATTTAGTTATACTGAAAATATTATTTTTTTGTACAGTAGGCTAGGTATAATTCCTTATAATGCATTTCCGCCGCTTTGGACATATATAGGAATTAAGTATGGTATATGACAACTCTAAAGTAGCCATAGAAATTTATGAGTATGATGTGAAAGCGAAACTAGAATTAAACCCGGTATTGTGTATGACATCTAGGCGGGAGAGGACAGTTTTAGATGCAGATCCATAGATTGTACATCCATAGGCTAATTTGCTCAACACGTAGGTTTTGTAGAACTTGAGTAGGACGTCTCATTAATGATTAGCTCCCCACCGTACACCTGCCACTCTGCCAGGCTTTTCATGATATTGAGCCTCTTGAAACAGGATTCACGAAGGTAGGCTAGTCTATGTGAGATCGCCAGGTCAGGATGGGTCCATTGAATTGACCTGACCTGACCTGACCTAACCTAACCTAACCATAGCATAACATGGGGCCGAGCTGTCTCGCCGTCGTGGCCGAGCTGTCCGAGCCGAGTTGTCCCATGGGCCGAGTCTTCTTCTTCTTCTTCTTCTTTTTGTGGAGTTGCTGTCCCCTCTCAAAGCCAGCTCACCTATGCACCGGTGACTTCTCCAGAAACAGATAGAGCTAGATTTAAGAATTAGTTTAGAAATTATGTAGTCGTAGAAAGGATAGTTAAAGACAAAGAATTGAAGTATATAGCTTAAGCAGAACTCTCCTCTCCTTATTTTACCCCCTCCTCCACCCCCCAATATCTTGTTCTCTCCTTATCTTAATTTATCTTTTCCCCTCTCTACTATTTAATCTCATTTTTCTTCCTCCCCCGCTCTGGTCCCCTTCTCCCCCCTCATCCTATTCTATCCTATTCCGTTTTCTCTTCTGCCACACCTGCTCCAGGAATCTTTTCACTACCTTCATTCTTTTCCCCATTTCCCCATCTACCCCCTCTTCTGTCTCGAGACCTAACACAAATTTTACACCCTCATCCTCCTCCTCTTTCTGCTCTTCCCATTCCCTCTCCCCTACCACCCGTTTCAACTCATTTTCCAACCCCTCTCTCTCCTCTGCATACCCCTGGCACTCTGTCACTATATGTTCTATTGTCTCCTCCACTCTCCTCCCTCCCACCTCACACTGTAGACACTCTTTCACCCCCCCATTCCACCTCCATGTTCTCCTATTTGTCTCTAATGCTCCTGCCCTAGCCTTAAACAGTAGTTCAGCTCCCCAACTTCCGTCATAGAACTCCTCTTTTCTCGGTCTCCCCTTGCTTCTATATCTTATCAGTGTACTTTTCTTCTCCATATTTCTCTTCCATTCCTGTCTTCCTACTTCCTTCACTCTCGTTCCTATCTCTTTCTCTAGTCTCCTTCCCTGACCTAATCCTGTATTACTCCCTACATCTCTCCACTCCTCTCCCACCCTTCTTTGTTTCACTCCTATTTTTTTCAGTTTTCTCTTACACTCTTTTGCCCATCTACTCTTCCCCTCCCCCCATTCATTCACTCTCCTTGGCCACCTATGATCCTCCATCTCCTCCAACCTACTCTTGTACCTCAACTTTGCCTTCGCCACTCTCTCCTCAAACGTACTCCATCCCATCTCCCCTCTCACTGCTTCATTTGCTGTCCACCTTCTTGCTCCTAACCCCATTCTTCCTATTTTATTTTGTCCCGTCTCCAGTCTATTTATTTCTCCCCCTGTACTCCCTCTCACATCCATCCCGTACATTATTCTCGGCACTTCAAAGTCCTTCCACACCTCTCTTACTATTTTATATTTATTTACTCTGGTTTTTGTCACATTCCACAGTTTCCCACTACACTGCTCCACCTTCATGATTTTCTCATTCATTGTCCTTTGTCGCCCTTCCCTCCCTATCCATACCCCTAAATACTTCACTTCCTCCCTTGTTTCTATTCTTTCCCCTCCTATCCTCATTTCTACTGCCTCTGGTCCATTTACTACTATCATACTGCTTTTCTCTACACTGAACTTCATTTCTAGGTCTCTGCCAAACCTTTCCGCCTCCTGTAACATTTCCCCCATATCTTCCTCTGTCTCTGCTGTCAGCACAACATCATCAGCAAACGTCAGAATTGCTAGCCTATACTGCCCTATTTTCACTCCTTGACCCTTACTCTTAATTCTCCTCACCAACTCCTCCATGCACATTGCAAAAATTAATGGTGACAGGTTACATCCCTGCCTTAACCCTTTCCTTCTCCTGATTCCTTTCACTGCAATATTTTTCCACACAATCTCTGTCTCCGCCCCTTCATACATATTCATTATCATGTTCCTTATCTTCCTACTCACTCCTAGTTTCTCCATCACTGCTTCTGCAACTCCCCTACTAATCTTATCATATGCCTTCTCCACATCCAAACACACTATAAACACATTCCCTTGCTTTGCCTTTTTCTCTATAATCTCATCTAATATAAATATATTGTCTGTTCCTCTTCTCCCCTTCCTAAACCCATTTTGCTCTTCACTAAGTAGGATCCTTTCTTCTACATACTCTCCTACCCTCTCCTTTAGTATCCCATAAAATATCTTATTTATTATGTTTATTACCGTTATTGGTCTATAACTCCCCATTTCGTGCACATTTTTTGCTCCTCCTTTGTAAATCAATGTGACCCTTTCTTCTTTCCATCTTGCTGGTATTTCAGTATAACTCCATTTATTGGTCACCAATTATTTTGACATATTTGAAGACAGATATGGAATCTATATGCTCTAAGCATCATATTAAAATTAGTTTCAACCCTCGGCAAAACCTATTAAAAAAACCGGTAACAACATGTCTACCTACCGTAAAACGGTTGTCAATACTCTCTTATAGACGGCGCGGCTTTCAGCGACGCCATTTTTTCGTGAACTGGAGAGCTCTACCCTTCAACTTTTGTAACACGATCACGCCATCTGCCAATCCTCATTGGAAATACTGAGTTTCATTTCCTAACTCCTGCGCAATACGTCACGAAACACTTCTGGATTCTTATTGGGTTTTTTTTCTGACCACGTCATTAAACTCATAGATTCCGTCACGCATACAACCAGCAACCTATCAGGTGAGTTTATTGACCTTGATTACGTCATTGCACTGAACCAATCACAGATACACACCTTCATTTAAGTCTCTCCTCACTTTAGTCATGGACGCCGCTTGTAATGGTTGTTCACCCCTCCCACATTCAGTGATTATTGACACTACAAGGAACAATAGTGCAGCCCTTAAGGTTTTTACTGACCATGGTTGTTTGCCTACCTCTGTTTCCTGCAAACTGTGCTCAAACGAATGTTACTATTATGAACCGGGAGACCAGTGGCGATGCGGTCATTATTGGTTTTTAAATAAAACCACTACTCGTCGTAACTCCTCGTCGAAAACGTGGACGCATCTCTTCCCCACCTACTCCCTCCACATCTCAATAAGGTATGCAATTAGGCTTTCATACTTGCGCGGGTTTAAAAACGGCGAAAACAAAATTATTTAAGCAAAACTTGGCTCGTGGTTTAAGGTATTTCCGTAATTGTTTAATCGAAGTCCTCTTTTTTCTAGTTATTAAAAACGTATTCTATGGTGTATTATAGGATATATAGAAGCAATAGAACTGTTCAAATGACCTGGGAAGTGTATATTAAACCAAATACAAAACTTTGAATAATGAGGTAAGAGATACGAGTTTTTTATCACTTTTCATCCCAAGACCAACGGGGGTCTGGGGGCAGCAGCCCCCAGGATGCCCAGGTTACCTTAGGTTAGGTTAGGTTAGGTTAGGTTAGGTTAATGACCAGCTATGTAAATACAGTAGTGAACATTTGGTTTAGTCTGTGCTCAAAAATCCATTTTCTTTAGCAGGCCATACACTAAACAATTACCCCCTTTTCACAGACAAATACACAAACAATCGGTCAAAGATGCAAATAGCGGGGGGAGGATAGGTTAGGTAAGGTTGTTAGGTTAGGCTAATGTCCTTTCAAAGGGGTATATACTTGTAAACACTATGATAGCTTAACATGAGCCAAAAATCGAAATTAGGTTAGTGTAATTTGTTTACTCTTAAAACTCGCAAAATCAGAGCCAACTTTTCCCAAAACTTGGCTCGGGTTTTCCAAAATTCGGGTTTTATGGCTTTGCAATTTCGGGAAACATGAGCCAAATTTCTAAATGAGGTTACTGTCATTTGTTTGTCTACAAACTCGCAAAATCCGAGCCAGCTTTGGCCAAAAGCTGGCTCGGGTTTTCCAAAATTCGGGTTTTATGGGTTTGCAATTTCGGGAAACCTGAGCCAAATTTCTAAATGAGGTTACTGTCATTTTGTTGTCTAAAACCTCGCAAAATCCGAGCCAGCTTTGGCCAAAACTTGGCTTGGGTTTTCGAAATATTGGGTTTTAGGCCTTTGAAATACCTTCAAACCCGAGCCAAGTTTTGCTTGAATACATTTGTATCGCCGTTTTACGCATTTAACCCCTCATTTTCCCTGTACTTCATAGCCCTTCCCACTATCGGGCGGCGTGTCTTAAGATCGTTGTATAATGGGGAAAACGGTTTCGCCGAGGGTTCTAATTATTTCTAAACACTATATATTGATGAAAACTAACAGGGAAAAATAAAAAAATCCATGGGAAAATTGGTGACCAATAAATGGAGTTTTTCCGGTATTTCTTCCTCCTCCCATATTTTATCAAATAGCTTCTTCAACATCCTAACTATCATCTCCCCTCCTTCAATATACATCTCTGCTGTTATCCCATCCGGTCCTGCCGCTTTGTTTCTCTTCAGCTTCTTCACACTCCTCCTAATCTCCTCCTCACTCACCATCTCATTCATATTTTCATCTATTTCTTCCTCATTTAGTTCAATATTCCATTGCCCTACTCTTATTTGGTCATTTACCCCTCCCACTTCCTCCCAGTATCTTTTTATTTCCTCTCCAATTTTATTTACATCCCTAACTTCGTCCTACGGTACTTGCAGTAGTAGGCTAGGCTAATCAATCGAATACATTACAATCGCTCATTCAACCTACCCTGTAGGCTATTGCAAATGTTATCTTACCTGGTCATATGGAGTAGGCGAAAGTTTGGCTAGTGTCCTGGCCAATTGCAAGATACATTTGCAATAGAAGGATTGATGAGAATAGTCCTCTAGAGTCATCCTTCACACACATCACAGACTACAACTATCTTCTTCTTCTTCTTCTCTTGAACCCGCCCGCAGACCGCGCAGGTCCACAGGGCTGACCTTTGTATCGGTGCTGGCTCAGACACGTTAGTAAGGGGAAAAGTTTAGCTTAGAAGGATAGTATTAGGGACAGTTTCACGAACTTTTCATACCATACTAGTCAAACCCAAAGATGCAGCATTCTTCTCCAAGGACACAAAGTACCTCGAGTTCTTCAAAACATTGAACAACATCTCCACATTACTGCCCTGAACGTACGATTAAACAAAGATAAGGGCATACTGGCAGTGGACACTGACACTGAACTTAGCACCTCAGTAATAGACAATGCTTTACAAACCACCAACATCGGACAATGGGAAGTTACAGTGTCCTTACCTAGGGATAACCAGCAACTTTCCCACAGTATCATAAGCATCCCCACCTACATAACTGTAGAGAAAATTACCAGCAGTCTACTAGAAACAGAAATAGGCCTAGATAGCAATATAGTCAATGTCATTAGATTTACGGATAAAGATTATAGTACTGGGGAGCTGTGCCCCTCAAAAAGAGTGCGGATCACTTCTCGATCCCCCCTCCCCACAATGATCAAAGTTGCCACTTTCCAGCGCACTGTCACCCCCTACACCCCACCGCCCCTCAGCTGCAGGAAGTGCAAAAGATGGGGCCACATGACCAAAAACTGCCGAGCAACATCGATCCGTTGCGCCAAATGCGCTCAACTACATCCAACCAGTGAATGCACGAGCACAGAATTCAGATGTCCAAACTGCGGCGGAGACCACCCATCCACCTCAAACACCTGCCCAGAATTTGTAAAGGCAAAACACCAAAATAACCCTCAGGGAGCCAGTACTATGAATAAAATCCAGGAACAAGTTGCATCAGTACCACTAGCAAGGGAACAAGGTGCATCAGTGCAAACTGTGCAACCAGAATACCGTCCGCTAGTGGGAAACAAGCCTAGCCCTCACCCCAACACATCATACTCCCATGTCTTACAGAATCAGAACCCCACAACTAGGACATCCCACAATTATCTAACAAACTTTCCCACCCACCCACAACACAACTCAAACACTAGGCCACAAGCACCAAACCCCAAAGACCAAGGCAAGCACATAAACATAATTAACACCATAACATCATTGCCAATGGAGGAGCAGCTACACATAATGGCCTCCATCATCAGCAACCTCCAACATGCTGTACAAACAAAAAATAATCGCACTGATACAGATGGTGGACCATCTTCCACCAACATAAGCATACCGCCACCCTCACAACAACCAGACCCCCCACATATGCCTTGCCAAGTCCCTCCACCAGGCCCAAAACCCCCCCTACCACACTTACTTGAATCTTACTTGAAGTCGTCTAGAGGTCCCGTCCTCACAGTCGTGGTCCGCCACCGCTGCGTCCGTTCCGTGCGTCCCTTCGAAGGAGGTCCGTCTGGTCCGGTATAGAATTTGAGGCCGCCCAGCAGTTAGCAGTGTATCCAGACACTGGTGGTTCATCTGGGAGGGTCTTTAGAAACTTGTCTAATAACCCTTTGAACCTGTCTACCGGGCAACCTACTATGTCTCGCACTTCCTTGGGCAGCGAGTTGAAATTTGTTGGTCCATTGTGGCCTAGGCTGGACGCGAGGAGGGATCTCACTCGTTCTGGTGCCTGTGTTGGGAGGGATCTCCTCTCACACTTCCTTCCAGTCCGACCATTTTGTTTTTCCTGGAGTTCATTACCAGTTGGATCTGGAACCAGCTTCTCCAGGATTTTCCACACATAAATTGCGCAGTACCTGTCTCGCCTTCTCTGCTGAGAGTACAGCCCTAGCTTCTTGAGCCGGTCCCAGTAGCTAAGGTCCTTCATCCCCCGAATGTTTCTAGTGAAGGACCTCTGGACGGACTCAAGATCTCGTATGTACCCCTTTTTGTGTGGCGACCATAGTTGACTACAGTAGTCAAGGAAGGGTTGTACCATAGACCTCCAGAGAGTTAGCATTGTTTCTTGTTCCCTGGAGTTGAACGTCCGTAGGATCTATCCGGCCATTCCCTTGGCTTTCTTGACAGCTGCAGAAATGTGGTGTTGAAATGTGGCATCGTCGGACAATTGCACACCTAGGCATCTCACATGTGGCTTGGGGGTGATGTCGTGGCCGCCACTCATCACATACTACAGCCATAACTATAACAACATCATCAACACCAACACCACCTGCAACCACAACTAACACAACACCTAGAGTACCAGTAGCTACAACAGTCACAGCACCAGCAATACTGGAGGCTACAACTGCAACAGCCACAACACCACCAGCACCAGTAGCTACAGCTATCACAACACCACCAGTAATGGTAGATGCAACTAGCACAAGTTGCACAACACCTCCAGTACCGGTAGATACAACTACCGATACCACAGCACCACCAGTACTGGCACCAAATACATCAGCCCATACAGCTTCACCCACCCCACAACCATCACCAGAGTCACCAGAGTGCACGATGACCCAAGTCAACTCAACAGAGCAACAGCCCACGGAACAACAACAACAAATAATAATAACTGATACTGGTACCAGTACTGGGAATACCAGCCAACTCAAGAGCATCCCAACCGAAAATAGCCTAAATGAAAGTAACAAAACACAAACAAATACAAGCGACAGTAAAAGCCAAGGCCAACCAAACCCCACCATCAAAACGGCAGATTTTCAGCACCCAAAACCCCCCCAAAACAACACCACCCATACCCAGACCAAACATCCATCATCACCACCTCAGGATAACCGCTACAGAAACCTCAGAAACACCAACAAAAAACGTTAGTAACTATGGCTCCACTCCAAGTAATGACATGGAACACCAAGTGCCTTAAAACATCATTGTCAGAACTAAAAAACTACTTAAGAACAAAATCCCCACATGTAGCAATTATAACAAAAACCTGGCTAACTGACAAGTATAAACCCAACTTTAAACCCAACATCAGCATAAGGAAAGACAGAGTAGGGAGACCAGGAGGAGGAATCTTGCTGCTAACCAAACACGAACTCTCCGCAAAAGAAATAAAACTCAGGCCATTCCCTAATGGAACACTAGAAATCCTAGCTGTCTCATTCCCATATAAAAAAACACAACTACCCATCATTGGAACATATAATCCAGGGGGTTCTATATCACATCAGGAGCTGACTCATTATATTCAACAAGTACCCACACCCTTCATGGTGATAGGCGACCTAAATGCCAACCACCCCTCCTGGAGCAGAGGCACAGCCAATACAGCAGGGAACGACATATTTAGCTACATCCAAAACAGCAACTATAGCCTACTATCAGAACCTTTCATCCCAACATACTTCAACCTACAAACGAACTACAGCTCCACCATCGACATATGCCTTGGCTCGGGAATCCTTTCCCCAGAGGTAAGATCCAAAGTAGGGCCAGACCTGGGCACAGACCACCGGCCCCTACACATAGAGTTCACAAATTTCAGCCCACCTATATACCCCATTACCCTACCCAAATGGCGTATCCCCCCAAAGTTTAACTGGAAGACCTGGGAAAATACTGTACAAAATCCAGATGGCAGACCCCAACGTCATGCATACAAAAATGACCGAAGCAATAGATACAGCAGCCTCACAACACTTCAAACTCACGTCAGGACTCCCATCCAACAAAATTCTGAGACCCTGGTGGACCGAGGAATGCTCCAGAGCTGTAGCGACACGAAGAAGGGCTATCCAAAAACAACGAAGGTCTAAATCACTGCTGAATTGGATCCAAGTTAAAAAAAACTACAGCTTTTGCCACAAAAACAATCTGATCAACCTGCAAATCCTCCTGGAGAGAATACTGTAGCAACATAAACCATGAAACCCCAATTTCAGAAGTCTGGAATAGATTCCGCAGCATCACAGGACGACCCTCCTTCCCATCATTCCCCTTCACAATAGATGGAGAGATGTGCCTTTTACCCAAAGACAGAGCCGATGCAATAGCTACCCGCATACAAAATAACCAACACCAGGAACCCCCAGATGACCAAGAAGAAGCCAACAGGATCAGTAATGAGATCACCATAGCTATACATCGTCCTACACAAATGAACAAGCCCTTCACCACTTCTGAAATGCAAACCGCAATAGCCCACCTCCCAACAGGCAAAACAGCAGGACATGACCGCATACCATACGAGTTTATCAAATACCTACCACCAACAATGCACACTCAACTGCTTCACCTTATCAACACAACATGGACACAAGGCAACGTCCCCAAGGACTGGAAAAACGGTATCATCCTGCCCTTCATTAAACCAGGAAAGGACCCCTGCCTGTCATCATCGTACCGACCAATCAGCCTCCTGCCTAGCATAAGCAAGCTGGCAGAAAGAATGGTCCAGACAAGACTCTCCTGGCACCTTGAAAACAATAACCTCATCCCCTCCTCACAAGCCGGCTTCAGACCTACCTGTTCTACATTAGAACAGGTACTTAACCTGGAACAGGTAATACTATCAGCCCTTTCAAGCCAAAAGACCTGTATCGTAGTATATTTAGATCTCTCCTCTGCTTTCGACACCGTTCCCCACGATCTCTTACTGCTGAAACTATCCAGAATGGGAATAAAAGGACACATGCTGCAATGGTTAAAGTCTTCCCTCTCCAACAGAACAAACCAAGTATTCATCCAAGGCCAGATGTCTAAGACCATAACAACAAAAAAAGGATTACCACAAGGATCCTCACTCAGCCCCCCCTTATTCGACGCGTACCTGTCGGACATGCCAAACATAAACCCAGCAAAAACAATACAATACGCCGACGACATAACAATATACGCCTCAGACCATAATCCCCAAATAGCCGAACAAAGGATTCAGGACGCCCTCAACATCCTAGGGAACTGGACTAATGAATCAAAACTAAGTATCAACCCAACCAAATCGCTATACCAGATCTTCACGAGAAAGAAAAACTACAGACCTCCAAGATTCACGCTTAATGGAGAAGATTTGCTTCCTACACAAAGCCACAGATATCTCGGAGTAATTTTTGATGCTCCACTCCTCACTTGGAAAGACCACATAGACTACCTGATATACAACACCAACCAAAGACTGAACATCATGAAAGCAATCGCAGGCACAACATGGGGTGCAGACGCCACAACCCTCCGAACATTCTACATAGCATACATCAGAAGTAAACTTGACTACTGTGCCCAAGCATTCGCCTCAGCCGCACCGACCCATCTTCATAAACTGGAGGTGGTACAGAATTCAGCAATGAGGATCATAATGGGGGCCCTTAAATCAACCCCGGTGGCCAGCCTTCAGTGTGAAGCAAATCTAATCCCACTCCACATCAGAAGGGATATACAGTGTGCCACCTACTTCTCAAAAATCTATGCTGTCCCACCTTCGCACCCATTCTCTGCATCTCTCCGCAATGTACCAGTACAGCCTCAAGGAGCTCCCATCCATAAAGCACCCTTCCGAGAGCGCGTAGGGCAAATTATACATAGAAAATCACGCATATTCCTTGGTTGTCACTCAACCCCCATGGTACCACCAGTCCCACCATGGGAATACATCCCACCCACAGTCCACACAGACCTCATCAACTCAACAACCAAGAAAAACAACTCGGCTGAGCTCAAGCAAGAGTTCCTCGAAGTCCTCCACACCCAGCACCAAAATTCCACCCACGTATACACAGATGGATCACGCATCAGTACCAGTAATAACAACAGCAAATCTGTGTCTTCAGCATTATGGATCCCAAAATTTCACCTTACCATGGGATGGAAGCTACCCAAACAAACCACAGTGTTTACAGCAGAGCTCTATGGACTCCTCCGTGCACTTGAGATCATCAACACCCTCCCAGTAAGTGCCTACACCATTTGCTGTGACTCCAAAAGTGCCATACAAGCCATCAACTATAACACCAATACAAACAAGGAAATAGTATACCCTATGATCCAACTCCTCACCACCCTCCACTCTCAAGGATATACAATATCCCTCCAATGGGTACCCAGCCACATTGACATCCTCCACAATGAAATAGTGGATGGACTAGCCAAAGGGATGCACTCCTTCCACCTAACAACAGTCATACCCTACACCACAACCGACCGGACAAACATCCTCAGAGAAGACGTCCTCCAAGACTTCAAGGAAGAGTGGAAAATAACCATAGCTGGCACACAATACAGTAACATCAAGTCAGAGTGGTCAGTGTGGAAACACTCCATCTACAAGAACAAAGCCTTAAACACTGCGGCTCTCCGCCTCAGAACAGGACACACCAGACTGGGAGGGCATATGTACAGGATGGGACTGCAAGAAAATGAAAATTGTCCGTACTGCCTCACACCTGAGACAGTGGAGCATTATCTACTCCACTGCCACAGACATTACGGTGCCCGCACCCACCTCAGAAGTGTAGTAACCCAACAAGGAGGAACATTCAACATCAAGCATATCCTAGGTGGAGGAGACCTACCACAGCACTGTAAACATGTCATCGCATCAGCCCTAGGAACCTACATCAGAACAACAAACAAAATCACAAGCATATAAAATTACCATCCAACTGAATCTGTACTATACCACCACTGATCATCATCATCATCATCTCTGACCTCACCCTCACCTTGACTTAAATCACACAGTACACATAGAGCAGTACGTATGTACTGTACCACCACTGATCATCATCATCATCATCTCTGACCTCACCCTCACCTTGACATGAATAACACAGTACACATAGAGCAGTACTGTACTGTACTACAACTGATCATCATCATCATCTCTGACCTCACCCTCACCTAGACTTAAATCACCCTGACCTCAAAAGAACGACAAACTTACCCCCCATATACAGTACAGTAGTATAAAATCCACCTTTACTATCTCTCCTAACCCCTATTATACTAACAATTGTTCTTTTCACCCCTCCTAAAACGCCTGTGCATTAATCTGGAGACACCACAACCCTCCAAGCAAACTGCACATTTAAACAATAAGAAGAAGAAGGGACAGTTTTTTAGACCTACCTATCACGTCCTCCCCACTCCCTCCTACCTCCTACCCCCCCCCCCCCCCTATCCATTTCTCTTCCTCCATATCTTTTCTTCTTCACTGCCATCAAAGACTGGAACGACCTACCCCAGTCAGTCCGTGAAAAGAGAACACTGCATTCCTTCAGACGTAGCCTGAAGGAACACCTGAACCGGACAGCTGCGAGAAGGGAGCACCAACCTTATGTCTACTACTAAATACGACATAAGAGATAGGCAAACCAAACTGAAATGATTACTGATTACGGATTACTGATATTTACTATAGGATGTAAGGCATCTTAAAATAACCCCCTAGAAATACTTTCTCTAAAGTATCTATTTCTTTTATCCTCCCCTTTTCCCCAGCTAACCTAATCCCACAAGGACCCCAATGGAAATACGCCTAACGGCCTTATTGGGCTATCCTTAGTTGGAATTATGCAAAGCTGGTACATGTCATATTTGTAACATACTATGTGGTACCAACTCTGTAAATTGCTAACTGAATAAATATTATTATTATTATTATTATTATTATTATTATTAGTGTTTTCTTCATCATCTCCATGTCTTGTGTTTCCATATCCTGTTAGTCCCAGCAGCGCCCCTACCCCTCTATCTTCTTCCTGCTTTAATTCCTCCCACCTAAGTTCCCCAACTCTGTTTCTCATGTATCTCTCCAGCTCTATCCTCTCCTCATCATATTTTGTACACTCCGTTACTATGTGTTCTATGTCCTCGACTATTGGGTCTCCTCCTAGTTCACATTGAGTACAGTGCGGTCCTAGCTCGTTCCATCTCCTTGTTCTTTCATTTGTCTCTAAGGATCCTGTCCTTGCTTTAACCAGTAATTTAGATCCCCATCCCCCATCATAGAAAAGTTCTCTAGCTGGTTTTTCTTTCCCTCTGTAGTACGACAGCGTGGCTTTGTTTTCTACCCCTTCCTTCCATTTCTTTCTTCCCTCCTCTTGTATCCCTTTCTCTATCTCTCTGATACACCCTCTCCCGTTTTCCAGGATCACCCATTCATCCCTTCCCCTTCGTTTTCTTAATTCTCCTCCCACACGGTCCTGTACTTTATTTATCCTTCCCAACCTTCTTATGCACTCTCTGTTCTTCTTCCCTCGCTCGCCCATCTGTATACCTTCTTTGGCCACCTACTTTCCTCCATCCCCTCTAGCCTCACTTTGTACTTCCCTTTATCTTTTCCTATCCTTTCTCCAACTGTACTCCACCCCATCTCTCCTCGGATTGCTTCTTGTGCTATGCATTTATTTGCCCCCAATCCCGTCCTTCCAATTTTATTTTGTACCGTTTCTAGTTTGCTCGTTTCTGCCTCTGTCGTTTCCACCGCCTCCAAGCCGTACATAATCACAGGTAGGCTACTCCTAGTCCTTTCCATAGCCCTCGCACTATTTTATAGCTATTCGCTCTTACTCTTGTCGCGCTCCATAATCTCCCATGCCATTGTTGGATTTGACCAATCTTTTCGCTTTTTGCCTTGTCAAACCCTTTCTCTGTTATTGTTACCCCCAGGTATTTATATTCTCTTGTCTTCTTCATTCTGCTTCCTTCCAGTGTCCATTCCTCATCCTCATGGATCTGTCCGTTCATTTTCATTACTTGGCTCTTTTCTTTACTGAATCTTACTTCCAGTTCCACTCCGAATCTCGTGGCTTCCTCTAGCAGTCTCTGCAACCCTCTTCCTGTTTCTGCCATCAGGACTACATCGTCAGCGAATAGGAGTACCCCCAGTCTTTCCTTGTTTATCTGGATCCCCTCCCCCACCCTTTTTATCCTCTGTGTAATTTCTTCCATATAGAGCGCAAATAGCAACGGCGATAGTACGCACCCGTCTTACTCCCCTCTTGCTTTCTACCCATCCCGTTTCTATATTTCCTAGCTCATACTTCGCCTTTGTTCCCTGATACATCGATGTTATGATGTTGATATACTTTTCTGGTATCCCACTCCTTGCCATTATTTTCCACAGCAGTTCCCTATTTACTCTGTCATATGCTTTTTTCTATGTCCAAAAATGCACAATAGCCTGTATTCTTCCCTCTTTTCAATTTCCCTACCACTTCGTTCAGTATATATATATTCTATAAGCGGCTCGCTTGGTGTAGTGACTAGCGTCTCGGACTTCCACCCAGAAGGCCCGGGTTCACGCCCACGCTCGGCGCATTAAAGATTTTTCACAAGCACTGAGTCGTTACCATCCCTCATGAGCAAAGGGATGGGGTAGTAGTACAGGACCCCAATGGAAATATGCCTAATCGGCCTTATTGAGCTATCCTTAGCTAGCTTAGCATGCGCTAGCTTTAAGAACTATTATTATTATTATTATTATTATTATTATTATCTGTCCCCCTTCTTTCTCTTCTGAACCCATTTTGTTCGTCACTTATTATTCCGTTTCTCTCTATGGCTCTATTCATTCTTTCCTTCAATATCCCGCAGAAGAGTTTCCCTATTGTGTTTGTTACTGTCATGGGCCTGTAGCTTTTCATTTCCTTTTTACTCTTGTACCCTCCTTTATGTAAAAGCGTTACTCTCGCTTCATTCCATCTTTCTGGGACTCTCTCATTTCCCAGCACCTTGTTAAACATTTTCTTCAGCCTTCTTTCCATTTCTTCACCCCCTTTTATGTACATTTCATTTGTTATCCCGTCCGGGCCGGTCACCTTTCCCCTTTTTAGCGCTTTGATCCCTCTCCTTACTTCTTCGATAGTGAGTTCCCTTTCCATTTCCATCCTATCTTGTTCTGGTAGTCTTCTCTCTCTCATATCCAAGTTCCATTCCATCTCTTCCCCTTGTTCATTTACTCCCCCTATTTCCTCCCAGTATCGTTTTATTTAAATTTTTATTTCTTCCTCCGTCTTTACTATTCTATCTCCCACTATTAGTTCCACGTTTTCTTCCTCTCTACTGGTCTCACCTCTTAACATCCTATACCACTCCTTTTGTCCCTCTTTCCCTTTGTTTCTGATCTTTTCTACTTCTTCTTTCTCGTGTCTTACCATTGCCTCTTGTATCAGTATTTTTACCTTCTTCTTTTTTTCTTTGTATGTCCTCACCGCTTGTATTTCCTCTTTCCCTCTCTCCTATTTCTCTCTATCGTCCTTCTCCTTTCTCTGTTTGCATTCCTACTTTCACTTCTTCCTTGCTTTATATCCCTATTCCACCATGGTTTTCGTTTTCTTTTTCCTATCCATCTTCTTAATCTTCCTATGCTCCTTTCTGCCGCTCTGTTTATGTCCATCATCAATTCTCCGTCCATTTCTTCTATGCTTCCCTCTCTTCTTTCCCCGATTTCTTCAAGGTATCCTTTGTATTCCATCCACCTTTCACTTTTTAGATTCCATCTATTTATCCTCCACCTCGTGTTTCCTTTGATTTTCCATTCTTTTGCGTAGTTTATCACCATGAGTCTGTGATCGCTTTGTATTCCCACTTCATTATCCTCATCTATCCACATGTTTTGGATCTCTTCCCTTGCTCTTCCATTCGCTAGTATGAAGTCTATCGCCAATCTTTGACCTTCTCCGTGTCTTACCCATGTCGCCTTCCCCTCTCCCATTGTTTGATTCAGTGTTTCCATGTCATTTTCTTCCGCATATCGGATCAAGGTTTCTCCATTTCCGTTTATCCTTTCTCCTAGTATCCCTATGTGCGCATTCATGTCTCCGATTATAATTATCTCCTCCTCCTCCCTACCCTTATCATTTCCTGTATGCCTTGGTACTTGATTCTGTTTTCTTCTCGTTCCCTTCTCCCCCCTTTCACAGTGAAATACCCTACTATTACTGTTATTTTGTCTTCCCTTCCATTATATTCATCCTCGCTAGTGCCACTCCCATTATATCTTCCATTTCCTTTGGTTCCCCACCTTTTAGTTTCTCTATTTTCCGGTTTGCGTTATTTCTAATCATTATCCCTACCCCTCCCCCTTTCTTTTCTGATTTCTCCCTCCATCTCCCAATTAGCGTATATTTATTCCCCTCCCATCTTGTCTCTCCCCTAAGGTGTGTTTCTGTTATCCCTATCATTTCCATTTCCCACTCACTCCATATCTCTTCAATGTCTTGGATTTTCCCTCTGCTTATTCCATTTGTTTACACATCCTATTCTTATTCCTCGGATCTCGTTTCTCAACCCCCCCCCCCCCCGTTCTTTCCCTTTTTTCTTTTTCTTGTTTCTCTCCTTGCTCTTTCCTTTCCTTTCTCTTTTTTCCCCTCCCCCTCCTTCTTCCTCTCCCGCCTTTCTTTCTTCCACGTCTGCGATTCCCTTGAATTCCCCGACCTCATTTCCCATATTCTTCTCATTTTCTTTCCTTCCCCTCCCTTCCGTCTTTTCTTCCCTTTCTCCTCTCTTCCCTCCCCCTTTCACATTTCCGTGCTCCTTAGCCACTCTTTCCTCTGTTCCTCACTTTCTTCTATTGCTCTCCTAATCTTTCCCCCCATGGTCCATCTTCCTGCTTCCGAAAGGTGTACTCCATCCCTCGCAAAATCTCCTGGGCTCAGCTTAATTGTAGTCTGGGTCGATGTATCATCATAATAATAATAATAATAATACTTTATTTCAGACTCACACAGTACAGAGGGGACCATACTGGGGTCCATATATACCTTACAGTAACATAAATATATATAAGCTACTGTACATAGGCTACATAAAATAAAAAGAAATTAAATAATACCCAGCTTGCTATCATGTAGTTCACAGCACTGCCTCAACCAAAAACAGTGGTCATCAAACTACTGTGTTACCAAAACCACTGTCCTAATTGTGTACAGTACCATGCCTCACATCATTTAGCTTCCGGTACAGTATGTTGCTACAGTACAGTATAGGAATATCGGTACTGTACTGCACTATGAGGTTCAGTACCGGTATGCTAATTCTGTAGAGTAGCAGACCTGAAATCATTACTTAAGGTTAAATATAGAGCAACTTCCTCCAGTGTGCCTGGATCCTAGAGGTGTACACTATGCTTGGAGTTTGTAGAATTTTAATGATACTGTTCTCAGAAGTGTTAAGGCGCTGAATGAATTTATATGTTAGCTTTCTAATGAGTGATTGGTAACAGTGTAAGTTCATATAGGCATATAAGCGTACTTGTACTCTCATATTTTGAGAGCCCCAGAAACATTTTCATGATATTGTGATATGAGATACTTAGTCTATTCACTGTAATTTTCTTATAGTTCCACCATAGTTGTGCTGTATACATTGGTGAGCAGTAGGACTTGAACAATGTTTGTTATGCCAGGTTTTTTCCTGGGGTTTAATTGGTTTCGATCAAGTGGGCTCTTCCTAACTGGAGAAGTTATGTTGTTTTACCACAGACACAGAAAGACAATAGAGGATAATTATCACAAGACGTGTATTCATATTCCGTTTATTTGCACAAGAATATCGCATACGTAAAAGCTAGAACAATAATGGTCAAGAACAAAACAATTAAAGTGAACGAACGAGGCTCCCCTACGTCTGACTCGCAAGACTGGATTGTTCTATGTGGTATCTAAGTAAGTATTAGGGACCGCTTTCTAACTGAAAGATTACACTTGTCCTGTATTTATTTCAGAGATAAGAATAGCACTCCTTTCAATCGAGGATTTACACTTGTGCCTAGAAAGGTTATATAGTAATTATATATGTGAACTATTGGTATTTACCTGCGTAGAGTGGTTCTGTATTTGGGAGCTAAACGTAATTATTTTCCTGAGGTTAAATCACTGTGGTGCTTACGCATAAGTTAACTTGAATTTATTTGTTATTAATTTTAGAAGAATTATTATCAGTACTTCCCTAATTTCTTTGAGTTTCACTAGAGCTTCCTTTCTCTCGCTTTTATATACGTGCGTAGTATCCGATGTTTCCAGAATACATTTTATCATATACGCAGTAGATATATTTTAATTACTTTCACTTTCGATCTTTATATACTTTCTCTCTGACAACACGCCAAGTATAATTTCTTTTCACAGTTAGATCTTCTATAACTTTTACGGTATAATAACTTCACTTTCGATGTGTAGAATAATTAATCCAATGGGTGTAGAATTAGTAATCCAATCTGGGGTAGATCCGCTGGCCGTGGGGTTGTCCTGACGCCACTGGGTTCCCACAGTGTAACTCGAGCACTTTGGTTTGGGACCTTAAATAACTAAATTGCCTAGCCCAAGCCGTGACAAAATAGCATCGAGCGAACGCAGGAGTGAACTCCTGTCTACTCTGGTCTTTATAAGTACTTTGATGAATTTCTTGTGGTTTGGTCTATCCTGGATAAAGCTAGTTAGCACCTGACTGTCTGCTTATATCCACAATAGCGCCGGGGTTGAGGTAGGCCGAGAATATTAGATTACTTCACCCAGAAGGCTCTAATAAACCAGCTTGTTGATACCCACTAAAAATAATTAGTATAATGGGTGACTACAGTCTCGTAATTGTGTCTACGCCTTGCGATCAACTGAACCAACTCTTCAACTGTGTCCTCAACTTTCGAATCTGTCCTTTTACCCGGGGTGTCAAGAACAGCTCTAGATTGAGATACTTAAATAAAATTGGTGGGAGTATATCTGCACCTTTTTACCTGGCCAGGTCGGTGGGTGGATTAGGGGCCAAAATGGCACCTAGCAACTGGTAACTTGGGATGGTTACTTCCTTGTGGTTTGGAGTGGGGGGGAACTGCCTAGACCCTACCCTCTTGTTTCTTTTGTCCCAGAGTGGACGCGGGGGCGGGTAACAAGGGCGGGGGTAGATACGGTGTTGGTGGTGCCATTCTTGTTGTCGCCTGTCTATCTCACTTCTCTCTTTTTCTGGTGCTTTGGCATTGTCCTGGTTGACGATTATATCCTTTCCTGGTGTTGGAGGACAGTCCCTCTCTTTGGTAACAGCCCGAGCACGTTTGTCTGGGCTGGCTGTTGTGTCCTTGATGAGTTGGGGGTCTTGCCTTTTACGTTTCTTGCTGTTCTTTTCCTGGACCTTGGAATTGTTGATGGTGATGATTAAATTTCCTTCTGGTGTTGGAGGACGTGTCATATTGATGGTGGCAATTCGTGTTCCGGATCTGTAGGATATATCATTGTTGGTACAGGGAGATGAGTGGTTTCTCCCCTGGCGGTGTGGAGGGGAACCCTGTCTCCATTGCGTCACCTGGTGGTGTCCGCGGGTCCTTTCGTTCCTGGTTCTTTCCTCTACTCGGCCATGGTTTCCCATTCTTCCACTGTGATGAGGAGGTGTGGTAGAATGAGAGGGAAAACGGCTTGATGGTGGTGAATGTTTGGATAACTGTTTCTCCGTTATTTCAATGTTATTTTTTTATGCCATGTGCACATATGAAATTTTCTTAATATTGAATTTCCCTGCATGTAAAGTTGCCTTCGCTGACGACCCATATCATCATCTGAGCGATCACTTGAAATATAGTGTCCTAGATACTTTACTTTACTTACTTCTTCTATAATTTCTTCATACAAATGGAATTTAGGTAGCTTTGATTTCAATAGAAGGCTAGATTTAAATATGATATTGCTCTTTATAGGATTAAAAACGATAGAGGGGTAGGGGCATTGCTGGGGCTAACACAAGATATGGAAACGCAAGACATGGAGATGATGAAGAGGAAACTAGAAAAGATATATGGGTAGGTGAGGGGGGGGGGGTGGGGGGGGGGGGAGGACGTGATAGGTAGGTCTAATAAACTGTCCCTAGTATCCTTTTACTCTAAACTTCCCCTCTTACTAACGTTTCTGAGCCAGTACCGATACAAAGGTCAGCCCTGTGGACCTGCGCGGTCTGCGGCGGGTTCAAAAGAAGAAGAAGAAGAAGAAGACCCTACTTTTCCTAATTTATACAAATGACCATGCAGTGAACCTTGAATCATCAGCCAGCTTATTAGCAGACAACACATAACTTTAGGGAGCTGCCGTTGCTAAGGCGTTTTGGTTTTGCTCCTTGGAAACGACATCCGGTGGCTCATCATATGAAGACGAAAAGGCGCCGTTGTAAAGTCCTAGCTTCCCGCCCAACAACTGAAGAACATCGCAGCAGTCAGGTGCTATCTCCGCCAGAACTTCAGAAGAAGGCTCGCATTGCAGCTTTAGCAACTGACTAGCGCTGGCACTGGCAGGTTACAGGTAGCTTGTTTCCTAATGCTTCACTTAGCAGTCGAAAATTTAGTCACGCAGCTTGCCTAAAACTTTCGTTTTACAGCTAGGCTAATGTTATGTTCTATCAAATTTAACCCTATCGCAATTTAATTCGAACCACTCTAGCCTAGGCTAGCCCACACGACTTAGCCAGGCAAAGGTGAGTTTTATTTCCACATTTAGCCTAGGCCTATATCCTACGCTAAATCACCCACATTACACACACTCACTTTGTCACATACATGCACGCAGCACACTACACCACCGATAGGACACTTCAACACTCCCACACTGTCCACACATTCACACAACGTGCACTAGTGCAGAGTAGGCTAGTGCTTCACAGCTGCACAGCAGGTGTTATTTTGAGGTGGTTGTCAGGGGGACAGTGGTACTGTGGTTGACCTACACCCCCTCCTCACTGAATATGAGGTAATGAGGGGGTACAGTCAAACATTGACACCCCACTGGTGGGCCAGCGTCTGCTCAAGGCCCGCTCAGGAATGTAATTTCCTGTAAATATTTAGACACCATACGTTAAATGGTAGGCTTCACCAGAGTAGCACTTGCTAACCTCGAACTAGATGGGGTACAATTTTAGTTTCTGGACACCTATTTGACAGGTACCACCAAGGATTTAATACATAGGCTAGGCCTATTTGTTTTCGGTTTCCACGCATCCAACACAAAGCTACACCTCTTTCTGGTCCGGTAATAGTATTGAAAACGATATAATAACTTTTGGTAAATCTACAGTTATACTACCCCTCCCCCCTTCAAAACACGCCTTTTTAGCGTGTTTTTGGATGTTCAGCAGACGCGGAAACTGGAAAAAAACTTATTTTGATAGCCTAAAAATTTATCACCAACCAGATACGAGTTTTTCAGGTAATTTGTTATTGTTTTTTATTTGTTATAGGCTACAGTGTTGTTTGATACCGAGGACCGTCACATTTTAGTATTTTTAACATTAGCCTACCTAACCTAACTTAACCTAACCGAAAAGTAACCTGCCTCGCGAGTCTCGCGACCGGTCTAAACCCAGCTCATGTTCCCTGTTTATGGGTGCGCGACGGTCTAAACCCAGCTCACGTTCCCTGTTTATGGGTTCGCGAAGGTTTGTAATACTTCAATGTATCTATTTCAAGTCAAATATACATTTCCGCACATCATCAAACCATACTAAGTCTACTACTAATGTTACTAATGGTACTAATAATATTAACCCATTAGTACCAACAGAATAGCGACAAAATAGGGGTAGTATAACTGTAGATTTATCTAACTTTTAGCCTAGTAGGCCTAGGCCTATAGGATAATAGGCCTAACTCCATTTATTTGTCACCAATTATTTTGACATATTTGAAGACAAATATGGAATCTAGGCCTATAGGCCTATGCTCTAAGCATCATATTAAAATTAGTTTCAACCCTCGGCAAAACCTAATAAAAATATAGCCTATGGTACTAAAATGGAATTTTTTCGTAACATGGTTGTCAAGACCTTCCTAGCCTATAGACGGCACCGATTCGTACACACGCCATTTTCACCTGTCTCCCGAGGTCTGTCCACCAGCTTTTTAGGATACCTGTACTCAACACTAACTGTACCTGCCTGCAGCCTGTCTCTGTCGAAACTACAGGTGTTCATTTCCACAGCTTTGCGCATCACGTCACGAGACTACTGGGTTCCTATTGTTTTTTTTGTGAAGACGTCATTAGGCCTATAACGCATATGCTATGTCACGCATACCCTCGGGAGCCAATCACTCGGGTGTAATATGTTGATTACGTCATTGCAATCGGCCAATCACAGATACCCACCTTGATTTACCTGATAATCGCCAGTCGAGTCATGCCGGTAGACTGTAAAGGTCCAGGATGTTTGCCTCTGCACTGTGTTATTGTAGAAACTACAAGAAATAATACTGCTGCCCTGAAAGTATTTACAGAATATGGGTGCTTGCCTACTGATGTGACGTGTAAGAGGGAAGATTTTTTCGCATAGGTTTAAACTTCCGAAAATTAATGGGTAATAAATACCATGTACTGAGTAAACAACACACCCCTAACACATACACACACACCCAAAATCCTAGGAGTAACATATGATACTCATATGACATTCAAACAGCACACCACAAACACTAAAAAGAAACTGACACCCAGACTTAATGCCCTCAGGTCACTTGCTCACACAAAATTTGTACACAACAAAGAAACTACCACCACAGTATATAAACAATACATAAGATCAGTGATGGAATACGCAAGCCCAGCCTGGGCTTCTAACCTAGCTGAAACACATCATAAGACCTTACAGACTATTCAAAACAAAGCCCTGAAGATCATTACAGGCTGCACAGCTACTGCACCCACAGATCACCTACATCAAGAAACCAAAATCCTCAAAGTCAAAGACCATCTGGACATGAGAGGCACTCAATTCCTGGCAGCAGCCTCCACGAACCAAGACCACCCACTAAACTACATGGCAACACACCCACAGACACCAAGAAATATCAAAACAACACCCAGCACACGGTATCACACACAATTATTGTCCTCTCTCCCTCCCTGCCCACCCCGAACCAACTTCCAGAAGCACATCCATACTCATATCTCTCACCGATCCATCCACTCACTCACCGACAACACGCAGCTGCATGCACGACCTCCCGAAATCCATCCTTCCGAATCCTCCCTTCCTCGCGAGGACAGAGTCCACCTGGCCAGGCTGAGATGCGGACACCATCCAGCTCTCCTGAGCTATCAGAAGAGACTGGATGACTCCGTTGTCGACGCCTGCCCGAGATGTAACTCAGCACCCCATACCATTAAACACATCATAGAAGACTGCATTTCACACAACCACTTACGCCAACAACACAATCTACACTCAATGAGAGCTCTGTGGGAAAGCCCGATCGTGGCCATGGCCTTTCTCAGGGACTCGGGGCTGTTCGGCCAGGCAGCTTAGGGAACAACAACAACAACTGAGTACAGTACTATGAATCCGCTGTACCTGGCATGCAAGGGCTAGTTTAGTATCCCACGTACTGAGTATTATGAATCCGCTGTACCTGGCATGCAAAGGCTAGTTTAGGGTGTAGGGCCAACTCGGCCCACTTACTACCAGCTCGGCCCGTCTTGCATTACCAACTCGGCCCGTCTTGCATTACCAACTCGGCCCGTCTTTCATTACCAACTCGGCCCATTTATTTGAAAATCTGTAATCAGTATTTTGAACAATGATTCAAACTTGAGTAGTTTGAATTAACATACAGTAAGTAGGTCCACCAAATACAGTGATACACTGATTTGAAAGAAATTAATTTTCAAAACACGTAACGTTGAAAAACTTAAATCAGTGATTCAAACAATGGATTACTTTCGTGATTTGAGTCAATATATGCGAAGGTCCTTCCTAAACTAACTTATGTTTTGTATATAGATTATGTAGCCTATACAATTATATATATTATATTAGGATTTTTTTTATTTTAATACCACAAATTTTCCGAGTGTTTTTTTATAAAAAACAAAATGTTCATTTGCATCAATATACAGTATAGTGTTTGTAATTAATTAGAAATCTCGGGAAAACATATTTTCCCCATTAGGCCTATCGATCGATGTTGAGACACACCCCCTGTTAGTGATTTGAAAAGACATTAGCCTAACCTAACCTAATATTATGGGTGGGGGCTGCTGCCCCCACACCCCCGCTGGTTGAGTATTAATCCCTTAGTAAATAAAAACAAAATTGGCTGTCGATTATACGAACGTGAAAGAAAAGTCAATGAAGTCTACGGTGTTTACTCTGCAATTTTCAGCTTTGATTGTACATTCATAATGGGAAAGTACCGTATTGACAACCTTGTTACGAAAATTAAATTTTAGTACCATACGGTACTTTTATAATAGGTTTTTCCGAGGGTTTAACACTTTTTCTTACAGTTTCTTACAGTAGATCCTCTGGAAAAAGGCAAACTATGCCTGTGTATCCAGCTCAGTACCAGTACTTGCACTGCTGCGGTCGTTCACGGTGTTGGCGGCGGCGGTAGCAGACGCAACATTTTTACTATTCTGTATTTTTGTTTTATAATCAAACTTCAAATCTTGTCTTCCCCATACTTTATCAAGATTACTTTCAAACTCCCTTATTGATTCGGAATCGACTACATACTGGGGCAGTGCGTTCCACTCATTTACCACTCTATCACAAAATGAGTTCTTTGCCTTCTCAAGCCTATTTCTTTCTTTGTAAATTTTCTTAGAGTCTCCTCTCGTTCTTGTTCACTCCCGCATCAAGAAGATACCTTCACACACATCCTCATCGTACTTTCCTGACACTATCTTAAAAGTCTCTATCATATCCCCTCTCTTTCTCCTATATGCCAGTGTCGGAAGCCCCAGTGTCCTCAACCTCTGCTCATAGCCCGCGTTCTTCAACGTTGGTACCAGCTTGCTAGCTCTCCTCTGCACTTTCTCCACTGCTTCTATATCCTTTACCATATATGGAGCCCACACCTGGTTCGCATATTCCAGGTGCGGCCTAACCAGCACTGTATAGAGATTCCTGAAGATTTCTTCGTCAAGTGACACAAATGTCCTTATCAGCCCTACAATTCTATTGGCTTTGTTTATCTTTTCCGCTAAATGTTCTGAGAAATTTAACTTATTGTCTATCACTACTCCTATATCCTTTTCTGCATTCACTTCCTCCATCGCTTCATACATACTGTATCCTACCTTGTCTATCTTGCTGGTCCCAATCCGCATGTACTTGCATTTTTTTGGATGAAAAGGCATTAACCAATGCTCAGACCATCCCTTCATGCCCTCCACATCTCCTTGAAGCAAACCCATATCTTCCTTACTCCTCACTCTTCTATACAGTTTAGTGTCATCCGCATACAGGTATACCTCACTTCCATTAGTTATAACTTCAGGCAAGTCGTTGATAAATATAACGAACAGCAGTGGTCCCAACACAGATCCCTGAGGTACCCCACTTGTAATTTCCCTCCACCCCGAGTCTATTCCATTCACCAGTACCCTCTGTCTCCGATCTTTCAGGAAGGCTTCTATCCATTTCACACATTTCTCCCCTATATTATAGCTTCTAACTTTCTCTATTAACCTTTTATGTGGGACCTTATATGATCTTTAGAGCTATCGATAACTGGAAGTACCGTATTGACAACCTTGTTACGAAAAAGACATTTTAGTACCGGTACCATACTTTTTTATTAGGTTTTGCCGAGGGTTAAAACAAATTTTCTTATGATCTTTAGAGCATATAGATTCAATATTTATCTTCAAATATATCAAAAAAAATTGTGGTATTAAAATAACAATGAACCTTATATTTTATCACTGGCTCCTGTAATAATAAAGTTGTTTTAAATTTTGTATAGTCTGTTTATTTAGCCTACGATTCGTAGAGTAGCCTGGAATAAAGACCATAAGCAAGGGCATTAGGCCATGTAGTCTGAGTTGGTATTTAATGGGCCGAGTTGGTAATGGGCCATGTGGGACGAGTTGGTATATGATGGGCCGAGTTGGACAGTATTCCTAGTTTAGTATCCCACGTACTGAGTACTATGAATCCGCTGTACCTGGCATGCAAGGGCTAGTTTAGTATCCCACGTACTGAGTACAGGTACTATGAATCCGCTGTACCTGGCATGCAAGGGCTAGTTTAGTATCCCACGTACTGAGTACTATGAATCTGCTGTACCTGGCATGCAAGGGCTAGTTTAGTATCCCACGTACATACTGAGTACTATGAATCCGCTGTACCTGGCATGCAAGGGCTAGTTTAGTATCCCACGTACTGGGTACTATGAATCCGCTGTACCTGGCATGCAAGGGCTAGTTTAGTATCCCACATACTGAGTACTATGAATCCGCTGTACCTGGCATGCAAGGGCTAGTTTAGTATCCCACGTACTGGGTCTAGGTTAAGTTAGGTTGGGTTGTTTGGTTAGGTTAATATACTAGGTCTCAGAAACAAGATTCGTAGTTGCGGTAGTATTTACAGATACGCCCGAATACTAAATGGGCGGCGGCCCAACCGGTATAGGTTGGTGTTGTATCCCACGTAGGCCTACTAGGTACTACGGACACATTGTAGGCGTTAGGTGTGGATTAGGCTTGTATCCAATGTACTAGGTCTATGTTACTGGATATTTATGATTTAAATAAGTGCTACGTTTTCGATAAATCTGGTTATATGGCTTTGCAATTAGGGAAATCATGAGCCGATTTCCGACATTTCGTTAGTCTTTTTCGATTCTCAAAATACGATCCAAGTTTTTCCAAAAATTGGCTCGGGTTTTCCAAAATTATGCTTGTTGGGGTTTGCAATTTAGGGAAACATGAGCCAAAATTCTAAATTAGGTTACTGTAATTTGTTTACTCTTAAAACTCGCAAATTCCGAGCCAAGTTTTGCCAAAACTTGGCTCGGGTTTTCTAAAATTCGGGTTTTATGGCTTTGCAATTTCGGGAAACCTGAGCCAAATTTCTAAATGAGGTTACTGTAATTTTTTTGTCTACAAACTCGCAAAATCCGAGCCAGCTTTGGCCAAAACTTGGCTCGGGTTTTCGAAATATTGGGTTTTAGGCCTTTGAAATACCTCCTCAACCCGTCCTGTATCCCACGGCCTATAACGCTAGTCTTTATCGTCGACCGCCAAGGCGGGAAGTCACTCCGAGCGTAAAGTAAACAAAGCTACGAATGCAACAGAGTTGTCTTTATATTTCGTCTCATATTATCATTATTAAAGTGTCCCCATTGCTTTTATTAGTGTTTCGTACACCAGAAAAGGGTGTAGCTTGGTGTTGGATGCGTGGAAACCGAAAAAAAATATGTATTAAATCGTTGGCGGTACCTGTCAAATAGGTGTCCAGAAACTAAAATTGTACCCTAGATGGTATTATTGGAGTTGAGCACAGTCGCGGCTGTCATTATTAGCTTAGGCCTAGCCTAAGTTTATTAGTTAGGCCTAGCCTACAGAGTACGCTATAGACCAATTTAGCCTAGGACTAATTTTTTTTTTTTAGGTAGGCTAGGCCTATGCTTACAGGAATAGGCCAATGTCAATATTAAGGAGATAGGGTAGAATGTAGAGTTCGGGCGTAGCATACCGCCAGCCTTGTTTACACTAGGCGGAGCGGCGTCAGGACGCTTGCCATCATGTTCCCGTCTACTTTGACTGCCTTTGGATAGGCTACAATAATATGTTGAGGGGGGGGCAAACCCCCCCCCATGACATATTGTCATCATCATATCTATTGGTGGTGTAGTGGTTAAGGTGTCTAAAAATCTGTGTATGATAACCCGGGTTCGAATCCTGGTGGATCACATATGTGCCTTCATTAGTTTCATTGGAGGTATTTGGTGTTGTGGTGAAATTAATAAAAAATAGATCATCAGTAAGTTCAGGGATATTTCGTAGCGAGGCCGTTCTAAATGATCTGTGCCCCATGAGTAGTCTTTCCTCTCAAACATTGGCAATTTGGGCTACCCTAGTGCGGTGGGAATATGAACATGATTAGATTAATATCCAGTATTCGATAATGGATAATAAGTCGTAGGCGTGTGCATAAACCTTTAACTATCTTGGTGGTGTAATGGTTAAGGTGTCTACAAATCTGTGTGTGATAACCCGGGTTCGAATCCTGGTGGTGTGGTGGATCACATATGTGCTTTCATTAATTTCATTGGAGGCATTTGGTGTTGTGGTGAAATTAATAAAAAATAGATACAGTCAGGTCTCGATATACACACGTTTTTTATACATAGATTCGTTTGGACACGGTAACCCCAAAAGTTCCAAAGTCAGCCACAACACGGAAAAGTCGGGATCATACACGTGTGGCGGCCCAAGCCTAGGTACGGTATATATAAATGATTAAGAATGTTATTTATGCATCAAATGTTTGTCTGTCTATCTATCTTACTTGAAGTCGTCTAGAGGTCCCGTCCTCACAATTGTGGTCTGCCACTGCTGTGTCCGTCCCTTCGAAGGAGGTCTGTCTGGTCCGGTATAGAGTTTGAGGCTGCCCGGCAGTTAGCAGTATCCAGACACTGGTGGTTCATCTGGCAGGGTTTTTAGGAACTTGTCTAATACCCCCTTGAACCTGTCTACCGGGCAACTACTATGTCTCGCACATCCTTGGGCAGCGAGTTGAACATTTTTGGTCCATTGTGACCTAGGCTGGGACGCGAGGAGGGATCTCACTCGTTCTGGTGCCTGTGTTGGGAGGGATCTCCTCTCACACTTCCTTCCCGTCCGACCATTTTGTTTTCCCTGGAGTTCATTACCAGTTGGATCTGGAACCAGCTTCTCTAGAATCTTCCACACATATGTAGCGCAGTATCTGTCTCGCCTTCTCTGCTGGGAGTACAGCCCCAGCTTCTTGAGCCGATCCCAGTAGCTAAGGTCCTTCATTCCCCGAATGTTTCTAGTGAAGGACCTCTGGACGGACTCAAGATCTTGTATGTACTGTACCCCTTTTTGTGTGGCGACCATAATTGACTACAGTAGTCAATAAAGGGTTGGACCATAGACCTCCAGAGAGTTAGCATTGGTTCTTGTTCCCTGGAGTTTAACATTGTAGGATCCATCCGGCCATTCCCTTAGCTTTCTTGACAGCTGCAGAAATGTGGCATCGTCAGACAATTGCACACCTAGGCATCTTACATGTGGTTTGGGGGTGATGTCGTGGCCACCTTCAGTGAGTAGTTTGGTGGTGTCCTTTAGGGATTGGTTCAGGCCACATCGTAATGCTTTATCAAAATTTTCTTCGTTGAAGGTCATGTTGTTTTCGTCTGCCCAAATGTAGATTCTGTTGAGGTCCTCCTGAAGATTATGAGTATCCTCTTAATTTCTGACGACACGACTTATGTTGGTATCGTCAGCAAAAGAAGAGATAACGGATTGACCAACTCCATCATCAATATCCCCTGTCAGTATAAGGAAGAGCAGAGGTCCTAATACTGATCCCTGGGGTACTCCACTAATGATGAGGGACTTAAGAGACGTGTGGCCCTCAACAGCAACAGTCTATGTTCTTGCGGAGAGGAAACTGTGCAGCCACACACCTAGTTTGCCTTGGATGCCGAGTCTCTTAATCTTATGAAGGAGGATTCCATGATCCACCTTGTCAAATGCTTTAGTAAAATCTAGAAACACTACATCCACTTTTTTTTCCTCTGCAAGCCTGTGGAGTAGCCAGTCATGATGTGTCAGGAGCTACGAAAGGCATGACCTGCCTTTCCGGTTCATAAGTTAATTTTTCTCCAGGAAGTTGACAAGCTTGTTCTTCAGGACTTTTTCAAATATTTTGATGAGGTGGGATGTTAGAGCTACCGGAAGATAGTTCTTCGCCAGGCTCTTTTCACCACTTTTGTAGACTGGAGTAATGATGGCCTGTTTTAGTGAAGTTGGAATTGTGCCTGTGTCCATTGAGTGTCTCCAAAGCTTACAGATAGGAGGAATCAGGGCGTCATAGCATTTAATCAGTAGTATGGCTGGTACTCTATCAGGACCAGCAGCTGCATTCGTTCTCAGTTCTTTGATAGCTTCTCGTAGGTCTGCTTCAGTCAGTTCTATATCACTTAGTTGAGTCGGTTGTGAGTGTCTTCCGTGAAAAAAGTTTTGGGGTCCTGGATTGCAGTTGCTGGCCGTGGTGTGCTGAAGACATTCTCGTACTGTGTTCGCAGGATTCGACATACGTCTTTGGGGTCGTTTACAGCTTCACCATCCTCTGTTCTTAATGGCCCCACTTGCGTCTTAATTTTTGAGAAGCGCCTGCAGTAACTGTAAAAGAATTTAGGGTTCTGCTTAATGTTCAGTACTGCACGATCTTCCCGCTTTGCTTTTGACGCTCATAGGATGCTTTGAGTTTCTATGTTTGCAATCTTGGTAGATAGTGCAAGCTTCCTCTCTTTGTTTTGGGTGTTATTGAGCTGTTTGTTGAGTGATGATCTTTTCTGCATTAGGATTTTTCGGTCCCTCGGGATTTAGAGGTGCCGAGCGTTGGAAGGTTTCTTCCTTTGGGGAATGTGATGCTGACACTCCTTCAGTAGGGTGATGAGGATGGTGTCAAGCATGGCATTTGGGTCCTTGTCTTGGAGAGGGAAGTTTGGAGATTTACCCAATCAATTGCTTCACTGAAAAAGTTCAAGTTGGAGAATGGGTTTGTTGGCGGAGTTACAGCCCCAGCCTTCCTGTACATAGTGTGCATACTGTAGTTACAAGGCTGTGGTCAGAGAATATTGTCTTCTCCACTGAGTAGTCGGCAACTATATCCTGGTTGTTAGTGAAGAGGAGGCCGAGTGTGTTATTGACTCTGGTAGGCTTGGTTATCAGTTGTGTGAGGAAGAGCTTGTCAGAGAGTTTAACCCTCCGGATCCGGGGGCCTTCATATGAGGCGATCGTCGTGTCCGGGGGTATTCCTGAAAAATGGCTATCTTCATAATTCGATATCTACTGATTGAGACCACCTAGAGCAGTCAACTAACTTGCATAGTGTAGAACCAACCTTCGTCTGTAGACTGGCATTGAGTTGACATCGCTACGACAAGTCGTTGCCGAGATATGATGATGGGAATGGAGGTAATTTCCCGCGTATTTTCGCCTGTGTCCGAACGCTTCGCCGAGGCCCTGGCTAGCACGCACTAAGTCACTCGTTGCTTCAGTGGCATTGGTACAGGTAGACGATATTATGTTTCTATGGTTAGAATGTCATAGTTATTGTGTCATTTATTTATTTTACAAACATTATTGAGTTATGTGAAACTTTTTATAACATATTTTCGGCACTTTCACTGTTATTGGATATTATTGTGTCACTTTCACTCTTATTACTCTTGTTATGAATTATTGTCACTCACTGTTATTATTGAGTTATTATTACTTGTTATACATTTGTGTGCCACTTTCACTTACTAGGCTAGGCGAGCGTACGGTACCGCATCTTCACTAACCACTTCTTCATCGTCAAAGTCACTCCCAAGTTCACTCAGTTCACTATATTCCCGAGCACCGCATTCACCATCGTCATTATCATCGTCATTATCGTCCTCATCGGTACTAACAAAGCCCAGAAACTCTAATCCATCCGCCACTTCACCCTCATCTTCACTAACCACTTGTTCTTCGTCAAAGTCACTCCCAAGTTCACTCGGTTCACTATATTCACTCAGTTCACTATATTCGCTTAGTTCTTGCAGAGTGTGTGCAACACCATCGGGACTAAACACTGTTTTCTTGGTCGTTTTAGCCTTGCTTTTGCTAGGCGTACGGTACGCGGCGGCGGGCATCGATTCGGACACAGCGATTTTTTTGGATGAGCTCCATCCATGTTGGATGCGTGACGAGAACTGATGCTGCATGTTAGTTTGTGCTTGGGGGCGCTGCGGTAGCCCACGCATAAACAAAAATTCGCCTGCGCGATTTAAACCCTTTGATTTTGCCTCATATGAAGCCTCCCGGACTCCTAACCAAAATACGTTTTGCCTCATATGAGGCCTCCCGGATCCCAAGGCTTAAGGAGAAGCCTGGCTTATGCTTGTTCCTAATGCATCTATCGCCCTTATACATAAACACAACATTTGTTCCATTTTTCGCTCTAGAACATTCGTGTAGTGATCCAAGAGCTGAGAGAGACAGGATTTCCCCTTCCTGAATCCATGTTGCCCAGAGTTAAGGTGATTCTTCACCTCAAGGTGGTTTATCAAATTTGTTCTCAAGACACGCTCACATGTTTTTATGATGCGAGATGTCAAGTTCTGTAGTTTCTGGGAAGAGCTCTGGAACCTCCCTTGAAGATGGGTACAACTCTTCCTTCAGTGAGGGATGCTGGAATTTTTCCTGTGTCCAATGACCTTCTCCACAATATATACAATGGCTTTGCTATAGTGTCTTTGCAATTTTTGAGAAAGATGGCCGGAATGTTGTCAGGTCCTGGTGATGAGTCTTCAGTTGCCTCCTCGATGCTGAAGAATTGTGATAAGGTGATAATCTTATCTGCTATTGGGTCACTATACACTGTGTTATATTGGAAGATACAGGGATAGGATGCCAAACAGTGTTTTCATACACCACACAACATTCGGGCACTTCACAATAAGGAATAATTTATACCTTATTAATGACATGCCTTTGGTGTTAAGAATGTAGTATGTCTATAGTATTTTAAGATAAAATATATTAGTCCTTGCATGGGTAACACTTCCACCAAATATTTATATTATTTTGTAAATGGTAAACCAGCAGTTCACTAACAAGTAATCCAGTCAATATCTAGTTAAATCTGGCTCTACCTGAAATCATCTTCAATACTACATAATGCGGTATTCCACTCCAAAGTACCGGTATACTTTTTTTTTAGTTATAACTAAGGGAAGGTTAGTCATACAGACAACCCCTAATAAGATCGAGAGATAGGTTCTCAGAAAAGTTCGGTCAAAGCGAATTTCGGTCTTCATGAGCCTTCAATACAGTACAGTATACTGTACCGGTCATGGTATTAAAGGGGTTATATCTTCTCATTCTTCCTACTAAAGTCATGGTGATCGAATTACTAATATACATATACACACATACAGTATAAAAGCCTATGCATTTAAAGTATCTTCACATTAAACTTCCTAATTTGATTACATATAATTCCTTGAATCACAAATAGGACATGTACAAAATTCAACAACATCTACCAGTACTGTACTACAGTATCCATACACCGTATCTCGATTCCCACATTTATCACTCGTCAGTTTGTTTCACCATGTTTGGCTTTGTCTCTTACATTTTCGTGCAGTAAGATAACTTTTTCAATAAACCCTTGACCTCTGCTTTTACCTGATTTCTCGTGTATGTACTTAGAATAACTAGAAGAATATTCAGGCATGTAAACTCCCCTTCATACACACATGACTTCCTTGTTTCATCACCCCCGCATCTCCATCACAGCCACCTTGATTCCTCTATCACTCCACATTGTTTGTGATTAATTTTCTTCAATCCACAAGCTCAGCATGTTTTCCATTTTATCAAGTATGGTCTCTTATTTGGGTTGTACATTTAAAATTACTTGAACTTTCCACACACTTTCTAATTTCATCTGCTTTCTTTCGAATCCTACGGATGCAGCTTTCATTAACATCATAGCTCCGCCCTAAAAAATTATGATTTGTCACCATTTTCAAGCCTCTTTAATTCCATTTTAGATTCTAAAGATAAGAAGCGTTTCTTTTTCCTTGACCCTGTATTTGAAGAGCTTGATGGTAATTTTGGAACAATTATTTTCAAGTTTGAGAGTGTTTATACTGCACTGCACCATACCACCACCACATGTAAACTGGCTCACACACGTGTGAGTAGACCCTGTGACCCCATCGCCCCCGCATTGTAAACAATAATATGTTCCCCGACTCGCAAAGAGGAAATATAAAAGGCACAGATTTTGTTATCAAGTTCGATCTTGAGCGAAACTAATTAGTTTTAAAGAATATTACCGGTATGGGGTAAAAAATATTGTACTCTCCAACGAAACCGTTTATTGCGAGTTCGGCCTCTGAGGGTGTTGACTATATTAATAGTGTCCTTTAGTTTCCATTCCTCCCTCACTAAACCACCATTCCGCTTCTAATCCCTCACCCCTCCTTGCTACCTCTACCACCAAATAGCTCTCCACCCATACCCCGCCACCTTTATAGCCATCCCTCCCTCCACCCCATTGTGACTTGCAGGATAGAAACTAGTAGACCGAGCCCAGAGACGAGCTGGAAGGTGGATGATGATATATGGCCGCGACTGTACAGAGGGGTATGTTGTACATTGACAATGATGGTTCTGAGGATATAAGGTGAGCTTTGCTCTTAATGATTGTTTCATGGTGTATTGAGTAGAATAGCTAATGTTTTAGTGCTTATATTTGTTCATCACTTTTCAGGTTGTACAAGTGCGAGCCAACAAATTCCGAAGGTTATTTTTGAAGATTGGAATTTGACGGGATCATTGGAAGTTTCCTTGAGCTTTTAGCTATACACCCTACAACTGACAGCCTCTGCAGAAGTTTATTACACTAAAGGTTTTGAAATACATTTGTTAATGAAATGTAGAAAATTAGTTTATTTTTATCTGTGAATCTTTTGTGTTGTTAATATAGAAAAAATATTCCAGTACACAAGTAGAAAATTGAAATAATAAATACTGGTATGTATACTTATTAGAGTGTATTGTTTGTGAAATTTTTTAATTTAAAAGTTTTAACAATTAACTTGAAAATATGCATTAGTGGTGATCGGTAATTTATCTTTATTTAATTGTCTGTAAAGTAAAATGTTTGATATTGATAAACTTGAACTATGAACTATATAAAGTGCTGTACTGTATATTTCATGATATTACCTAGACCTTTGGTGTCTTGTAAAAACAAATCAAGGAATCAGGAATGAATATGGAAAGAAGAATTCAGGAATTGAAGGCAAAGAGGCCAGTGGGACACTGGAGAAGTGTTGGTACGAAAGTTGGGAGTAACTCTCGTGTAACTGAAAAAACATTAGAACTAGGACATGATAAGACTGTTATGAGATCACCAGGAGATATGAGAGTTCCTCCACCAAGATTCAGTGGAAGAAACCCAAGAGCAACATTTCCAGAAGAATTAGGAGCTGAGAGAGCTCATACAATAACAGATTCCTTGGTATCTAATAGATCAAGGAAAATGAATACCACAGTGTCAGAACGAAATCAGCCCAAACATGGTATGGATGTTACGGATTACGGTCATGGATCAACGGCCAATATTGGTCATACAGTTAAGAATCCTACAATAGAAAACATAGAACAAGTTAGTACTAAGGAAGGAAGAGGACAGTTAGAAATGTCTGACATGCTGTTGAAAATAACAAACAATGACCCTTCATTTGAGAATGTTAATTCTATGTGTCGGAAACTCTTTCAAGAATTAGGCATGAAGCATACCAATTACTCATGTGATAATACAGTCTCGGGAACTAGATTGACAAATACTGGTGATGGTCAGTTTCAGAGTGAGAAAAGTTCAAAGGCATTTGATTACCTGAAGTCATGGCGCCAGAAGATGAATATGCCAACAGATTCATTCATGATTGAAGATGAAAACGTATCTTTGAAACGACTACAAAACCAAGTCAGATTACCCCAAGACCATAGACCAAGTATTGTGCAATCCCAACCAAGTGTAGAAGCAAACAGAGTAACCCAGCCAAAGGTTATTGACTGGGAGCATGTAAGTTTATCATGTGGTAAGTCTGAAAAGGAGCATCTGTATTCAAGAAAGGATGCACCCACAAGACCTCCTCTTCCTGGTCCAAGTAGGGAATTTAACCCTAAGGCAGCAGATATGGGAACACGTGGAAAATTGAAGCCTAGTTCAGCAAAGAACCAGAATACTGAAGCAGTGGAAAGAAGCATCTTCAGAGCATATCAGCAGCCAGCCAACAATAACCTGAAATCTGAATTTCAGAAAGGATTACCAAATGTAAGACAATGTGAGTTTTCGGCAACTCATTATGAAAGGGGGCAGGCTACTAACCATTTTAGACATGCACCTTCCTGTCATGAAAATCAATATAAGAGAAAAGAAAGTTTGCACAGTGAGCGAATGCCTCTTAATACTCAGCCCACTACTTCAGGAATGCTTTCTCGGTCATCCATCATACCGGTACTTGATTCTCCAGATAGATGCCAAGAAAGTAAAGTGTCAGTTGCGAGCTCTTCTGAATCAGAGAACGGGGCTTTAATAATAGATGTAGGTACAGCAGAGGTTCTAAGAAGAATGTCACATGAATGTATGCATAAAAATAAATTGAGTATTAATCATGGACATCAATCTTCTCAAGTTGAAAAGCGAAGATCTCGAAGTGATTCTCCCCAAGATAAGTTGAGGCTGCATCCAAGAGAAATTTCCAGGAAAATAGGAAAAGAAAATTCAGTGCATGTTAGTATAACTTCACAGTCTCACAGGCAGTCAAGGCAGAGAATGTCTCCTGATCTTTGTGCACAATCCCAAGCAATTACATCAGTTCTCCCAAAGCTACATCAACCTCGAGCTACAAAATGTATAGATCATCATAAGAAAGGAAGAGCTTTATCTCCAAAAGATAAAGTAATTGCATACAGAAATGCAGCAGTCACTTCACCTGGCCAACATTTTAGACAAAAATCACCAATTGCATCAAGACGATCAAGATCACTTACCGGTACCCCTAAATTGCTGGAACCACGTACAGGATTGTCAAGGCAGATTAGTAACTCGAATAGACACTTAAATACATCTAGAAGGCAGACAAAATCTCCAATGAGGAACACACCTTCTCCATTACAGCAATCAGGATCTCTTAGACGTGGCATAAGGCTGCGGTCAAAGTCTCCAGTGGTGCGGTCAAGAACTTCCAGGCTGCGGTCAAGATCTCCCAGACTGCGGTCAAGATCTTCCAGACGACGCTCAAGATCTTCCAGACGACGCTCAAGATCTCCCAGACGACGCTCAAGATCTCCCAGACGACGCTCAAGATCTCCCAAGCCTTGCTTGAGGTTATCTAGGTTGCATTCAATATCTCCAAGGCATCATTCTAGATCTCCAAGGTTACATTCAAAATATCAAAGATTGCGTTCAAGATCTCCAAGGCTGCGGTCAAGGTCTCCAAGACTACGTTCAATATCACCAAGACTACGTTCAATATCACCAAGACTACGTTCAAGATCACCAAAACTACTTTCAAGATCACCTATACTACATTCAAGGTCTCCTAGGCTTCGTTCAAGATCTCCAAGGTTACATTCAAAATATCAAAGATTGCGTTCAAAATCTCCGAGGATGTGTTTGAGATCTCCCAGGCTGCGGTCAAGGTCCCCAAGACTACATTTGAAGTCTCCCAGGCTACGTTCAAGATCTCCTAGGATTCGTTCAAGGTCTCCAAGGCTGCGCTCAAGGTCTCCAAGACTACACACTAGATCTCCCAGACTTCGCTCAAGATCTCCAAAGTTACACTCAACTTCCAAAAGATTGCACTCGAGGTCTCCAAGATCACTCCGACCTCAATCAATTAGCCGGAATTCTTCAATTGTCAGGAAACCATATTCTCAAGGTGCCCATCCATTCTCGCATTCTCCTAGACCAGTCTCCAGATCTCTCATACAGCTTGCAAGGTCATCAAGACTGGTCTCTAGATCTCCTGTACCTGCTGCAAGATATAAAAAACCACTCTTAGTAACTCCAGTATCGTTTACAAGTACCGGTACTCCTAAGCTATTTGAAAGATCTCCAACACCAGTAGTAAACTATCCAAGAGATTTTTCGCGGTCACCTGATCGCTATGTATCGCACTCGGCAAGAATTGATATGGGATCATCATTTGACCAAGAGAATAATTGTAAGATTGAAAACCGAAGTAGATCACCATACCTGGAAGACATATCTATGTCTCCCAAACCAAAAAGGGGATTTTCTCCAGTAGGTTCAGATAAAGAACTACCCTCCATTAGATGTAACAGAAGGTCAGCTTCTCCAGGGCCAATTAAGAGAGAGAGTTCACCAGTATCTAGAAGACCTATTAACAACAAAAGCTCTTACCAAAGATCCAGAGGTGAACAAATTCCATTAAATAGGAAGAAGCATAACAACAGAAGGTCAGCTTCTCCAGGGCCAATTAAGAGAGAGAGTTCACCAGTATCTAGAAGACCTATTAACAACAAAAGCTCTTACCAAAGATCCAGAGGTGAACAAATTCCATTAAATAGGAAGAATCACAACAGGGTAAATTCCCTCTCCCCACTCAGACACAGAAAGAGTTCACCAGTTTCCCATAATTCTCATTCAAAAATACACCGGAATAAGAGGAGGACTTCACCAGTTGGGGATTGCAATGTCAGTAGAATATCAATGGAGAGAGACCGACATAACATGGACCCAAAGATTAAAGAGGAAATTGCTAAGCAAGATGATCTGAGACTTCACTTGCTTCGTCTTAGAGAGCAAAAGGTTGAACTTCAATTGAGGAAACTTGAAGAAGAAAGTATTGAAACAGAATTTCAACTTTATGAGCTTCAAAAGAAAAAAAGAAAATAAATCTATTTACAGTACAGGACTATACTGTACTTTGATATTTGAGAAGCAAATTATTTCCCAAATTATATTATAAATAATTGTTTAGTGTTTCATGAATTATGGGCAAAGTAATGTATTACTGCATATACTTACCGAAACTCAAGGCTGTTCATGATGAACTTAATGAATTAAGTTGGAATGTTGAAATTTATGTTCAAGTTATACATAATGTAATTGTATATTACTGTATAGTAGGGTAATGGAGTTGTAAATGTACAGTACTATAAAATAGAGTAACTTCAGACAGGGAAGAATAGTTTGACATTTCGGGATAAAATGTAATGAACCACAGTTATGGGAAAATAGCTCAATATTATAGGAAGCTACCTACATATATATTTACGTATTGAGCCATTATCCCATAATTGTGGCTGATTACATTTCAATGGCTGAGAGCATGTTCAAAGAAGCCCCCCCCAAAAAAAAGAAAAAGAAAAAGAGGAATTTTGATTGATTAAACCATTTCTAAAGATCCAGTATGTACTTCTCAGTGAAAAAACAGCCAATATCTTTGTCAAGTAGTACCATAATGCTACTAATGGAGTAGTAAATTGGCCCTTTAACCAATAAAGAACATACTGTATTGTATATTTAGATATGGTTTCATCAGCTCATTGGACGTTCTTGCATTATCCAGAAATGTCTGAAGGTACCCATTGTCTAAAGTTAGTCCATTATACAGATAGACATAAATTTGGGTTGGTTTGAAATAGTGATGACATACAAATCATGTTGAGTACAGTAATAGACATTTTCCGTATGAGGATTCTGGCTGCCATCAGCAGATATACTTAAAGTGAGATATTTGGCTTCTTGAACTCAAAAGGCAGATTATTATTAAATCCCATAATTTTGACGATAGTTTGGGACTTGTCAGTCTTGGTCGGCAACCTGTCTAGGGGAGTACACTTCATACAAATTCTGACTGCTTAAGGGTGAAGCAGGTGGTGGATGGACTAACCACCCAACACTATTGAAAACAAAATTAAAAAGATGCACAGAAGACCTCGGAGTCGGACGGACCCTAAGTCGAGTGGGTTCAATCCTTTAAGTCCTTGAATAAACTGGCAAGAGTTGTCCTTTTTATGTGGGACAGGCCCGCTTGGGAGTGTTTTGTGTATGGCCACCCTCATAAAGGGGGAGTAAGGCATCCGGCAATAGATAATAGATAATAGGTTTAATCCCCGAAGGGATGAAAGAAAACCTACCGTAATATCTCTAAAGTGACACCGGCATCAATAATGTACTGCCAGTAACCATATTTAGCCCTCTGACCTTCATAGGTACACTCATATACCATAGTCTCTAGCCCACTCCTCTCTGGCAGGAGGTGAGGCCAGGACTCTTACTGGACGGCGGCCCACAGTGATAGTTAGGGGTGGGGTTGAGGGGAGAGGGCAACGCACACACAAACACACTGTGAAGCAATCCAGGAAGCTATCTTTGTTGGTTACTTTCTTGTAGTTATTTTATATTTTTTCGCATAATTTCGCATTATTTAAAATACTTTATTTCATACTATTGAGAACAAACATATGCAATATTTTCTTTAGCATTAGTAAGTATAACTACTGGTGTGAACCATTAGGTAGTGCAGTTCCTATTATTAGCAAAATTGAAGTTCAGGGAAGGCTTCAAAATAGTTCAGTATAGATATGGCAGACTGGAACACACACACACACTCACAGAGAGAGAGAAGGATAGTGTGTGTGTGTGTATGGGGGGGGACAGACTGGGAGGCAGAGAAACAGGGAGAGGGCAAGATGTGGTTGTGGTGGTGAGAGGCAAAGAGGGAGTGAGATAGAGTGAAAGGGAGGTGTTGGAAAGGAAATATGGAATAGGAATACGATAGAACTTCATTAGAAACATTTGTGGGTGTGTGTGTGAATAACTAATCATAGTCATATATGTCATTGGTAACTTTCTGAATTATATCTTAATAAATAAAGGTTAATGTTTGTCTGTCTGTCTGTCAGTTACCTGACCTTTGTTACTAAACTCCTCCCACAGTTTTGGTGCCAGGTGGGAGTGTGGGGCACCGTTGAAAAGCCCAGGCTTTGGAGATGGTTTTAGGCGAGTTTAGTGGAAATCAGAGACACTTTTGTTTAATAAAATTTTCGGCAGAAATTACCGTATGTGGTATACGGGAGCGAAAAAAATGGCCGTTTGGGGCAGAAGGAGGCCTCCGATCGTAAAGGTGTATGGAACGAAAGTTGTTCGCAGCCCCCCAAAATGGGGGTACGGATGAGGTCAGATCCAAAATCGGAGGTCATTTAGCAGCCAAAATCGAGGTCACCGTTTAATGAGGCACAGGGAGGTTGAGGCCGGTGATTATGGTAGTAGTATTGTGATGATTGTGGTAGTAGTGATTGATGATGGTGATTATAGTAGTAGTAGTAGTGATGGTGATTATGGTGATTACCCGGGCAACGCCGGGTACCCCTGCTAGTCTTTCATACAGGGTAATTAGTATAACAATTTAAAGATTTTCATTATCCTTACTGTTAGAGAAGTTTCATTCCTACGCAGGTAAAGCAATACCCGTGAATACAACTTCAGTCTGAAGCATGTTGTGTGATTCGTAGGGTTCACTTTAAACCTACAGTACGCGCAAGGATTGTTTTCTTGATAGAAGCATGTTTCCTCTATACATAATAATGTTAACATAATTGTGAGATGAAAGTAATAAATACCAATACAATATATATTAACATACATTTATATGGATATAAATAGTAAGACGTTAATATGAACTCAGAGAGAGAAAGTGAGAGAGATGCATGGAAATGTCAGTATATCAGTTAAATCTTGGCTATGGCACTTGTATCTAAATAATAATAATAACGATGATGATAATTGCAATAATATTAATCTTAGATAAATGTCATACTTATTTGTGAGGCTAAGGCAGGATTCAAAGACCTCAAATGCTTCACAGTGTGTTCGTGTGTGCGTTGCCCTCTCCCCACCCCTAACTATCACTGTGGGCTGCCGTCCAGTAAGGGTCTTGGCCTCACCTCTTGCCAGAGAGGAGTGGGCTAGAGACTATGGTATCTGAGTGTACAATAATATGAAAAACAAAAAAACTGTCAAGCTCTAGTTACTATTTATCTAATTCCAATTTGATACTATTCAATAACTGCATTTATTTATTTTGTAATTGCAATCTTATGAAAATTTATGATGAGGAAATTTACTTCATACTGTACATCAGGTTAGAATACATGTCTATTGTAATTATTTGAAGCTATACTGTACACTACTGTAGAGTGAAAACAGATGTTAGTGGAATAAATGTCTGAGCCCTCCAATTGAGTGGAATTGTCTGATACTGTATATGTTTGTATTTAATGTAATACGGGACTTAACTCATCATTATCATGCATATTACTAATGTTTGTTTTTCCAAATCTCCATTACACCTGCACACAGGTTCTGAAGCCCATGTTATGAATATTAATTGCTTGTATAATTCTCCTATTCAACGAGACAGAGAAACGGGCGAGGGAACTCGAAAGTGGTCCCGGACCCTGATATATGAACTTTAAATGTTTCTGTTCGGACTCTGTCTCGTGTCATCCACCCCCAGCAATGGGTTAAGTGCATGATATACATACATGACAATACTGTATTACAATACTCTAGCGAAGAAGCTTAACCTAAACTAATTGCAATATATTTTAGGAAGGAACTTACAATAAATTTTTATTTCTAAGTGTGTATGAAGGAGACAAAAGGCAGGCTACCAGTGACTCCTCCAAAGCCAAAAGAGTGACTGAGAGCCAAATTCAAGGGACGTTGGGGTCAAAATGTCTGGACACACAAAGTTTAAACAGTCATAGGATGAAGGAAAGATTTATTGAGGGAGAAAGTTTCAGAGTTCACATGTTGAGTAGAAGAAAGACGAGAAAATTTGCTAATTCTTGGGTTGGAGAACTGGACAGAATAGAAGTGGGACTACGTTGAAAGGCGGGAGTATATGCACTGCGAGAGCTCTGAAGAACACCGATTGTTGTAATAACTATAGAAGAGTGAGAGATGCAACATTGGAGCATGTAGAAAGATTGTATGGAATTGGTAAGAGGAAGCGAGTTGATGAGGCAAAATGCTTTTGACTCTACTCTAACGAGTAGTGCAGTATAGATGGAACCTCCCCACACATTCGAACAATACTTGATACATGGGCACACTGCACCCCCCCCCTATACATACAAGAAGCTGTGCGGGGTTGAAGAGACGATTGAGCACACCTAACTTCTGGGAAGCTGTTTTAGCAAGAGTGGTCATATGATCGTTCCAAGAAAGGTCGGATGAAAAAGATTCACTAAGAACATGAAGGGTTGATCAGTGTATTGTTGAAGAGTAATTGATAGTTTTGTGGAAGATTGCGACAGGTAGATAGGAGAAATTGGGTCTTGGAGGCATTGAAAGTAACAAGATTATCTTTGCCCCAATCAGAAATAATTGATAGATCAGAAGATAAGCTTGCTATGGCCTCGTCGCATAACTTTTTGAGTGATTGCATGCTGGGTTGTGAAAAACTAGTTAAATAGTGTAAGGTAAAGTCATCAGCATATGAGTGGATAGGACTAGAGGTACAGTTGAGATAATTTATGAACATTAGAAAGAGAATTTGAGACAGGACAGAACCCTGAGGAACACCGGAATTGATAGGTTGAGGAAGTGAGCGATGGCCGTCCACAACTGCAGCTATGGAACAGTCAGAAAGGAAATTAGAGACCAAGGCACAGATAGAGGGATAGAAACTGAAGGAGGGTAGTTTGGAAATTAGAGATTTGTGCCAGACTCCATTGAAGGCATGCGATATGTCTAGCGCAATAGAAAAGTCTCAATGAAGTCCCGAATGGAGGATGACCAAGAGCTAGTAAGATAAGCATGGAGATCACTACGCACTAAAATGTCTATTTCTGACTTATTCTTCGGCAGGGGTCCTTTAATTCTACTACAGCGCTTACTCCCATGGTGCACCCAACATCGACAGATGCTACACCGAATCGAGTTAGCGCCCACACCCTTTCCACACACTCCACATGGGTATGCACTGCTCTTTTCCACATTGCCTCGTCTCAATCTACAATGCATTGTACCATGTCCTGGCATAAAACCAAACTGCACATCATCAATGGAGATGCTTTGCCTGATCAAACCCTCAGACTCTCACAGACCTTCATGATTTGGTCAAGCTTTTATCTAGCTCATCCCCTTTTCCTTTGTATATATTTATTACACTTGTGCCAATGCTCGGGGATTTTCTCCTCTTTAATAATGGTGTTTATCATATCAGTGACTAAGCTGGTCCCCCCTGAGGCTTGTATCATCTCAACGACAATGTCAGAGCACCCTGGAGCTTTACTGTCCTTCATTTTATTGATTGCGATGCTCACTGCAGCTGGTGCTATCAAAGGAGAGGATCCAGATATTGGTTTTTGCGCAGTGGCAGTATCGTAACCAATAGGGTGTTGCTGAGTACCGTAGAAATTATATTGTCACTGCTATAAGCTCAAAACAGTGTACAAAATTGGTTAAAGTTTTTGCACCACACACATCTGCCATCTTGTGCGTGGTCTCTCCACGCATCTCGGTTGGGCTACCCCCAAAGGGTAGCCAAGTCGATCCCCACCTGCCCACGGTGACCTTGCAGACACCACTTTCCCTTTTTTTCTTTTCCATTTTATTTTTTTTCCATTGTGGTGGCACTGACGGGGACGGCGCTACCTGGGGTCTGTCCCAGGTAGTTATTTTCACTTTTTTTTTTTAAACTAGAGTTTTCTCTTATTTTTAATCAGATACATTTTTTTTTTTTTTTTTTTTTTAAATTATTGGTTACTTCCACTGAAATGGCAGCAAGCAAGCAGAGTTGCAGTTGCGGGAAGGTTGTGGGCAAGGCCAAATCGCTGGGCTGCTACTTGTGTGGTACATATTTTCACACCAACTGTATAAATGTTGATGATGAGGACCTCAGAGTAAGTACTTGCAAAGAAGAAACCTGGATTTAAATGGCATTGCACTGTTTGCGATACCACCCCCCTGGCTGCTAAGGATGCAGCAATTAGTCAGCAGACCTTGGATGACCTGAAGGCTGCCCTAGTTGGTGAAGTGAAGACTGCCATTGTAAACGAAGTGAAGGGTGCCCTTGCTGCGGTGGCCGTGGAGATAGAGAGTATTGGTGACAGAATGGATATCCTTGAGACTAAAGTTGCTGCCCCTGACATTCCCTTGTTTGCCAAGATAGTTCAGCAAATATTTGAAGAGACCAAAAAGGAGCCGACCAAACGCACCACTGAGGTGGTAGATGGTGGAAAGAAAAAACTGTCTGGGACCTTCAGGTCCTGGTAGTGAAGCCTAAAGACCAATCCTCCGAGCCAGTAAGCCCACCAGATTCAAAGGCAATCGAGACTGCTTTGGCTTCGGTTCCAGTTAACAAGTTAACTAGAACTGATTCAGGTGTACTGGTGGTACGACTTCCATCCAAGAAAGCCAAAGAAGACGCAGGAAGGGCCATCAATCAGTGTTTGGGGGTGGACAGTGCCTTCAGTGTCTCCAAACCAAAGAAGATGTTGCCAAAAATGACTCTGGTAGGCATTGCTAATGACACTGAGGATAATGAGATCATTCCCAGCATCCTCAACAAGAACCCAAGAATAAAGTCCCTGGTCGACGATGGCTTAGCTATGAATTTGCTATTCACCAAGCAAAAGAGTGATGCACACACAAAGACTGCGGTAGTAAAAATGTCACCTGAAATACGCTCTTCCATTGTGGATGATGGCAATTCTGTGTATGTTGGACTTGTGAGATGTCGTGCATACGATCGCTTCTGGGTAACACAATGTTACCATTGCCAGGGCTTTGGCCATACCAGTGACAGGTGTTATCAGAAAAATGAGGATCCAAAATGCAACTTCTGTGCTGGTACTCATAACTCAAAAGACTGCACCAACAAGACTTCTCCCAAATGTATAAATTGTATGAGCTCCACATCAGTTACGGAGCCGCCAAATCATTTCGCCTCAAGTAGAAATTGTCCTCTAATGACAGCTCAGACAAATAAAGTTATTGAAAACACCAATTTTGTAGGTTCAAAAAACTGAAAAATGCACAAGGGAGCCGGTTGAAACTGGGTCTGTTGAATGTTCGTTCCTTGCGTAACAAAATGGATCATATTGGCGAGATCTTTGATGAACGTAACCTTCATGTATTATGTCTCACTGAGACCTGGTTGTTCGAGTCAGCCCCAGCCCCTCTTTATTATGAACTGTTGGAAGTCGAAATAAAACTCCATCAACAAATTCTAAGAATGGCAGTTGTCTATAGGCCTAGCCATCGTGGCACAGATAGGGGTTTTATGGAAGAGATTGGGCAGTTTCTCGAGGAATTTTCTGCTAAAACCGGAAGACATTTGATATGTGGAGATTTTAATTACTGGGTTGACAGCCCTCATCTGAAGCCATTCTCTCCTGAGTTCCTTGAGTTGACTGATCAGAACAATTTTGTAAACCATGTGTCCCACCCAACTCATATCTTGGGACACACCCTTGACTTGGTTCTCTCTCCTGTGGGTTGTGGTGGTGTTCTGGATGTTGATGTTGAGAATGCTGACCCTAATACCTCTGATCATGCTTTGATTACTTTCAGCTTTGATTTCCCTAAGCCACTCACACATGAAAAAGTAATCAGATTTAGAAATTATAAAAATACAGACCAAAATTTGGCAAGCAGTGAAGTAAAACAGTACTTGGGAAGTATTGATACTTCCAACCTTACTTCAGATGAGCTGGTGGAGGTACATAGAAATGCACTTAAATTAGTGTTCGATCATCACTGTCCAGAAGTAGAGAAGAAAATCATAGTACAAGATGATTCACCCTGGTATAGCACTCGAGTTAAATTTCTTAGAAGAGCGCGTAGAAGAGCTGAACGTGAATGGCGGAAAAATAAAACAGACTCTACATGGTTGCAATATCTGTCAGCCAGAAGAGCCGTGGTCCACACAATCAAAGATGAAAAGAAAGTGTATTATCAGGGAAAAGTTGACTCATGTGGTAAAGACCAGAGGAGGTTGGCTTCAATTGTAAACAGTTTACTTACATACATACATACATAAAATTTTAAGACTGAGTGTTCCACACATAAGTGCAGTTTCAGTCTCTTGTCCTAATGGCGGCATTCCAGGCAACCCTGTTAAGGGCTGCTTCACTTGTCAAGTTCTTGGATTTGAGATCGGCGCGTACGGTCCGATCCCAGGTCTTCCTCGGTCCACCCCTTGGTGCAGCTCCCTCCACAATCACAGACCTGCATTTTTTCACCCAATTTTGTTCATCCATTCTCTCCACATGTCCATACCATCCCAGTCTACTTGTACGCATCACCTCGCTAATACTCTTTATACCTAAACGTCTCCTCAGCTCAACATTTGTTATTCTATCCTGTAGCCTGTCCCCACACATCCATCTCACCATTCTCATCTCATTACGCTCCATTCTGTTGACATCCTCTACTTTAACGGCCCATGTTTCTGAGGCATACGTCATTGCACTTCTAACACATGAGGCATACACCTTTCCCTTCAGGGGGAGAGGCATTCTTTTCATGGTCAGGATTGGCATCAATTCTCTGAACTTCCCCCAGCCACACCTAATTCTAGCAACAGTGGCAGCCTCAGCCCCACCACCGGCAGAGATGGTATCTCCTAGGTAACAAAACTTGTTCACCAGCTCCAAAGACTCATTTCCAAAATTCACAGCCACAGGATCATCACTTAACACAAGCTCGCCTTTGCACACTACGCACTCAAATTTCTCTATTTCTGACTTATCCTTCGGCAGGGGTCCCTTTATTCTACTACAGCGCTTACTCCCATGGTGTACCCAACATCGACAGATGCTACATTGAATTGAGTTAACGCCCACTCCCTTTCCACACACTGCACATGGGTATGCACCGCTCTTTTCAACATTGCCTCGTCTCAAACTACAATGCATAACCTTGGTTTTGTTAATATTGACTCTTAAACCCTTGCTCGCCATGCCCTCTCTCCACTCTCTGAATTTGGCCTCAGCATCCTGCATACTGTCAGCTATTAGGACTAAATCGTCTGCATAAAACAGTTCCAACGGGAGTCCGCCTCTAAAAATTCTAGACAGCGCCTCCAAGACCATAATAAAGAGGAGGGGGCTTAACACTGAACCCTGATGGACTCCAACACAGACTGCGAACTCATCACTCAGTACACCCTTCACCCTCACCGAACTTCGCGAATCCTCATACATCTTCATTATCACACGCACCAGCCACTCTTCCACACCAAGTTTCCTCATAGCCCACTGTACAACATCTCTAGGTACCCTATCAAAGGCCTTCTCCAAGTCCACAAACACAAAGTAAAGATCCCTGCCTTTTAGTAAGTATCTTTCCTGTATCTGCCTGACTATGAAGATAGCATCGGTTGTACCACGTCCTGGCATAAAACCAAACTGCATATCATCAATAGAGATGCTTTGCCTGATCAAACCCTCAAGGACTCTCTCACAGACCTTCATGATTTGGTCAAGCATTTTCAGGCCCCTATAATTTCCTCTATCTAGCGCATCCCCTTTTCCTTTGTATATATTTACTATTACACTTTTGAGCCAATCCTCTGGGATTTTCTCATCTTTAATAATGGTGTTTATCAACTCAGTGACTAAGTTTACACCAATCTCCCCTGAGGCTTTTATCATCTCAGCGACAATGTCGGAGCAACCTGGAGCTTTACCGTCCTTCATTTTATTGATTGCGTCGCTCACTACAGCTGGTGCTATCAAAGGAGGGGGCCCAGATATTGGTTTTTCGATACTAAGCTGTTCCTTATCCCATTCAAACTCTACATTTAGCAATCGTTCATAGTGTACCTTCCATGCTTCTCTGATTTCATTTTCTGCATACACAATCTTCCCATTATCATCTCTAACACACTGTTCACCTATAATATCCCTACTGTCATTTTTAACTCGCCTAGCTAGGTTGAAGATCCCATTGGGATTGTCAGTGTTACACACTTGTTCGAGGACCAGGTCCTTAATGCGATTTTTAGCATTGTAAATAACTTTTGGCAGTTCGTTTAGCTGCCTGGTATTCCTCCCTGCTGCCTCCTTTCTTCCATGCTTTGAAGCATCTCCTTTTCTCTTTCACAGCATGTTCTACCTCATCGTTCCACCACCAAGAGGTCTTATTCCTGGGGTGACCTTTTGTTTTCCCACAGACTTTGTCAGTGGCAGCGATAAGGCTATGCTTAAGAAAGTTCCATTGGCTATTTACATCGTTAGGCCTAGCTTCCTTATTTCTATTCATTTCCTCCAGTTCATTATGAAACCTATCCCTAACTTCCTTGTCCTTCAGCAGCCACACTTTCCTTTTGGGTATGTAAACCTTCTTGCACTTAGGATCTCTGTATAAGCTCATGTCACACACAAGTAGCTTATGCTGGGGGATACATTCTTCGCTCGGGATGACCTTTACATCTCGAACTAGTTTCCAGTCTTTCCTGTTAACCAAGAAGTAATCTATCTGGCAAAATCTACTTGGAAAAACAAGAGTCAGCTTAAGACCTTCTGTACCCGATGCCGAGTTGGCTGCCAACTTTGTGTCATTTTTTGCTGGCAAGATAACTCGCATAAGACAGGAACTGGATGATGCTTCTGTTGGTGAAGAACTTTCAGTTGTACTCCAACCCCGACACATTCCTAATAATGTCCTCTCATCCTTTCACTCAGTAGAGGTGGACATGATCTCGTCCTACATAAGAAACCTCAATAAAACATTTTGCCCGTTGGATCCCATAAATGTTTCCAAGAGTCTATGATCACACAGTTGAGTTTATTTCCAAAATAATTAATAAGTGCTTCTCTGGAGGTAACTTCCCACATTCTGAAAAGCATGCACTACTCCGACCTAGTCTAAAGAAACCTGGACTTGATGTTGAGAACATGTAGAAAAAAAAACTATACAAAACACTAAACAGCATCACACTTTCCAACAGCAACACAACACAATCACATGCTGCAATCACAACAACAGACTCTACTCCTTCATGTAAACAACAAGCAAACACTCTCATCAATCACTTTTCACATGTCAGCCACCTAAAACCTCACAAAGACGACCGACGTGTCATCCGACGTAAGAGACAATTCCCCACAGACCCTGACTATACACCCTTCACCAATCACCAGACAAAGCATATCATCAACAATCTCAAGCACTCACCCGCCTGTGGCCTAGACAACATAAGCAACATACACCTCAGACACCTGGGACCACAAGGCATACAAGCACTCACTAACATATCAAACTACAGCTATTCACACAACACAATACCAGACATTTGGAAGCATGGTATCATCATCACTTTCCCCAAACCCAACAAAGACCCCACGCTACCCTCCTCGCACCACCCCATCACACTCCTTTGCTCCCCCTCCAAAGTCATGGAACGCCTAGTATTACAACTAATTACACCTGACCTACCCCTAGCTCCAACACAACATGGCTTTAGGCCACTGCACTCCACAAACACTCTTCTCACAGACCTTACACAAAGAGCTTTCGACGGCATCAATTCAGCTAGACCACCACACAGATCACTATTAGCCACACTCGACATTAGTAAAGCCTTCGATGCCATCCCCCGCCACAACCTAACAAACAAAATCTACAACACAAACATGCACAACAACACAAAACGGTGGCTGGCCAACTTCCTAGCAGGCAGATGTGCACACGTATCTTTTGCCGGTCAGTCATCTAAAATCAGAAACTTTCCAAACGGAGTCCCACAAGGATCCGTCCTATCGCCCGCACTCTTCAATCTGTACATGCACGATATAACTACACCCAATACGCCCCAAATAAACTTAGCCTCCTATGCAGATGACATAACTCACATGCACACACCATGACCCAAAAAGAGCAACAGATCTCCTTCAACCCTATCTCAACACACTACATGGCTGGTGCACTACAAACAGACTTAATCTAGCCCCAGCCAAATCCACCGCAACCCTGCTCACAAGTTGGACAGGAGAACACGAATACATCCCTCAACTCACCATAAACTAACCACCCCTAACACATACACACACACCCAAAATCCTAGGAGTAACATATGATACTCATATGACATTCAAACAGCACACCACAAACATTAAAAAGAAACTGACACCCAGACTTAACGCCCTCAGGTCACTTGCTCACACAAAATTTGGACACAACAAAGAAACTACCACCACAGTATATAAACAATACATAAGATCAGTGATGGAATACGCAAGCCCAGCCTGGGCTTCTAACCTAGCTGAAACACATCATAAGACCTTACAGACTATTCAAAACAAAGCCCTGAAGATCATTACAGGCTGCACAGCTACTGCACCCACCCACAGATCACCTACATCAAGAAACCAAAATCCTCAAAGTCAAAGACCATCTGGACATGAGAGGCACTCAATTCCTGGCAGCAGCCTCCACGAACCAAGACCACCCACTAAATTACATGGCAACACACCCACAGACACCAAGAAATATCAAAACAACACCCAGCACACGGTATCACACACAATTATTGACCTCTCCTTCCCTGCCCACCCCGAACCAACATCCAGAAGCACATCCATACTCATATCTCTCACCGATCCATCCACTCACTCACAGACAACACACAGCTGCATGCACGACCTCCCGAAATCCATCCTTCCGAATCCTCCCTTCCTCGCGAGGACAGAGTCCACCTGGCCAGGCTGAGATGCGGACACCATCCAGCTCTCCTGAGCTATCAGAAGACTGGATGACTCCGTTGTCGACGCCTCCCGGGATAACACAGCACCCCATACCATTAAACACATCATAGAAGACTGCATTTCACACAACCACTTACGCCAACAACACAATCTACACTCAATGAGAGCTCTGTGGGAAAGCCCGATCGTGGCCATGGCCTTTCTCAGGGACTCGGGGCTGTTCGGCCAGGCAGCTTAGGGAACAACAACAACAACAACATGTAGAACTATCGTCCTGTCTCCAACCTGTCCTTCATATCAAAGATATTAGAGCGTGCAATACTTGACCAATTACAACCACTACTTCAGCAGAATGAAACTATCCCAATTTTTCAGTCAGCTTACCGACAGCATCATTCAACTGAAACAGCATTGATTAGAGTACAAAATGATCTAGTGGAGAACATTTGCAATGGTGTGGCCTCACTATTGGTCTTGCTTGATCTCTCTGCGGCCTTTGACACAGTGGATCACGAGTTGTTATTGAGTGATCTTTATGATTGTGGTGTGCGTGACTCCGCTCTCTTGCTTCTTGGGTCGTACTTGTCAGGTAGATCCCAGTGTGATGGTAAATCAAATGGTTTCGGACTCGACACCCCTGCAGTATGGTGTTCCGCAGGGATCAGTTTTAGGTCCTATCCTATTCATAATTTATATCAGCAGTTTGTCTCTTCTGCTTCGTGCACATAATGTCACCTTTCACTTTTATGCAGATGACACCCAGATTTATGTGAGAATCACAAATATAGTTGATGTACGGAGTAAGATGGAATTGTTGATGTCTGATATCAAGAAGTGGATGAGAGCGAGAAAACTTAAACTAAATGATGGTAAAACTGATATTCTCATCATCCGAGGAAATAGAAGAGCTGATGATATAGTAGGTGCCCTCTCCATCAATGTGGGTGGATCTCAGCTGCGACCGGCCAACTCTGTTCGAAATCTGGGTGTATATGTGAACTCTCGATTAGATTTCAAAGAACATGTAAACCAGATAGTTAAAAGTTGTTACTTGCACATCAGAAATCTCTATTTGGTGAAGCCGTTTATAACCAGACGTTGCCTCCTGATGTTGGTTCACGCATTGGTCTTCTCTCGTGTTGATTATTGCAATGCCCTGTTGGTGGGTCTTCCAAATTATATTTTAAAGAAAGTTCAGTCTGTTCTTAACAGGGCCGCAAGACTAATTTTTGGTGTTCCACCTAGAACTCCTACTACATCTCTTCACATAGAACTGCACTGGCTGCCAGTAAGAGCAAGAATAGAATTTAAGTTGTGTTTAGTGACTTTTAAGGTTCTAAAATTTGGTGAGCCTAGGTACCTTGCGGAGCTGCTCAGGCGTCCACCGGCACACCATGGTGTAGTTGTGCGTCATGACAATGACCCTTTTCGTCTTGATGAACAAAGGGCTTTCCAGCAGTCTTCTTTCTTTGAGAGGTCATTCTCCTACATGGCTCCGAGGTTGTATAACAGGTTGCCGCTGTCCATGAGACAACTGAGTTCTGTTGAATGCTTCAAGAGACAACTTAAGACTTCTCTTTGAGAGAAGCTATGATCTTGAGAGAGGTGTCATGACAGATGGCTATAGAGTTTAGGCTATTTTTCCACTGCTAGTGATTGTTAAATGTGTGTTGTATATAAGCTTTCTTTTGATGCATTGATTTTGTTCTTTTTTCTTTCTCTTTCCGAGCGCTAGTAAATTCTTAGGAAAAATTGGCGCTTATGAGAAATAAGTAACATGCTTATTATTATTATTATTATTACTACTAGCTGTTCCTTATTTCATTCAAACTCTACATTTAGCAATCGTTCATAGTGTGCCTTCCATGCTTCTCTGATTTCATCTTCTGCATAAACAATCGTCCCATTGTCGTTTCTAACACACTGTACCTATATATGAACATAATATCCCTACTGTCATTTTTAACTCACCTAGCTAGGTTGAAGATCCCATTGGGATTGTCCGTGTTACAGACTTGTTCGAGAACCAGGTCCTTAACTGACGGTGCCCGTCATATGATGGGAGAGAGAATATTGGCCATCCCTGCGGTGCTCGTCATATGACTTGTGCCTTTTTTAGGCCATTATGAGCGATGAGAGAGAGAGCTAGCATTGCAAGGAGAACAAGCGGGCTCATTCCGTTCACGATAGCGGCGGGAGCCGCACTTGGACCTACTGTATCGATCCTCAACCTATGTACAGTACCTCTCAAAATAAGGATAAATCCGGGGAATTTACCTCATTTTAGGGTATTTTCACTTCCAGTTGCGCGAGAACCGGTTGTCGTACTAGGATAATTCAGATGTCATTGGAAAGCTCGATTTTGCTCTTTCACGGATATATAATTGTATTACGCTCTGGCTCTTGCTTATGCATGAAAAACAGCATGGAATGATGCTAATTTTCGGTAAATATGCCCGCCAGGCAATACCATGATTCTCCCCCATCCCCCCGCGGGTTGGGAGTTAATGCCATTTTTAGCATAGTAAATAACTCTTCTGGCAGTTCGTTTAGCTGCCTGGTATTCCTCTATTGCTTCCCTTCTTCCATGCTTTGAAGCATCTCCTTTTCTCTTTCACAGCATGTTGTACCTCCTCGTTCCACCACCAGGAGGTCTTATTCCTGGGGTGACCCTTTGTTTTCCCACAGACTTTGTCAGTGGCAGCGAAAAGGCTATGCTTAAGGAAATTTCTTTGACTATTTACATCGCTATAGCAGCCCTTAAGGAAACCATACTGGCAATCCGAATGTAGATTATGGAAAGATAATGCTCAAGAAATTTTGAATTAAAAATAGTTTTAAAAACTTGAGAGATGCAAGAAATGAAAGCTATTGGACGATAAGTTGTGGGGTTGAGAGAGGTCACCCTTCTTTGGAACAGATTGAGTGACAGTAAATTTCCAGCAAGAAGGAAAGACAGAGACGGACGAGTTTGCCTAGGCAGGGAGTCAGCACGGAAAAACAGTATTTGAGTACAATAGGAGGAACACCATTGGGTACGTACGCCTTCTTAGTGTTAAGCCCAGAGAGGAAAGAAAGTACAGTACATTCTTAGAAGAGACTGATATTAGGCATAAGTAAGGTGGAGTGGTTGGGTAGTAGAGGGAATGAAGATTTCGAGAGACAGAAACGAGCGAGGTACGTGGAGAGTAAGAGGGTGGTGAAGAGAGTAGTGAAGGAAAGTAAGAGAAGAGTAGATGAGGAATTTGGAAGGAATCTGAGTGTAAAATGGAGGGAGAGTAAGAAACTGTTCTGGAAAGAAGTCAAGAAAGTTAGGGAAGGTAGCAAGGGAAACAGTAAGGGTGTGAAAGATAAGAATGGGAGAATGCTAGCCGAGAAGCAAGAGAGAGTCGAAAGATGGAGGGAGTACTTCAATGAGTTGCTAAATGTAAGGAATGAAGAGCCAGCAAACATAGCTGGATATGGTATGGGAGGGAGAAGAAGAGAAGTAGTGGAGGAGGAGGTGGGGATCAGGTCAGAAGTGTGGGAAGCCATGAAAAGAGTGAAGTTGGGGAAAGCACCAGGAGCAGATGGAGTGTGTGGGGAAATGTTGAGGTATGGTGGTGAGATAGTGATAGAATAGGTATGGAAAATGTGCAAACTAGCATGGGAGAAGGGGAGTGCACCCGATGACTAGAAGACTGGCATAATAGTCCCCCTATATAAGGGCAAAAGGGAAAGAGGAGTGTGTGGTAACCACCAAGGAATATGTCTTCTAAGCGTAGTAGGGAAGGTATACAGTATGGTGGTGATTGAGAGAGCGAGAGTGAGAACGGAGAAATGGATAGGCGACGAGCAGGGAGGTTTTAGGAAGGGAAGAGGATGTGTAGATCAGATTTTTACCCTGAATTGTGTTGTAGAGAAATATCTGGAGAAGAAACAAAAGGTGTATGTTGCCTTTATGGACTTGGAGAAGGCCTATGACAGAGTGGATAGAGAAGGTTTGTGGAAAGTACTTAGAATATACGGAGTAGAGGGCAAGTTGCTGAAAGCAGTGAAGAGCATGTATGAGGGTGCAAAGTTGGCAGTACGTGTGGAGAGTGAGCAGAGCGAGTTCTTTGACCTGAATGTTGGTTTGAAACAGGGGTGTGTGATGTCCCCGTGGTTGTTTACTGTATATATGGATGGAGTCATGAAATAAATACTATCAAGAGCAATGGATGTTGGTGTATCGCTGAAAAAGGAGGAAATTGAGTGGAAGCTACCTATAGTGCTGTTTGCGGATGATACAGTTCTGATGAGTGATAATGAATGGGAGTTGCAGGGTCTGGTAAATGAGTTTGGAACAGTGTGCGAAAAACGGAATTTGAAGGTAAATGCGGGTAAGAGCAAGGTTATGGTCTTCGAAAGGGGTGAAGTCACAGAGTGTGAGGTGAAGCTGAACGGTCAGGCTATGGAGATCGTCAACTCTTTTAAGTATCTGGGCAGTGTTGAGTAAAGATGGGACTATGGATGAAGAAGTGCAGGAGAGGGTACAACAGGGGAAGAGGGTTGTAGGAACGCTAAAAGCAGTAACAAGAAATAGGGTGGTCAGTATGGAAGTGAAGAAGTCCTTGCATGACAGTGTGGTAATCCCGACACTGACTTACGGAAGCGAAGCATGGACGTTGGTTGAGAGACTCCGACCAAGAGTGAGAGCAGTGGAAATGAATTACTTAAGGAGTGCGTGCGGAGTTACATGGAGGGATAGACAGACTAATGAGGAAGTAAGAAGGAGATGTGGTGTGGAGGTAGATGTGCTGGAAAGTGTGAAAAGGAACAACTTGAGATGGTTCGACCATATGGAACGTATAGAAAGCGAGAGAATGACTAAGAGGGTGTACGAGAGCGAGGTGGAGGGACAGAGAGGGAGAGGTGGAAGGATGGAGTGAGGAAGTACATGAACGAAGGCGGTGCTGGTTGGGGGGAGGGGCGTCGACTGACTGGGGACAGAGGTGCATGGGGGCGGTTCGTTCGAGGCCACCCCTTCGGGGATCACGGCATCAGGCAATAGATAGATAGATAGATAGAAGGTGGAGAGGGAAGGGTAGCACCAGAATTATCCAAGGTGGATTTTTTAGAGAAAGTTTGAGTGAAGAGTTCAGCTTTGTTAGAGGAAGACGTAACGGTGGTGCTGTCAGAGTGAAAATGATGAGGAAGTAGAATTGTTGGAGAGGTTTTTGGCTAGATGCTAGATGCTAGAAAGTTTGGGAAGAGCTAGAGCTGGAAAGTTCAGAACATTTGTTATTGATGAAAGAGTCTGGTTGGTCGAACAATAGATTTGGCTTGATTCCGGGCTGAAACAAACAGCAGGAGATTCTCGAGTTTGAAGGCGATTGTATCGTTTGAATGCTTCCTCCTTAATGTGGACAGCATTAGACTGAGAAAGAAAAAGGAATGTATGCCTCCATGCCCGAGAGTCATACCTCGGTAATGCGCTCAGCGCACTTCGAGGGTCCCCGACCATGGAAGCAGAATCATTCCATGGTACATCAAAGAAGTACTTGCAAAGAGCCTCCCAGTCAGCAACGTCAAAGTGCCACAAGTGCCGCCTGCTGGGAGGATTGGATGGCTGTACTGGAGAGATAGGACAGGTAACAAGAGATAAGGTTGTGATCGGTGGAGCCTAACAGAGAGAATACCTAACGGAGAGAATAGGTTTACAGCGTAAGCAGAAGGATTAGAAGTTAGAAATAAGTCAAGAGTGTTGGACTTATCTCCAAGGCGGTCCGGAATATGAGTAGGGTGCTGCACTAACTGCTCTAGGGTCATTTAGGATAGAAAAGATGTGGGCTTGTTCACCAGGTTGGTTAATGAAAGGAGAGCCATTGGCAGTGGTGAACAGTGAAATCTCCTAAGATTGAGATTTCTGTAAAAATCCATCTCCCCATTCTCATCTCGTTGCGTTCCATTCTGTTGATATTATCCACTTTGACAGGCTACGTTTCTGAAGGATATATCATTGTGCTTATAACGCATGAAGAATACACTTTTCCCTTCAAGGGGAGAGGGAGTATTCTCATGGTAAGTAGTGGCAACAGTTCTATGAACTTTCCCCAGCCGCATCTTATTCTGGCGATAGTGATGGCCTCAGCCCCGCCACTGGCAGAGATGGTATCTCCCTTGTAGCAAAACTTATCCACCATCTCCAGTGGCTCATTGCCAAAGTTAACACTAGCTGGTCATTGAACATAAGCTCACCTTTGCATACTATGCATACACATTTTTTCAACTTAGGACTTCTTCCGCAGTAGAGGTCCCTTTATTATACAGAGAAGGATTTGCTGTGAGTAGCCCCAGACAACTGAGTTTCGGTGAGAAAGAGAAGATCAGGGAGAGGTGGTGTTCCACAGAGGAAGTTAGAGGAAAGGCCACGAATGTATGGACACTAATCAACAAAGATTCTCTTGGTGCTAGTGCATTACCTAGTTATGTTATCAAAGAAAAACATCTATTATGAGTTGTTGTTGTTGTTCCCCAAGCTGCCTGGCCGAACAGCCCCAAGGCCCCGAGCAAGGCCATAACCGAGCGCCCCCACAGAACCCTCCCTGCCGACCACAATAAAGCCTGGGTGACCGAAGCCACTCCATGGCGGGGAGCTGAGGAGGGTGCAGAAACGCCCGAGAAACCAAAGCCCCACCCAGGGCCCTGTGCCCCTCAGCAATTATGAAGATAAAGTTGAGGGGCAAAGGAAAAATATGACGCTTTGGCTTTCAATCTTGGTAGATTGGGAGGTCAATCCACGGAAAAGACGCCGTCACTTGAGATCTAGAAAATATATAAGTACAGTATAAGGAACAGTCAGAGTAAGCTATGGATATGGCAGAGATCGCTCAGTTCTCACTGATAGACCAGCCTATCACCATTCTATTATGAGTAGGTGCACACACTGAAAATCTACATAAGTCTCGGGGTAAGGTTTGATAATTGATTATAATTAGGTTAGGTTTTATAGTTACACTTACTATTCTAATATATTAATTTGTAACAAGGGCTTCTGAACTTTGTACTGTAAGTGATAAAGGCTCATACATTCATGCATGTAATGTAACAAAGCTATATAAATTAATGATTAATTAGTTTTATAAAAGATTCTCTGATAAATATGCATTCATCACTTGGTTAGTTTTTGGCCAATAATTTTGCCTTGGAAATAAGCTAGGTGGGGATTACGTTTGTGGCTGGAATAGTTTTAAAACTGATGAAGTTGACTATTTAATTTTATGAACAATAGGTAAAAAATAAACAAGGAAAAACAAATTATAAGGTTAAAAACTGATGCACTCGTTTAATCCCAGTACCGTACTATTTTATTGTATACTGTATTGTAGTAATTATTGTTTTACAATGGACTTTGTAGGTAGTAATCTGTTTTATGTTATTGTACAGTGGGCCCCTGAATAACTTTATTACGCAATTGCTTATATTGCATTAGGAATGATTTGGACCTATTCTTTTTTAAGCTGTTAGATTTGTTTATTGCACACCTATCTTTTGGGAAAAGTTTTCAAGATCACATCTTTTCTCATACTGACGTAAGATTATTATTTTTTTAATGCATCTTTGATATGCACTAAAATGAATACATTCAACTGTAGTATATACAGTAGTGGTCACTTATACCTTAAAATAAATTATAAAAAAGATATAAAAAAAAAAAAAAATTATCACCAAAGCTAGTCTGAAATTGTCAGTAAAACTTGGATTCCCACAATTTTCTAGTTTTTGTATCCATCAATATTTTCCTTAATTCGGTTGACCAGTGAATAAGATTAAATTAATTGTTAAAATATTGAAACAAACACACCTCCAGTAACTTTTATAAGCAACTTTTTCAGGGTGTCAAAGGAAAACCCAAGTTCATTCTTTTTAGTCTTTATCATTGTATATGTGAAGATAAAGTTGTGGTTTATAGTTAAAATTATGTCTTTGGAAGTAATAAAAAGGCCAAAACATTGCATTTTTATGTTAATTCTCTTGTATTTGTTCTTGTAATAATTCTAGTCTTCACACAAAATTGCTCCGGTTTGACACCCTGAACTTTTTCTAGTAAGATTTAGGGGATATTTTGAGTTAATATCGTAATTATTGTGATTATTTTTCTTGATATGGGTAAGACTAAAATGTGTTGTCAAAGCCTTGGGGTCATGGCCATAGCTGCTGTAATTGAGGGGCCCACTCTCTGTTCTGATATAATGTACTGGTACTTGTAGTTTGTAAATGCACAGTACTGTACTGTATAGTGGCAAGTTTGACGTACCTCCCAAATAGGAAAACCTACTATTTGGTAGTAGTCTTGGAAAATCCAACGTCAAGGCTATTAATCTTAATTGCAATGACGACTTGCTATTTTGACTGCTATATCATCATTCCAACCGCGGTTAAAAAAGAAAACTTCTAGAGTCTACTCCTTAACTTGCTCTAGGAGACGTACACTAACCAAAACTACCACTGAAGGTGGAAAAAGTATAGAAAAGAAAAAAGGGGGTTTACCTTAGTTACAGTCGAAGGCCCATCCCGTGTTCTGTCATGTGCAGACCCCTTGTCGAACATGCGCATGAGCGACCTTCTCTTGTTATCACATCCCACGTAGGCAGAAGAGCGAGGATGGGCAGGGGTACGGCGTGAGGGAGGGCACTATGTACGTTGGATTTTCCAAGACTAAACAGTAAACCCTCGCTATCTCGGACTAATTGGGGGGAGACCCAGTCCGAGATGACCGAAAATCCGAGATGTCCGGGGTCCGACTTAAGAGAGGATAAAATCCGACCTAACCAATGTTCGTCCGAGACAACAATGAAATCGGAGACTACGGAAAAAATCCGACCTCAAGAGAGACGTCCGCGTCAACCTAGAAAACGAAGACAACCCTATTCGAACCCTATAATCTGTAATAGAAAACACAGTACTGTACATGTATTTTAGTTTTACAATATGTATTGTACAGTAGGCTATATTACACTTACCCCTTCATAGCTCTTGTCTGTAGTCTTGATGTCCTCCCTCCCCCCTCCCCAACACTGCATTAATTACTGCAGCATCCCCTTTTCACCCCCCACCTCCACCTCACTGTCCTTCTCCACCTCACTGTCCTTCTTCACCCCACTGTCCTTCTCCACCTCACTGTCCTTCTCCACCTCACTGTCCTTCTTCACCCCACTGTCCTTCTCCACCTCACTGTCCTTCTCCACCTCACTGTCCTTCTCCACCTCACTGTCCTTCTTCACCCCACTGTCCATGACCACCTCACTCCCCTTCTCACTGTCCTTCTCCACCTCACTGTCCTTCTCCACCTCACTGTCCTTCTCCACCTCACTGTCCTTCTTCACCCCACTGTCCTTCTCCACCTCACTGTCCATGACCACCTCACTCCCCTTCTCACTGTCCTTCTCCACCTCACTGTCCTTCTCCACCTCACTGTTCTTCTCCACCTCACTGTCCATGACCACCTCACTCCCCTTCTCACTGTCCTTCTTCACCTCACTGTTCTTCTCCACCTCAATGTCCATGACCACCTCACTCCCCTTCTCACTGTCCTTCTTCACCTCACTGTTCTTCTCCACCTCAATGTCCATCGCACTGTTCTTCTCCACCTCCCTGTTCTTCACACCCCCACTCTTAGGACCATATCCCTTGCCTGTCATGGAACCCTTACCTTTACCCTTACCCACACTGTCCTTCTCCACCTCACAAACAATGTCAGGTTCAGGTATATCCATGGGCACAGGCGTGCTACTCATTAATTCATCCAAATCCATGTCTAAGTCTGAGAGTGGCACAGTGTCTACAGTGCTCCACGAGGTGCTAGCAACTGAGGAAACACTTGGGAGGGAGGTGGTGCTAGCAAGCGACACACCACTGGTAGCAGACGAAGTACGAGGTCTGGGAGGAGCAGAGGGTACAAAAAAGGAGCTGATTTTCTGTTGTTTTTTCCGATCAAGGTGTGCCCTCTGAATATGGAATCGACCATTACGGAGTGGTTCGTATAGGGACTGCAACTTTGAGTCATTTACTTGAGTCAGATACTGAAGAATGGTGTCAAAGGAGTCCAGGGCATGCGAGACTGATATCTTGGGCCCCCCCTCTGTCTCTTCGTCCGACTCATCCTGGGTCTCTTCCTGGGCTACCCCCAACACCTCGGCTGCAATTTGTTCGTTAGTCTTATGCTCGTGTCCAGGTAGGTCTCTGTCCTCTTGCAGCCAGTCGTCAACTTCTTCTTCGGGGAGGTCACCCTGGTTACCCTGGTTCAAGAGGTTCCTGAAGTCAGCTGCCCCAAACCCTTCAAAACCCGGATCTTGCACATTCGGGATATTTAAGACCTTGGTCCAACCATTCCTCAGTGTGTTGAAAGACACTTCGCGCCACGCCTCTGCCCAATTGTAGATGCAGTCTTTCAGGGTATACTGCTTCAGTTTTTGTAGAGATTTCTTTCCGCGTGTATCCACATAACCTTCTTCGTCCATCCCATCTTCTATGATGACAAGGCATTGTTCCAGGAACTTCCTCTTGTATCGCCTTTTGCAAGCTTCAATTATTCCTTGGTCCATAGGCTGAATAACACTTGTGGTATTAGGAGGCAGGAACATTGTCTTAATTTTGCCGTTTGCACTCTCCAGTTTCGTGGTACAAGGGTGGGCAGGTGCGTTGTCGAGCAACAAAATGGCAACAGCTTCGTCATAGGGTACACCATACACTCGATTCTGGAACGAGCGAACGTCGGGTACAAATCTCTTGTGAAAGAAATCCTCGGTGATGACCTGGTTAAACCAAGCTTTCTTTGATCCATAATAGTCGACTGGGAGTTGCTTGGTAATGATGAGGTCCTTAATTACTCTCGGCTTCTGAGATTTGCCGACGATTGTAGGGGTCACACGGTGGCTTGCGTCGGCATTAGCGCAGCAAAGCACTGAAATGCGCTCCTTCACAGTTTTGTGGCCAGGTGTGGACGTGATTTCTCGGTGGGCCTGTGTGTTGGAGGGTAGAGAACGCCAATATAAGCCAGTCTCGTCAGCGTTATAGAGCTGCCAATGTTGAAGGTGTTCCTCGGTTATAAGGGCGTGGAAGCGATCAGTGAAGGGTTCTATGGCCGAAGTATCGGCGCTTAAGATTTCACCACAAATACTCCTGTTTGAGAGGCCATGGCGGTTTCGGAACCTCCACAACCACCCCTCGCTAGCCTTGAAGTCTTGGTGATGAAGATGCTGGCCGAAACGTTCTGCTGCATGCTGGATCTCTATGCCTCTCACTGGTACGCCCTCAGCACGAAGTTGTTGGTACCACTTCAGCACTGCGTCGTCGATGTCTTGATAGGCTAGCTTAGCCTTGCGAAAGATCTTGGCGGTGGAAGGACCATGAAGCACAGCTACGCCATGATGTCGGACTTTCTCCTTGTCTCGGATGAAGTCGTAGATTGTTGATCTGCCTAAGCTATACTTCTCCTGAAGCTGCTTGGCTTTCATCCCACTGTCCAGATCCTTTAGCATCTGTAGCTTTGTTTCAAGTGATACAGAAGTCACCTTACGCTTAGGCTTATCCTTGGGAGGCATGGTGAACTAAATAATGGCACGCGTCGATGTGTAACACAACAGAGCTTGGTGCGGACTGACGCTCCCAGCATCCGAGCCGGGCGCTTGGGCCCCGGATGTAAGATGGCGTCGGACCTCCCTTCTGTTTCTCGGATATTCACCCTTATTGTCCGGTTACGTGAGGGGTCGTCCGACACGTCATCCTTTGTCGGACACCGCTACGACACATTTCGGAAATATTCGAGATATCAGAGGACGGTTATGACGGACATATTCCGAATACTTATATAAAGTCCGACAACGTCAGAGACGGTCGGAACGATGCCGGAAATGTCCGAAATACGGAAGTGAATGTCCGAGAGCCGATGCCAGTCCGAGTAGTGCGGGTTTCCGACTTGTAGAGGTCCGAGATAGCGAGGGTTTACTGTACTACCAAATAGTAGGTTTTCCTATTTGGAAGGTTGGGAGGTACGTCAAACCTCCCAATTTGTTAGTAGTCTTGGCAAATCCAACGTCAAGGCTGCATAACAAATCGGAAGAGGACATCCAAGCCCAAACACACCAAATACAAATGCATAAAACAAAAATATGAATGACAAAGAAACACAAAATAAACAAGAGTTTAATAAAAGAGTGAAAAACTGAGGTGTAGTCATTCATAATAATGCAAAAAACATTTAAAAAAACTTAACAGTATATACTGTATCCAAAATCCTTTTCTTCCCAAAAAATTTTTTTTTTACCACCAATAAAAATAAAATATGGGAAAAGTAGGTCGCATGTGGATATGGTGGAATACTTATGTAGGCTACATTACACTATACATATAACATATCCCCAAGCTTGTGACCACAGTGTCGCAAACCCGCACCCCCCTCTCCCCCCTTTTCCCAAAGAAAATAAAGTAAATAATAAAGAGTGACAAGGGGGGAGCCCAGGGACCTCGCCAGAGCTCTAGGATACGCGACTCCCGAGAGCTATCACCGGCCTGGGGGGTCTAGCAATGGACATGGAGAGGTAGGAGGAGACCAAGGTATTGACAGACGACCACAAGCCTGCAGAGGCAACGATCGACTTTGCAGGAACCGTAAAGAGGCCGCAAAGGAGCGTATATCGTGCGCAGAACCCCTACAATCAGAGTTACTGGCACGAATGACCCGACAAAGGTGGCGGCCAATCTGCACCTTCGACAACCTCCCATCTGTCCTAGGTGATACCCACACACCTGTACCCGAAGCCGGCACCACAAACTCCACATATGTGTGCAAGGCTTTCACCGGGCACAACACATGGTGAGCATACCCACGTTTTAAAGCCTGGATGTTGAAGGGCTTGAAAACGTGCGAACTATCTGTTTGGCCAGTGTCCAGTATCCATTTAGTAAAAGACTTCCAGTGGGACTCGTAAGTCCCCCAAGTCAAAGTCGCCCATGAACGCTTCAGGAAGTCAGTCAGGTCCCGTCCGTGGACCGGGAGTCACCTCGCCTCACGAACATCTACGATACGAATGCCAACGAGGTCCTGAGGTCTCCAACCTGGCTCAAGTGGAAGTTTGAGACAGGCAGAGGCCCCGGACTCAGGCACCATCGTTTCAGTTGGGCGAACCAAGCCATAAAGGCATGATCAGCCAGACTCTGCCGTGGTACAGCCGCAACCTCGCGAGGACTTTGCACATCAACAGTGCGTCTGGTGGTGGAAATATGTAGATCGACTGCCACCTGCTCCAGTCTTCCATGAAAGCGTCCGAACCCCCCGCCGGAGTGCGAGTCCGGAGGGATAGGTACTGAGGTAGCTTGTGCATCTCCTTCGAGGCGAACAAGTCGACCTCCAGAACACCCCAGGAAGCTGCGAGGTCGTCGAACACATCCTGTTTCATTGCCCATTCTACAAGAACGCCCTATCCTCTCGACAGAGCGTCCGCCCAGAGGTTGGCAGTCCCGGGTAGGTAGGAGGCGTGCAGGGAGATGCTGTGCTGTTCCGCTAGGAAGAACAATGAGATCCATAACAGAGTCAGTGACCTGTCTGATTGTCCATCCTGTAGGTCACCAACTTTCCCCGAAGGGCCAGCGCGAGATCCTGCAGGAGGAAAGGAATCGACAGCTCGAGGGCATTGATGTGTAGGTGTGTGTGCCCCGCCCATCTGCCGTGATGTTGATGCCCCATGTTCGATTGGTAACCCCACCCTACCTCACTCGACGCATCCGTATCTAGCCAGACCATCGGTGGAGGGGCGGTCCAGGGCACCGCTGTAGAGAGCGTGCCCTGAGCAACCCAGTGTCCCAAGTGTCGGGTGTATGATACGCGGGATCAGCATGAGCCGATCCTGGGGGGTCAATGGAAAAGTCTTGTTGCCCAGGAGTATTAGGCGGCGTAGTCTGAGCCTCCCTAAGGGAATGGTCAGTGCGGCCCAATTCAGCGAACCCACTAACGAGTCCTAGATCTTCCTCGTGAGGGAGATCAAGTGCAACACTGCGAAGATCTTCCTTCGAAGCTCTGGGTCACTGTAGTGCTGGTCAAATCCCATTCGAGGCCTACCCATGTCATGACACGTGATGGAGTCAGACGCGACTTGGGAACATTGACCCTGAACCCTAACTGTGTAATGTGTTGTACTACTGTGAGGGTGTCGGAAACTATCAGCAGCCAATCGTTTAGGTAAAACAGGACCTAGATGCCGCCTTGCAAGAGAGGATCCAGAGCCTGTTTCACCAGTTTTGAGAAGACCCGCGGCGCGATGTTGAGGCCGAAGGGAAGTCTGTCGACCATGAACACGCGATCGGAAGACTAAACGGCCAAGATGCGCTGGAAACGAGGATGGATGGGAACGTGCCAATACTCATCCTTGAGGTCCAGCGACACCACCCATGACAGAGGTTGCAGTGCCAGTCGTACCTGGTGTACTTTCTTTGTAGATGTTTAGGTGAATCACCACGGTCGACCTCGGGATCCGTCGCTTCCACACATCCTCTCGATCTTGAGGTACTGGATTTGGTCAATGATCGAGTTTGACCCAGCTCCTCTGTTGGTCGGGCCGTGTGGTATAGGAGGCTCATCTGGTATGTGCTCCAGGATTCCATCTAGCCTCCGTTTGAACGCTTCTGTACTGCACCCAGTCATGTCTCTAACTGGTCTAGGGAGACAGTTGAAGAGCCTAGGTCCAGTGTTACTATAGCTTTCTGCCTGGATGGTCTTGAGCCTTTGAGAAACACAGTTTAGTGACCTTCTTGTGCAGGTTCTGCCAAACCTGAGGTGACTTTGGCTCTTGATGCCTTCCCCTTCTCTTGGCGATGGGTTTGGTACTGTGCCCTCAAGGATCTTCCAGGTGTAGATCACAATGTAGCGCTCCTGTCGTCTTTGTAGGGAATACAACTTTAGGTGCTTCAGTCTCTCCCAGTAGTTCAAAGAGTCTCTGGATATTTTTCTAGTGAACACCCTTTGTACTTGTTCTAACTCCTGTATCTCTTTAACTTTATAGGGAGACCACAGCTGACATGCGAACTCCATTTTAGAGACCAAGTGATTCCCAAAGGGGTAGAAGGTGTTCTGGGTCTCTGGTCAGAAAGGTTCAAAGAATCCACCCAGTCATCTGTCGAGCTGACCTGGCTGCTTGATGGATGCGCTCACTGAAGGTGCAGTCATTGTTCATCCTTACTCCCAGGTCTCTGAGTGATTCTTTGTCTTCAATCTGGTCGTCGCCCACTTTACATTCATATTCTTTAAGGTGCTCATTTGTGCCATATCTTAAGAGTTCAAATTTTCTGCTGTTGAATTTCATGTAGTTTTCTTCTGCCCAGCTATAAATTTTCTCCAGGTCCTTCTGTAGGTTTTCTGAATCATCCTTGGTGTTAATGGAATGGCTTATTCTGGTGTCGTCAGCAAAGGATGTTACTCAGGAGAATTCCATTTGTTGATTTATATCTCCTATCATTATGAGGAATAGCAGTGGGCCGAGCACTGATCCCTGTGGGACTCCGCTGATAACTTCTGAGCCTTCAGAGCGAGCGCCGTCAACTACTACGGTCTGTCTCCGCCCTGTTAGGAACTGGTGTATCCAAATTCCAAGTTTCCCACAAATGCCCATAATTTTCAGTTTATGTAGGAGCACCCCATGATCGACTTTGTCAAAAGCCTTGGCAAAATCGAGGTACACCACATCCACATTTCTGCCATTCTTTACATCATCCATGATATTTGCATAGTGGTCGAGCAGTTGTGACACAGGACCTCCCTCTCCGAAAACCATGTTGTCCGGAGTTGAATTGCTCAGTGATGTCCATGTGCTCGACAATACGCTTCCTGATGACTCTCTCAAATATCTTGATAATATGCTAAGTAAGAACAACAGGTCTATACAGTGGACTCTCGTTATCCGCGATCGTTGCTATTCGCGGACACCCCTAAATATCCCATTACTCGTCATCCGCGCAAAAAAACTGCAAAATACCAGCTATTCACGGATTTGAATCGGGCGGGTCGGTGCGCATCCCGAGTCTTGCTTTGGTCGGCCATCTTGCATTCTTGCGTGGCGTCAACACAGCGTCCCAGCTGAGGCAGTAGCTCACAGCCCAGTGTTGGAAAAGTTGAAAACCACCTGTTTACAAGCTTTTTTCTGCACGAACCTCTTATCTCCCGCATTTATTAGGGCCTTTAGAGCATTCAGTGATAGGGACAGAGGGCCTGATGGTAATCATGATGGAAATAAATGCCCGGGACCATCAAAACAGAGAGCAAGCGTACTGACGCTGTCGGACGAAAGCGGGCAAATTATGCCGATGCGTAAGGCTAGCCTAGGCCTAATGACTGATTACAAATAAAGTTTGTGTGGTAAGTTATCTCCTCATAATATGCATTTATAAGTATTCTCAAATAATATATATACAGTTGGTCCTCCAATAACGCGGCCAATGTGTTCTGGTTACCGCCCGTGTTAGCCAAATCCGCGTTACCGAACCCATATGTTTACATGTTAAAGCTACCTTGGTGTTCTGGGGATTTCCACAAAGTCCACTTTTCTCCATAGAAGCCTATGTTATAATAATAAATTCAGCTATAAAGGTTATTTTACATGTGCATTGGGTTGATTTGCCCATTGCAACTCTTACCTCTGAATAAATGAAGTGTTGCATCCCCCCGGATCCATCGCCGTCACTGCGATGAAGTTGATGGTCTGGTAGCTCTCGCCGCCAGCCATTCGTTGATAAGGCGAGGTCCCTCCCCAGCTTCAGCATCAGAGTCCTCGAACCCACTGTAGTCGGCATCTGATACACCCGACAGTAAATCATCTGGTGGCTGAGGGTTGGAGTCGGAATCACTCGACGCCACTTGTTCCTGTTGCTGTGCTCGTTGTCGAAAGAAATCTGTTATTCGTGTCTGCTGGCGTGCATTTATCCTGTCGTGAAACATGTCGAAGTACGGCTGGATGGAAGCAGTGAAGCTTGCTATTATCTGTGCTGAACGATCATGTTTGGGATCAAAGTTGTTCATGTGATGGCTGAGGCGTTGTGACAATTCTACAAATTCCCGTAGACCAGGAGTGTTCGGTTCTTCCTGGGGTTCGTCTTCTTCTCGATGTTCTTCCTCTGCCTGCTCTTCCTCTTCCAAATCCTGCATTAGGTCCTCGGCATCAGGCTCCTGTGGTGGCTGAATCAAACCTTGAATATCTTCTGGCCCCACTTCACCCATCCCAGGCACACGTCTGGCAACCTCGACTGCCCTCACAGAAAAAAAGGCACTTTGAGAACCACGGCCTGTGTTACAACACACACGGTGGGAGGGGGTCGGTACATGAGGTGAACAATGGTGGAACTGGGGAAGGACGCTGGGGAGGGAATAACATACCCGGACGAGCCCGAAGTGACGCCACTGGACCAGGGAGGGAGACGGAACAGCCTCGCCCGGCCCAGGAGAGAGAAAACTGCCCAGCTGGACCCCGCGTCATTGTAAGTATTGACCGCGTTAGTAACATTTTGGATATTTGGGGTGTACCGCGTGCCACCAAATCCGCGTTTCTAAAACTTGCGTTACCGGAGGACCAACTATACAGTATATTGGATATATTTGGGGGGAAATGGGTACTTTATGGGTGACTGGACGAATGTGGAATAAAGTGTGGTACTGGTACCATCACTGACGGTACCACACTTTGTTCCACATTCTTCCAGGTCCGTCACCGTATCTGTTTAATAATTTGGTCCATATTATTGTCATAAAGTAGGTCAAAATAATGGTTTGAGGGTCCAAGATGGCCGAGTCAGGTACGACCTAAGCCCATTTCCCATTGAAATCTATGTTAACCCTCCAGCCCCGGCTATGTATTATATACATATTCCTCGAAACCCGGGTGTTTTGGCCGAAAAATGTCTAGGCTAGGCTACCGTATATTCGTTAATCAGACTGCTTCCCGCATTCCCGCGCATCCCCAAGCATAGCTGTGTTATTTACCTGTAGAATGGCATTAAGTAGAGCTCTCTAAGTCAACTGGTTGAGCTGTGATGATGATTTCATTGGAGATAACTTTATGGCCAAAACAGCCACTTTACACCACTTTTCGATACTTAACAACAACATACAGGCACACACGAACAAGCGACGCTCTCCTTCTTGTGGCCGGAGATGCGGGGCGTCGGTCCAGCCGGCTGTTGTTTACATGCGTCGGACCGACGCCTCGCACACGAAGCTCACAGGCTTTCAACCACTGGCGTTCAAGAGGCCTTCCGGGTACCTGTTATATGCTTTTTTATGGGCGTTCAAGAGGTCTTCCGTGGTGAGAGGGTTAAACACTGCCCACGTATCCGCGAAACCACGCATTCGCGGAAGGGGGCTGGTATGACATAGGCGCGAATACAGTACTGGGAGGCCATTGTAGTTTGATGGTAACCCTCGTGATCCACCTTCGATTATTGGGGTGACCATTCCTTCCTTTAGCTGTGCTGGGATAGTTCCAGAGTCAAGGGATCTTCTCCATATCATATACTGTACTGTAGATAGGTGTTGCCAGGGAGTCCTTGCATTTCTTCAATAGAATTGCGGGAATGTTGTCCGGTCCCCCTGATGAATTTAGTGCAATCTTGTCTATGGCCTCTGTGATATCCTCCTTTGAGAAAGTGAAGTCGTTTAACTCTTCTGACCCGGGGTCACCCTCCTAAGGACAGTGTCAGGTACCCGGGCGATTTGGCCGAAAAACGTCTAGGCCTAGGCTACTGTATCTTTGTTATTTTAACTGCTAGAAATTGCCCACACATCTCTAAACGTAGTGCGGTTTCCAATCTGTAGACTGGCGTTGAGTAGAGCTCTGTAAGTCAACTGGTTCAGTTGTGATGACGATTTCCGTGGAGCGAATGTTTCCGCGATGTTGACAATATCGGAGCTTTTTCAGACACTAACTTCGTCATACCATACAACAACAACATTGATCCGACGTCTCCTTCTTGTTTTCGGAGGTGCGGTGACGCAATGACCGGCTTTGTTTACATGCGTCTTACGCACGGCGTTCAGACCAAGCTGAATAGGCTTTCAAGCTTAGTGCCTGTTATAAGGACACCCGGGGTCCTGCCCAACTGCCGCGGTGTCCTTATAACAGGACAGCCGGGCTGGAAGGGTTAAGGCAACCTCATTTTCTGCATTAATGAAGAATTGTACAGGGGATACTATTTTCTTTTCTGCTACCGGAATACTATACACACTCATATTGTTTTTAGAGTAATTTTGCAATGTTCACTGGATTCTCTATTACACTACCACTCTTGTCCTTCAGAGGTCTGACCTTTGACCGGGTTTTGAGTTTTTTCTTGGCATATTTGTAGAAATATTTAGGGTTTTGCTTAATTGCAGACACTGCCATAGATTCTTCATATTCCCTCTCTTTTTGGTACGAGAGTTTCAGTTTATTTTCTAATTCTTCAATTTCCTTCTCGGTGTTCTGCCGTACACTATCACTGGTATTTAATTTTGAGGCAAGTTTCTTTGTTAGTTAGTTTCTTTTCCTCATCATAATTTTGCGGTCTCGGGGAATTTTGTTTGCCGCACATATTCCTTTTTCAGTGGGATATGTTTCTTGACAAGTTCTTCACAAATCCCCATTAGTAACTGTAGCATTTCCTCTATTGACTCACTTTCACTAAGTAAATCCCAATTTACTTTTGTTAGTTCTGCATTTAGAGCCTCCCGGTTAGCCACTTTACTGAAGAAGTTAATTTGTCTAAGACCCTTCTCTGTGTATTTAAAAAAAAAATCTGATTGGGAGCTCTTTTTATGTTTATTTTAATTTACTTCTACAATATCATGGTCTGAAATTATAGTTTTTATCACCTGGTAGTTATGCAGCATGTCCTTGTTATTCAGAAAAACAAGATCCAGCATGTTATTTTTCCTTATGGGTTTTTCTATGATTTGCTCCAGGAACTGATTCTCCGCTAATTCCAAAAGCTCTTTTGCTTGGTTTTGTTCGCAAACTGTTCCACCACTTATTTTTCTAGAAGGCAACTCGATTACTGGGAAATTGAAGTCACCTAGCAGAAGTACAGTAGTTCTTTGGATTGTTCAGTACCAGTACCTAAGTTTTCAGAAAGTTTGGCCAGCATGTTTAAGAAATTTGTTGTTTCTGATTTTGGTGGTCAGTAAACTAGTGCGATAATGAGTTTTTCTGCATTTATTTCAATTTTTAGTAACTTGTTGGTACCATCTGAATAAGAGAACACTGTCAGCATCCGAAACCGCGTGTTCACGATGTACCCGTTGAGGGCCGACAGCTCTACCACCGGCCGCATCGCGTCGTAGTCCTTCTTGGGTCAGGAATACACGGGAGACGAAAATCTTGTGATCGGCTTCCACCTCCGTGACGATTCCCTGCTCGTGCATTGACTTACAGTTTCTTACAGTTTCTTACAGTTTCTTACAGTAGATCCTCTGGAAAAAGGCAAACTAGGTCTGTGTATCCAGCTCAGTGCTAGTACAGTACTTGCACTACTGCGGTCGTTCACTGTGTTGGTGGCGGCGGCAGCAGACGCAACATTTTTACTATTCTGTATTTTTGCTTTATAATCAAACTTCAAATCTTGTCTTCCCCATGCTTTATCAAGATTACTTTCAAACTTCCTTATTGATTCGGAATCGACTACATACTGGGACAGCGCATTCCACTCATTTACCACTCTATCACAAAATGAGTTCTTTGCCTTTTCAAGCCTATTTCTTTCTTTGTAAATTTTCTTAGAGTGTCCTCTCGTTCTTGTTCCCTCCCGCATCAAGAAGATACCTTCACACACATCCTCATCATACTTTCCTGACACTATCTTAAAAGTCTCCATCATATCCCCTCTCTTTCTCCTATATGCCAGTGTCGGAAGTCCCAGTGTCCTCAACCTCTGCTCATAGCCCGCATTCTTCAACGTCGGTACTAGCTTGCTAGCTCTCCTCTGCACTTTCTCCACTGCTTCTATATCCTTTACCATATATGGAGCCCACACCTGGTTCGCATATTCCAGGTGCGGCCTAACCAGCGCTGTATTGAGATTCCTGAAGATTTCTTCTCAAGTGACACAAATGTCCTTATCAGCCCTACAATTCTATTGGCTTTGTTTATCTTTTCCGCTAAATGTTCTGAGAAATTTAACTTATTGTCTATCACTACTCCTATATCCTTTTCTGCATTCACTTCCTCCATCGCTTCATACATGCTGTATCCTACCTTGTCTATCTTGCTAGTCACAATCCGCATGTACTTGCATTTATTTGGATGAAAAGGCATTAACCAATGCTCAGACCATCCCTTCATGCCCTCCACATCTCCTTGAAGCAAACCCACATATTCCTTACTCCTCACTCTTCTATACAGCTTAGTGTCATCCGCATACAGGTATATCTCACTTCCATTGGTTATAACTTCAGGTAAGTCGTTGATAAATATAACGAACAGTAGTGGTCCCAACACAGATCCTTGAGGTACCCCACTTGTAATTTCCCTCCACCCCGAGCCTATTCCATTCACCAGTACCCTCTGTCTCTGATCTTTCAGGAAGGCTTCTATCCATTTCACACATTTCTCCCCTATACTATAGCTTCTAACTTTCTCTATTAACCTTTTATGTGGGACCTTATCGAAGGCCTTCATAAAATCGCAATATACCACGTCTATTACATCACCATCCTCCAAAGTTTGCATCCAATCATCTACCACCTTAATTAGCTGTAGTACCGTCGACCTCCCCGGCAAGAATCCGAACTGTCTCCCACTGAAAAGTTGGTTTGATTTCATATGCTCCATTATTCCTTCTCTAATTACCGTTTCCATTAGTTTACACACAACACTTGTCAAATTGACTGGTCTATAATTTCCTGGGTCATTTCTCTTTCCCTTCTTAAATATAGCTGTTATGTTCGCCTCTCTCCAGTCCGTTATCATGTTGGCCACCTCCGAAGAGACTGGCCGGCGACGGTGACAAGAGCTGACTTGACTTCCATCTCTAGGTTATACCCCTCTTGGCTATCTTTCGCCCCCACGTCCCTCGCGGCCATTGAAGGGCGAAAACATCCGGTGGTAGCTCCCGAGATGAGGTGAGCGACCCTGCCGGCTAGGCGAGAAGGAGAGAGAGGAGGAGACCGACCTGGAGAGCCTACACGGTTTTTGTTGTGGAAGCCCCCCCGGTACGGTCCTGGCGGTCTTGAGCGCCACGGTGTCCTTTTCAACGAAAAGGACGTGTCATCCCATCCCCTGTCCGGCGTGTGTCTAACCACGCCGAAGTGCATCCGGAGGTGGAGGGCTGACCGGCCTCTTCTCGGCGGGGACGAAAAGGCGTAGGAAGGGAAGCGCGAGGCTGAACCGACGTCCGGGCCTGTACAGTTGGTCAAGGATGAAAGTATACAGTTTTTCATCTGCTATAGCCACACATGGTTTGTCATGTTGGCAGCCATGACAACCTTTCCACTAGCCCAAACCATCCCAACACACATGGAGTTTATTATATTGATACATTAATTAATATACGGAGTGCTTCGAAAAAGCGTTTCCATAAATATCAAAAGTTAGAGAATTATTCATAAACCTTCAGGGTGACTAAATACTGTTATGGAGATAGCAAAACAAAGCTGGGGGCATACGCTGGAACAGCGCGTAGCCGCGGCGCTCGCCTCCGTTTCATTGCCCTTTGGATCACATATAATCCAGTCTTGGGGATGAAAGTGAAATATCAATATTTACCTACTTATTAATTAACAAGTATTATTAGATTCCTCTTTCTACTCATTATTTATTATGAATGTTATAATGTTAAGTGTATATCGTAATATCTTTTATAGCCACTCCATATTTGTCTACTTTAGATACACAAAAATCTAATTCCTAAACGTGGACGTAAGGAAGCCTGTGTGTTCAATAGGGTAATGACCCAGCAATTTTACTCATCTTGCGAGCGCCATTGCTTTATGAGTCAGTCCTCGAAGCATAATGAGGTTTTACTTGTGATTTTTATTTATTTATTTATTTATTATTATTATTTTTATTTTTATCAGCAGAACACCTGCAAACCAACTGCAACATTGATATCACCATACCCTACATTATTAGCCACATATTACCACGTGTGAAAATGGACCTGTATTCCACTGAAATATCGTATATAGGTAGACGTTTTGATTTTCGTTTTCACTCTCGCATTTCTTGTATATCTATCAATAACATTAAGTGTTTAATATCTCCGAAGTGATATTCACGTCAAAGATTATAGAGCAATATATTCATATTTCCGTCTGACAACCAAGTCCAGGAACACGTTTTTAAACACCCTGTATAAGGTGGGCGGGCTCTGAGATATGGCTACCAGGGCTGCCAACATGACAAACTATGTGTGGCTATAGCAGACGAAAAGCTGTATACTTTCATCCTTGACCAACTGTACCTTCCCTTTTCTACGCCCCTTCTTGGTAGCCCCACCGCCGAAAGCACCTCGACGAGGACCGTCAGAAGGACGGGACTGAGAAGACCCTGCTCGTGAAGCAGCAAGACGTTGTGCGTCGTAAGCAGGGTCCCCCGACAGAGAAGCGTAGCGTTCCCAGGCGTCCTGCGCAAACATTCCCGTGGTATATAGCTCAGAGTACAATAGACCCTGACATATATAAAGGGGCTTTCTGGCAGAACGAGGACGTGACTGCCTGGCGTTGCCGAGTTGCCTCGAACAAAACCGCCTTCAGCTCGGGAACCAAAGACACCGCGAGCTGAAGGTGGATCCGCTGAATGTGGTCCAAGCCCTCGCGAAGATCACCTGGAGCAGTCGCCTCGAAAAGGCAAAGGTGGTGAACTGAGGTCTGGAGTGAGCCCAAAATGCATGACAGTAATTCGCCACCCGCTGTCGCAAGGTAAAGTCCTTGTCGACAGCTGCCTTATCGGGGTGAGAGAAGAAGGGGTTCGCGACAGCGCAGATCTCAACCTTGGGAGCGCTGTTCCAGGACCAGAACCTGCCGTCCATACCGCCGACAGGCACAAGAGGGAGCAAAAGCAGAGATGAATCCGGGGGAGGGATTGACGAAGTCTTGTCGACGGACCAGTTGGCGAAGTCCAAGGCTTCAGCAAACCAGGCCTCCAATGGTAGCGGGTTGTCGAGCTCAACAGCCAGCCCAGGCCAACCGTCATCGCACAAACCCGTCCCATAGGAGGACAGTCCCGTCAAAACAAACAGGGACTGAACATCCTGTAGAATGTCCTGGCGGCTGAAGTCTGACCAGAGCTTGGTTCGAGGGGCAGACAGGGGCTTGGGCTTAACCGAAAAGAACTGATGGTCAGTCCTATTCAGGTAGGCTTTCACCTCCACGTCTGCCACCTGACCATCAACCCTGATCGCCCTGAACTGCGACTTGTCATTGATTTAAACCGACCAGCCAGAAGGAAGGGCTCTCTTACTGGCTGGGAGGTCGATAGCACGCTCCGAGTGGGAGGCCAGCACCCCCTTCCAAACATCCAAGGAAGAGGAGGCAGTGAAGCAGGCGAGACTACATCCCGGCGAACCCCTAGACAGGGAAAGAGGGGGGAGCAGAGGGCCAGCTACAGTAAGTTCTTCAGCGGCGCGGGAAGAGGACGGTGCAGCAGGTCAGCGCCTTGGCTGGGGAAGTGGGCGGAAGGTAGTGGTATCCCTATCTGCAGGGACTGGGGGAGGGCGGAAGGTAGCAGCGCCACCAACCCCAAACCCAGGTCGAGGAGCATGGTGAGGACGGAAGGTGGTGGCGTGCCCTCCAGAAGACCGATGAGCAGATGGAGCATGGCGATGTGGAGAGCGAGAGCGATGACGGGTCTGGTGACCCTCCCGACGTCGCGTTGACCTAGCCCGAGCCCCAAGGGAGAGTGCTCGAGCATGGACAGAGCCAGGTGAATGGCCGACTGACAGGTCAGGGAGACCCAGGGAGCGACGGATCCTGTCATCCACGAAAGCCGGAGAACGGTGGCCCACAGTCCTAATGTGGTGTGAGACTAACGCCCAGACAGACTTCAGTGACGACTTGGCTTCCGCCGCTGCCTGGGTACCAGGTTGCTGGTCCACCACATCCACCAAGTCCATGCACGAGCCACCCAGAGCAGGGAGGTAGACCGTGGAGGAGACACACTGGGAGTGCCTCAAGCAGGACCTGTGACTCCCCAAGCACGGGGAGGCACAACCATGGCAAAAACAGGGCATCACAACTGCAAGCGAAGGAACAGACACCATAAGCAACATGTCGATGGAGAAAGTGCAGATATTGTTAAAAAAATACTAGGTAAATAGCATGGTGAAGAATTAACCTGCATGCAAATGGGGGTTCTGTACTCACCAAAACCAGTAACACGGGCAGGTGATGAGAGCGGGGAGGCGGTTGAAGCACCTGAGGAACCTGCAAAGATGGAGAAAGTGTTATCCACCACTCAACATCTTACATGCAGGGTCTATATCACATGAAAAGTGCAAAAACCATATGTGAAAGGTGAGGGTAAAACATCAACCACATACCCCAAATGTCATGATCAATTCACAGAAAGTCAGCCAAGAATAAGACAGTGAAGGCCGCAAATTTGCGGGGAGCATGACATCATAGGTCAGCAGAAAGAGCCAACCAGCACCGCAATTTTGCGGGCCTATTGAGGCATGTCCGTATCAACACAAAACCCGCAATTTCGCGGGGCCAACCAGCCAATCCCGCAAATTTGCGGGGGCCGAAATGATCGTCAGAGACGAAATCGTTACACCCCCGTAAATTTGCGGGACCGAGCCAGACGGTCCGGCGCCGAAAAAGCGAATTTAGCGTCTGAGGCAACACCAAAACCCCGAACCAACTTCCAAAAGCACATCCATACTCATATCTCTCACCGATCCATCCACTCACTCACAGACAACACGCAGCTGCATGCACGACCTCCCGAAATCCATCCTTCCGAATCCTCCCTTCCTCGCGAGGACAGAGTCCACCTGGCCAGGCTGAGATGCGGACACCATCCAGCTCTCCTGAGCTATCAGAAGAGACTGGATGACTCCGTTGTCGACGCCTGCCCGGGATGTAACACAGCACCCCATACCATTAAACACATCATAGAAGACTGCATTTCACACAACCACTTACGCCAACAACACAATCTACACTCAATGAGAGCTCTGTGGGAAAGCCCGATCGTGGCCATGGCCTTTCTCAGGGACTCGGGGCTGTTTGGCCAGGCAGCTTAGGGAACAACAACAACAACAACACCAAAACAAGCCGCAAAATTGCGTCATCTCCTTATGATCTCCAAGCTTGGAAGGACCATCAAGCTGAGCAGTGTCTTCCTTGATCAGTAACTCATCTCAACCGGTCAAGGGAGGGGGAAAGGAAGACACACCAGGGGAGAGGAGGCACATCCCCCAGGAACTACCCAACCCACAGAGATAGAGCATAGCCCATAGTGGCAGGGAGAGTGGTTGCACAAACAGGGACCACCTAAGGGGACCACCTAAGGGTACCCCTGAACAGTGCATGAAAGAGGATGATTGCCCACCAAAATCATGCCCTTAAAAATGGCGATGGGGGCCCTAAAAAAACATTACAACACAGCAGGGAGCGCTGCCCCCACTAGCCTAACCAAGTCCAGAGTGGTACAGGCTAGCAGAACTGCTACATCTCTCCAACAGCAGGAAAGGGCACGAGTAAAAACAAATACCAGCAAATGAACACTGGTGAGAAAAAGGGGGGCATAGCTGTCAGCAGAGAATGTGTCAGATGCAAAAAATTTCCCTGATGTGTGACGAATCTTGAATCACACGACGCCCGACCCCTTGAGACACAATGAAGGCTCGAAAGGGGCGACTCGGGAATAACGCTATAAATCAGCCGACACAAACTCCACAAAACTAGCAACGCCACCCACGAATTTCTGAAGTTTTTACCTAACGTAAACACCTAGGGTATGAAACATGAAAACTCATAGGGGCATAGCAAAAACCTTAATGATAAAACCAGCTAGGCTATAAATAATCTAAAACTATGCCCACAACTAACGGAAAGACAATATGAAAAAGGAAAGAGTGAATAAAACATAGACGGGAAACGCCAGGCAAACCCTGTACCTTCGGTAGACAATTTCCACACACGCCTCCATTTGACACACTTGGAGCCCATTTACGAGTGCCCAAGATCACGTAACATCTGTCTAACAAAAGGAAGGCCATAGAAGCTGAAACATACCTAGTACAGGGTGAATTATAAGAGCACAACAAGTCGGACTAGGCATATGGCGACGAGTGAAAAAATGATAACAAGAGAAGGTCGTTCATGCGCAGGTTCGACAAGGGTCTGCACATGACAGAACACGGGATGGGCCTTCGACTGTAACTAAGGTAAACCCATTTTTCTTCTTTTCTATGCTTTTTTCACCTTCGGTGGTAGTTTTGGTTAGTGTACAATGTCTCCTAGAGCAAGTTAAGTTTTCTTTTTTTAACCGCGGTTGGAATGACGACATAGCAGTCAAAATTGCAATTAAGGTTAATAGCCTTGACGTTGGATTTGCCAAGACTACTAACAAATTAGCTATGTATGACTAAAGGTAATGATTCATGTGAATCTATGTACAGTACTAATATTTAAATCCAATGTCTTAACTTTGGAAAACAGGCTATTTTTAAGCATTGGGATTGAACAATCGTAAATTGTTCATGAAGCAAATATTTTTATTGGGAATATCTGCATAACTTAATTATCGTATACCTTCATTAATTTCTTTGGTTCAAAATGCATATGTAATATCCTTCTATACTCAATTTCAGTAGCCAGTGTACTAATAACCATACAATACCATAACTTTCACAACATTACTATTGTAGGCTATGCTGTGAGTTAGCTAGCCTGATACAATATATTATACATGCAAAATTCGCAAATCCTTGACAAAAGCCCTTGATCATATACTGTACTGTACATTATATGGTACAGTATAAGAAAATATATCATAATATTTACTGTACGTGTACATTATATGGTACAGTATAAGACAATATGTCTTGAGGACATTGGTAAAGATCGATAATTTTACCAGTGGCAAAAATGTAATCAAATAGGGCGCAGGCAGCCTAGGGAACAACTACTACTTGATAATACAGGGCAAAGTTCTACTGTACACTTATTTCTTCTGCAGAAAGGTGGTCAAAGGTGTCCAGAACTAATAAACTATCACACAGACTGTCCAATCGAAACATATTTCTCTCATTCACATACCGTACCCATTGTATAATTTTTTTTTCATGTGCTTTATATATACAGTCAATCCTACGGTAACACGGCTAATGTGTTCTGGTAGCCTCCCGTGTTACCAAAAACCGCGTTACCGAACACATATGTTTACATGTTAAACGTACCTTGGTGTTCTGGGGATTTCCACAAAGTCCACTTTTTCTCCATAAAAGCCTATGTTATAATAATAAATTCAATTATAAAGGTTAGGTTATATGTGATTTGCATGCATAAACGTAAAATGAGGTGCATTGGGTTGATTTGCCCATTGCAACAACTCTTACCTCTTAATAAATATTTTGTTTAGTGAAGGAGAGAGAGACAGAGACAGAGAGTCACAGTGGCGCAGCCATTTTCGGACTTAGCTCTGAAATCCCGCCGTCTTATTTCTCACCTCACACAATAACTACACAATGTAGAGTGGTCTAGTCTTCACCCATCCCACGGCAACGACCATATCTACCTCTGGTATGCATAAACACTTGGTTAGGCCATTTATTTGCAGAGATATGAGCATCGGTAAATGACGAAACTCGGAAGTTCAAAAGTAAACCTGGAATTCCCGCATAAAGTTCGCCGTCTTATTTCTCACCTCACACAATAACTACACAATGTAAAGTGTTCTAGTCTTCACCCATCGCACGGCAACGACTATACCTACCTTTGGTATGCATAACAACTTGGTTAGGCCATTTAGTTGCAGAGAAATGAGCATCGGTAAATGACGAAAGTCGGGAGTAATGGTTCGGCGCCCGACATAGCCTAGCCACGCATTGCACACAACAACAACTCACACACACACTCACTCGACATAGCCAAACAATAACATACGTGTGTTTCGGTAATTATTCTCACCTCACACAATAACTACACAATGTAAAGTGTTCTAGTCTTCACCCAATGCACGGCAACGACCATATCTACCTCCAGTATGCATAAAAACTTGATTAAGCCATTTATTTGCAGAGATATGAGTATCGGTAAATGACGAAAGTCGGGAGTAAAGTTTCGGCGCCCGGCTTGACCCCGCGTCAGTGTAAGTGTTGACCGTGTTAGCAAAAGTTTGGATATTTGGGTTGTACCGCGTGCCACCAAATCCGCGCTTCCAAAATGCGTGTTAACGGAGGATTAACTGTATTGCATTTGTAATGTATGCATGATTTACAGTTTTATTCAAGTGGTTAGATGATTAAAAACAAAACAGTAATTTGCATGAATAACTGTACTATACAGTACAGTACTATCTCAAGTTTGAAAATGCCTGAATGTGAAATTCATTGTTATTGCTTAATCCCTGCTTCTAAATGTTTAACTCAATAATTGCGGGCATACTATATAAAAACTAAGGCCATGACTGCGGCAATTGTCATATGACAATTGCCGAAAATCTGCTTAGTACATGGCATGAGAGGCAGGCAAGCCAGTCTAGCCAGCGCGGGACACCTCCCACCACCGCCCATGTCTGGGAGTACTGTATACTAAGGTAGCTGTGAGATATCTCACGCTCCCCTACAGACATAGGGATAGCGAAAACCGCTTGAAACCGCTCATTTCTACCGATTTTCCCCACATTTGCAATAATGTTGCACGATAACTAGTGGTCATACAGACATGATTCAAGAGTCATTGGAAAGGTTCATTCTTCTACTTTCATTGATATATCATTGAATTTCGTTCTAGCTCTTGTTTATACATGAAAATGTGCAGGGAATGAAGGTTACTTTTAGTCCAAAACCCCCGTATGGTAGTGCAGGCCAAGCAATTGTCATATGACAATTGCCGCAGTAATTGTGTTCCCTTACACCCCCCACACATTGTTACTATAATCCAGATTAATGAATATTGTTTCAAACTCCTTGTCACACATTCCTGGACTTGTTGTTGTTCCCCAGGCTGTCTGATCGAATAGTCCCGAGCAAGGCCAAGGCCATAACCAAGCGCCCCCACAGAACCCTCCCAGCTTTACCACTAAGAAAGCCCAGGTGACCGAAGCTGCTCCCAGGCGAAGGGCTAAGGAGGGTGCGGAAACGCCCGAGATATCAAAGCCCCACCCAGGGCCCTGTGCTCCTTAACAGTTATGAATGGAAAGTTGAGGGGCAAAGGAAAAATGTGACGCTTTGGCTCCCAGTCTGCCAACTTCTTGGTTGGCAGTAGAGAGTTCAATCCACGGAAGAGACGCCACCACTCGAGATCTAGAAAATATATAAGCGAAAGGAACAGTCGGAGTAAGCTATGGGTATGGCAGAGAATGCTCAACTCTCACTCTGATAGACCAGCCCATCACCACATAACTATAGGTAGCGCCAACGAACTTGACAATAAACTGGACCCCTTAATTTCTTACAACTCAAAACGACTGAACGCAATCGGGCTTACATTTCTATCATTTGGGAAGAGTCCACCACGAAATAGGTGTGGAAATTTACAGTCAGTTTGCTCAAGGTTCTTTTGAGTTAAGAAGAGGTCAGGGATCGAGATACACTGTAATAGTCAAGTTCATTGGCGCTACCTATAGTACCAAATCCTCTCGGCATCAGCTAGGAAAGGCCCTAGAAAGCCGCCTTTGGCGGGGGGATAGCTCCCCTATTTCAACCCTTTTCAGGGTTGTCAGAGGTGCTGTACAATTATTTTCCACAAGTTTGTACTCGCTCTGAATTTATGTATGGAAGAAAAAATAATGTTGAATTATAAGTATAATTTGTTAAAAAACAGTCAACTGATCATACTTTATATATTACTGTAAGTTAATCGAGCATGCCAATTAACTACCCATGTGGTAGAGGAAATGCTGTACAGTATAAGAATATGCCCCACGGGTCTACTGTGTATCATAAGAGGCGATTAAAAGGGGGATGACGTAAGTCTGGGCCACCGTTCATCCTAATTAGTCCATTTCAGCCTCATTGTAGCTATGGAACACCAGTGCCAAATCTAGTCTCTGGAATGAACTGCTTTTGCCCTGAAGGGGGCTAAAGGGATTTCTTGTGGCATTTGGGGTGATTCCAAGCTTGCATGGAACTGGGACTTATTTATAAGTAACTTCAACCCCTATCTATCATGTCTGTGTCTGTCTCTCTCTCTCTCTGTACAGTATGTATATGTATGCATTTACTGTACTGTATACAGTATATACTGTACAGCATGTATATGTATGTGTATGTATTGGGGGGGAGGACAAGATGTGAATGAGTAGATGGATCAATAGATAAATAACAAATTAGTCCTAATTAAATAATATTTTAATTCCATGCATAATATCATGGAATTGTGATATGAATTCTTGTGGGCAAATGTACATGTTTTCTACTGTATTACCATACGTTGTTGCTAACCCAAGATTACAATAAAAACGGTCAGTCTCCTAGCCTATCTTTACTCAAATTACCATACCTAGTACTAATCTAACCAGGCCTGAACTACACTAACTTAACTTAACCTAACCAAGCCTATGCTGTTTAAGATTATAGCCGTTTTAATCTATCTATCCATCTATTGCCGGACGCCGTGATTCCCGAAGGGGTGGCCACGAACGAATCGCCCCATGCACCTCTGTACCCAGTCAGTTGACACCCCTCCTCCCATCCAGCACCGCTTCCACGCATATGCTTCCTAACTTCATCCTTCCAAACTTCATCCTTCCACCTCTCCCTCTTTGTCCTTCCACTTCACTCTCGTACACTCTCTTAGTAATTTTCTCGCTTCCCATACGTTCCACATGGCCGAACCATCTCAAGGTGTTCCTTTTTCCGTTTTAATCTGTTTCCATATTAGGTAGGAAGAGAATGCACTCTTGTAGTCAATGGATAAAGTAATACAGTATATGTTGGTAGCTAGAATATATATATATATTTTTTTAAATAGTAGGTTTAATATTTCAGACATGATCAGACTGTTGCACTATTGTATTACTGTTCTTTAAAGCTTAATATTTTGTATATGTATTATAATGTAAAACTAGCAAAATAAACAAACCAACACTGGGACGACACAAGATAAACGCAAAAGAACTAATCAAAATCGTTATGTGGAAATAACGTTTAATAAATTAAAATTTTGAAATAAAAGAACATAATCCACTACAGTATGGCTATAAATGCATAACTAGAATCAGTGTCGGCAACAGCTGGAAATATTATTAGTTGAGCCTGTGTATTAACCTGTTTTTGATTGATATTGAAGTACAAACCATAGTGATTTTACATAATTATATTGAACGCTTGCAATGTGATAAATTTCACAATATTCGTGTAAGTCAAATTTGAAAAACTCATTGGGTTAACCCGTTAAGCGCGAGCTATTGGTAGTGCACACCCTACCGCCAAGCGACGATATTAGGCTTCATTCACGCCTAAAATAGTAATTTTACGATAAATATCGTTATTACTTATTCATATGCGCCTATTTTACATTTAATATGAAGATATTAACCCGTGGAGCCCCGGCTACTTTTGTAATGTTTGTTCACCAGAACCCGGCCGGTTTTCAAAAAATTGTTTTATTCCAGAAACAATAGCGAATGGGTTAGGAATGAAGGAAAAACCACGAAAAACCGCTCAAAAAGCTTAAAGAATGGTCCTACAGAGCCCCCGAAAACGTATTTTACAAGAGTAAAAAATTGAAGGCAATTACCCCCAAAAACCAGGTTATTGTGCGCTCACGCGCACGCATGTGGACTTTGAGAGTTTTCAACCATCGCCACGGTTGCGTGGGATACGTACAAAGTTCCCATACAAACCTGAGCCCTCTTGAGTGGCTACACCTGAGGTTACGGTCGGCGCAATTAGGGTGACGCGCCAGACGCGTCTCTGGGGCTGTGCGTTACATACATCGCCGACGCGTCAGGCGCGTCGCTGGGGCTGTACGGGTTAACATGTAACAGCAATAAAACAAGTGGGAATAGTATTTGGGTGTGAAAAAGACTAATTATTGCCGACCCTCCAGTCATGAAGTGTGAGGCGAACGAGACGTATACCCTCTTTTCCGAAGCATAGAGGCAGACTGAAGCCTCTCTCTCTCTCTCTCCCCACACACTAGATATGCGCAGGACAACACCTTGGAACCGGGTTGGAGATATTGGCGCAGTAAATAAACCGATAAACAAGGGCATGAGGAAAAATAGGTGATAATTGAAGGGGGGAGGGGGGGGTTCGGGGAAGGAGGGGATTTTGACACATGTGGAGGAGTGATAGAAGGTATGGAGGGGAAGTATCTCAATCACATATATCTTTGTTTTAAGTGCTACTGGGGCCTTTTAAAAAAAAATTTCAGGCCTTGGATCTTAACCCTCGGAATCTGGGAGGCCTCATATGAAAAAAAAAAAAAAATACAGGAATCCGGGAGGCCTCATATGAGGCAAAATGTGCGGCTAAAAATCGCGGCTAAAATTATCATAACACTGCAACCACACGTCGTAGCGATGTCATCTCAATGACATTCTACAGACAACAAAAAGTTCTACAATTTGCAAAGAAATTGACTGCTCTACAGTAGGTGGTGTCAATCAGTAGCTGCTGAATTATGAAGTTTGCCTGTACCAAAAGGGCCCCGGACACAGCGATCGGGATCATATGAGCCCCCCCGGATTTCGTGAGTTAAGAGGTTCGTCGCCTTTCACCACCAAAACCTCTTAACCTTTAAAAGACGAGCTATATCTAGTGAACACCCACTACTGGGCGGCCATATTAGGCTTCATTCCTGCCTAAAATAGTCTATTTTACGATAAATATCGTTATTACTTATTCATATGCGCCTATTTTACGTTTAATATGAAGATATTAACATGTAACAGCAATAAAACAAGTGGGAATAGTGTTTGGAGGGTGAAAATCGCTAATTATTGCCGACTGTTCATCCATGAAATGTGAGGCAAACGCGACATACACCCTCCCTCTCCCAAGCTTAGAGGCAGACTGATTCTCTCTCTGTCACAACACGCACTCGGTAGGCGCATGACCACGCCTTAGAACCGGATTGGAGATGTTGGCACGGTAAATAAATCGATAAACAAGGAAATAAGAGGAAAAATAGGTGATAATTGAAGGGGGGGGGGGAAGGAGGGGGTTTTGACACATGTGGAGGAGTGATGGAAGGTATGGAGGGGAATTATCTCACAACCACCTATTCTTATTTTTAAAGTGCTACTGGGGCCTTTTAAAAGGCCTTTTTTAGGCCTTACCTCTTAAGAGGATCGTCGCCTTTGCACACCATGCTCGCTATGCTTGGGTTAAGTCTTCTCGCCGTTCTCGGGTTAAAGCCCGTCACTAGATTTAAGTATGGTATCAACTGCACTATATTGTGTCCGAATAACTTCTAGATTTCTACACTAACATATTTATTGTTCAGTATTAGTATATTTATTAGTGGACTACATTGAACTAAAGGGAAAAAGAACAAAATAGGGAAAAAGTGAGTTAGATGTCCCTTAAAATGAGGCCATACCCAAACCAAAGGACCATGGACCCAGATTTACAAACCAATATGACCTACAATGCAAACAAAATTTACCACAAGTGCAACGAATGATCCCGGAAATGTTAATCCTTACTTATCTCCACCCTTTTGCAGTCACTTTTGCTTGTATCGTTGTTCATATTGGTTAGTGAATCTGGCTCCTGTAGTAAGATTGTTCTTGTTACTGTACTTCTCACCCCATCAGACATAATTACTAAAATATTAACATCCAGAGACCACACATCAATTCAGGGGAAAGGACAACAGGTAATTGTTAGGAAGTGAAGGGTCCCACAGTAGTGCAGGAATAAAACAAAATAAAGCTAGGAAGTGAAGGATTGGCTTAATGTGTACATAATGAGGGGAGAGGTAGAGAAAGAAAGGAGAAGGGGTATTGGGGGAATAGAGATGCATAAGTGAAGTCCGACATATCGTCCAAATCTTGCGATTGATGGGTAGAATTCTTGCCAGGGCTATCCAAAATTCTTATTATTTCTACCTGTTATTCTTGGATTGCCTTGATGAGCACAAGATTTAGGTGTCCTTGATGAGCACCTGTGCTTCATTTCAAGTCATTAATCACATTATTCGGACATAATATAGTGCAGTTGATGCCATACTTATATCTAGTGACGGGCTTTAACCCTTCCTGCCCGGGCAACATTTTAAAATACCGCAAATTGCGAAAGCCAGGAGCCCGGGCGGCATTTTAAAATCCGTATGCTTGAAAGCGTCCTAAGCGTGCTTTAAAAGCCGCGCGGCGAAACGTTTGTAAACAAGGTCGATCGGAGCGCCACCAAGCCTCAACTACATCGCTTATCAGTCCGACCTTGTCCGCCATTGCCAGTTATAGCGAAAATTAGTCTTCCAAAGTGTCCGATATAGCTAAATACGCGACAAAACTCTCTCTACGGAAATCGTCATCACACCTGAACCAGTTGACCTAGAGAGCTCTACTCAATGCCAGTCTACAGAAACAAGTAAGGGCTAAATTTTGAGATTTGTGTGAATTCTCTTGCTATTAACCCTCTCCCCCCGGGCAGCATTAACCCTCCAGCCCCGGCTATTGTATTATATAATTTCCCCGAAACCCGGGGGTTTTGGCCGAAAAACGTCTACGCCTAGGCTACCGTATCTTTTTTATTTTGACTGCTTCCGCACTCCCGCGCATCCCCAAGCGTATATGTGTTTCGTACCTGTAGAATGGCATTAAGTAGAGCTCTCCAAGTCAACTGGTTCAGTTTTGATGACGATTTAATTGGAGATAACTTTGTGGCAAAAACAGCCACTTTACACTACTTTTCGCTACTTAACAATAACATACAGGCACACACGAACAAGCGACGCTCTCTTTCTTGTGGTCGGAGATGCGCGGCGTCGGTCCAGCCGGCTGTTGTTTACATGCATCGGACGGACGCCTCGCACACCAAGCTTACAGGCTTTCAAGCTCATGGGTTTCTCAGAGCCCTACCGGGTAGCGTGGGGGGTGTTTGTTATGGGTGCCTCAGAGCCCTACCGGGTCTGGAGGGTTAATGGAGGTCGATAGGCCTATCCGGGCGATCTGGCCAAGAAGCGTTGTATGTAAACATAGGCTTATTTTTGTTATTTTAACTGCTAGAGAATTCACACAAATCTCAAAATGTAGCCCTTACTTGTATCTGTAGACTGGTGTTGAGCAGAGCTCTCTAGGTCAACTGGTTCAGGTGTGATGACGATTTCCGTAGAGAGAGTTTTGCCGCGTATTTAGCTATATCGGACACTTTGGAAGACTAATTTTCGCTATAACTAGCAATGGCGGACAAGGTCGATCTTCTTCTTCTTGCCGAGGCTTGGCGTCGCAAAGATCAGCTTTGTAAACAAACGTTTTTCCGCGCGGCTTTCAAAACACGCTTAACCCTTCCTACCCGACTGTCATTTTGAAAGGCAACCGCGGCAGATGGGCAGGACCCCGGGTGTCATTATAATAGGCAGTAAGCTTGAAAGCCTATTCAGCTTGGTCTGAACGCTGTGCGTCCGACGCATGTAAACAAAGCCGATCGTTGCGTCACCGCACCTCCGAAAACAAGAAGGAGACGTCGGATCAATGTTATTGTTGTGACGTCAGACGAAATTAGTGTCTGAAAATCTCCGATATTGTCAACATCGCAGCAAAATTAGCTCCACTGAAATCGTCATCACAACTGAACCAGTTGACTTAGAGAGCTCTACTCAATGCCAGTCTACAGATTGAAAACTGCACTACGTTTATAGATGCGTGGGAAATTTCTAGCAGTTAAAATAAAAAAGATACGGTAGCCTAGGCCTAGACGTTTTTCGGCCAGATCGCCCGGATAAGCCCTCCATCCTTTGGTAAGGCAGCCCGTGGCTGGAGGGTTAATAGGCTTTCAAGCTTACGGATTTTAAAAGGACGCCCGGGCTCCTGCCCTTCGCAAGCCGCGTCATTTTATAATGCTGCCCGGGCGGGAAGGGTTAAATTAACAAAAATAGTCCTATGTTTACAACTTTTTTTGGCCAGATCGCCCGGGTAAGACAATCAACATTTAGAAATGCTGCCTGGGCAAGAAGGGTTAACCCAATGAGTTTTTCAAATTTGACCGAACACAACCACTATTGTGAAATTTGTCACATTGCACAAGGTCGATGTAATTATGCAAAATCACTATGGTTTGTACTTCAATATCAATCAAAAACAGGTAAATACACAGGTACGACTAATCAGATTTCCAGCTGTTGCAGACAGGGATTCTAGTTATGCATTTATAGCCATACATACAAGTTTAAAGACCATTTGTCCACAGAGAATGTGGTTACAGTCTCATGTCCTAAATGACGGCTTTCCAGGCTGCCTCTGTTGTCAAGTTCCTTATTTTGAGATTGGACCAGAGTACCTGATACCACGTCATTCTAAGTCTACCCCTACACGCAGTTCCCCCCACGTTCACAGTCCGGCATTTCTTCACCCAATTCTGATCATCCATTCTCTCCACGTGTCCAAACCTACCAAGTCGGCTCGTGCGCATCACTTCAATGATACTCCTAATGCCCAGACGCCTTCTTAATTCCTCGCTCGATACCCCGTCCCTGAGGTTAACCCCACATATCCATCTCGCCATTCCGTTCCATTCTATTGATATCCTCCGCTTTAACCGGCCACATCTCCGAGGCCATCCTGTATGGTTTTCTTTACCCTTTAGACCTCTCTTCTATCATTACGTTTGGCAGAGAGGCATTCTTCCGTGGAAACACAAAAATCATTAGTTAACATCTAATGGATAGGTTAAGATGATATATTTTGTTTACTATTGCTTTAATTAAATAGATGAAATAGCATTAATAAGAATATCACTGAAGCAGTTGGATCTCTTGCCGGTATACATTACAGACATGTATCCCCCACCACCACATACTGTAGTAACTTCCAAAGGACACTAGCTTGCCTTAAAAGATTTGGGAGTTGCAATGGTTCAGTGGATTAATTTTTGTATACAGTAACTATATTTGTAAATACAGTACTGTATGTATGTATATACTAAGGCACATACCCCATAACTGGGGGCGGCTGACTCAAGACAGAGCCCGAACAGAAACAACATCATAAAATACAAATACAAAATTCTACTGTAGTTTTATGAATTCTTGGGTCTGGAAAGGAATATTTTATTTGAAGGAGTGTGATTTATTGATATTTTATATTGTTAGTCTTCTGTAAGCTTCTTAATTTCTTATTAGTGACTCAAAGCAAGTTTTAACGTGTTTCACATGGAAAATTATGTCCTTTCAAAATGTATCAAGTTTGTTTGTGATATGTCTTGTACATTTATTTACATAGGTTACTTAGTTATGTAAAATAGTATGTAGCATTGTATGTAAAGTATGTAATGTATTGTACAGTCAAACTCAATAGTTCATCGAAGTCCTTGGGTGATAATTTGTGTGAAATCTAGAGTGACATTAAGTCCATACTTTTACAACATGAAACTAAAAGTCACAAGCTATTAGAAAGTCTTGGAAACTGCCATGGACACAATGATAATTAGTAGCATAATATTATAATTAATGAACAAACTATTGATTTTGACACTACCTTTCATATACTGTACTGTTAAGGGGAGGTTTTTAGTACGTTTCCTAGACTTCCATCAAGCTTGAAATTATACCCCCTTGACCCCCTTTCAAGATAAATTTGTACATTTTTCGGTAGAAAAATTTCCCGGCCAAAGGCCGGTTCCTCTTAAATTACAGGCTCGCTATCGCTCGCCAGGAAAAAATCGACACCTAAATGGCACGAAAGATCTTAAAAGTGACATAAATGGGGCGAAAGTTCTTAAAATCGTCACACTAATGGGGCAAATGTCTTAAAATCTCAAAATTAATGGGGCTAAACATGAGGGAGAAAGGGATCCAGAAAAAAATCCCTCAAGTGGAAATCTCCCCTTTAGTACAGTAGTATTGTATCATCAGACAAAAGTGGTGCTTATGTTCCATGTTGAAGCTGCTTATATGAAAATACATTAGAGCAACTTGAAGATATAATTTTATGTTCAGAAAGATAGATTTATTATTCTACATTTGTCATTGACCGTACATTTATATAATAAATTCCTTTGCCATCTAGCATCTTGTTTTACTAAGTATTATATATAAATTAATGTACAGTACTGTAATGTAAACAAATGAAGTTGCATGTAGATATAATTCTTGACTTCAACCATGATCTTGCCTATTATAGTGAATTTTGGAGATCTTTATGTTACCTCAGTTAAGACCTCCTAACATCAACAATTATAGGGCCCATCAATATTTCTTGATTGTTTGAGGAATTTTAAACTAATACCAGCATTATATTTGCAATTTTTTTCCCTTTACTCTAATAATTTCATTTATCAGTCATTACTATGGTATGTTGCTGAGTATATACTGTACATGCATATACTGTACTATGGTAGGTATGTCGTATACTATATGAACCACAAGCCAATTGTAAAGGTAAGTTACACCCCCTCATATTCAAACCAGGATTCAGCCTGAACTTCCACCATCACTCACACTTGAGAAGGGGAGCCTCAAGTTGAGTCCCAGGTTAATCCATGAAGGGGCATGGCTATGCTCACAAGTTGGCTGTTGGGTGTGTACTGTATAGTGAGTGACAGAAATGTGCTTTAGTCAGCAATCCACTTGAGAAGGAAAACTTAAAATGACAAACCTCCTGCCATAAGGTTGTCATTCGGTAAGAATTTTATGATTAATATTAGTTTTATTAATCTCACCACCACACCCCCAATGAAATTAATATCGGATTGCAAATTAGCAATTTAAAATACTATCTACAGTCTTGCAAGATAGATGTTTACTAGTAAAGTGTAGTGTGTTTGTATTATACAGAACAAAAATAAGAAAAAATAGACCCAATTAAGTCAAAGGCAAGTGTGCAGTGTACTATGTATACAAATTGCACACAGTTATATAAGTTATACACGCAGGACATTGTTAAAAGTGTTTTTCATGGATGCGAGAACTCTTACAAACTAACCACCTCAATATTAACTAATAAACCTAACTTAACAAATCCTAACTCAAGTTTGAACCGGTTTGGATCTGTAATAGTACTGTACTGTAGTTTACAAAATGATAAAAATGCACTACAGGATAAAGGGGCCGTTAATATTGCTGTCTCCCAGAACAATCTTTGTACAGTACAGTCTGGCAAAGTGGTTTTAATTGTTTTAGTGAAAAGCATGAGGGTGGTGATAGTGATGATTATGGATGACGATGGTGATAGTGAATTTCCTATTGTGTCTCCCCCAGTATCCTCTATTCATGATGATGTGTAACCCACGGCGTCCACAGTGCACGCCCCTAATGATATTGTGCATAGTTATATTGATATTGTGCAAGATGAAATTTTGCCGGTGTTCAATAAGTGTGTAATTAACCCTGCACACCGAGCTGGTGGGTGTACAATATGCATGACAGGCAATGCCCACCCAATACCCCTTCACCAATCCACCACAACCAATTAAAATGCTAAACTTGCAAAACAAACAAGCCAAAACAGGAACGGCACAATGTAAAGACAAAGGAGCTGATCAAAATCACTATGTGGAAATAACGATTTAGCAAAATATAATTTTAAAGCAAAGACAAAAAAAAAAAAACATAGAATGTACACCAACTCACCGTGTTGTGGGCATATGACATGCATCACTCTCACCGCTTTCACTATGCAATCATTGGAAAAACTTGCAATATCACACACAGTTAAACCACAATATACCACTAGAATAACCTTGAAACAGTGCTCAAAGGTGTGGGGCGCACAGGAGGTATCGAGGGAAATAGTATGAGAGGCGACGCTACAGCCGTGTACTGCGCAATGGCCATTTGATGCCTCGCGGCGGTGAAAAACGCCTTTTACTCACCAAATGTCGACCACACTACCACAAAGCGGCATTTGGAACCATTCTCAAGCTGTAGAAAGTAAGTGATCATATTTTGTGTTTTCTATATGCCCATTACTTTCATAATTTATACTTTATAGAGCAGATATAAAATAACATTTTCCTCAAATATGCCTGGGTGGTGGTGGCAGCGACGGTACCAACATGACCAAAAAAAAAAATATATATATTTAATGATTACTGTATTAACCCGTAAACGGCTGCAAAGCTCTTAAGAGGTTTTACTGGGCGACGGCGGCAATGCTCTTAAGAGGGAGGCCTAAAAAAAACATTTAAACAGCCCCAGTAGCACTAAAAAAAATTTTTTTTTTTTTTTTTTTTTCCCTATACAGTACCTCATATCACTCCTCCACATCCCCTCCTTCCTCCCTTTCCCCTCCCCCTTCAATTATCACCTATTTTCCCTGTTATTCCCTAATTCGTTGGTATATTTTTGTGCTAACATTAGCAAACTGTATGGAGGATGTGCTTACGTGCCTAGCGGGTGTGTTACATGACCGAGTGTGTATGAGTAGGCTCAGTGTGGCTTGAGGCCTCGTGGAGGGAGGGGTTGCCTCAATATTCTCCATAATTCATGAATGAGCTGGTCCATCTATATTCGCGATTTTGACCAGAAAAATTATATTTTCACTTGTTTTATTGTTGTTACAGGTTACTATCTTCATAGTGAAGGTAAAATAGGCTCATATGAATAAGTAATAACGATATTTATCGTAAAATGACAATTATAGGCCTGAATGGAGCCAATATACTCGCCCATGGGGAGCTAGTTCAATACCCCCCCCCCCCTCGCCGTTTTCGGGTTAAGCTGGAAAAGGCAATTACATATTTGTATATTTATTAAATTGTAAAGCTTGCAAAATAAACAAACCAAAACTGGGATGACACAAGATAAATGAAACTAATAAAAATTGCTATGTGGAAATAACGTTTCTATAAAATAAAAAAACTTAAATAAAAGAACACAATCCACTACATAGGGTGTACATGAGCACGTTAATCTGGTTCCCAAGCAAATTAATCGCACATATAACGACGCACTATCGTCACGTTAAAGGAATTAGTCAATATGGGAAGTTCTGGTAAATTTGACTAAATTCTGCATGAATAAAGAAACTACATTTTATATCAAATTTTATATTAAATATATTTGCAATTTGACAAGATATAAACAATTCAGAAGTACAAAATACATAAAGCCCTCACTATCGGTAGTTAGTGAAAACTGGTAATTGAAAATTTTGGCATATACTGTACAGTGTGTGGAAGAAGTGCATTCGAGAGGGCTGACTTACATGAAATGCTGCATACATTTTGTACATGACAGCTCAGGAATCAGTGAAGGAGCATGTCTTGTGAAAGGATAGTATGTATGTACAGTATGTATAGTATATACTCGGGCACATACCCCATAGCTGGGGGTGACTAACTCGAGACAAGAGCCCGAACAGAAACAAGATTTCAAACTAAGAACATCATTGAATACCTGTACCACAGTGCTAATAAGAATATGGCTACATAGCGTCCTACCAGGGAAGTTGCATAACGTGATGGCTCAAGGGTAAAGCTCTGAGCTCTGAGGCTCAGTCCTTTGTTCTTCCATCATGCAGATAGGACATTGATAGATAGTGCCATTTGTTTAATACCATGTAACAGTATCTAATTTCAGTTAAAATATCCAGATAAAGACCAACAAGGACACCATGAGGGCTGTTCTGCAAAGAGTTCGGGAAGCATCTGTTATTGGTAAGAATCTTGGTTAAGTGAAATAGATTATCACAACTTATTTATAGAGAGTATTGTTTATGTACTATCGGCGGCTAAAGTCCTGTCGCCTTACCTGCCTAACAGCTCTAACCCCTTCTCTCTTGTATCACCCTATGCCCTCACAACCTCACACCTCACTGTGTGCCACATGATAGTAGAAATATGCACGTTTAGTACGCCTAACCTTTTTGAGTCGATGAGTATCGCGGGTCACTGTGAGGCAGGAGAGGCGATAGAAATGTTGTCACCAACTGAACCTTCTGTTTAATAGACAGAAATATAAAGTACATATTGTGTATCAGACTCTCCAACAGACCTAAATGAAGCATACTGGTTATTTTTCCTTTCTATGAATTGTTTGTACAGTGCTCTGTCTCAATGGAATCTTTGCTACTGATAAATCATGACAATATGAAATGCTTTCAGTGTCAATGTTTGTCTACTCTTATCTTACATATGGTCAGAGCCTGACTATATTACATTAGACGACAGAGTTTTAGTTATTTAATACGGTATTTCCTGGCTGAAAGCTTCATGTTTTTCTTCTATTCCCCTCCTCCCCCCTTGTGATGTAGCATTGACCCAAATGGTACATCATGTGATTTATCATCTTTATTTATCATTCACCCTCAAACCTTTCAAAACACTAAAACTTACTTAGGGTAGAATCAGTTCTCAAATAATATATCATCCATGTACAGAAGTATTGCCACTGTCTTTCAAATTTCTATTTGAAAAGGCATATACTGTAGTGTAATGTGCTTAATGTATACCTGTACTGTACTGTGATTTCAGTTAACGAGGAAATTATCAGCTCCATTGGCCAAGGTTTGTGTGTATTGATTGGAATCCACAAACACGACACTCAGGCGGATATAGATTACATGTAAGTTTTTTATCTTTAAAATTTGCACATACAGTTATACTGAAATTGGAAGTGTTTTATGAGCTGTTTGTCCATATTTCATTGAGGACTATCAATGTCAATTACAATACTCTTTGTCATGACAAAAAAATAAATACAAACCTTGTACAGTACACCAAATAAAAATAACAACAAAACTACAGTATTGGTAATTATGAAGTGGTAAATTATATTTACCCGGGGCAGAGTAGTACGATGGTTCACACTACTGTACAAGAGAATGTCTTCTATTAGCAGATTGTATTGAGAGCTCAATTGGCGTGTTCACAGATAGGCCTACTGATATTGTGTTTGAGTCCTATGATAAATGGCTTGAAACGAGGCATAGGTGTTTACGAGCCAATTTAAAAGCTTAATTTGTTCAAAGAAGCCATCCAAAATGTATAGTTTTAGTCTGAGATATTTCACTAGTAACTGTCGACTTAGGCATACTCTACCATTACATTCAACTGAGAAGCCCTCAATGTCTTTCAGTTTACGCTTTGTTCCGCATAAGATGGCTTCTGTCTTGCCCAAGTGAAGAGATAGTCTATTGTCTACCAGCCAATCACTACAAGATTAGAGAGAGCAGTGCCAACACCTTTGGAGTCTTTAACTGAAACTAGTTTCGTCAGCATACAGTACTGTAGTAATTTACGCGAAACACTCAGTTCCATATCATTCACGTAACAGAAAGAGCAAAGGATTAAAGATGCTTCCCTGCTGGTTAAGATAATTTTGATTTGTTACTGTATTGTGATACCAGGATAAAATTTGGTACAGTATGTAGATACATGTGACCCACTGAAAGTCTTGTGCCACATGAGAACCAAATCCATATCATCAACTAGATGTAGGTTTAGCACGTCGTCACTATAGATTTTTCTATACTTCAACCTTCTAGTTTTGGGGATACCCATACATATCAGTATGTAGGTAACTAAAGGTATTTTATGGAATATCAATGTCAGTGGTTTTCTGATATGTATTAAAACTAAGTACATTGCAAGTTGACTCCCAATAATATAATCTCTGTGAGATATGCAAGAAATAAAAAATAAGTTGGTAGGCTTAGAAGTCCGTATGACCACCTAGCTACACCTTAAGGTACATAGCAAAAAAAAAAAAACCCGGTACACCCCCATACAGTATAACATCCACAAGTATAACCAACCCTCCTCAGCTCCCCGCCATGGAGTGGCTTCGGTCACCCAGGCTTTATTGTGGTTGGCAGGGAGGGTTCTGTGGGGGCGCACGGTTATGGCCTTGGCCTTGCTTGGGGCCTTGGGGCTGTTCGGCCAGGCAGCTTGGGGAACAACAACAACTAAAGTTTAACACAATTATTTCCTTTAGGGTCCCAGGGTAATTAAATATTAGTATGACCACTTTCACAGAGATATGGACATAAAGCTCATGAAACAAGGCATGAAAAAAAAAAAAAAAATCTGTAATGTAGTGGCACTGCTAATGTATAACAAATAAATACTGGTAGCTATATATTTATTCTTTTCATTACATAATTAGTGTCAATATTTTTATTTAAATCTGACATAATGTAGACAATACTTAATATTGTTCTTTTTAATTTAATTTCAGAGCAAGGAAAATTTTGAACACTCGATTGTTTGAAAATGAGAGCGGGAAGCGATGGCAGTTGGGGGTGAAGGATGCTGGCTTAGAAATTCTCAGTGTGTCTCAGGTTAGTGCTGATCAGCAGGTAGGCAAACTGAGACCATTTGGTTTTAACCCTTGCTCTACCAGCGAGGGCTCTAGCTGTCAGTAGATAATTAACTCCACAGTCCTAGCGACGGCTATAGCCGTCAGTAATGTACTTTCCTTGTAACTGCCTGTACAACCCTGTACCTGGTACCACGACCGTTTGAACACTTCTCAGCTTATATAAGACCCACTGAAGGGTGAGAGAGCCAGGCTTGCCTCATCTCTTGAGTTGGAAAGGTGGTCTCTCCTGCCATTTTGGCCATATTGCTTGGGACTGAGGGGGACTTTTATTACTGTATCCTACGGTACTGAACGGGTTAAGACGAATAAATATGATAAGGGAATATGCCATTGCCCACCACTTTGGTGGTGCAGTCAGCCTCTGTAACAGTAAGTTATTTCTTGTTATTGCCTTGTTGTAGCACGGTTAAGTGATTAGTGCATCATCAAATCCTCATAAAGACCAAAACCCAATCAAAGTTCTTTACCAATCCCCAAAGTATCCAAAACAAATTCTCAGTCTCGATAAAAATTGCATATACTGAAAACAAATTCTCAGTCTCGATAAAAATTGCATATACTGAAAATCACAATATTATAGAATAACTGAATCCTGGATCAACATTGAAAAGATATTTTTTGGCAGAATATTCACTGACAGGCTATGATATGTTTGAGTGTAGTACAGTAAACCCTCGCTAACTCAGACTAATTGGGGGAACCATTTCCGAAAAGTCAGATTTTCCGAGAAGTCCGAAATCCGACTTAGTGTCCGTCTTAAGAGGAAAAACGTCCGAATTGGAGGGGGAGTCCACGCCACCATAGAAAACGTTGAATACCCTATCACTAACAACATAGACTCGAGATGAATTGCAGTATACAGCAGATACATTATACAGTACAGGTATAATCGCACTAAGAAGTCATGACTCGATTCCCAGTACCTTTTGTTCAGAAAGTGCTATCTGGCAACAATTGAGGCTCTACTATACTCATTTATTACACACCGTGGAGAACTGCATTGAAGGAAAAAATACCAAAAATACGATATACAGTCAGTCCCCCTAATACACGTATCCTCAGTCCGCGTTTACCCTATTCCGTGCCGAGGGGTAAAACAGGTACTCAAAATCCCTAAAACACGTATTGACCCCACAAAACACGAATCACGGTTGAAGAGTGGTGTAAAAATTATGTTTTTTGTATTCCGCGCCACCCCCCCTCCCTACTTCGCGCGCACAAAAAGAATTGGAGGTGAGAAGGTTAGGAAAATATAAGAAGGGCGAGATGAGACCACTAAGAGTGGAACTAAAGTTTAGATCAACAGCAGAAGCAGTAGCCAATGTGAGCTGGAAATTAAATTCGACAGAGCTGAATCATATGTGGGTAAAAAAGGACCTAAGTGTAGAAGAACGAGAACAGTTAAGGGAACTCCAAGCTAAGGCTGATGAAGAGAATGGAAAGTTGTCTGAAGAGCAAAAGAAGAATTTTTTTTGGAGAATAAGGGAAGGGCAAGTAAGGAAGTGGTACATCAGGAGCCACCAAGAACCGAAAGTAAGAGGAGTGATAGGGAAAGAGACTTGTCTAGATAATGCAGGGAGCAGGGGACCGGAGAGAGAGTCAGGATGTGGTGGAGGTGGAACAGAGGGAGAGAGAGGGGGAGGGAGGAGAATAGAATTAGCAGGGGAGGTGGAACTGGGTCAGGGAAGGGATAGAGGAGGAGGTGAACCTGGTAGGAGGCAGAGAGGGAAGAGAAACGAGGAGGTGGATTCAAATATACTGTGCTACTACACTAATATAGATGGAATAAACAGTAAAAAGGTAGAGTTAGATGATATATTAAGAAAAGATCAACCACAGATAGTCTGTTTGACGGAGACAAAGCTGAACCAGGACTTTGACAGCAACATAGTGTTTAGTGAAGGATATATATGGAGATATGATAGGAAGGGTAAAAGGGGAGGTGGAGTGGCAGTATTAGTTAAGAACCCTATGACAGCAAAGCACGTGGAGTTAAATAATGACAAGGCAGAAATAATGGCAGTTGAACTCAATGATATAGAAGGAAAAAAGATAGACATAGCAGTAGCTTACATGCCACCAAAGACCAGAGCATGGAGGGAGTTGGAGTTTGAGGAGATGGTAGAGGATATGATTCAGTCGTTGAGAAGATTGCTTTTAAGGAAGAATCGATTGATCTTGGTAGGAGATTTCAACTGTAGTGAGGTTGATTGGGAATCGGGAGATGCAGGGCCAAATCAGAGATCTTGGGGAAGTCGGCTAGTGGAGTTGGTTACGGAAAATGTACTTGCACAGCATGTGAAGGAAAATACAAGAATGAGGGGTAATAACGAACCTTCTAAACTCGATCTGATTTTTACAAAAGATCCTCACGAAATTAGTGATATAAACTATCTATGTCCTGTAGGTAAAAGTGATCACCTATTACTAAAATGGAAGTTGATCTCGAGTAATGCCAATAGATTAGACAATAGCTACATAAATGACAGATTAAATTATAGTAAAGCTGATTATGTATCCTTGAAAAGATATTTAGAGGGAGTAGATTGGGATCTTATTTTTAAGGAACAGGACGTACAAGGTAAATATAGTAGATTCCTCGAAATTTATAGAGTAGGAACCAATCTGTTTGTCCCAAGATATAAAACTGGAAATTTTACTAAGCAGAAAGATTGGTTTAATTTGAAATGCAAAAGAGCTTTGGGTAGGCGTGATGCAGCTTGGGCTAGATTAAGAAGAAGGAACACTGAGAGTAATCGGAATAAATATAAACAGGAGAGGAATAGATATGTTAACATAATTAGGCAAGTTAAAATGAACTATGAGAAGAACATAGTAAATAAATGTGAAAGTGACCCTAGATTATTTTATAAATATATAAACAGTAAGTTGAAGGTAAAGAAACAAATTACTAAATTAAGAGTTGATGCTAGGACGTATGAAAATGTATCGGACATGTGTGAGGTAATGAATAACAAATTGGGGTCAGTTTTTACTAAAGAGGAAGGTTTTGACGAACCACAGGCGGGAGTACTGGAGAGTGGTCTTAGTAAGATTGAAATAACTAGAGATGAGCTGTTATCTGCGATGAGAGGACTTGAAGTAAGGAAAGCTATGGGACCGGATGAAGTGTCTGCCTGGGTTTTAAAGGAGTGTGCAGAGCAATTAGTGGAGCCAGTGAGGGACATAATTCAAGCTTCCTTAGATAAAGGACAGGTTCCTGTTGAATGGAAAAGAGCTAATATCATCCCGATATACTGTACAAGAATGGAAACCCTGAGGACCCTCTAAACTATAGACCAGTTTCACTTACTAGTATTGTATGCAAGATTTGTGATAAGCTAATTAGGAAGAGATGGATGAAAATGTTGGAGAGAAAGAAGATAATAACCCCAAAGCAATTTGGATTCAGAGAAGGGACATCTTGTGTTACCAGTTTGCTATGTTATTACAGTAGGGTGATAGATGTACTCCAAGAAAGAGGCGGATGGGTGGACTGCGTCTACTTGACCTTTCCAAAGCATTCGATAAGGTGCCACATAAGAGATTGTTATCTAAGCTTGAGACGCTAGGATGTGTCAGGGGGAGTTTGCTGAAATGGATGGAGAGCTATCTAACAGATAGGGAAATGAGGACCAACATTAGAGGAACTTACTCATCGTGGCGGAAAGTTGAGAGTGGTGTGCCGCAGGGATCTGTGTTGGCACCTCTCATGTTCCTTATGTACGTGAATGACCTGCCGATAGGCATAAATTCCTACATGTCAATGTTTGCAGACGACGTAAAAATTATGAGACAAATAACAAATAAAAGTAGTTGTGAGGAGCTGCAAGGGGATTTAGATAAAATATATGAATGGAGCACCAAGTGGAAAATGAAATTTAATATAAGTAAATGCCATGTGTTAAATATGGGAAGAAGTGTGAATAGACCAAATTGGGAGTACAGGATGGGAGATAATATAATTAGCAAGGCCGAAAAAGAAAAGGATTTACGGTTGATTATACAGATAATTTGTCGCCAGAGAAACATATTAACAAGCTCTTTAGCGGAATGTATGCAATGGCCGGGAATATGAAAGTTGCTCTGAACTACGTACTTGGATGAGACCATGGTAGCGAAAATTATGAAGAGTATGATTAGACCAAGATTGGAGTATGCAGCAGTGGTGTGGTCCCCGCATCTAAAGAAGCATATTCACAAGTTAGAAAGAATCCAGAGAGCAGTACTAGATTGGTTCCAAGTCTCAGAGAACTGCCATATGAAGGGAGGCTAGACAAATTAAATCTACCAAGTTTAAAAGAGAGGAGAGAGAGGGGAGACATGATAATGATGTACAAATGCACCCGGGGGCTGGAGAGGCTGGATAGGGAGGATATGTTAATTATGGATACAGGAATAACTAGAGGCCACAGCTACAAAGTAAAAAGACCTACCTGCAAGAACAATATCAGGAAGTTTAGCTTCCCCTATAGATGTATTGACAAATGGAATGGGCTGGAGGAGGAGGTGGTAGGGGCAAGGAACATCCATATTTTCAAGAAAAAATTGGATAAAAAGTAGACTGAGAGACGGGACAACACGAGCTTAGCTCAACTCCTGTAAACTACAATTAGGTAAATACACCCCTAGGCCCTCGGAGGCCTAGGCTTCCCCGGCCCCGCCACTGTCACTGGCCCCGTCCCCGTCCCCGGATAAACCCATAGATTTCCCGATCGCAGTAGTGCCTTCACCAGTTTATTCTTCCTAGGTATTTTGAAGTTGTTGAAGGGTGTAGGAAGGCGGTTGTTACACAATAAATGGGTCAAGTCTCAGCGCACGGACACTTAAGGATAATGGGACTGAGAAGGAAGCGTACGTGTGGTTGTGTGTGTGTGTGTATTTACCTAATTGTATTTTACCTAATTGTAGTTTACAGGAGTTGAGCTAAGCTCGTGTTGTCCCGTCTCTCAGTCTACTTTCATCCAATTTTTTCTTAAAAATATGGATGTTCCTTGCCCCTACCACCTCCTCCTCCAGCCCATTCCATTTGTCAATACATCTATAGGGGAAGCTAAACTTCCTGATATCGTTCTTGCAGGTAGGTCTTTTTACTTTGTAGCTGTGGCCTCTAGTTATTCCTGTATCCATGATTAATATATCCTCCCTATCCAGCCTTTCCAGCCCTCGGGTGCATTTGTAGTACAAAGGAGTACAAAGTACAAAGGAAATCAAGCAACAACAGATCCAGTGACCCTTCTAGGTTGCTTGTCCTCCAAAACACTGAGGATCAAGTGTCCAAACAGTGGTTTAGAGTGGGTAAGGGAACATTGGAAAGGGAATTACTGCCCTGGAACTAATGTCCGTGGCAGGATTAGGAAGTTAGTAGGGGACAGATGGGTTAGTAACTGAGGGGGGGATAAAATAAAGTTATTCATTTACAAACGCAGTCAGTCGCGGGTTTGATGCGAGATATTTGTCTAGGCGGAGTTTAAATGAATCAACGGTGATGCAGTCTATAACGTTTCGGGGAAGCCCATTCCACAAGTTGACAACTCGATTGAAGAAGAAATTCTTAGATTCGTGCGAGTTAAAAGATTTACCAATAATTTTGCAACCGTTTCCCCGCGTGTAATTAGATTGGTCGATAGTGAAGTACTTACTACAGTTCATATTGTCGATGCCTTTGATGATTTTGAACACTTGAATTAAGTCGCCTCTTAATCTGCGCTGGGTTAAAGGAAATAGATTTAATTCTCTAAGACGCTCTTCGTATGGTTTGTTCTTTAGGCTAGGTATCATTTTGGTAACTCTACGTTGAACTCGTTCTAGCTTGTTTATATCTTTTTGGTAATAAGGGCACCAGGATTGAACGCAGTATTCCAGAAGAGGGCGGACTAAGGAATTGTAAAGGGTTAGGATAACTTCTTTGGATTTATGCTCAAATGACCTGCCTATAAAGCCAATTATTTTGTTTGCCTTCTTAACAACTTCTGAACATTGTTGACTCGGTTTTAGGTTACTCGATATTGTTACTCCCAGATCGGTTTCTCTGTTTACATTCTTAAGCTGAGTGCCATTCATCGAATAGTTTGCTTTCTCATTTAGGTATCCGATATGTAGTACTTTACATTTATCCGCATTGAAACTCATTTGCCAAATTTGGGCCCAACATGACAATTTATCTAGATTGTGTTGCATATCGTCAACTTGTTCTTTCGAGAGTACGCTATTTGCAATTTTTGTATCGTCAGCAAATTTTGAGATTGTACAGGTGAGACCCTCATCTATGTCGTTGATGTAAATTAGAAAGAGAATTGGTCCTAGTACCGATCCCTGGGGTACCCCGCTACTTACATTGGTCCATTTTGATGCCTTACCGTTTATGACTACTCTTTGCTTTCTGTCGCTGAGCCAATTTTCTATCCATTTCAACACACCGTCTTGTATTCCATGCGCTTTTAGTTTTAGCAGTAAACGTTTGTGGGGAACTTTGTCAAAGGCCTTTTGAAAATCAAGGTATATAATATCTACAGCTTTACTCTCATCGTAGAGGTTGAGGATATCGTGGAAGAAGTCTAAGAGGTTTGTTAAACAGGAACGTTTTTTACGAATAAAACATTGTACATCATTATCATGTCTCTCCTCTCTTTTAGACTCGGTAAATTTAATTTGTCTAGCCTCCTTTCATATGGCAGTTCTCTAAGACTTGGAACCAATCTAGTAACTGCTCTCTGGATTCTTTCTAACTTGTAAATATGCTTCTTAAGATGCGGGGACCACACCACTGCTGCATACTCCAATCTTGGTCTAATCATACTTTTTATAATCTTCGCTAACATGTTCTCATCGAAGTAGTTCAGAGCAACTTTCATATTCCCGGCCATTGCATACATTCCGCTAAAGAGCTTGTTTTTTTCCTATGTGATTGAGGGAGGCAAAAGGCATAACTGCCTATAACGAGTGCCTCCCCCATAGTTGAAAGAGTGACAGGGCCAAAATCAAGGGACGTTCGAGCCAAAATGCCTGGACACACGGAGTTTGAAGCAATTTAAGTCATAGGAAGAGGGAAAGACTGATTCTGGGAGAGAGTTCCAGAGCTCAGCTGTTGAGTAGAAGAAAGTTTGAGAGTAACGTTTCACTCTTGGGTTGGAGAGTTGCACAGAGTACGGGTGGGATTGAGTTGCAAGACGGGTACCACGTGCCCTACGTAAAGGAGGTGGTATGCACTGGGATAGCTCTGAGGAACACTGATTATTATAGTAGCGATAGAATAGCGAGAGAGATGCAACATTGCGGCGGAGAGAGAGAGATTGCAGAGAGTTGGTGAGTGGACGGGAGTTAATGATACGAAAGGCCTTCCTTTCAACTTTGTCTAGGAGAGCGGTGTGAGAGGAACCTCCCCACACATGTGAACAATACTCAATACAAGGGCGCACTATGCCCCTGTACAGAGCAAGAAGCTGTGCAGGGGAAAAGAACCCCCTAAGGCGGTTGAGCACACCCAGCTTCTGGGAGGCTGCCTTAGCAAGACTGGTAATATGGTCCTTCCAAATGAGAGCAGAAGAAAAAGAGACACCAAGAATATTGAGAGAAGATGAAGGGTTGATTTTTGTATTGTTGAAGAATAAGGGATAGTCCGCTGGGAGATCCTGACGGGTAGATAAATGGAGAAATTGGGTTTCTCTGGCGACAAGTTATCTTGTATAATCAACCCTAAATCCCTTTCTTTTTCTGCCTTGCTAATTATATTATCTCCCATCCTGTACTCCCAATTTGGTCTATTCACACTTCTTCCCATATTTAACACATGACATTTACTTATATTAAATTTCATTTTCCACTTGGTGCTCCATTCGTATATTTTATCTAAATCTCCTTGCAGCTCCTCACAACTACTTATATTTGTTATTTGTCTCATAATTTTTACGTCATCTGCAAACATTGAAATGTAGGAGTTCATGTCTATCGGCAGGTCAGTCACGTACATAAGGAACATAAGAGGTGCCAACACAGATCCCTGTGGCACACCACTCAACTTTCCGCCACGATGAGTAAGTTCCTCTAATGTTGGTCCTCATTTCTCTATCTGTTAAATAGCTCTCCATCCATTTCAGCAAACTCCCCCTGACACATCCTATCGTCTCAAGCTAAGATAACAATCTCTTATGTGGTACCTTATCGAATGCTTTGGAAAGGTCTAAGTAGACGCAGTCCACCCATCCGCCTCTTTCTTGCAGTACATCTATCACCCTACTGTAGTAACATAGCAGACTGGTAACACAAGATGTCCCTTCTCTGAATCCAAATTGCTTTGCATTATTATCTTCTTTCTCTCCAACATTTTCATCCATCTCTTCCTAATTAGCTTTTCACAAATCTTGCATACAATACTAGTAAGTGAAACTGGTCTATAATTTAAAGGGTCCTCAGGGTTTCCATTCTTGTATATCGGAATGATATTAGCTCTTTTCCATTCAACAGGAGCCTGTCCTTTATCTAAGGAAGCTTGAATTATGTCCCTCACTGGCTCCACTAATTGCTTTGCACACTCCTTTAAAACCCAGGCAGACACTTCATCCGGTCCCATAGCTTTCCTTACTTCAAGTCCTCTCATCGCAGATAACAGCTCATCTCTAGTTATTTCAATCTTGCTAAGACCACTCTCCAGTACTCCCGCCTGTGGTTCGTCAAAACTTTCCTCTCTAGTAAAAACCGACCCAAATTTGTTATTCATTACCTCGCACATGTCCGATACATTTTCATACGTCCTAGCATCTACTCTTAATTTAGTAATTTGATTCTTTACCTTCAACTTACTGTTTATATATTTATAAAACAATTTAGAGTCACTTTCACATTTACAGTTTTACTATGTTCTTCTCATAGTTTATTTTAACTTGCCTAACCCTTAATTAGCGGCGAGCAACATAAGTCGAGTTAAATAAAGCTGGACTATGTGGCGGCGCTCGACATAACTCGAGTGGCAATTTCAGCACGTAATGTGGCTGAGAGAGAGAGACAAGTGGTGGCAGGAGACTAGCGAGCGTATGACTGCTCCAGACCACCGCGGCGAACCTACTGACACAAATCTCAGCTCCCTCCTCCCTCTCTCACTCGCTACATACTCAATTATGTACTGAAAGTACCGAATTACCTGCTTTTTGCACTCGCGTTGCATGGTTATTGCAAGAAAACTATCCATCATACAAGGATCGTTATGGTGTCATTCGAAAGCTCTGTTTATGCCCTTTCAGGGATAGGTACTTGTTTTACGTTCTGGGTCTTATTTGGGCATGAAAATGATCACGTAAACAGCCCTATTTTGGCTAAAAACACCCCGCTGTGCGGTACACATAAATAAACCGCATAGGCCGCTCGTAAGGTGCTAATTATGTTAACATATCTATTCCTCTCCTGTTTATATTTATTCCGATTACTCTCAGTGTTCCTTCTTCTTAATCTAGCCCAAGCTGCATCACGCCTATCCAGAGCGCTTTTGCATTTCAAATTAAACCATTCTTTCTGCTTAGTAAAATTTCCAGTTTTGTATCTTGGGACAAACAGATTGGTTCCTTCTCTATAAATTTCGAGGAACCTACTATATTTACCTTGTACATCTTGTTCCTTCAAAATAAGATCCCAATCTACTCCCTCTAAATATCTTTTCAAGGATACGTAATCAGCTTTACTATAATTTAGTCTGTTATTTATATAGCTATTGTCTAATCTATTGGCATTACTCGAGATCAACTTCCATTTCAGTAATAGGTGATCACTTTTGCCTACAGGACATATAGTTTATATCACTAATTTCGTGAGGATCTTTTTTTTTTTTAAATCAGATCGAGTTTAGAAGGTTCGTTATTACCCCTCATTCTAGTATTCTCCTTCACATGTTGTGCAAGTACATTATCCGTAACCAACTCTAATAGCCGACTTCCCCAAGATCTCTGATTTGGCCCTGCATCTCCCGATTCCCAATTAACCTCACCACAGTTGAAATCTCCCACCAAGATCAATCTATTCTTTCTTAACCCGTGGAGCCCCGGCTAGTTTTGTAATGTTTGTTCACCAGAACCCGGCCGGTTTTCAAAAAATTGTTTTATTCCAGAAACAATAGCGAATGGGTTAGGAATGAAGGAAAAACCGCTCAAAAAGCTTAAAAAATGGTCCTACAGAGCCCCCGAAAACGTATTTTACAAGAGTAAAAAATTGAAGGCAATTACCCCCCAAAAAAACAGGTTATTGCGCGCTCACGTGCACGCATGTGGACTTTGAGAGTTTTCAACCATCGACACGGTTGCGTGGGATACGTACACAGTTCCCATACAAATCTGAGCCCTCTTGAGTGGCTACACCTGAGGTTACGGTCGGCGCAATTAGGGTGACGCGTCAGGCGCGTCACTGGGGCTGTGCGTTACATACATCGCCGACGTGTCAGACGCGTCGCTGGGGCTGTACGGGTTAAAAGGAATCTTCTCAATGACTGAATCATATCCTCGACCATCTCCTCAAACTCTAACTCCCTCCATGCCCTGGTCTTTGGTGGCATGTAAACTACTACTATGTCTAGCTTTTTTACTTCTATATCATTGAGTTCAACTGCCATTATTTCTGCCTTGTCATTATTTAACTCCACTTGCTTTGCTGTCATAGGGTTCTTAACTAATACTGCCACTCCACCTCCCCTTTTTCCCTTTCTATCATATCTCCATATATTATATCCTTCACTATATTGCTGTCAAAGTCCTGGTTCAGCTTTGTCTCCGTCAAACAGACTATCTGTGGTTGATCCTTTCTTAATATAACATCCAACTCTACCTTTTTACTGTTTATTCCATCTATATTAGTGTAGTAGCACAGTATATTGGAATCCTCCTCCTTGTTTCTCTTCCCTCTCTGCCTCCTATTAGGTTCACCTCCTCCATCCCTTCCCTGACCTACCTCCACATTCCCCGCTAGTTCTATTCTCCTCCCCCCCCCCCCCCTTCCACAATCTCCCGCTCCTCCCTCACCATCTCTCTGTCTTCGGTTTGATCCACTACCTGACTCACTGTCTCTATCTCCTGCTCCTCCCTCATCTATTTGTCCTCGATTTGATCCACTACCTGACTCACTGTCTCCTTATTCATTTCTCCTCGTATTTTTCGTTCTTTCTGACTGAGTGTGTGTGTACTCACCTAATTGTAGTATACAGAATTTGAGCCTAAGCTCGTGTTGTCCTGTCTCTCTCTCTACATTTATCCAATTTTACTTTAAAAGTTTGGATATTTCTTGCTCCCACCACCTCCCCATCCAACTTATTCCAACAATCAATGCTTCTATACGTGAAGCTGAACTTTCTTACATCAGACTTACATACAACTTACATTCATGACCCCTGGTTCTAACCCTCGTCCCTCACCACAAAATCTCCCTTATCGATCTCCTCAAAACCTTTCACACACTTAAACATCATGATCATGTCACCTCTCTCTCTCCTCTCCCTCAGCATTGGCAGCTTTAGCCTCTCCAATCTCTCCTCATATGGCAGGTCTCTAAGGCTAGCTATCATCTTAGTGGCAACTCTCTGAACTCTTTCCATTTTTTTATTATGTTTTATAAGGTGTGGAGACCACACCACTGCTGCATACTCCAGTCTTGGTCGTATTATTGTCCCTATTATTTTTGCTAACATCTCTTCATCTAAATAATTCAGAGCTATTCTCATGTTAGTCAACACTGCATAGGTTTCACCAGTTATTTTATTTATATGCTGTTCAGGTGACAAGCTATCTGCCATAACTACCCCTAGGTCTTTTTCTTTCCCAGCTTTACTAATTGTTTCATCTCCTATTTTATATTCCCAAGAAGGTCTATATTTATTTTTTCCCATCTCAAAAACATGACACTTACTAGTGTTGAATTCCATTTTCCAAGTTTGACTCCACTCATATAATTTATCTAGGTCTCTCTGTAATTCTTCACAACTACTCCTACTTGTAATATGCTTCATTAATTTTGCATCATCAGCAAACATAGATATATATGAGCCTATTCTCATGTGAAGGTCGTTGATGAAAACCAAAAACATGATTGGGGCCAACACCGATCCTTGAGGCACTCCGCTTTTTGCCCTTTTCCACGAAGAGAACTTTCCTTTTATTACTGTTCGCATTTCCCTCCCAATTAAATAGTTTTCCATCCACTTTAATAATACTCCCTCAACCCGCCCCACAGTCCTGAGCTTCCACAACAATCTCTTATGAGGCACCTTATCAAATGCCTTCTTGAAATCTAAGTAAATACAATCTACCCACCCCTCCCTCCCTTGTACAATGTCAATTACCCTATCATAGTAACTCAACAAATTTGTGGTACACGAATGACCTTTTCTGAACCCGAACTGCTTGCTTGAAATTATTTCCCTCTCCTCCAACATACCCACCCATCTTTTTCTAATAATCTTTTCACAAAGCTTGCATATAACACTCGTTAAGGATACAGGTCGTGTGTGTGTGTGTGCTTCCTTCTCAGTCCCAATATCCTTAAGTGTCCGTGCGCTGAGACTTGACCCATTTATTGTGTAACAACCGCCTTCCTACACCCTTCAACAACTTCAAAATGCCTAGGAAGAATAAATTGGTGAAGGCACTACTGCGATCGGGAAATCTATGGGTTTATCCGGGGACGGGGACGGGGCCAGTGACAGTGGCGGGGCCGGGGAAGCCTAGGCCTAGGCCTAGGCTATATGAACTCGCCCTGTCGCGGGGGTCTGCCTCGGAGCCCCCACTCTTCTCACCTACTTATAGCATTTAATTTTAATGTAAGGAATGACTTGTTTATGTTTCTACTATTGTGTATGCTTGGTTGTCCAATTAGTATTGATTTTGATAAAATATTACCGTCAAATGTGTGTGGAAATTTTCTTAGTTTCTTACAGTAGATCCTCTGGAAAAAGGCAAACTATGCCTGTGTATCCAGCTCAGTACCAGTACTTGCACTGCTGCGGTCGTTCACGGTGTTGGCGGCGGCGGTAGCAGACGCAACATTTTTACTATTCTGTATTTTTGTTTTATAATCAAACTTCAAATCTTGTCTTCCCCATGCTTTATCAAGATTACTTTCAAACTCCCTTATTGATTCGGAATCGACTACATACTGGGGCAGTGCGTTCCACTCATTTACCACTCTATCACAAAATGAGTTCTTCGCCTTCTCAAGCCTATTTCTTTCTTTGTAAATTTGAAATGCGGGCTGCCGCCCATATGTATTTTTCTCCATAAGTTATGTTATCCCCAATGCGCGAATTCCCAATACACGTCGTGTAATGCCGCCCATATAGGTGCGGATTGTGGGGACTGACTGTATAAGTATTGTTGCAATATATTTCTCTCATTATGTGAAAGCAAACCAAATACAGTTGACCCCAACTTAAGAACGTCCATGCAGCAAAATTTCAGTTCTATGAAAATCTCAAATTCCTACCATTTGCTCACTTTACATATAAAAAAATAATATAAACAAACTTTTTACCGAATGCTAGCCTAGTCCCAAACCTTCTAAACACCCAAACAACTTAACTTGTAGTGAGGAAACTTTTAAACATTGTTATTAGTTCAAAATTATGATAGATTCTACTGTGTTTACCACTCACAAGTCGCCTCATGCACTCGAGTGAGTTTCGTGCACAGTGTTTTCCCCATTTTAGCATGAACATATTTAATTGAATAACACATAAGAGCTGCCAATTTAATTGCTATTTTTGAACTACTACTACTACTACTACTATTTTTGAACCTTTTCCATATTTTTGTCATGTACAGTATATGCTATAGCAGCATTAATTTATGGTTGCGAAAAATACCTCAATTGGATAGGCCTAGCCTAACCTCAGTCATTTCGCCTACCCACTTCACTATCGACCGTGGAATTCGTGATTCATTATTTTTTCCTAGATCTACCCATTTCATCACTAATCTGATTTTTTTTCTCCGTAAGTTTGTAATTTTTATGCGTATGGTATCATCAACTAGTTATTTCGAAAGACAAAATATTTAGCCTAACCTAAGTTCCCTAACTGATATTTCGCTTACAAGCCTGCTCTGGGATTTTTTTTTTTTTTTTTTTTTTCATTATCTGCAAATTTAATGGCTAATCAAGAACTCTTATCATAGCTTAAGATTGTATTCATTAACCCTTAATTAGCGGGTCCCGCCTTAAGTCGGATAGAGAACCGAGGACAAAAGAGCGGGTCCCGCCTTAAGTCGCATGTTATTTTGAGCACATAATCGGCTCTGAGAGAGAGTCCACGGCAGGACCGCGGGCGGGCTCTGACCGTTCAGCGTGGGCATAGTCCCGCCACTGACACCACCACCACATGTCTACACCTCCCTGGTCCCGCGATACACGGTAAAAACTGAGGAAATTACTGTATTTTAGGGTTTTTCCCTTCGTATTGCAACATAGTTTACTCGATTTAGTCAACTTTAAAAAGACATTAGCCTAACCTAACCTATCCTAGTATTATGGGGGGATTAAAACTACTGTACAGTATAACAAAATTGATGGGATAAAGTCTATGGTGTTTACTCTGCAATCTTCAGCTTTGGCTGTCGATAACAGGAAAGTACCAATACAAATTTACTGACTTTTTGTAGGTGAAGCTCCACTCTGATTGGCTACTAAACATCGGGGAGGACTCGGAGGAGCCTCCAAGGAGGCTAGAATGTAAACATAGTGTCCTGGACTGGCAGTACAAAAATAACTGATAATGTTATAGGAGAGTGAAAATCAAATTGACAAAATAAGAAAAGTAGCACTTATCCGCACATCACTAAGGTCCCCTGAGTAAGGTATGAGCGAAAAAATAATAATTCCATGAGACAGGAATCCCGTAATCGAGGAGTAGTTGTTCTGCAGAATACCCCGAAAATCTTCAGAATAATGCAAGTCTCTTGAATAACTATAAAATCTGGCTCGAATCTCCAGATTATCACCAGCATTTGTGTCGCTAGATGTAAATATTTGCCGCTATACAATAGTAAAAACCTCTAGGTCTAGCAAAAAAGTAGCAAAATTTACAACACTCCTGCTTGCTTACGATCGCATGACTGTCTTATGAGTTTCATTGGCCAATTGGATGTTATATTGCAGATGTGGTTATAACTAATCTGCAATATAATATAAAATACTCATATATTGATTCGGTTTGAGCAAAAGGGTGGGTAATATAGGTGGAACCAAACTAATTAATCCCATAAAGCAGTCCTTTCGCCCAACGTAATTTCACTCTGCGTACGGTATTTTCGGAACGGAACCTGTTCGCTAACCGAGGGTCTACTGTACTACGAAAGTTGAGACTACCCGAACGAAATAATGTGAAACTCATAGTATTTCGCTCACTAGATTCAAGATTAAAATGTGGAGGAAGTCTCTTAATGCTTGTAATACTTTTTAAACCAACAATACTGGGATAAAAGTATCTCATATAATTAAAACCAATAGTTAAAAGTAATATTCAAACCAAAAGTGTCAATAAATCACGTAAATAAAATATATAACTGATTTTTTGTTCACATTAAATTCTCTATGTGGTACAACAGTCTGCCTGAAAAACAAAGCGGTCTCCAGTATATTTGGGAGAAAGCTTCCATATAAACGCCTGTGCAGTAATCTGGAGACAACCCTCCAAGCAAACTGCACATTTAAACAATAAGAAGAAGCTTGAATACTCGAGAACAGCTTGTAATTTGTATAGACAGACGATGAATTTTCACTTTTATAATATATAATAACCCATAGGGACACCCATATATAAACAGAAGAGGGAAAGGCAAGTGTTAAAAGACAAAGGTGGATATAAAATCAAAGAGATACAACTCCCCTCATATCCCGACAATGACTGACATGGTCGCTGAATATCCTCCGGGCCTGGGAATGCAACATGTGCGCCACGAAGACAGTTGTTGTTGTTGTTGTTGTTGTTCCCTAAGCTGCCTGGCCGAACAGCCCCGAGTCCCTGAGAAAGGCCATGGCCACGATCGGGCTTTCCCACAGAGCTCTCATTGAGTGTAGATTGTGTTGTTGGCGTAAGTGGTTGTGTGAAATGCAGTCTTCTATGATGTGTTTAATGGTATGGGGTGCTGTGTTACATCCCGGGCAGGCGTCGACAACGGAGTCATCCAGTCTCTTCTGATAGCTCAGGAGAGCTGGATGGTGTCCGCATCTCAGCCTGGCCAGGTGGACTCTGTCCTCGCGAGGAAGGGAGGATTCGGAAGGATGGATTTCGGGAGGTCGTGCATGCAGCTTGTGTTGTCTGTGAGTGAGTGGATGGATCGGTGAGAGATATGAGTATGGATGTGCTTCTGGATGTTGGTTCGGGGTGGGCAGGGAGGGAGAGAGGACAATAATTGTGTGTGATACCGTGTGCTGGGTGTTGTTTTGATATTTCTTGGTGTCTGTGGGTGTGTTGCCATGTAGTTTAGTGGGTGGTCTTGGTTCGTGGAGGCTGCTGCTAGGAATTGAGTGCCTCTCATGTCCAGATGGTCTTTGACTTTGAGGATTTTGGTTTCTTGATGTAGGTGATCTGTGGGTGCAGTAGCAGTGCAGCCTGTAATGATCTTCAGGGCTTTGTTTTGAATAGTCTGTAAGGTCTTATGATGTGTTTCAGCTAGGTTAGAAGCCCAGGCTGGGCTTGCGTATTCCATCACTGATCTTATGTATTGTTTATATACTGTGGTGGTAGTTTCTTTGTTGTGTCCAAATTTTGTGTGAGCAAGTGACCTGAGGGCGTTAAGTCTGGGTGTCAGTTTCTTTTTAATGTTTGTGGTGTGCTGTTTGAATGTCATATGAGTATCATATGTTACTCCTAGGATTTTGGGTGTGTGTGTATGTGTTAGGGGTGTGTTGTTTATGGTGAGTTGAGGGATGTATTCGTGTTCTCCTGTCCAACTTGTGAGCAGGGTTGCGGTGGATTTGGCTGGGGCTAGATTAAGTCTGTTTGTAGTGCACCAGCCATGTAGTGTGTTGAGATAGGGTTGAAGGAGATCTGTTGCTCTTTTTGGGTCATGGTGTGTGCATGTGAGTGTTATGTCATCTGCATAGGAGGCTAAGTTTATTTGGGGCGTATTGGGTGTAGTTATATCGTGCATGTACAGATTGAAGAGTGCGGGCGATAGGACGGATCCTTGTGGGACTCCGTTTGGAAAGTTTCTGATTTTAGATGACTGACCGGCAAAAGATACGTGTCCACGAAGACAGTTATATCAGGAGGCAGAACTTGCTGTTATCTAGCAAATGACGAAGACTAGAACAGTTTACACCAAGTGGTTTTCGTTCGAGGTGAACAAAAAAGTTGTTTTGGCCCCGTGACCACTTTTCCTTTGATTGCGCGGCGGACATACAAGTGGCTAGGCTAAAGCTTGTTTGACATATTCATTTCTCTGCAAAGAAATGGCCAACATAGGTTAGTTATAGACCAGGAGGCAGTGTCAATGTTATCTTGTGAATTGTGAAGACTAGAACTCTTTACTGTACACAAAGTCCTCAAAGTCAAAAACCATCTGGTCATGAGAGGCACTCACTTCCTGGCAGCAGCCTCCACGAACCAAAACCACCCACTACACTACATGGCAACACACCCAGACACCAAGAAATATCAAAACAGCACCCAGCACACGGTATCACACACAAATACTGTCTTCTCTCCCTCCCTGCCCACCCCAAACCAGCTTCCAGAAGCACATTCATACTCATATCTCTCACCGTTCCATCCAATCACTCATAGGCAACACACAGCTGCAGGCACGACCTCCCGAAATCCATCCTTCTGAATCCTCCCTTCCTCGCGAGGACAGAGTCTACCTGGCCAGGCTGAGATGTGGACACCATCCAGCTCTACTGAGCTATCAGCATACTGGATGACTCAGTCGTCGACACCTGCCCGGGATGTAACACAGCACCCCATACCATTAAACACATCATAGAAGACTGCATTTCACACAACCACTTCGCCAACAACACAATCTATACTCATCGAGAGCTCTGTGGGAAAGCCCGATTGTGGCCATGGCCTTCCTTAAGGACTCGGGTGTTCGGCCAGGTAGTTTAGGGAACAACAACAATAACAACTGTACACACTCAGGTGTTGTGAGGCAACAAGTTACTAAGCCACTAGCTACCAAAGTCAATAAAATATGACCCGTTCATATGGTTGCTAGACTACTCGGCCCACGGGACAGCTCGGCCAACGGCGAGACAGATCGGCCCAGTAAAACCGTAAACCAGTAAAGTCCTACAACTGATCATTCAAATCCAGAAAGTACCGTTCTAGAAATGGCTAACAACAAATGATTTGGTAGGTCAATAATATTAATGAGAATACTAATGGATGACTTAGAGGATAAATGTTTCCTAGAACGAATAAATAAAAAAGGGACATATACTGTAGGTAGGATCAGGAATGAAAATATATGATTGTCTTCTATCATCATCATGTTAACCCCTTGAGGATCATGACGCACTTTACAGTGTATTTTGTCTATTATGAGGTAATTTTATTTAGATTAGTAAGGTTATATTTAAGTGAGAAAGTAAAGGGAGTAATAAGTGAGGAGAAAGATGAGTGGACAAGGGTGGGGAATGCTAAGGTGGATGCATTGGAAGAAATCATGAAGGAGCAGGTGGAAGAGAGAGAAAAAGAGAAAAGAGAGTTTGAGAAGAATGTAGTGCAGGTTTTGAAGAGCAAGGAAAGGGTAGTGAGGGAAACAGCAGAGACCAAAAAGGAGCCGACCAAACGCACCACTGAGGTGGTAGATGGTGGAAAGAAAAAAACTGCCTGGGACCATCAGGTCCTGGTAGTGAAGCCAAAAGACCGATCCTCCGAGCCAGTAAGCCCACCAGATACAAAGGCAATCGAGACTGCTCTGGCTTCGGTTCCGGTTAACAAGTTAACTAGAACTGAGTCAGGTGTACTGGTGGTACGACTTCCATCCAAGAAAGCCAAAGAAGATGCAGGAAGGGCCATCAATCAGTGTTTGGGGGTGGACAGTGCCTTCAGTGTCTCCGAACCAAAGAAGATGATGCCAAAAATGACTCTGGTAGGCATTGCTAATGACGCTGAGGATAATGAGATCATTCCCAGCATCCTCAACAAGAACCCAAGAATAAAGTCCCTGGTCGACGATGGCTTAGCTATGAATTTGCTATTCACTAAGCAAAAGAGTGATGCACACACTAAGATTGCGGTAGTAAAAATGTCACCTGAAATACGCTCTTCCATTGTGGATGATGGCAATTTTGTGTATGTTGGACTTGTGAGATGTCGTGCATACGATCGCTTCTGGGTAACACAATGTTACCATTGCCAGGGCTTTGGTCATACCAGTGACAGGTGTTATCGGAAAAATGAGGATCCAAAATGCAACTTCTGTGCCGGGACTCATAACTCAAAAGACTGCACCAACAAGACTTCCCCCAAATGTATAAATTGTATGAGCTCCACATCAGTTACGGAGCCGCCACATCATTTCGCCTCAAGTAGAAATTGTCCTTTAATGACAGCTCAGAGAAATAAAGTTATTGAGAACACCAATTTTGTAGGTTAAAAAAACTGAAAAATGCACATGGGAGCCGGTTGAAACTGGGTCTGTTGAATGTTCGTTCCTTGCGTAACAAAATGGATCATATTTGCGAGATCTTGGATGAACGTAACCTTGATGTATTATGTCTCACTGAGACCTGGTTGTTCGAGTCAGATCTGAATATTATCCAGGCGGCATTGCCTAAAACCCATTCCATAATAAATGTTCCTAGGCCTAGGGGAGATCATCCGGGTGGTGGAGTGGCAGTTGTCTACTCCACATCTCTGGTGAATATCTTGCAAATAAGCCATAACCCAGCCCCTCTTTATTATGAACTGTTGGAAGTGGAAATAAAACTCCATCAACAAATTCTAAGAATGGCAGTTGTCTATAGGCCTGGACATCGTGGCACAGATAGGGGTTTTATGGAAGAGTTTGGGCAGTTTCTCGAGGAATTTTCTGCTAAAACCGGAAGACTTGATATGTGGAGATTTTAATTACTGGGTTGACAGCCCTCATCTGAAGCCATTCTCTCCTGAGTTCCTTGAGTTGACTGATCAGAACAATTTTGTAAACCATGTGTCCCACCCAACTCATATCTTAGGACACACCCTTGACTTGGTTTTCTCTCCTGTGGGTTGTGGTGGTGTTCTGGATGTTGATGTTGAGAATGCTGACCCTAATACCTCTGATCATGCTTTGATTACTTTCAGCTTTGATTTCCCTAAGCCACTCACACATGAAAAAGTAATCAGATTTAGAAATTATAAAAATGCAGACCTAAATTTGGCTAGCAGTGAAGTAAAACAGTACTTGGGAAGTATTGATACTTCCAACCTTACTTTAGATGAGCTGGTGGAGGTACATGGAAATGCACTTAAATTAGTGTTCGATCATCACTGTCCAGAAGTAGAGAAGAAAATCATAGTACGAGATGATTCGCCCTGGTATAGCACTCGAGTTAAATTTCTTAGAAGAGCGCGTAGAAGAGCTGAACGTGAATGGCGGAAAAATAAAACAGACTCTACATGGTTGCAATATCTGTCAGCCAGAAGAGCTGTGGTCCACAAAATCAAAGATGAAAAGAAAGTGTATTATCAGGGAAAAGTTGACTCGTGTGGTAACGACCAGAGGAGGTTGGCTTCAATTGTAAACAGTTTACTTGGAAAAACAAGAGTCAGCTTAAGACCTTCTGTACCTGATGCCGAGTTGGCTGCCAACTTTGTGGCATTTTTTGCTGGCAAGATAACTCGCATAAGACAGGAACTGGATGATGCTTCTGTTGGTGAAGAACTTTCAGTTGTACTCCAACCCCGACACATTCCTAATAATGTCCTCTCATCCTTTCACTCAGTAGAGGTGGACATGATCTCGTCCTACATAAGAAACCTCAATAAAACATTTTGCCCGTTGGATCCCATAAATGTTTCCAAGCTACCAAGAGTCTATGATCACACTGTTGAGTTTATTTCCAAAATAATGAATAAGTGTTTCTCTGAAGGTAGCTTCCCACATTCTGAAAAGCATGCACTACTCCGACCTACTCTAAAGAAACCTGGACTTGATGTTGAGAACATGTTGAACTATCGTCCTGTCTCCAACCTGTCCTTCATATCAAAGATATTAGAGCGTGCAATACTTGACCAATTACAACCACTACTTCAGCAGAATGAAACTATCCCAATTTTTCAGTCTGCTTACCGACAGCATCATTTAACTGAAACAGCATTGATTAGAGTACATAATGATCTAGTTGAGAACATTTGCAATGGTGTGGCCTCACTATTGGTCTTGCTTGATCTCTCTGCGGCTTTTGACACAGTGGATCACGAGTTGTTATTGAGTGATCTTTATGATTGTGGTGTGCGTGACTCCGCTCTCTTGCTTCTTGGGTCGTACTTGTCAGGTAGATCCCAGAGTGTGATGGTAAATCAAGTGGTCTCGGACTCGACACCCCTGCAGTATGGTGTTCCGCAGGGATCAGTTTTAGGTCCTATCCTATTTATAATTTATATTAGCAGTTTGTCTCTTCTGCTTTGTGCACATAATGTCACCTTTCACTTTTATGCAGATGACACCCAGATTTATGTGAGAATCACAAATATAGTTGATATACGGAGTAAGATGGAATTGTTGATGTCTGATATCAAGAAGTGGATGAGAGCGAGAAAACTTAAACTAAATGATGGTAAAACTGATATTCTCATCATCCGAGGAAATAGAAGAGCTGATGATATAGTAGGTGCCCTCTCCATCAATGTGGGTGGATCTCAGCTGCGACCGGCCAACTCTGTTCGAAATCTGGGTGTATATGTGAACTCCCGATTAGATTTCAAAGAGCATGTAAACCAGATAGTTAAAAGTTGTTACTTGCACATCAGAAATCTCTATTTGGTGAAGCCGTTTATAACCAGACGTTGCCTCCTGACGTTGGTTCACTCATTGGTCTTCTCTCGTGTTGATTATTGCAATGCCCTGTTGGTGGGTCTTCCAAATTATATTTTGAAGAAAGTTCAGTCTGTTCTTAACAGGGCCGCAAGACTAATTTTTGGTGTTCCACCTAGAACTCCTACTACATCTCTTCACATAGAACTGCACTGGCTGCCAGTAAGAGCAAGAATAGAATTTAAGTTGTGTTTGGTGCCTAGGTACCTTGCGGAGCTGCTCAGGCGCCCACCGGCACACCATGGTGTAGTTGTGCGTCATGACAATGACCCTTTTCGTCTTGATGAACCAAGGGCTTTCCAGCAGTCTTCTTTCTTTGAGAGGTCATTCTCCTACATGGCTCCGAGGTTGTATAACAGGTTGCCGCTGTCCATGAGACAACTGAGTTCTGTTGAATGCTTCAAGAGACAACTTAAGACTTTTCTCTTTGAGAAAAGCTATGATCTTGAGAGAGGTGTCATGACAGATGGCTATAGAGTTTAGGCTATTTTTCCACTGCTAGTGATTGTTAAATGTGTGTTGTATATAAGCCTTCTTTTGATGCATTGATTTTTGTTCTTTTTTCTTTCTCTTTTCGAGCGCTAGTGAATTCTTCGGAAAAATTGGCGTTTATGAGAAATAAGTAACATGCTTATTATTATTATATGGAAGACAGACGGTTATTCTAGACAGTCTTCAGCATTTCAACACTTACAGATCCTTCCTAAGCTGTATGATATCGTCTAATGACAGCCGGAATTAATAAAAAAGGCGACATAAACCTCAAGGGGTACCCAGCGCAGATTAAGAGGCGACTTAATTCAAGTGTTCAAAATCATCAAAGGCATCGACAATATGAACTGTAGTACTCACTCACGACCAATCTAATTACACGCGGGGAAACGGTTGCAAAATTATTGGTAAATCTTTTAACTCGCACGAATCTAAGAATTTCTTCTTCAATCGAGTTGTCAACTTGTGGAATGGGCTTCCCCGAGACGTTATAGACTGCAGCACCGTTGATTCATTTAAATTCCGCCTAGACAAATATCTCGCATCAAACCCGCGACTGACTGCGTTTGTAAATGAATAACTTTATCCTCCCCTCAGTTACTAACCCATATGTCCCCTACTAACTTCCTAGTCCTGCCACGTTAGTGGCAGGGCAGTAGTTCCCTTTCCAATGTTCCCTTACCCACTCTAAACCACTGTTTGGACACTTGATCCTCAGTGTTTTGGAGGACAAGCAACCTAGAAGGGTCACTAGATCTGTTGTTGCTTGATTTCCTTTGTACTCCTTTGTAATGTCACGTGTTAATGATCACTCCATATTTCGCTACTCTATTTGCAAAGTAACTGATTTCTATAAAAATGGGAAATATGCTAATCACCATCGACTGAAAATTAAAATGGTTGTGATTTTTCCCATTAATGGGCGTGTTTTAGTCTGATCGTCATTATATATATATATATATATATATAGGCCTATATATATACAGTATATATATATATATATATATATATATATATATATATATATATATATATATATATATATATTTATTAGTGGCCCCTCCATCATTGACGAACATGCCTATTACATAAGGCATCCTCTTCAAACACTAATCCGCCGTAGTTTTGAATCTACCGCGCAGAGCATTTAAAAACTGAGGAGCCTTCATCATGAGCGCACGCGACCTCACTCATGGCTTCAGTCATTATGAATTGGGTTCTCACTACGAAAAAACTTCGTAAAAAATAAAAAGAAAAAGAAAATAAGAATAACTATCTAATAAGCTTTCCATCATATCGTGGATGTACTTGTGTGGATCTCTGACCAGACGCTGATTCAGGCGTCATTCCTCCTTCTCTGCTCTGCGCTCAGCCTGCCCGGACGTACCTCCCCACGCTCCGCTAGTTCCGCATTCGTTGCGTCCCTAGTGAGTTTTTTCTCATTTGTTTACTCCAGGATGTATCGAGTAAGGTTAGGATAGGCGTAGCAGGAGTGTCCTGGGCTGGTTGCCTGCAGTGCAGTGTATTTTGGGTCGAGTGTATGGGGCATCTACTTCGGATGTACCCTCGTGGTCCCGTTGTGGACATGTGAACTTTTTCACAGTTGAGTTAGTTTGTGATGCAGGCGGCTTTCACTACGCGTTATTTATTGCTGCCTTTTATCTTTCTGATGAGGTAAGCTTTGTTTTCTGACGTTCCCAGCGTATTTTTCTTCACTTGGTGAAGTTTTTTCTGGGTCCCGAGTTAGTCTTCCCTTTGTCGGAAGTATTTGCTACGGTGGTGTGTTGGCGGTGGTTCCTGTTGTGATATTTCCAGTGTTTGTGTATATTTCAACATTTATTATGCCGTCTACCTAGGCCTAGCCAGCCGCTCGTAGCTTTGCCACATGTACTAGTGTTATTGTTTATTATTTATAAATATGCCCTACTGTGTCATGTGTATCCGGGTTTTAGTTGTGTATTGGCTAATTCCTCGGACGATAATTGTTTCCTGGTTTAGTTGTGTATTGGCTAATTCCACGGATTATTGAGTGACCTTGGGTTAGTCGTGCGTGGCTCTCCTCGTGTCTCTTGTTTGTTCAGATGGTGTCTGTTCAGGGTGGGTTTCCTTCCGGCGGGTTTTTTCTCGGTTTCACCATGAAAAAATCCCGGCCGAGAGCCGTGTTGGGCCACACGTGGTTGTTAACACTGGCTTGTTTTCCCCGGCGTTGGGGTGTCTGTGGCTCTCCAGGACTGCGTCTCTGTGGGTGCCTGGTTTCAGGCCTCCTTTGATTCCCGGCGGGATGGCTGTACCCATCTATAAAACGTTCATGCGGACATACGTTATGTAGTTTTTCTACCCGGTTTTACAAAAACCACATGAAAAACCTAGCTGTTGTTTTAGGCTTTCCTCCCCGGCGATCTTTTACAAAGAAGTGGGGACAGGAACTTATGGGGTTAACGTTTGGACATCTCACCCGGCGGGTGTACCTGGGTAGGGTGGGATGAACGACTTATGTCTTTCAGTTAGTTAACCAATCCATTTTAAGTGATACTATGTGTATCGCCGCCTTTACACTTACGGCGATTGAAGGTTCAATTAGGTTAATATCGATTCTTCACCCGGTGGGTGCTCCTAGGTGGAGGAACTAAGGAATTTACAAAATTTGATTTCGATTTAACCACTTAATTTAGTGATACAATTAGGTATCGCCGCCTTCAAACTTACGGCGATCTTTTGTGACAATTCGTTAGACATCAGATCTCGTATCATCCTGCCCTGTGCTATTCTACTAAAATATTTCAAGGGCCGGCGTCTTTATGGGGGGTTGCTTTGTTACAAAATTGAATCTTGAGACAGTCACCACCACCAAGAGACTATAAGCGCCATGCTGGACCGTTATATTATATCAGAGGGTATTCTTCACTTTCTTTAACAAAAGATTTGTTTAGATATTCTGAACCCCGCCGCGTAGCGAGCTGTGTTCGTTGTGTCATTACATCTCGTTACCCGGCGGGTTATTAACACTTGTGTGCGAACATGTTGGGTTAACCTTATGAGCATTAATTCCTGGAAATTTTCTTTTTTTTCCAGAGCTGAGCTCCGGCGGACCAATACAGACCCGGCGGTAGTTTTCTCCCACCAGTCTCTGTCATGGCTACCGTGGCCCCAGTTTTTGCTTTGTGCACTACCCCTGCTTGTGCTGGTATCCCTATTTTTGCGCATACCCTTTGCATAAGGTGTGTTAAATGTCTAGACCGTTCAAGGGGTCTCTGGGTTATGCGTAATTGTTCTTTTTGCTCCCAATTAGCTGTAAAGGTCCTTTGTGATAATGATAAGACCGCGGCGGTAGCGTTGAGAGAGGTCAGGCAACAGATGTCAGCCTACACTACCATTGTTGCGCATAAATCACTTCAATGTGACAACGTCCCACTTTGGGATAGATTGCTCTCCGAACACCCTCCCCCTAAACGTTCCTCTAGAGTCACGAGTATTAAGCCGGCGGAGACTGGTCAGGGTTCTGTATCTTCTGCTGCTACACCTAAACGCCCAAGAGAGCCTACACCCCCGGTATCCGCCTCCTCGTCTCGGGCGAGATCTCGGTCTAGGTCTCCTCTTAGACACCAGTCATCTAGTCGTGCCTCTTCACCGGCGAGTAAGAAGAGTAGGACGGAAGGTTCCACCAGTGGTCACGGCGAGGAATCCTCCAGATCTAAGAATAGTTCGCGGTCACACCGTAGCCATAAATCCTCCAAAAAGGATTCACATAAACGGAAGTCCTCTCGACATTCACCAACTTCTAGTGCATCTCATCGTACCTCTACCCCAGACAGAGTTTGTGTTAAGGCCCAAGAGTCCAGTGCAGCGCCTGTCCCAAAAGAGGATTTGCCACTTAATATTTTAACCCTGGAATTGGAAAGTTCAGGGGGTTCAGTAATTGAGAATGTTTCAGACTCTCAAGAGAGCGTAGGCCAGGGCCTCGGTGTTTGGCGGTTTGCTCAACCAGGGTCTGACCACCCACGTCCGACTCAAACGAGTCACACAGTAGCCGATGTCCACAGGGACGCGGCGATCCCATCCTCTATCCCAGACTTATCTTGGCAACAAGGTACCCCTGCCTCGGCGGGGTCTTCTCAGGAGGATCAGGAGGAGAAAGACGAAGTTTCAATAATTTCGGAGATGGAAGGACAAGGGTCAGGCTCAGGCTTGGACGCCGCACAGGATACTAATGATTCACCTGTAAGTTCTTCATCAAACCAGTTTGTTACGGCACAAGAAATTAATGGGCTGCTTACTCATGCTTTATCTAAAAATTTTGGCCAACAACAGGAAAACCCCACAATGGACTTGGGGGCTCCCACGACAAGTTCTACGGTACGGCCTCTGATGACTTCGATTGATTTATCTAAGATCCCTAACCCTCCCACTCTGTTAACCTCAGGGATCACTAGGCCTGCTACGGCAGCATTGACAACTTCAAATGTCAGGGTCATAACGGATGTCAATCCACCCCCTCTAGACAAAGCGCCTCTTAGAAAGGTAGCTATGCCCTTACTTTATGGGCCAGACGAGTCATGGGTTCTTTTGAACCCCTCTAAACCAGAGCTTGCCCAACCTACCTTGTCAGGGGAACTCCCGGTACCGCGTGAGTGGGTCATCCAGGGCAATAAGTCAAAGAAATTAAGGGCCGTGGATACTTTGGGTAATGTTCTGGACGTAAACATCAAGGCTATACCTAGTTATTATCACCAAGATTATTTTGTGTATGCTTCTAAGCCTGCTTTACCCCCTGCCTCAGCTTCAAAACTATTTTCAGACTGGTCTAAGCTGGATGGGTTTAATGATATTAAGACTCTGTCAGCTCTCACTCCTGAACTAGATTTACAGACCGTCACAGACGACGCAGCTAATCCAGTTTTGAAGGTGGGACAGTTGGGACCAGGACCTTGGGTAGATTGGGAGGTAGAGGCTCAAAACTTTGCAACCATTTTCACTTCTAAATCTTCCCACCAGATCCCTCAAGATACTCATTCATGGTTCTCCATGCCGGTGGGTTCTGCCGGCGGAGTCCCGTCAGCTTTGTTTTCATTTCTAGCTGCCCCTAAGATTAATCTTTGTGAGCTGAAGGACCCATTCACTACCCCTACCCCTACTCACCTAGACAGAGAATTTAAGCTACGGGGAAAAGCTTTTCGCCTGTTCTCGCAGTACATAGTATCTCAGCAGGTGGCTAAGTCTTTACTACGGTCCACTCAGGCAATCGCAGATGCGGATGCTCGAAGATCGGTTGAGTTATCCCGGCGACTGATTCTTCAGTCGTCAATCCAATCCTTGGGTGACATACGCACCGCCTTGCTTGAGGCGGTACAAGCACGACAAGATCTTAGGATGTCGTTAGTTCGCAAGCTACCTGATCGCATTGCTAATCAGGTGGTTATGTCACCAGTGCTTACTCCCTCTTTAATGACCCCTGAAGTGTGGCGAACGGTGTTCAATATGGCACAAGCCGTTAAGCACAGTCCCACCCCTTCTAAGAAACCTGCATTTAACTTCCCCAAACCCAGGCCTACTACTAAAGCTCAGCCAGGGGGATCTAAACCTTTTCTTCCGCCTAAGTCCTCCCACTCCCCCCAGGGTCAGTACAGGCATAGACAGAGTAGGTTTTCAGGTCAGAGAGGACGCGGCCAGAATAAACCAGGTCAGGGCCAGTCTTCGGCCAACACCAGCCAGCCGGCAAAGCGTCCAGCACCACCAACCCCACCATCAAAAAACTAAAGTCTCTCTCACTCCCGGTGCCTACCTTAAGGCCGGAGGAACCGAGGGTAGTACAGCCGGCGAACCCTTGTCTGCTAACTGGGTCGTTCCGAACGTGTCACCAAGCATGGCCGTTAAACACTTGGGCACGGATGGTGGCACGCAAAGGCATCACTTGGCAGTGGCTCCGGCGACCTCGATTACGTCAGCCGACAACGGCGAATTTTGTTTCTTTAGAGGTGGAGTCACTAGCCCAGGAAATGATTGCCAAGAATGTCATCATCCCGGTCCCACCAAATTACCCTGTATTCACGTCCAAACTATTTTTGGTTCCCAAAAGGGACAGTGTTCAGATGAGGCCGGTCGTAGACCTGTCTTATCTGAATCTTCACATTCACAACGAATCTTTCAGAATGTTAACAGTACACCAAATCAGGCTAACACTTCCACCGGGAGGTTGGATGTGTTCACTAGACCTGACAGACGCCTATTGGCACGTATCGGTCAACAAAAAATTTCAAAGGTTTTTGGCCTTACGGATCAGGCACCAAAATTTTGTTTTTCAGAGGATGCCGTTCGGCTTGAACCTAGCACCTCGATTATTCACAAAACTAGTCCGGCAAGCCCTGATGCCATTGTTAAAACAGGGGATCAGAGTGTTGTGGTATCTAGACGACTGGCTGGTGGTGGCAGAGACACAACAATTATGCATAAAACATGTCAATATCATTTTAAATCATGTCAAAACTCTAGGCTTCAAGGTAAATCTGGTAAAGTCAAACCTTGTTCCCTCACGAGTAATTCAGTGGATAGGGCTGGTCTGGGACACCGCCGCTCTCACTCCGAGTCAGAGTGTGGACAATCGCAACAGGTTTCGCAGGAAACTGTTCAGGTTTCTTCACAGTCTGACTACGACGCGAAGGGTCTGGGAGTCTCTGGTCGGCTCTCTCAACTGGATTCAACTAACTGTCAAGTTGGGCCGGTTGAAAGTAAAACGATTAATATTGGAAGGCAACAAATATTTCCCGCTCTTACCGGCGGGAAAATTATGGCCCATCCCGAAATTAATCCACACCTTACTAGCGGTCTGGGCGAAGAGGGAAACATTGCACTCAATAATGTCATGGACCTCTCCTCCACCAACGGTATGGGTAGACACGGATGCGTCAGGCACAATAGGGTGGGGATTTCAGTCAAATCAGGGGCTTTGGTCCCACTTAGAAATCTCGCACATCAATGTCAAAGAATTACTAGTCCCCTTGTATTTCCTTCAGGCTCACGGCCCGGCGTTACGGGGCAAGTCGGTGGCCTTCAGAATGGACAATCTGAATGCAGTCCACTGTATTCAGAAACAAGGGTCAACGAGGTCAAGGAAGTTGCTAAACGTGTCGGAAGAGATTTTTGCTCTAGCCAACAGTCTAGATATTTATCTTCACGCATCTTATCTCCCAGGCGTAGCGAACGTCTGGGCAGACGCTCTGTCCCGGAGACAGAGCACGACAGTAGAATGGGAGCTCAAGCAACCCATTTTCAACTTAATGATTGCAGAGCTCTCCCATCCACAAGTGGATCTTTTTGCGTCCGAGGAGACTCAAAAACTCCCTCTATACCTCACCCGCCGGGCGAAAACGCCGGCAGGGGGGCCAGACGCCCTAGTGACAGACTGGAACAGATGGAGCTCCATCTATCTGTTTCCACCGCCAGATGCGTCACTAATGTGCCACGTAGTGAACAAACTACGAGATTATCGAGGCTTAGTCTCGCTAATCGCGCCCCTGTGGCCGGCGCAGTTGTGGTACCAGCAATTGAAAATGTGGTGCCCGGACCCGGTATCGCTCCCGGTCGGGTATTTCCACTTAGACACGATTGGCAACCTAGCGACCTCGCTGACTTTTGCATTATGGACATTCAGGAGGCCAAGTGGCTAGCACCATACGGTAGAGATGTGACCAATAAATATACTCAGTCTACAAAACGACAGTATCAATCACATTGGCAAGCCTTTACTTCTTGGATCGTTAGAACAGAACAAACTGTACCCTCAGTGGCATTAGTTTTTAATTATTTGAATTATCTGTTTGAGCAGAAACGTTTATCTGTGGTAACATTAAAAAATCACTTAACTGCGATTAGAGTGCCCTTTTTAGACCTTACGGGTCTTTCCATACCGGTAGCGGAGGAAACAGGTTTTATGAGAGCATGTTTTAAACTCCGCCCACCTCCCCGTCAGCTCATGCCTACTTGGTCTCTGGACAAAGCTTTGTCTTTGCTTCACTCTCGTCTGTACCAAAATACTGCAGACTTTGCATTACTCTTAAAAAAGGCGGTTTTCCTTTTGGCTTTGGCCACCGGAAACAGAGTGTCTGAGCTGGCGGCGATGAGCAACACACCTAATTGTCTTAGGTTTGGTAGACTTAATGAATGTATTTCCATTGCACCCTCCCCAGGTTTTGTAGCCAAGAATGAGCATAGTGCACACGTGTTTTCTGAGTTCACGGTGCCGGCGTTAAAAAGGGGAAAGGTGCATCATAATCTATGTCCAGTGCAAGCTCTAACCAAATATTTGAGAGTAGCTCCTCGAAACCCCCAAGGTGCTTTATGGGTAGCAAGTACGGGTAAACGCTTACTTAAACGGCGATTAGCCTCTCTTCTGGTAGAAGTCATTAAAGAAAGTAATCCCGGCGTTGTGGGTCGGGCCCACGATTTACGCAAATGGGCAGCCTCTTTACGTTTCCTGAAAAATTTTTCAGTCGAAGATATCGCGTCCACGCAGTTGTGGGCGTCTAATCATACGTTTCTGTCTAGATACTTGTCAGTTGCTCTAGACAAACCTTCCTTACCATGTATAGCTTTAAGGCAGAGGGTCTAGGTGGCCCTGCAGTCACTTTTGTTTACTTTCACGGGAAAGGGGGGGGGGGTGCAGTCAGTTGACATAGGACACCCTAGACCCCGCCGAAGTATGAGAGCTGTGATACAATTTAAGGTTAAAATGTGATATGAAAATTTCTCAGCGAGAAATTGTGCAAGTACAATGTTAAGTACAAAACAACAGTGTTGTTATAGTAGTTTTAGCTGCGAAAGCAATTTAATATTAGAACAATGGAGTTCCTTTGCAATTTATCTCCAAGTTTATTTTGGGGTTTATTATGTGCACATATAAACTTATAACTTGTTATTTTTTGTCACCACTCGTTGAGTGGGGTGCCTTTGTAACTACAGATCTGTGTTCAGAATCTTCAGGGTTACCCATTTTTTGTCAGGCAGGCTTCTTTGAAGCACGCACCTGCCTGAACCCCCTTTTTCTTGTATTTTCGGCCTACGCCGTTGTTAAATATATTTTCAAAAGTAAGAATACTATGTGGTTGTTTTTATTATCTGCTTTTCTAGAGTTATGATATGATTACGAATGTCCCCCTCCAGTCTTAGAAATCAGGCATGTTCGTCAATGATGGAGGGGCCACTAATAAATTATAGGTTTGACTCCTGTAAGGAGATAAAGAAAACCTAATATTTAGTAGTGGCCCCGTAATCATTGACGACTGGGGCCCTCCCGACCGTCCCCTTCCCATTCGTTGATGTATTGAGGATTTTGGTTTACTTGATATGTCAGTGAAGGAGGAATGACGCCTGAATCAGCGTCTGGTCAGAGATCCACACAAGTACATCCACGATATGATGGAAAGCTTATTAGATAGTTATTCTTATTTTCTTTTTGTTTTTATTTTTTACGAAGTTTTTTCGTAGTGAGAACCCAATTCATAATGACTGAAGCCATGAGTGAGGTCGCGTGCGCTCATGATGAAGGCTCCTCAGTTTTTAAATGCTCTGCGCGGTAGATTCAAAACTACGGCGGATTAGTGTTTGAAGAGGATGCCTTATGTAATAGGCATGTTCGTCAATGATTACGGGGCCACTACTAAATATTAGGTTTTCTTTATCTCCTTACAGGAGTCAAACCTATAATATATATACAGTATATATATATATATATATATATATATATATATATATATATATATATACACACACAAGGTTAGATACAATCACGAATTTCAAGGCTACAGGCTGTTTCACGGCTACAATCACGAATTTCAAGGCTACAGGCTTTTTCACAGCTATATTAAAAAAATTGCCCCATAGCATAACATGGGGCTGAGCTGTCTCAAATAATAGGCCGAGCTGTCTCAAATAATGGGCCGAGCTGTCTCGCCGTCGTGGCCGAGTTGTCCAAAAGTGGGCCGAGCTGTCCGAGCCGAGTTGTCCCATGGGCCGAGTCGTCCAGTCCTCGTTCATATCTCTTGAAAGAAATGGTCTATCCTAGGTTAGATATATATCAGAAGGCAGAACTCACTGTTATCTTGCGAATGGTGAAGACTAAAATTTTCTATATCAAGTGGTTTTTGCTAAGGGTAAATAATTAACGTGGTTTTGGACCCGGCCATGAGCACTTTTCCTTCGATTGCATGGCGGCCATACCGGCGGCTATAGTTAAAGCTTCTTTGCTCTTGTTCAACTGATAATTATGGATTTATGTATTATCATTTATTATATTAATTATTGATTAAATTCAGCATTGTAACCACTCTTAAGTGATGCTTTCATGCATCAGTCGATTCGAACTACAGAATATCATCGATTGGGCCCTGAGTCAGCTGACTTATGTGTGTGTGTGTGTGTGCTCGACACAATAGTATACTGGTAAACAAAGCAAAATACACTAGATGTGAGGTTTCTGAATCAGTTTGGTCAAGCTTACTTGGTTTGTTTATTTTACAAATTTAAAATATAATTATATAAGTTTATTATGAAATATACCTGGGATATGCTTGCTATATATTGGAGTTTCGTGAGTAGGCCTATTTATAAGAATAAGTCTTAAAACAACGGCAAAATGATGTATCTGGCAAGCCTTCTCCCCCGAGCTTGCCGAATAAACGGGTTCTACTGTACAGTATTTAAATCCCGCGATTTTTCTATCCCGCTTCAACCCCATGGTACCAATTAACTGCGGGATTCGAGCTCTTACTATATGAAGAAAGTTGTAATGTTTCAAGTTTTTAACATCATTTTAATGTTCCCCCCCCCCCCCTCCCAGATGAGAATGGTGAGATGGATGTGTGGGGCCAAACTGCAGGATAGAATAACTAATGATGAGCTGAGGAGACGCTTAGGTATAAAGAGTATTAGCGAGGAGATGCCTACAAGTTGTTGTTGTTGTTGTTGTTCCCTAAGCTGCCTGGCCGAACAGCCCCGAGTCCCTGAGGAAGGCCATGGCCTTGATCGGGCTTTCCCACAGAGCTCTCATTGAGTGTTGTTGTTGTTGCTGGCGTAAGTGGTTGTGTGAAATGCAGTCTTCTATGATGTGTTAAATGGTATGGGGTGCTGTGTTACATCCCGGGCAGGCGTCGACAACGGAGTCATCCAGTCTCTTCTGATAGCTCAGGAGAGCTGGATGGTGTCCGCATCTCAGCCTGGCCAGGTGGACTCTGTCCTCGCGAGGAAGGGAGGATTCGGAAGGATGGATTTCGGGAGGTCGTGCTTGCAGCTGCGTGTTGTCTGTGAGTGAGTGGATGGATCGGCGAGAGATATGAGTATGGATGTGCTTCTGGAAGTTGGTTCGGGGTGGGCAGGGAGGGAGAGAGGACATTAATTGTGTGTGATACCGTGTGCTGGGTGTTGTTTTGATATTTCTTGGTGTCTGTGGGTGTGTTGCCATGTACAGTAGTTTAGTGGGTGGTCTTGGTTTGTGGAGGCTGCTGCCAGGAATTGAGTGCCTCTCATGTCCAGATGATCTTTGACTTTGAGGATTTTGGTTTCTTGATGTAGGTGATCTGTGGGTGCAGTAGCTGTGCAGCCTGTAATGATCTTCAGGGCTTTGTTTTGAATAGTCTGTAAGGTCTTATGTGTTTCAGCTAGGTTAGAAGCCCAGGCTGGGCTTGCATATTCCATCACTGATCTTATGTATTGTTTATATACTGTGGTGGTAGTTTCTTTGTTGTGTCCAAATTTTGTGTGAGCAAGTGACCTGAGGGCGTTAAGTCTAGGTGTCAGTTTCTTTTTAATGTTTGTGGTGTGCTGTTTGAATGTCATATGAGTATCATATGTTACTCCTAGGATTTTGGGTGTGTGTATGTGTTAGGGGTGTGTTGTTTATGGTGAGTTGAGGGATGTATTCGTGTTCTCCTGTCCAGCTTGTGAGCAGGGTTGCGGTGGATTTGGCTGGGGCTAGATTAAGTCTCTTTGTAGTGCACCAGCCATGAAGTGTGTTGAGATAGGGTTGAAGGAGATCTGTTGCTCTTTTTGGGTACAAGTAGACTGGGATGGTATGGGCATGTGGAGAGAATGGATGAACAACATTGGGTGACAAGATGCAGGTCTGTGATTGTGGAGGGAGCTGCACCAAGGGGTGGACCGAGGAAGACCTGGGATCAGACTATATGTGCCGATCTCGAATAAAACAACTTGACAGGTGAAGCAGCCCTTAAAGGGTTGCGTGGAATGCTGCCATTAGGACAAAAGACAAACTGCAAATATGTGTGGAGCACTCGGTCTTAAAATAGTACCGGTATGTATGTAGTAGTGAGACATTGGCCCAATCACCAACTTCTTGCCAGGGAAACTAAAAATTACCATCTTTGAATTTCAGTTTACCCTGTATTGTGAACTGAAGGGAAACAAGCCAGATTACCGTCATGCCATGGGCGGGGAGGCAGCACAACACTTCTATGAGACTTTCCTTACACAACTTCGTAAGCAGTATCGAAGTGAATCGGTGAAAGGTTAGTTAATTTAAACCAGGCAATTTTTTTAACTAAAATTGTTAACATGTGATATCAGAATTTGAGATTTACAGAAGTATACTTTGCTACTATCTATCCAACTATCTACTGATCTATTTTATCTACCCTTCTATATCCATCTAACCACCCACATCTCTCCCTCTACTTAACACATACATACAGTATACACATGTATACTGTACAAAGAGAGTAGACACATACTGTACATGATAGATAGGAGTTGAAGTTACTTACAAATAATTCTCCAGTTCCATGCAAGCAAAAAACCACCCCAAATGCTCCAAGGCAGCCTTTTCAGGGCAAGAGCAGCCATTTCAGGGATTATATTTATTACAGTTTCTTACAGTAGATCCTCTGGAAAAAGGCAAACTAGGCCTGTGTATCCAGCTCAGTACCAGTACTTGCACTGCTGCGGTCGTTCATGGTGTTGGCGGCGGCGGTAGCAGACGCAACATTTTTACTATTCTGTATTTTTGCTTTATAATCAAACTTCAAATCTTGTCTTCCCCATGCTTTATCAAGATTACTTTCAAACTCCCTTATTGATTCGGAATCGACTACATACTGGGGCAGTGCGTTCCACTCATTTACCACTCTTATCACAAGATGAGTTCTTTGCCTTCTCAAGCCTATTTCTTTCTTTGTAAATTTTCTTAGAGTGTCCTCTCGTTCTTGTTCCCTCCCGCATCAAGAAGATACCTTCACACACATCCTCATCATACTTTCCTGACACTATCTTAAAAGTCTATCATATCCCCTCTCTTTCTCCTATATGCCAGTGTCCTCAACCTCTGCTCATAGCCCGCGTTCTTCAACGTTGGTACTAGCTTGCTAGCTCTCCTCTGCACTTTCTCCACTGCTTCTATATCCTTTACCATATATGGAGCCCACACCTGGTTCGCATATTCCAGGTGCGGCCTAGCCAACGCTGTATAGAGATTCCTGAAGATTTCTTCATCAAGTGACACAAATGTCCTCCTTATCAGCCCTACAATTCTATTGGCTTTGTTTATCTTTTCCGCTAAATGTTCTAAGAAATTTAACTTATTGTCTATCACTACTCCTATATCCTTTTCTGCATTCACTTCCTCCATCGCTTCATACATACTGTATCCTACCTTGTCTATCTTGCTTGTCCCAATCCACATGTACTTGCATTTTTTGGATGAAAAGGCATTAACCAATGCTCAGACCATCCCTTCATGCCCTCGACATCTCCTTGAAGCAAACCCACATCTTCCTTACTCCTCACTCTTCTATACAGCTTAGTGTCATCCGCATACAGGTATACCTCACTTCCATTAGTTATAACTTCAGGTAAGTCGTTGATACATATAACGAACAGTAGTGGTCCCAACACAGATCCCTGAGGTACCCCACTTGTAATTTCCCTCCACCCCGAGCCTATTCCATTCACCAGTACCCTCTGTCTCCGATCTTTCAGGAAGGCTTCTATCCATTTCACACATTTCTCCCTATATTATAGCTTCTAACTTTCTCTATTAACCTTTTATGTGGGACCTTATCGAAGGCCTTCATAAAATCGCAATATACCACGTCTATTACATCACCATCCTCTAGAATTTGCATCCAATCATCTACCCTTAATTAGCTGTAGTACCGTCGACCTCCCCGCAAGAATCCGAATTGTCTCCCACTGAAAAGTTGGTTTGATTATATGCTCCATTATTCCTTCTCTAATTACCGTTTCCATTAGTTTACACACAACACTTGTCAAACTGACTAGTCTATAATTTCCTGGGTCATTTCTCTTTCCCTTCTTAAATATAGCTGTTATGTTCGCCTCTCTCCAGTCCATCGGGATTTGTCCTGTATTAAACGATACCTCAAATAACATTTTCAATGGCTCTACCAACATCTCACCTCCTTCCTTTATGATTCTTGGGTGTATCCCATCCGGTCCTGGGGACTTACTTCTGTTCATTTTTTCTATAGCCCTGCTTATTCTAGCATGGGAAAACTCTATTAGTTCTAGTGCCGGTGCCTGTTTGATGGGAATAGTAGGCACTGCATCATCCAACTCCACTGTTAGTACCCCCCCAAAGTATTTCCCCAGCACCTCTGCTTTCTCCTTATCAGTCATCCCTCTACTCCCATCATCCAACCCCCCTACCAGCTCTGGGATCCCTACTCTTCTTGTTAACTTTTCCTGAATGTACTTCCAGAATATTTTTGGATTATCCTTCACATTTCTAGCAATCTCTCTCTCCCTCTTCTTCACCCCCCTCCTTGTCTCCCACCTTATTTTATTGTTTATTTGTCTGCGTTCCAGATCCATTTCTTTACCTTCTATACTAGACCCCCTGTTCTTTTTTAACAATTTTAGTCTTTCCCACAATCGTTTCTTTCTTCTAATCAATGTCCAAAGCTTTCTTTTCATTGGCAATTCTGGGTTCGTTCTTTTCCTCAATTTTGTTTTATCCTTATATTCCCTTACAGCAGTGGTTCTTAACCTTTTTAACCCTATGACCCCCTGATATATTCCTGGCCAGTGCTGTGACCCCTCAGGGTTGAGTTGGCGAGCGAAGTGAGCCTCTGCTCTGCTCTGCTCTGCTCTGCTCTGCTCTGCTCTGTTGTTACACCCTAAATTATAGGTTTGACTCCTGTAAGGAGATAAAGAAAACCTAATATTTAGTAGTGGCCCCGTAATCATTGACGAACATGCCTATTACATAAGGCATCCTCTTCAAACACTAATCCGCCGTAGTTTTGAATCTACCGCGCAGAGCATTTAAAAACTGAGGAGCCTTCATCATGAGCGCACGCGACCTCACTCATGGCTTCAGTCATTATGAATTGGGTTCTCACTACGAAAAAACTTCGTAAAAAATAAAAACAAAAAGAAAATAAGAATAACTATCCAATAAGCTTTCCATCATATCGTGGATGTACTTGTGTGGATTTCTGACCAGACGCTGATTCAGGCGTCATTCTTCCTTCACTGACATATCAAGTAAACCAAAATCCTTAATACAGCAACGAATGGGAAGGGGACGGTCGGGAGGGCCCCAGTCGTCAATGATTACGGGGCCACTACTAAATATTAGGTTTTCTTTATCTCCTTACAGGAGTCAAACCTATAATTTATTAGTGGCCCCTCCATCATTGACGAACATGCCTGATTTCTAAGACTGGAGGGGGACATTCGTAATCATATCATAACTCTAGAAAAGCAGATAATAAAAACAACCACATAGTATTCTTACTTTGAAAATATATTTAATTAACGGTGTAGCCGAACAAATACAAGAAAAAGGGGGTTCAGGCAGGTGCGTGCTTCAAAGAAGCCTGCCTGACAAAAAATTGGTAACCCTGAAGATTCTGAACACAGATCTGTAGTTACAAAGGCACCCCACTCAACGAGTGGTGACAAAAAATAACAAGTTATAAGTTTACATGTGCACATAATAAACCCCAACATAAACTTGGAGATAAATTGCAAAGGAACTCCAATAATCTAAAACTAAATTGCTTTCGCAGCTAAACTACTCTAACAACACCGTTGTTTTGTACTTAACATTGTACTAGCACAATTTCTCACTGAGAAATTTTCATAACACATTTTAACCTTAAATTGTATCACAGCTCTCATACTCCGGCGGGGTCTAGGGTGTCCTGTGTCAACTGACTGCCCCCCCCCCCCCCCCCCCCCCCCCCCCCCCGCTTTCCCATGAAAGTAAACAAAAGTGACTGCAGGGCCACCTAGACCCTCTGCCTTAAAGCTATACATGGTAAGGAAGGTTTGTCTAGAGCAACTGACAAGTATCTAGACAGAAACGTATGATTAGACGCCCACAACTGCGTGGACGCTATGTCTTCAACTGAAAAAAATGTCAGGAAACGTAAAGAGGCTGCCCATTTGCGTAAATCGTGGGCCCGACCCACAACGCCGGGATTACTTTCTTTAATGACTTCTACCAGAAGAGAGGCTAATCGCCGTTTAAGTAAGCGTTTACCCGTACTTGCTACCCATAAAGCACCTTGGGGGTTTCGAGGAGCTACTCTCAAATATTTGGTTAGAGCTTGCACTGGACATAGATTATGATGCACCTTTCCCCTTTTTAACGCCGGCACCGTGAACTCAGAAAACACGTGTGCACTATGCTCATTCTTGGCTACAAAACCTGGGGAGGGTGCAATGGAAATACATTCTTTAAGTCTACCAAACCTAAGACAATTAGGTGTGTTGCTCATCGCCGCCAGCTCAGACACTCTGTTTCCGGTGGCTAAAGCCAAAAGGAAAACCGCCTTTTTTAAGAGTAATGCAAAGTCTGCAGTATTTTGGTACAGACAAGAGTGAAGCAAAGACAAAGCTTTGTCCAGAGACCAAGTAGGCATGAGCTGACGGGGAGGTGGGCGGAGTTTAAAACATGCTCTCATAAAACCTGTTTCCTCCGCTACCGGTATGGAGAGACCTGTAAGGTCTAAAAAGGGCACTCTAATCGCAGTTAAGTGATTTTTTAATGTTACCACAGATAAACGTTTCTTCTCAAACAGATAATTTAAATAATTAAAAACTAATGCCACTGAGGGTACAGTTTGTTCTGTCCTAACGATCCAAGAAGTAAAGGCTTGCCAATGTGATTGATACTGTCGTTTTGTAGACTGAGTATATTGATTAAGTAATTTATTTGTCACATCTCTACCGTATGGTGCTAGCCACTTGGCCTCCTGAATGTCCATAATGCAAAAGTCAGCGAGGTCGTGAGGTTGCCAATCGCGTCTAAGTGGAAATACCCGACCGGGAGCGATACCGGGTCCGGGCACCACATTTTCAATTGCTGGTACCACAACTGCGCCGGCCACAGTGGCGCGATTAGCGAGACTAAGCCTCGATAATCTCGTAGTTTGTTCACTACGTGGCACATTAGTGACGCATCTGGCGGCGGAAACAGATAGATGGAGCTCCATCTGTTCCAGTCTGTCACTAGGGCGTCTGGCCCCCCTGCCGGCGTTTTCGCCCGGCGGGTGAGGTATAGATGGAGTTTGTGAGTCTCCTCGGACGCAAAAAGATCCACTTGTGGATGGGAGAGCTCTGCAATCATTAGGTTGAAAATGGGTTGCTTGAGCTCCCATTCTACTGTCGTGCTTTGTCGCCGGGATAGAGCGTCTGCCCAGACGTTCGCTACGCCTGGGAGATAAGAAGCGTGCAGATAAATATCTAGACTGTTGGCTAGAGCAAAAATCTCTTCTGACACGTTTAGCAACTTCCTTGACCTCGTTGACCCTTGTTTCTGAATACAGTGGACTGCATTCAGATTGTCCATTCTGAAGGCCACCGACTTGTCCCGTAACGCCGGGCCGTGAGCCTGAAGGAAATATAAGGGGACTAGTAATTCTTTGACATTGATGTGCGAGATTTCTAAGTGGGACCAAAGCCCCTGACCCTGGTGCCCCTGATTTGACTGAAATCCCCAACCTATTGTGCCTGACGCATCCGTGTCTACCCATACCGTTGGTGGAGGAGAGGTCCATGACATTATTGAGTGCAATGTTTCCCTCTTCGCCCAGACCGCTAGCAAGGTGTGGATTAATTTCGGGATGGGCCATAATTTTCCCGCCGGTAAGAGCGGGAAATATTTGTTGCCTTCCAATATTAATCGTTTTACTTTCAACCGGCCCAACTTGACAGTTAGTTGAATCCAGTTGAGAGAGCCGACCAGAGACTCCCAGACCCTCCGTGTCGTAGTCAGACTGTGAAGAAACCTGAACAGTTTCCTGCGAAACCTGTTGCGATTGTCCACACTCTGACTCAGAGTGAGAGCGGCGGTGTCCCAGACCAGCCCTATCCACTGAATTACTCGTGAGGGAACAAGGTTTGACTTTACCAGATTTACCTTGAAGCCTAGAGTTTTGACATGATTTAAAATGATATTGACATGTTTTATGCATAATTGTTGTGTCTCTGCCACCACCAGCCAGTCGTCCAGATACCACAACACTCTGATCCCTTGTTTTAACAATGGCATCAGGGCTTGCCGGACTAGTTTTGTGAATAATCGAGGTGCTAGGTTCAAACCGAACGGCATCCTCTGAAAAACAAAATTTTGGTGCCTGATCCGTCAGGCCAAAAACCTTTGAAATCTTTTGTTGACCGATACGTGCCAATAGGCGTCTGTCAGGTCTAGTGAACACATCCAACCTCCCGGCGGAAGTGTTAGCCTGATTTGGTGTACTGTTAACATAATGAAAAATTCGTTGTGAATGTGAAGATTCAGATAAGACAGGTCTACGACCGGCCTCATCTGAACACTGTCCCTTTTGGGAACCAAAAATAGTTTGGACGTGAATACAGGGTAATTTGGGGGGACCGGGATGATGACATTCTTGGCAAGGGTAATTTGGGGGGACCGGGATGATGACATTCTTGGCAATAATTTCCTGGGCTAGTGACTCCACCTCTAAAGAAACAAAATTCGCCGTTGTCGGCTGACGTAATCGAGGTCGCCGGAGCCACTGCCAAGTGATGCCTTTGCGTGCCACCATCCGTGCCCAAGTGTTTAACGGCCATGCTTGGTGACACGTTCGGAACGACCCAGTTAGCAGACAAGGGTTCGCCGGCTGTACTACCCTCGGTTCCGCCGGCCTTAAGGTAGGCGCCGGGAGTGAGAGAGACTTTAGTTTTTTGATGGTGGGGTTGGTGCTGGCCGCTTCGCCGGCTGGCTGGTGTTGGTCGAAGACTGGCCCTGACCTGGTTTATTTTGGCCGCGTCCTCTCTGACCTGAAAACCTATTCTGTCTATGCCTGTACTGACCCTGGGGGAGTGGGAGGACTTAGGCGGAAGAAATGGTTTAGATCCCCCTGGCTGGGCTTTAGTAGTAGGCCTGGGTTTGGGGAAGTTAAATGCAGGTTTCTTAGAAGGGGTGGGACTGTGCTTAACGGCCTGTGCCATATTGAACACCGTTCGCCATACTTCAGGGGACATTAAAGAAGGGGTAAGTACTGGTGACATCACCACCTGGTTAGCAATGCGCTCAGGTAGCTTGCGAACTAACGACATCCTAAGATCTTGTCGTGCTCGCACCGCCTCAAGCAAGGCGGTGCGTATGTCACCTAAGGATTGGATTGACGACTGAAGAATCAGTCGCCGGGATAACTCAACCGATCTTCGAGCATCCGCGTCTGCGATTGCCTGAGTAGATCGTAGTAAAGACTTAGCCACCTGCTGAGATACTATGTACTGTGAAAACAGGCGAAAAGCTTTTCCTCGTAGCCTAAATTCTCTGTCTAGGTGAGTAGGGGTAGGGGTAGTGAACGGGTCCTTCAGTTCACAAAGATTAATCTTAGGGGCAGCTAGGAATGCAAACAAAGCCGCCGGGACTCCGCCGGCAGAACCCACCGGCATGGAAAACCATGAATGTGAGTCCTGAGGGATCTGGTGGGAAGATTTAGAAGTGAAAGTGGTTGCAAAGTTTTGAGCCTCTACCTCCCAATCCACCCAAGGTCCTGGACCCAACTGTCCCACCTTCAAAACTGGATTAGCTGCGTCGTCTGTGACGGTCCGTAAATCTAGTTCAGGAGTAAGAGCTGACAGAGTCTTAATATCATTAAACCCATCCAGCTTAGACCAGTCTGAAAATAGTTTTAAAGCTGAGGCAGGGGGTAAAGCAGGCTTAGAAGCATACACAAAATAATCCTGGTGATAATAACTAGGTATAGCCTTAATGTTTACGTCCAGAACATTACCTAAGGCATCCATGGCCCTTAATTTCTTTGACTTGTTGCCCTGGATAAACCACTCACGCGGTACCGGGAGTTCCCCTGACAAGGTAGGTTGGGCAAACTCTGGTTTAGAGGGGTTCAAAAGAACCCATGGCTCGTCTGGCCCATAAAGCAGGGGCATAACTACCTTTCTAAGAGGTGCTTTGTCTAGAGGGGGTGGATTAACATCCGTTATGACCCTGACATTTGAAGTTGTCAATGCCGCCGTGGCAGGCTTAGTGCTCCTTGCAGGTGACAGAGTAGGAGGGTTAGGAATCTTAGATAAATCAATTGACGTCATCAGAGGCCGTACCGTAGAGCTTGTCGAGGGAGCCCCCAAGTCCATTGTGGGGTTTTCTTGTTGCTGACCAAAAAATTTAGATAAAGCATGAGTAAGCAACCCATCAATTTCTTGTGCTGTAACAAACTGGTTAGATGAAGAACTTATAGGAGAATCATTATTATCTCTTGCGGCGTCCAAGCCTGAGCCTGACCCTTGTCCTTCCATATCCGAAATTATTGAAACTTCGTCTTTTTCCTCCCGATCCTCCTGAGAAGACCCCGCCGAGGCAGGGGTACCTTGTTTCCAAGATAAGTCTGGGATAGAGGATGGGGTCGCCGCGTCCCTGTGGACGTCGGCTACTGTGTGACTCGTATGAGTCGGACGTGGGTGGTCAGACCGTGGTTGGGCAAACCGCCAAACACCAAGGCCCTGGCCTACGCTCTCTTGAGAGTCTGAAACATTCTCAATTATTGACCCTCCTGAACTTTCCATTTCCAGGGTTAAAATATTAATTGGCAACTCCTCTTTAGGGACAGGTGCTGCACTGGACTCAGAGGCCCTAACACAAACTCTGTCAGGTGTAGAGGTACGATGAGATGCACTAGACTTAGGGGAATGTCGAGAGGACTTCCGATGTGAATCCTTTTTTGAGGATTTATGGCTGCGGTGTGACCGCGAACTAGTCTTAGATCTGGAAGAATCTCCGCCGTGACCACTGGTGGAATCTTCCGTCTTACTCTTCTTACTCTCCGGCGAAGAGGCCCGACTAGAAGACTGTTGTCTGAGAGGTGACCTTGACCTAGATCTCGCCCGCGACGAGGAGGCGGATGCCGGGGGTGTAGGCTCTCTCGGGCGTTTAGTTGTAGTCGCAGACGATACAGGACCCTGACTAGTCTCCGTCGGCTTAACACTCGTGACTCTAGAGGAACGTTTAGGGGGAGGGTGTTCTGACAGCAATCTATCCCAAAGTTGGACGTTGTCACATTGAAGTGACTTATGCGCGACAATGGTAGTGTAGGCCGACATTTGTTGTCGAACCTCTCTCAACGCTACCGCCGCGGTCTTATCATTATCACAAAGGACTTTAACAGCTAATTGAGAGCAAAAGGAACAATTATGCATCACCCAGAGACCCCTTGAACGGTCTAGACATTTAACACACCTTATGCAAAGGGTGTGTGCAAAAATAGGGATACCAGCACAAGTAGGGGTAATGCACAGGGCAAAAACTGGGGCCACGGTAGCCATGACAGAGACTGGTGGGTGAAAACTACCGCCGGGTCTGTATTGGTTCGCCGGAGCTCAGCTCTGGAAAAAACAAGAAAATTTCCAGGAATTAATGATCATAAGGGTAATCCAACATGATCGCACACCAGTGTTAATAACCCGCCGGGTAACGAGATGCAAAGACACAACTAACACATCTCGCTACGCGGCGGGGTGTAAAGTCTAAACAAATCTTTTGCTAAAGAAAGTGAAGAATACCCTCTGATATAATGGTCCAGCATGGCACTTATAGTCTCTCGGAGGAGGTGACTGTCTCAAGATTCAATTTTGTAACAAAGCAACCCCCCAAAAAGACGCCGGCCCTTGAATTATTATAGTAGAATAGCCCAGGGCAGGATGATACGAGATCTAATGTTTAACGAATTGTCCCAAAAGATCGCCGTAAGATCGAAGGCGGCGATACCTGATAGTATCACTAAATTAAATAGGTTTAAAATGAATTTTGTAAAATTCCTTAATTCCTCCACCTAGGAGCACCCGCCGGGTGTGAGAATCGATATTTAACCTAATTGAACCTTCAATCGCCGTAAATAGTAAAGGCAGCGATACACAGAGTATCACTATAATGGATCGGTTAACTAACTGGAAGACCTAAGTCGTTCATCTCACCCTACCCAGGTGCACCCGCCGGGTGAGAAGTTTTAAAAGTTAACCCCATAAGTTCCTGTCCCCGCTTCTTTGTAAAAGATCGCCGGGGAGGAAAGCCTAAACAACAGCTAGGTTTTTTCATGTGGTTGTCGTAAAACCAGGTAGAAAAAACTCCTAAAACGTATGTCCACAAGGACGCCGTTTTATATGGATGGGTACAGCCATCCCACCGGGAATCAAAGGAGGCCTGAAACCAGGCACCCACAGAGACGCAGTCCTGGAGAGCCACAGACACCCCCCCCGCCGGGGATACAAGCCAGTGTTAACAACCACGTGTGGCCCAACACTGCTCTCGGCCAGGATTTTTTCACGGTGAAACCGAGAAAAAACCCGCCGGAAGGAAACCCACCCTGAACAGAAACCATCTGAACAACACACGACACGAGGATAGCCACGCACGGCTAACCCAAGGTCACACCATAATCCGTGGAATTAGCCAATACACAACTAAACCAGGAAACAATTATAGTCCGAGGAATTAGCCAATACACAACTAAAACCCGGATACACATAACACAGTAGGGCATATTTATAAATAATAAATAATAACACTAGTACATGTGGCAAAGCTACGAGCGGCTGGCTAGGCCTAGGCAGACGGCATAAAAAACAGTTGAAATATACACACACACTGGAAATATCACAACAGGAACCACCGCCAACACACCACCGTAGCAACAACTTCCAACCCAGGGAAGACTGACTCGGGACCCAGAAAAAACTTCACTAAGTGAAGAAAAATACGCTGGGAACGTCAGAAAACACAGCTTACCTCATCAGAAAGATAAAAGGCAGCAATAATTAACGCGTAGTGAAAGCCGCCTGCATCACAAACTAACTCAACTGTGAAAAAGTTCACATGTCCACAACGTGACCACGAGGGTACATCCGAAATAGATGCCCCATACACTCGACCCAAAATACACTGCACTGCGGGCAACCAGCCCAGGACACTCCTGCTACGCCTATCCTAACCTTACTCGATACATCCTGGAGTAAACAAATGAGAAAAAACTCTCTAGGGACGCAACGAATGCGGAACCAGCGGAGTGTGGGGAGGCACGTCCGGGCGGGCTGAGCGCAGAGCAGAGAAGGAAGAATGACGCCTGAATCAGCGTCTGGTCAGAAATCCACACAAGTACATCCACGATATGATGGAAAGCTTATTGGATAGTTATTCTTATTTTCTTTTTGTTTTTATTTTTTACGAAGTTTTTTCGTAGTGAGAACCCAATTCATAATGACTGAAGCCATGAGTGAGGTCGCGTGCGCTCATGATGAAGGCTCCTCAGTTTTTAAATGCTCTGCGCGGTAGATTCAAAACTACGGCGGATTAGTGTTTGAAGAGGATGCCTTATGTAATAGGCATGTTCGTCAATGATGGATATGGCACTGTTATGGCACTGTTATGGCACTGTTACTCTCACAAAAAAATTGCAATGCTGATTTTTGTGTATAAAGGTACGATACAATATATTAATATGACAATATATAAAGTTTATTGAAATAATATAACATAACATGTAACTCTGAAAATGCCACAGATCCAGTACAACCCCACAAAATTAATAAACCTCACAAATAATGCTAATCACTCACTCAATGGGAGGGTTGAAATTGTTTTGCAGCGATCAGTCGACCAAATCGAGGAGCAATGCCAGCCAGGCAACACCTCATATCGGCGTCTATCACAAGCCTATTGCGTGCCTTCGTTTTCAGTGTCACCTTAGTTGAGAATCCAGCTTCGCAGCGGTAGGTTGAGGTGGACTGGGTCAGCATGTTCAATGCCCTCTTTGAAAGTACAGGACAGTCTTCCCCCAGTTTCGCCCAAAAAGTTGGAAGTTCTTGTTCAGTGAAGTCTACTTTCAGCTGAGAATCCTCACGAATTTGAAGAAATTCTACCTTCGCAGCAACATCAGTATCACTTATGGCACCATCCTCCACTGAAAAAGGTCTGAAGATCCACGAATCAGAAAAGCGAGTGTCCAATTCAGGAAAGTAACTATCGATGGCTTCATTCACTGCCAGGAGATGAGCCGAGATATCTTCATGGAAATTGCATTCAGCATCTGGCATAGAATCCAGAAGATTTGTCATTTGAGGGAAAACATTTGTGTCACCATCCTGAACTCTTTTCTGGTAAAGTTTAATTTTCCTCTTGAATGCTGCCACTTTATCTTGAGCCATATGCAACATTGCTAGGTTTCCCTGGAGTAAAAGATTCAGGGAATTCACATCAGAGAAGAAATCAGCCAAGTATGCAAGCTTTGTTACAAAACCGTCATCCTGCATTTTTTCATGAAGAAGCTTCTCCTTGGCAGTACGTCCTCTCTCCAACAGCATTGTGATTTCCTCTCGAAGTTGAAGCACTCGATTCAGAACCTTACCACGTGACAGCCACCGTACCTCTGTGTGAAATAAAACAGTGAAATTTGCGCCCATATCTTCACAGAGTACTTTAAAGATCCTTGAGGTCGTCGCACTTCCTTTGATATGGTTCACAATCTTCACCACATCTGAAAGCACTTCTTGAAGTCCAGGGGGGAGAGTTTTCATTGCCAAAGCATAACGATGAATCATACAATGGGTGAAGGATACATGAGGAGCGACATTCTTCACAAAGGCTTTGAAGCCAGATTTGCAACCAGTCATTGAAGGAGCACCATCTGTACACAGTCCAACAAGTGATTCCCAGCCCAGCTGATGTTTGAGGAGGAAGGTTTCTAGGATTCGAAACACATCTTCCCCACGAGTGGTAGTGGCCAATGGCTCCGAGAACAAGTACTCCTCCCTCATGACTTCTCCTTCGAGGTAGCGAACGTAAACAATTAGTTGAGAACATGATGCAACATCTGTTGACTCATCTAGTTGCAATGAATACACTGGACTACTTTTCACAGCGGTCACTACTTGAAGAAGAATATCCTCACTCATGTCCGAGACCCGATTTTTTACTGTATCATTTGAAAGGGAGATTGATCTCAGTTTGTTTGATTGCTGTTCCCCAAGTACTAACTTCGTTGCTTCTAGAATGCATGGCTTGATTAAATCTTCACCAATGGTATGAGGTTTCTTGGTCTGTGCAATTCTTAACGCAATCAGGTAGGAAACCTCCAGAGCAGCTTCGTTCTGACGAGCAAAGTGACCAGTGGAATCGATGCGGCTGGCTTTCAGAGAGGCTTCTTTTTGCTTAAAATATTCCATATTTTTCCCCACTAGGTTGCTGTGGCAAGATTCAAAATGGACCTTTAGTTTGCTGGGCTTCATACTCTCATGACTCAAAACCTTGGTGCAAATGACGCATTGCGGTTTGATCACAGAGTTTTGAAGAATGCTTGTGAAACCCATCTTGAGAAAGGCTTCATTGTAGTTACGCTTTTTGGCAGACATCGTTAACAACCTGCAAAGCATACCAAACCTATAAGAAAGTTATTTAGCTATACAACATTCAAGCAAGAAAGTAAGAACAACAGTATAACTGTAATGAAAATAATGTCAGGTTTCAGAAACACAACACTTCAAATAGGAATATTGAGGTCCATTCTTTTTTAAAAACAAAGAACTGGAGTTAATGAAACAGGCTTCAGTATTGACGATCTTCCTGCTTATGCTGGCTCAATAATCCTGAAGGGTTGAGGGTTGATATCCTATGAATAAAGGCCTATTTTAATCAAACAAAATATCTTGAAAGATCTGTTTGTCATCTCAGTTCCGTTTATCAGTTGTAACAGATCTACTGTGCAGCAAAACAAAAAAATCACAAAAAAATCACTCTAATAACCACCTGTTCATTACCACCACTAACTCCACCCACCTACCCCCCAACCATCAGTTTCATCTACATTGCCACTACATCACCTTGAGCCACCACCATAACCACCACCACAAACATGATTTTTTTTAATCATCTTTGCCTGCTCTTGCTAAAAAATATTTAACAGGTCCCTCCAAATAACTGCTTGCACCATCAACTGCACCACTGGTTAGCTCAGAACCGTTAGATACCCCTTGCGATAGGCCTAAGAATATTATTCATTGGATAGGTAAGATAGGGTTTGGTTAGGTAAGGTTAAATTATGATTAATTAGGTTGTTATATTGAACAGTGTATACTAAATTAAGTTAGGACTGTTTGGTTGTTTGGTTAAATTAGTTTAGGTTTAGGTCCTTTGCATTTGGCTAAAATAGTTCATATGAGATAAAAAAAAACAGATTTCGTGAAACCATAATAAATATACCCTACTTATATATATAGTTCTAGGATGGGTTTGGTTAGGATAGCTAAGATTATATAATGAAATGTTCAATTAATTTATGTGAAATTGTGTGATATTATATTAGGCTATTTTAGTGTGTGTGATATTATGTGCAAGGCAAGTTTGTGACTGATAACCAACACCCAGTTAGGCTTATAACCAACTGCAACTGGTAGCTACATTAAGTATAAGCATATTTTCTCGTAGCTACTATGTAACGATAACCACCGACAACAAATTAATGTGGAAACAATAGGATAACACCGTTAGAGCAAGCATCAACTCACCCGAGATTTTGGTACGTGTCTAGTTCTTGTCCCGGGAGCCTCAGCTTGCTCCCCAGCCTGTTTAAACGTTCGGACAAGTTTGGTACACCTCTCAAGGCTCTCAAACCTTGCAGTGTCCTAAACTTCTGTTTTGTTCTGGTATAATAGAAGTTACATGCTATGTTTTTTACCAATTAATTATTTAAGTCTAGACAACCTACCTCATTATAATGTAGTGATACAGTCAATGTAAACACAATGTATTGGAAACATATGGTCGACTGTAGTTGTTTTAGCACTCCATAGAATGGCAGTGAACGTTGCATGCAATCTAACCGACTGTTGTAGCCTATTAGTGGTATTATATCACTTATTGTAGCATAGGCCTATATGTATAGCTGGCAACATGAATTTGTGAGGACTGTGATTTTATAATTCTATTGAAGTAAATATAGTATGGTTGACTTGCAATGCTATTTTGTCATAAAACCGTTAATTAGATATATAAATTAATTCTATAAGCTTGATTAAATTCTGTTTTTAATTAAATATTACCATTTTCCCTTCTATACATTAAATCACTGAGTGCATTGGTCAACTGTACCACTGGACTCTAGAGTCGTAACCAAAGTTTATAAAACAAACAATTATTTCCCCCAACCCTTCGTGACCCCCAGAAAAATCCCAAACGACCCCCAGGTTAAGAACCGCTGCCTTACAGGTACACTTTTGGATACATCATTCTCCAGTTTGACTCTAATTTTCCTCCACATTCCTTCAGCGTCTTCATTTTTCGGTAGAAATGTGAAGTATGTGTTCAAGTATTCCCCCCAGTCAATGTCCAAACACCGTCTCAGCAGCTCATAATCTGCTCTATCATACATGTATATTTTTTTATTGCTTCTATTATCCCTCTCTGTTTTAATATTGCAACTAAAGCTTATACAGGCATGGTCACTACGACCTATAGGGCTATCCACATTGACATGTTCCACTATATCCTCCTCATTGCTAAAAATCAAATCAAGTACACTCCCCTGCGTCCCATCTCTATATCTTGTCATCTCTGTAATATGTTGCGTTAAAAAACAATCTCTCTATAAACTTGTTTTCCAGGCTACACTGTCCCGCTGGAGTAGTACAATTTGCCCAGTTGATCCTTGGCAAATTGAAATCTCCAATCAAAATCTTATATTTGTTCTCTCTATTATCTATTTCCTCCATTGCTTTCAGTAGGTTATCATCCTCTTCCCTACTATTATTTGGGCTTCTATATATAGAGGCAATTAGAATTGATCCTCTTGCACATTTTACTTCAATACACAAATACTCACAATACTGCTGTCTCATATCCACCTCATTAACCTTGAGCTCTTTTCTTACATAAATAAACAGTCCTCTTCCGACCTCTGCTCTAATAGCATTCCTCTCATATAACTCAAAACACTCCAAACTATACTCCACCAGTTCCCTTTCAATTCTAGCATTTTTTGGTCTTACTTCCTGTAAGGCTATGACATCAGGTTTTTCCTCTTCATCCTGCAACCTACATATCAGTTCTCTTTTCTTGTCCTGGGTAAACACATCCACATTACTAAACATAATCCTTAATCCATCTACCATTCCTTCAGCAACTACACCATCCCGCTCCTCCTGTCCGTACCCTACGCCCCCCTTAGCACTACTGGGTCTGCAACTTTATCTCCTGTCTCTCCCTGTGACACCTCCACCCTGTTCTCCTCCTCCGTCACAACTCCTATCACATTCTCTTCCCTCCCTGATCTCCCCCTCCCTTCTATTCGTATAAACCACTTCTTCAATTTCCCGTCCCTCACTCTCCAGTAAAAATTTCTCTTATCCTCCTCACCCAAGTTTCCATTATTTTCATCAGCCTTTTCTTTTAATTCCTTTATTTTTTTTCTTTGTTCTATGCTCAAATCCTTCTTTAGTCTTATGTTTCAGTTCTTCATTTGTGTTTAGCCTCCAACTAAAATTTGTCACTGTCTCTGCCCTGGTTTTAAACTGTACCCTTATAGGTCTCATCTCTCCCCTTTTATATCTACCTATCCTACTGACTTCCTCCACCTGCCCTTCCCATCCATATCTTTCATGACCTCCTTCACTTTCTCCATATCCCTCACTTTTCTCACTCCATTATCATTCATATGAGCCTCTATATCTCCATGGCCTCCCTCACGACACTCTCCTTGTTCTTCATGACCCCTAGAACTGCACTCTCAAAACTTTTTTTGGTCATATTCATTTCTTCCTTTTGCTCTTTCATAATATCCTCCAACTTCTTAATTTTCTGTTCACCTACCACCATCCATGCAGTTGACTCCTTTACTTCCTTGAATCGTCCTTCGTATTCCTTCAGCTGCTCCTTCAATGCCATATTCTCTGCTCCCAGTTCATCTACCCTTTTCAATACCATCTCTAGGCTATCATTAACTTCCGAAATAGGCCTGCATTCACTTCCTTCGCTAGGCCTATTCCCTTCCCCACCTGTCACACCACACATTACACACAGTACCTTAACTTTCTCACCAATATCCCCCTTCCATTTCTCCGTATCACTCTTCCACTTTTCCAAATCCTTCACAACATTAATAACCTCTTCTAACTTATTATCTGTACTCTTAAACCCACGAAAACGTTGTAGCCTTTCTTCCGCATCCGTCATTCCCTCCGCCATGTTTGTTTACAATCTCAAGTGGTGATGGGCTGGTCTATCAGAATGAGAGTTGAGCGTTCTCTACCATACCCATAGCTTACTCTGACTGTTCCTTTTACTTATATATTTTCTAGATCTCAAGTGACGGCGTCTTTTCCGTGGATTGACCTCCCTACTGCCAACCCTGGCAGATTGGGAGCCAAAGTGTCACATTCTTCCTTTGCCCCTCAACTTTCCCTTTATAATTGCTGAGGGGCACAGGGCCTTGGGTGGGGCTTTTGTTTCCCGGGCGTTTCCGCACCCTCCTCAGCTCCCCGCCTTTGAGTGGCTTCGGTCACCTGGGCATTATTAGTGGTAAGCTGGGAGGGTTCTGTGGGGGCACTCGGTTATGGCCTTGGCCTTGCTCGGGACCTTGGGGCTGCTCGGCCAGACAGCCTGAGGAACAGCAACAACAACAACAACAATCTCAACAACTCACAACACTACCGCTGTCCGGTCACTACACACTCTTATTACACTATATATCACCCCTCCACCACACCAATATATCCTTCAAACACTTCACGAATCCTTCCTCTCCTTGCTAGCCCCTTATGCACTCGATATTCCTTGATTATTTATCCATTCCCATGAACATATGCCGGAGCCTCAAAAACTTGCATCCGCCTCCCGCCATTGTATGTGTTGTATGTATATGTGGCACTCTGGTGTCCTATAGCTACCATGAGGCTGATATGGACCCCTTTTAGTCGCCTCTTACAACACACAGTTCTGTTATTAACTTCTTCAGTTTGATGGTGTAATATTCATTTTCTTCCACGTAATTCTGGCCTCGTTCGGATGCCCTGTCGCGACCCCGGCTTGCATGCACTAAGTCACTTGTCGCGCCAGTGACAGTCACTCACTTTTGCCAAATCACTCTCACCACCATCAACATCACCTCTTCTATTCCCTTCAGATTCATTGTCACTGTCATTGTCATTGGGGAAACCACAAACTCAACTGCTTCGTCACCTTCATTGTCTAGACTTTCACTGGAAGCGTAACGTGAGCTATGGCCATTACTCTGTTCCCTTACGTCATTTTCACTGTCACTACCAGCGATTTCTAGTGTTCTTTCAACACCTCCCAGACTAAGAATGTCTTTCGTGGTACGCCGTTGTTTACAGCGAGCCTGAGGCGGGCATTGTTTCGGACGCGGCGGAAACCTTATCTTTCTATGTTTCCATGAAGGAGGACAGACAGACAGACTGATGCTGCGGCGTAGTTCAAGCGTGGTGGCGCTGTGAATGCCTATGTAAACAAACAAATTGGCACATGCACTTCAAAAGCTAAAATGCATGCAATGGAGCTATAGAGTCCAGCCATGTAACGCGGGGAAAACTCGATATGGAGTCCAGCCGGGCGGGGAGGGTTAAAGGCTCTTCTTAAGCTGCAAAAAATCATTCAGTGACAGACAGAATAGGATGAAGAGACGAATGTACGTGCTGATGTAGGAATAGGTTTTTACACCATACCCGAAAGAGGATTTATGGAGCTCCGATCTTACTCTCAACCATCTTAACAATTTTACCAATACACCTAAACTTCGTTAGATACTGAAATAGCCTCACAAAAATATGCCAGGGCCTGGGATTGAACCCGGGACCCTTGGGCTATGAGGCGAACACTCTACCAGTGACACCAAGAAAGATATCTCGCTTGGCATGGTCGGCTCAAGTTATTTCCGCATCTGGGTCTGTTTAGGCTAACATATTTTCACTGACTTTACACTACTTCACCGTCCGGGAAGCAAAGGCTCCGAACAGAGAGGAGCAAGCCTGAGCCGAAACGACCGTGAGTCCGTCAGAGAGACGAACGGGAATGGCGAGTGAACTTCACTGAGCGGCGCGCACACAAGGCACCTTTGTGCTACACAGGCACACTAACGGCCCAGTTGGCAACTCGCTGGAGCGGCTGGCAACTCCACAACCAAAGCCTAATTTGCGAGTCTCACTACACTCCCTGTTCTCTCCTATTCCCTTTCTTGCCCTGTAGGAATAGGTTTTTACACCATACTCGAAAGAGGATTTATGGAGCTCCGATCTTACTCTCAACCATCTTAACAATTTTACCAACACACCTAAACTTCGTTAGATGCTGAAATAGCCTCACGAAAATATGCCAGGGCCTGGGATTGAACCCGGGATCCTTGGGCTATGAGGCGAACACTCTACCAGTGACACCAAGAAAGATATCTCACTTGGCAAGGTCGGCTCAAGTTATTTCCGCATCTGGGTCTGCTTAGGCTAACCTATTTTCACTGACTTTACACTGAAGGGAAAATACTTGGCATCAAATGATCATATATACATTAGTCATAATATTGTACAGGGATGGCCAAAGTTAATATTAGAAACCATGCAATCATTCTTAAGATGAAAGACAAAAATAACTGGTAATTGCATGTGTCTTTATTATTACACTTCCTTTTAATATCTTATCACTCTAAGACAGTTAAGACTTGAAAACAATAGTTGTTCTTTCTCAGTACGCTGTATAAAGTAAAATATTCTGAAATATTGGCAGAATAATTATTTAGGATAAAGAACCTCCAACATCCATGAGAGACATTCAGCTTAAACTCTGAAATCAAAATTGCTTGTTGGTTGTTGGTTAATATGACACTGTAACTGTTTCTACCTTAATATTATTTTATATTATTATCCCCATACTTCATATCTTATAAGTCACAGGCCACTGCAAGACTACATTAGGACCATAATATACTGTAAATACTCCCTGTAATGTATATTTAACTTTTCAATGTCACTTACTTAAATTTCTTTGCAGATGGACAATTTGGAGCAATGATGGAAGTAAACATACAAAATGATGGTCCTGTAACTATAAACATTGAATCACCAAAAGCTAAGGACAACGATGTTACCAATGACAAAGAAGAAGTCACTGAATCTTAAAAAAATCTCGGCTGCATCTAGTACAGCCATCAGAAAACGGCTAGTACTATAATATTAATATCCAAAAATAAAAGTATCTACTATCATTGAATTTTAATTTCTACATGTATACCGGTACAGTATATATATTTGTTTAAACTTATGATAATTCACTCATATATATATATACAGTAGAACCTCGTTTATCCGGCACGAACGGGGGGGGGGGGGGAGCCGATGCCGGATAACCCATTTTTCCGTTGTTTTGAGAGTTACTTCTAGGCCTAGGCTATAGATAGGCCCGTCATGCGCATCGTCGATCGCCGACACTCGGCGCCGTCTGTTTACGAGTACAAAACAACAACCTTAGCAACAAGTTGCCAAGTCACTAGCTAGCAAGACCAAGAAATGGTCTAACCTAGCTTGGATATATATCAGAAGGCAGAAATAACTTTTACCTAAATATTAAAAAAAAAAATTGGATTCGTGGTCACTGCTTGGAGTCAGCTGATGTGTGTGCGTGTGTTTGTGTGTTGCAGAACGTTCGGTACACAAGTAAACAAAGCCAAACAAGAGATAACAGTGAGTTCTGCTGACTTATATACATCTAACATAAGTAAGGTCACATCTAAACTAGGTTAGGTAATTTTTCTGTTTAGATATACTGTATAGGCTAGGCCTATGTCTTCTAACAAAAACAGAGTAAGCAGACGGCGCCGAGTCTGTCGGTGATCGACGATGCGCATGGCGGGCGGTTTGAATTCATTTTCGCCACATTTTCTCTGATTTTATACCTAATTAATGCCTGGCCGATTCGTGCCGTTGATTTGAGGGTGCCGCTGTTCTGAATGCCGGATAAACGAGGTTGTACTGTATATATACCATGGATGTGTATTTAGAATACTGGTTTACTAGCAAATCTAATTATACATGTAAATTATAAACCTGAAGTAAAAAGTAGATGAATATATTGTAAAAGTAATTTTTCTAGCTGGTCTGGTGGATAGCGTCTTTATTTCCTACCTAGGAGTTGGGCATTCGGGCGTGAAGGTTTTTACACTAACCTTGGTTGGTTACTGTCTCCCTTGAGCAAGGGGATGGGTAATGGTCTCTGGTGGTTGTTACAGTGCTATTGAATCTTGAAGGAGAGAAATTGTACTAAAGAAAAGACCTAAGATTACTATTATTATTATATAAAATATGGTGGCAAATGAGAATTATGAAAAGGCTGTAACGGATTAAAAAAATCTTAGTGAAGACAACTACATCAAGGATAATAACATTGGTTAGCAAGACTATTCAGCGAGACAGAAGAAGGGGCGAGGGAACGTTTAAGTGGTCCCGGACCCCGAGAGTGGGAGCTTTGGGTGTTTTTTCTGTTCGGGTTCTGTCTAATGTCGGCCACCCCCAGCAGTGGGGTGTGTGCCTGAGTATATACATACATACATACAGGCAAGACTATGCTTACTCTAGAGATCCTGCAGTAAGATCTATCTACCATCTATTTTTTGGTTGCAATTTTGGTGCCATAATTTTCAAACGATGGGATGATATTTTATTATTGATTGGAGTGTATGGAGAGCGAGGTGGAAGGGCAGAGACGTAGACTGAGAATAAGATGGAAGGATGGAGTAGAGTTGTACAGGAGTGAAACTTGTGTTGGGTAGAAGGAGGGGCACCGGATGACAGGAATATGGAGACAATTGATTTGTGGCCACCCCCTAAGTGATTAAGGCGTCTGGCAACAGATAGATAGAAAGAATTTAGATTAAAAAATAAAAATGTTTCCTGTACCAGTATTGCCAAATGTTTATTATGGGTATGGACAAATTTTAGTGTAGAGAATAATGACACTAATTAGGCGGAGGTAAGCTGAACTCAGTTACTACAGGGTCTCTATGCTTACTCTAGAGCTGCCTGTTCTGCCACCATTCGCTTGGCTTCTGTGAAAGCTGACAATATAGCTGAGAGCTGCAGTTTCTCGGAGGCCCCAGCACACAGCCTCATCTCCACTTCTGCCATCTGCTCCACCAAATGCACACGAACCATCACTGGGAAATCAACTGGAAAGAATATATAAAATTACAAATTGAGCACATGAAATTATTATTACAATTATTAAGCATACAGTACAGTATATGTATTGTATATTAACCCTCTCACGCTTGGACCTGCATATAGTATATTCAGGAAGGAGGGTGTCCCTAAATGCACGGACACACGATTAGCGTATTGGATACTTTAGAAATCAATTAAATTAAAACAGAATACAGTACTTATATTGCATATAAAATGGGCTATGATAAGTTTTGGTAGAGGCAAGCTGAATGAAACTATTGGCAACACTGCTCTCAGTCAACCTACCCCCTCCCAATCGATAGGTAGAGCCACGATCTACTGTGCAGTGAACCCCCCAACTTTGCGGGTTGTAATCTTGTGATATACCAAGCTCACGGCAAATATTAATGTGACAAAGTTGATGCAAGTTCAATGATTATCCCAAGTTCACGAGGCTGACCTTACAGAACTCTATGCGCAATTTATCTGTCGGCAATGTTGTGACTTTATGCACGCAGTGAATCCGATCATTACCAAGGTTAGGTCAGATGCTAACAACATTGATACGACTCTTAGCAAATACTGTGACGCATATCCGCTACACATAAATACGATGTATCAGTCTACCATGATCTCTTACTTTGGTGTGAAGGAAAGTGGTGTGGCGAAAATTCAGACTTGGGTGCATAATTTTTTTTGCCTTTATTTTTTATTTTTGTTTTCTATATTCCAACTACTCCCTCTCGGGCATAGGCTGAGAGCCTGTACATTCCACCGCTCAACACGGTGAAGCCCGTGAGGTCTTGTTCCAGTCTGGGGAGTGAGACATGTGAAGCATCCTTCATGGCTCGAAGCAGCTCCATCTCTGAAGCGGCTGGTTGCTTCGTTCAAGTGCTTCACTGTCTCACCCTCCAGACTCAGACCCTCACTCTCAGAACGCCACCTATTGAGCACCTATTGTGGCGTCCCTGTTTTGGATTGTTTATTTTGCAAGTTTTACATTATAATATGGTAAACATTTCTAATATTCATTATTCATGATAATTATTAGAGGCTTCATGGTTTTTCGTCAGGTAATTTTTATTAGCATTGCCTTCCCTCTTTTTTTTCTTTCTATGTGGATGAGGGAGACAAAAGGCAAAACTGCCTGTGATGAGTTGAAAAAGTGACAGGGCCAAAATCAAGGAATGTTTGAGTCAAAATGCCTGGACACACAGAGTTTGAAGCAATTTAAGTCATACGATAAGGGAAAGATGGATTCAGGGAAAGAGTTCCAGAGCTCAGCTGTTGAGTAGAAGAAAGATTGAGAATAACGTTTCACTCTTGGGTTTTAGAGTTGCACAGAGTAGGGGTGGATTTGTGTTGCAAGACAGGTACTAAGTACCCTACATAGAGGAGGTGGTATACACTGAGAGAGCTCTGAGGAACACTGATTATTGTAATAGTGAGAGATGCAACATTGAGGCGAATAGAGAGATTACAGAGAATCGGTAAGTGGATGGGAGTTAATGAGACGAAAGGCTTTCTTTTCTACTTTGTCTAGAAGTGCTGTGTGAGAGGATCCTCCCCACACATGCAAACAATACTCAATACAAGGACGCACTGTGCCCCTGTACAGAGCAAGAAGCTGTGCAGGGGTAAAGAACCCCATGAGGCGGTTGAGCACACCCAGCTTATGGGAAGCCGATTTAGCAAGAGTGGTAAAATGGTCATTCCTAGAGAGATCAGAAGAAAAAGAGACACAGATAATACTTAGAGAAGATGAAGGGTTGATTTTTGTATTAATGAAGTATAAGGGATAGTCCTCTGGGAGTTCTTGACGGGTAGATAGATGGAGAAATTGGGTTTTGGAAGCATTCAAAGCACAAAGTTTTTTCTGTCCCAACTGGAAATGGTAGTTAGATCATCACGCTTGTTTTTGAGGGATTGGTTGCTGGGGCGTTCTGGAAAACTAGTTGAATAGTTTAAGGTAGAGTCATCAGCATATGAGTGGATAGGACTGGAGGTACAGTTGAGAAGATCATTTATAAATACTGTATTAGAAAGAGAATTGGAGAAATTAGGACAGAACCTGAGGAACACCGGAGTTGATAGGATGAGGAAGTGAACGATGGCCGTCCACAACCGTAGCTATGGAGCGGCCAGAAAGGAAATTAGAGATAAAGGCACAGATGGAGGGATAGAAACCGAAGGAGGGTAGTTTAGAAATTAGATATTTGTGCCAGACTCTATCGAAGGCCTTCAATATGTCTAGTGCAAAGGTCTCACTGAAGTCCCAAAAGGAGGATGACCAAAATTTAGTAAGATATGAAAGAAGATCACCAGTACTGTAGAGCGACCCCTAAGAAAGCCATAGTGGTGATCTGAGGGTAGATTATGAGAAGAGAAATGCTTAAGAAATTTTGAAGTAAGAATAGTTTCAAAAAATTTAAAGATGCAAGAAATTAGAGCAATTGGATGATAGTTGGAGCATTGAGAGTGGTCATCCTTGTTTGGGACAGGTTGAATGAGAGCAAATTTCCAGCAAGAAGGGAAGACGTTAGAGGAGAGACAGAGACGGAAGAGTTCGCCTAGGCAGGGAGTCAGCACGGAAGCACATTTTTTTTTTAGTACAACAGGAGGAACACCATCCGCACTGTACTGTACTCCTTCTTAGTATTAAGCCCAGAGAGGGTAGAATGTACATCTTTAGAAGAGATTAGGATACAAACATAAAATTTTAAGTACTGAGTGCTCCACACATAAGTGCAGTTTCAGTCTCTTGTCCTAATGGCGGGGTTCCAGGCAACCCTGTTAAGTGCTGCTTCACTTGTCAAGTATTTGGATTTGAGATCGGCACGTATAGTCCGATCCCAGGTCTTCCTCGGTCCACCCCTTGGTGCAGCTCCCTCCACAATCACAGACCTGCATTTTTTCACCCAATTTTGTTCATCCATTCTCTCCACATGTCCATACCATCCCAGTCTACTTGTACACATCACTTCGCTAATACTCTTTATACCTAAATGTCTCCTCAGCTCAACATTTGTTATTCTATCCTGCAGCCTGGCCCCACACATCCATCTCACCATTCTCATCTCATTACGTTCAATTCTGTTGACATCCTCTACTTTAACGGCCCATGTTTCTGAGGCATATGTCATTGCACTTCTAACACATGAGGCATACACCTTTCCCTTCAGGGGGAGAGGCATTCTTTTCATGGTCAGAATTGGCAGCAGTTCTCTGAACTTCCCCCAGCCACATCTAATTCTAGCGAAAGTGGCAGCCTCAGCCCCACCACCGGCAGAGATGGTATCTCCTAGGTAACAAAACTTGTACACCAGCTCCAATGACTCATTTCCAAAATTCACAGGCACAGGATCATCCCTTAACACAAGCTCGCCTTTGCACACTACACACTTAAATTTCTCTATTTCTGACTTATCCTTCGGCAGGGGTCCCTTTATTCTACTACAGCGCTTACTCCCATGGTGCACCCGGCGTCGACAGATGCTACATTGAATCACGTTTACGCCCACACCCTTTCCACACACTGCACATGGGTATGCACCGCTCTTTTCCACATTGCCTCGTCTCAATCAACAATGCATAACCTTGGTTTTGCTAATATTGACTCTTAAACCCTTGCTCGCCATGCCCTCTCTCCATCTTCTGAATTTGGCCTCAGCATCTTGCATATTGTCAGCGATTAGGACTAATCGTCTGCATAAAACAGTTCCAATGGGAGTCCGCCTCTAAAAAATCTTGACAGTGCCTCCAGGACCATAATAAAGAGGAGGGGGCTTAACACTGAACCCTGATGGACTCCAACACAGACTGCGAACTCATCACTCAGTTCACCCTTCGCCCTCACCGCACTTCGCGAATCCTCATACATCTTCATTATCACACGCACCAGCCACTCTTCCACACTAAGTTTCCTCATAACCCACTGCACAACATCTCTAGGCACCCTTTCAAAGGCCTTCTCCAGGTCTACAAACACAAAGTAAATATCCCTGCCTTTTAGTAAGTATCTTTCCTGTATCTGCCTGACTATGAAGAGAGCATCGGTTATACCACGTCCTGGCATAAAACCAAACTGCATATCATCAATGGAGATGCTTTGCCTGATCAAACCCTCAAAGACTCTCTCACAGACCTTCATGATTTGGTCAAGCATTTTCATGCCCCTATAATTACCTCTATCTAGCGCATCCCCCTTTCCTTTGTATATATTTACTATTACACATTTGTGCCAATTCTCGGGCATTTTCTCATCTTTAATAATGGCGTTTATCAACTCAGTGACTAAGTTGCCACCAGTCTCCCCTGAGGATTTTATTATCTCAGCGACAATGTCAGAGCACCCTGGAGCTTTACCTTCCTTCATTTTATTGATTGTGTCGCTCACTACAGCTGGTGCTATCAAAGGAGGGGGTCCAGATATTGTTTTTTTTATACTAAGCTGTTCCTTATCCCACTCAAACTCTACATTTAGCAATCGTTTATAGCGTGCCTTCCATGCTTCTCTGATTTCATTTTCTGCATACACAATCTTCCCATTATCGTTTCTAACACACTGTTCACCTATAATATCCTTACTGTCATTTTTAACTCATCTAGCTAGGTTGAAGATCCCATTGGGATTGTCAGTGTTATACACTTGTTCGAGGACCAGGTCCTTAATGCCTTTTTTAGCATTGTAAATAACTCTTTTGGCAGTTCGTTTAGCTGCCTGGTATTCCTCCTTGCTGCCTCCCTTCTTCCATGCTTTGAAGCATCTCCTTTTCTCTTTCACAGCATGTTCTACCTCATCGTTCCACCACCAGGAGGTCTTATTCCTGGGGTGACCCTTTGTTTTTCCACAGACTTTGTCAGTGGCAGCGATAAGGCTATGTTTAAGAAAATTCCATTGGCTATTTACATTGTTAGGCCTAGCTTCCTTATTTCTATTAATTTCCTCCAGTTCACTATGAAACCTATCCCTAACTTCCTTGTTCTTCAGCAGCCACACTTTCCTTTTGTGCATGTATACCTTCTTGCGCTTAGGGTCTCTGTATATTCTCATGTCGCACATAAGTAGCTAATGCTGGGGGATACATTCTTCGCTCGGGATGACCTTTACATCCCGAACCAGTTTCCAGTCTTTCCTGTTAACCAAGAAGTAATCTATCTGGCTACTGGAGACCCCAGAGTTATATGTGATCAGATGGCTCTGTCTTTTCTTGAACTTTGTGTTACACACAACCATCTTGAGTGCAACGCAGGACACCAGTATATTTATTAGTGGCCCCTCCATCATTGACGAACATGCCTATTACATAAGGCATCCTCTTCAAACACTAATCCGCCGTAGTTTGAATCTACCGCGCAGAGCATTTAAAATCTGAGGAGCCTTCATCATGAGCGCACGCGACCTCACTCATGGCTTCAGTCATTATGAATTGGGTTCTCACTACGAAAAAACTTCGTAAAAAATAAAAAATAAAAATAAAATAAGAATAACTATCCAATAAGCTTTCCATCATATCGTGGATCTACTTGTGTGGATCTTTGACCAGACGCTGATTCAGGCGTCATTCTTCCTTCTCTGCTCTGCGATCAGCCGGCCCGGACGTGTCTCTCCACGCTCCGCTGGTTCCGCATTTGCTGCGTCCCTAGTGAGTTTTTTCTCATTTGTTTACTCCGGGATGTATCGAGTAAGGTTAGGATATGCGTAGCAGGAGTGTCCTGGGCTGGTTGCCCGCAGTGCAGTGTATTTTGGGTCGTGTGTTTGGGGCATCTATTTCGGATGTACCCTCGTGGTCCTGTTGTGGACAGGTGAACTTTTTCACAGTTAGCTAGCTTTGTGATGCAGGCGGCTTTCATTACGCGTTATTGCTTCCTTTTATCTGTCTGATGAGGTAGCGTATTTTTGCTGACGTTCCCAGCGTATTTTTCTTCACTTAGTGAAGTTTTTTCTGGGTCCCGAGTCAGTTCTTCCCTTTGCCGGAAGTATTTGCTACAGTGGTGTGTTGGCGGTGGTTCCTGTTGTGATATAATTCAGTGCTTTTTGTTTATATTCCGACATGTTAATGTTATCCGTCTGCCTAGGCCTAGCCAGCCTCTCGTAGCTTTACCACATATACAAGTGTTATTGATTTATTTTCTAAATATGGACTACTGTGTCATGTGTGTCCTGGTTTAGTTGTGTATTGGCTAATTCCACGGACTATTTATGTGTCCTGGGTTAGTTGTGTTTTGGCTAATTCCACGGACTATGTTGGGCCCGGCGTTAGTTGTGTTTTGGCTACGCCTCGGTCCGGTGGTGCGTTCAGATGGTATCTGGACGGGGTGGGGTTTTTCTGGCGGGTTTTTCTCGGTTTCACCTTGATAACCCCGGCTGGTTGCTGTGTTTTGGCCACGCGTGGTTTAAAAACAGGCTTGTTTCCCCGGCGAGTAGGTGTCTGTGGCTCCCCAGGACTGCGTCTCTGGGGTGCCTGTTTCAGGCTCCTTATGATTCCCGGCGGGTTGGCTGTACCCATCTAACAGTGTTCATACGGACACGTGTTGTTTGTAGTTTTTTCGGTTTTGCAAAGCCAATATAAAACTATGCTGTTGTTGTTTTTCCTCCCCGGCGATCTTTTACAAAGAAGTGGGGTTAGGAACAATTGGGGTTAACTTTTAAACTTTAAATCACCCGGCGGGTGCAACCTGGAAGGGTGGGATGCCCGAATTTGCAAAATTCAGTTTAGTTGACCAGACAATTGAGGGATGCATTGTGTATCGCCTCCTTCAACATACGGCGCTTTAGGGCACAATTGGGGTTAACGTTTTTTAAACTAATATTCACACCCGGCGGGTGCTCCTTGGAGGGATGGGAATAACGAATTTACAATTCGGTTAGTTAACCAGACAATTGAGGGATACGTTTTGTATCGCCGCCTTCAACATACGGCGATCTAAAAAGATACTTCGGGAGAAGTTAGATCTCGTATATTTGTCAGACTTCCCAGTTTTTGATCTACGAGATAATTCGGGGGCCGGCGTCTTTTTTAGTTTTTTTTTTTCTCCAAAATTGAATCTTGAAACAAACACCACCGGAAAGACTTCATCAGTTATAAACGCCATGCTGGTCTTTATATATTATGTCAGAGGGTATTCATAAATATTTTGGACAAATTAAGATATTCTGAAATCTTTTACTTAGGAAACCCCACCGCGTAGCGAGCTGTAGTCGTTGAGTATTACGTCTCGTTACCCGGCGGGTTATTTAACACTTGTGTGCGAACATGTTTGGGTTAACCTTATGAGCATTAATTCCTGGAAATTTTCTTTTTTCCAGAGCTGGGTCCCGGCGGGTCTATGCAGAACCTGGAGTAAGTATCCCACCAGTCTCTGTCATGGCTACCTTTGCCCCGGTTTTTGCTTTATGCATTACGCCCTCCTGTTCAGGTATCCCCATTTTTGCGCACACCCTTTGTATAAAATGTGTTAAAATGTCTCGTTTGGTGTGGGTTACCTTTCCGGCATTTTTTCTCGTTGCTCCGAGAACACCGTTTTTGTTTACCGAGTTTTAGTCAGGATGGCTCAAAATAGGTAAGTTACCCCGACGAGTTTGGTCGCTTGAGGGCTCATAAGAAACTGCGTTTTCTGTGGTCGAGCCTGGGATCAGGCTTCCTGTGTTATTCATTGCTTTATGCATTATGCCCTCCTGTAATGTATCGTTTAGTGTGGGTTACCTTTCCGGCGTTTTTCTCGTTGCTCCGAGAACACCATTTTTGTCTACCGAGTTTTAGTCAGGATGGCTAAAATAGGTAAGTTACCCCGACGAGTTTGGTCGCTTGAGGGCTCATCAGAAACTGCGTTTTCTATGGTCGAGCCTGGGATCAGGCTTCCTGGGTTATTCCCATCGAGGGGGGCTCCTCACAGTTTTCTAGGTGATCAGGCTGACACCTGTTGGACTTGGTTTTCTCTGCTTTTCAAAGCCATTGAAACAATGCTGTCTGTTTGTTTGGTCTTTACCTCCCGGCGACCTTTTTACAAAGAGGTCTGGGGCAGGTATAATTGGTTTGACATTCCATATAAAACCCGGCGGTTGTACCTTTGGGTGGTTATATTAACGGATTTGCGATTTGAGATAATTTGCCAAACAATTGATTGATACAATAGGGTATCACGGCCTTCAAGACGGCGATCTATGAGGGCTTCTGGAAGAAGCCGGATTAGAGATTAAGATAGGCTTAGACTTTTTATGGGATAAAAAGATGCCTGAATCTTACTAGTGTTTCAAGTGTAAAGGGATACTTGAAAGACTTCATCTTTAATAATGATATGCTTCATCTTTATGAGGATTAAGAAGTTATTCTTAATTCTTTTGGACAGGTGAAAGATATGCTGAAATCTTTAATAATCCATTGAAACAATGCCGTTTGTTTGTTTAGTCTTTCCCTCCCGGCGACCTTTTTACAAAGAGGTCTGGGGCAGGTACAATTGGTTTGACATTGCATATAAAACCCGGTGGTTGTACCTTTGGGTGGTTATATTGACTGATTTGCAATTCGCAATCTTTGTATTTCCTCCCCGGCGATCTTTTACAAAGAAGTGGGGTTAGGAACATTTGGGGTTAACTTTTAAACTTTAAATCACCTGGCGGGTGCAACCTGGAAGGGTGGGATGCCCGAATTTGCAAAATTCAGTTTAGTTGACCAGACAATTGAGGGATGCATTGTGTATCGCCTCCTTCAACATACGGCGCTTTAGGGCACAATTGGGGTTAACGTTTTAAAAAAAAATATTCACACCCGGCGGGTGCTCCTTGGAGGGATGGGAATAACGAATTTACGATTCAGTTAGTTAACCAGACAATTGAGGGATACGTTTTGTATCGCCGCCTTCAACATACGGCGATCTAAAAAGATACTTCGGGAGAAGTTAGATCTCGTATATTTGTCAGGCTTCCCAGTTTTTTATCTACGAGATAATTCGGGGGCCGGCGTCTTTTTTAGTTTTTTTTTTTCCAAAATTGAACCTTGAAACAAACACCACCGGAAAGACTTCATCAGTTATAAACGCCATGCTGGTCTTTATATATTATGTCAGAGGGTATTCATAAATCTTTTGGACAAATTAAGATATTCTGAAATCTTTTACTTAGGAAACCCCACCGCGTAGCGAGCTGTAGTCGTTGAGTATTACGTCTCGTTACCCGGCGGGTTATTTAACACTTGTGTGCGAACATGTTTGGGTTAACCTTATGAGCATTAATTCCTGGAAATTTTCTTTTTTCCAGAGCTGGGTCCCGGCGGGTCTATGCAGAACCTGGAGTAAGTATCCCACCAGTCTCTGTCATGGCTACCTTTGGCCCGGTTTTTGCTTTATGAATTACGCCCTCCTGTTCAGGTATCCCTCTTTTTGCGCACACCCTTTGTATAAAATGTGTTAAAATGTCTCGTTTGGTGTAGGTTACCTTTCCGGCGTTTTTTCTCGTTGCTCCGAGAACACCGTTTTTGTTTACCGAGTTTTAGTCAGGATGGCTCAAAATAGGTAAGTTACCCCGACGAGTTTGGTCGCTTGAGGGCTCATCTCGTTGCTCCGAGAACACCGTTTTTGTTTACCGAGTTTTAGTCAGGATGGCTAAAATAGGTAAGTTACCCCGACGAGTTTGGTCGCTTGAGGGCTCATCAGAAACTGTGTTTTCTATGGTCGAGCCTGGGATCAGGCTTCCTGATTTATTCCCGTCGAGGGGGGCTCCACTCAGTTTTCTAGGTGATCAGGCTGACACCTGTTGGCCTTGGTTTTCTCTGCTTTTCAAAGTCATTGAAACAATGCTGTCTGTTTGTTTGGTCTTTACCTCCCGGCGACCTTTTTACAAAGAGGTCTGGGGCAGGTATAATTGGTTTGACATTAATAATAATTATAATAATAATAATAATAATAATAATAATAATAATAATATTTATTCAGTTAGCAATTTACAGAGTTGGTACCACATAGTATGTTATAAATATGACATGTACCAGCCTTGCATAATTCCAACTAAGGATAGCCCAATAAGGCCATTAGGCGTATTCCCATTGGGGTCCATTGGGGTCCTTGTATATAAAACCCGGCGGTTGTACCTTCGGGTGGTTATATTAACGGATTTGCGATTCGAGATAATTTGCCAAACAATTGATTGATACAATAGGGTATCACGGCCTTCAAGACGGCGATCTATGAGGGCTTCTGGGAGAAGCCGGATTAGAGATTAACCCTCTCACCACGGAAGGGCTCTTGAACGCCCATAAAAAAGCATATAACAGCTGCCCGGAAGGGCTCTTGAACGCCCAGTGGTTGAAAGCCTGTGAGCTTCGTGTGCGAGGCGTCGGTCCGACGCATGTAAACAACAGCCGGCTGGACCGACGCCCCGCATCTCCGGCCACAAGAAGGAGAGCGTCGCTTGTTCGTGTGTGCCTGTATGTTGTTGTTAAGTATCGAAAAGTAGTGTAAAGTGGCTGTTTTGGCCATAAAGTTATCTCCAATGAAATCATCATCACAACTCAACCAGTTGACTTAGAGAGCTCTACTTAATGCCATTCTACAGGTAAATAACACAGCTACGCTTGGGGATGCGCGGGAATGCGGGAAGCAGTCAGATTAACACATATATGGTAGCCTAGCCTAGACGTTTTTCGGCCAAAACACCCGGGTTTCGAGGAATATATATATAATACATAGCCGGGGCTGGAGGGTTAAGATAGGCTTAGATTTTTTATGGGATAAAAAGATGCCTGAATCTTACTAGTGTTTCAAGTGTGAAGGGATACTTGAAAGACTTCATCTTTAATAAAGATATGCTTCATCTTTATGAGGATGAAGAAGTTATGCTTAATTCTTTTGGACAGGTAAAAGATATGCTGAAATCTTTACTAAGCCATTGTAACAATGCCGTTTGTTTGTTTAGTCTTTCCCTCCCGGCGACCTTTTTACAACGAGGTCTGGGGCAGGTACAATTGGTTTGACATTGCATATAAAACCCGGCGGTTGTACCTTTGGGTGGTTATATTAACTGATTTGCAATTCGCGATAATTTGCCAAACAATTGATTGATACAATAGGGTATCACGGCCTTCAAGACGGCGATCTATGAGGGCTTCTGGGAGAAGCCAGATTAGAGATTAAGATAGGCTTAGACTTTTTATGGGATAAAAAGATGCCGGAATCTTACTAGTGTTTCAAGTGTAAAGGGATACTTGAAAGACTTCATCTTTATGAGGATTCAGAAGATATGCTTAAATCTTCTGGACAGGTAAAGATATGCTGAAATCTTTAATATGAAACTAAAGGACAACGAAAAGTAGTGGTGGAGTGCTACGGTTCGTTGACCGGCAGTTTTGAGGCACATATTTTGTACCATTTTTTTGGGTGTAACCCTATGAGCATTAATCCCCGGAAACTTCTCTTTCCAGGGCGGAGTACCGGTGTTGCACCAGGTGACCAGGTAGTTCCTGGGGGCGTGGTAGTTTTCCCCCAGTCTCTGTCGTGTCGGCACTTGAACCTCTCATTGCTGTATGTTCAACGCCGTTAAGCTCAGGTAGCCCTATCTTATTTTTATTTGTTAATGAAATAATTTAATAGCTGAATCATAATAAACATATATATTTTCTATGATTATATTATGATAATATTGTGTTTATTTATAGTAATTTATTTTAATACAATTAAAATATAAATTAAATTAATTAGTATACTTTATTATTTTTTCTCACCAGCTCTGCTTTCAATGTGTTAATGAGCTATGGGAGCTTTTAATTATCATAAACCTTTACGGGACTCGGACGAGGGCTCCCATTCAGGGAGTATACCGAGCTCGCAAGCGAGGGACAGCCACAGCCAAGGTGTATGGCGATACTCACAGTCGTACCTCACCCGCCGGACGATAACGCCGGCGGGTGGACCTGACGCTCTGATGACGGACGAGAACAGGTTGAGTTCCATTTATCTGTTTTCCGCCGCTAGACGCGTCTCTAATGTGCCACGTAGTCAACAAACTACAGGATTAGCGAGGCGTAGTCTCGCTAATCGCGCCCCTGTGGCCGGCGCAGTGTGGTACCAGCATTTGAACACGTGGTGCCCGCACCCAGTGTCACTCCTGGTCGGGTTGTTCCACTTAGAACACAATTGGCAACCTAGATACCTCGCGGACTTGTTCATTTTGGACATTCAGGAGGCCAAGTGGCTGGCACCATATGGTAGCGACGTGACCAAGATATTCGCGAATCAATATACCCAGTCTACAAAGCGACAGTTTCAATCGCATTGGCAAGCTTTTACGTCTCGCATTCTTAGAACAAAACAAACTGTGCCCTCGGTGGCGTTGGTTGTTTATTATTTAATTTATCTGTTCATGCAGAAACATTTATCTGAAAGTGATTTATGTGGGCAGGTTTTAAACTCCGCCCACCTCCCCGTCGGCTCAGGCCTACATGGTCTCTGGACAAAGCATCGTCGTTATTCTCGTTCCCGTATGTACCAAAGACGGCAGATTTTACAAAAGGGCAGTATTCCTTATGGCTTTGGCTACCGGGAACAGAGTATCTGAGCTGGCGGCGATGAGCAACGCACCTAATTGCCTCAGGTTTGATAGGCTTCATGGTGTATTCACATTGCACCTTCCCCAGGATTCATAGCCGAGATTGAGCACAGTGAACACGTGTTTTCAGAGTTCACGGTGCCGGCGTTAAACAGGGGAAAGGTGCACCATCTTTTTTGCCCAGTGCAAGCTCTAACCAAATATTTAAGAGTGGCACCTCTAAATCACCAGGGTGCTTTATGGGTCGCAAGTCCGGTTGAACGCTTGATGGAGCGTACACTGGCTTCTCTCTTGGTCGAGGACTTTAAAGAGAAGAATCCCGGCGTTGTGGGTAAGACCCACGATTTACGCAAGGGGACAGCCCCTTTACGTTTCCTTAATAATCTTTCGGTGGAAGTTATTACGTCCACACAGTTGTGGGCCTCTAATCAGGAGTTTTGCCTCGATACCTTTCAGTAGCTCTGGACAAACCTTCCTTGCCATGTATAGCTTTACGGCAGAGGGTCTAGGTGGCCCTTTTAGTCACGTTTTGTTTAATTTCAAGAAAAAAGGGGGGGGGGGGGTGCAGTCAGTGTGACATAGAACACCCTAGACCCCTCCGGAGTATGTGTTCGGAACATACGAGCTGTGATACTGGTTGTAGGCATTGTATTATAAAATTTCTCTGTAGTATTCATTCCAGGAAATTGTGCTAAAGGCCAATAGTAGTGTTACAACAATTCTTGTTGTAAGTAGCTTTGGCTGTGAAGCAATAGATTTTTGAGAAATCTCGGTAGTTGCAACTACGACTTTTACTTTTGAAGTAATTACTTCTGCATAAGTACACGAGTTCAGTACTTCTACGAATGTACAAGAATTCATTTATGTTTGGTTATATTTTTTAGGAATATATCCACTAGTTAATGGGGTTTATATGTGCACATGTAAACTTATAAGTTTTTAGTTTTCACCACTTACTTTAAGTGGGGTGCCTTCTTAACTAGCAGACCTGTGCACAGAGTCTCAGAGTTAACCCTTTTTCAAGCAGGCTTCTTTGAAGCACGCTCCTGCTTGTACCCCTTTTTGAAGATTTAGGCTGTATAAAGTTTATGCACCCGAATATCTCTTTTTTTTTACAAAAGTAAGAATACTATGTGGTTGTTTGATTATCTGCTTTTCTAGAGTTATGATATGATTACGAATGTCCCCCTCCAGTCTTAGAAATCAGGCATGTTCGTCAATGATGGAGGGGCCACTAATAAATTATAGGTTTGACTCCTGTAAGGAGATAAAGAAAACCTAATATTTAGTAGTGGCCCCGTAATCATTGACGACTGGGGCCCTCCCGACCATCCCTTTCCCATTCGTTGATGTATTAAGGATTTTGGTTTACTTGATATGTCAGTGAAGGAAGAATGACGCCTGAATCAGCGTCTGGTCAAAGATCCACACAAGTACATCCACGATATGATGGAAAGCTTATTGGATAGTTATTCTTATTTTCTTTTCTTTTTTTCTTTTTTTTTTACGAAGTTTTTTCGTAGTGAGAACCCAATTCATAATGACTGAAGCCATGAGTGAGGTCGCGTGCACTCATGATGAAGGCTCCTCAGATTTTAAATGCTCTGCGCGGTAGATTCAAACTACGGCGGATTAGTGTTTTAGAGGATGCCTACATGGCTCCGAGGTTGTATAACAGGTTGCCGCTGTCCATGAGACAACTGAGTTCTGTTGAATGCTTCAAGAGACAACTTAAGACTTTTCTCTTTGAGAGAAGCTATGATCTTGAGAGAGGTGTCATGACAGATGGCTATAGAGTTTAGGCTATTTTGCCACTGCTAGTGATTGTTAAATGTGTGTTGTATATGAGCCTTCTTTTGATGCATTGATTTTTGTTCTTTTTTCTTTCTCTTTTCGAGCGCTAGTGAATTCTTCGGAAAAATTGGCGCTTATGAGAAATAAGTAACATGCTTATTATTATTATTATTATGTAATAGGCATGTTCGTCAATGATTACGGGGCCACTACTAAATATTAGGTTTTCTTTATCTCCTTACAGATGTCAAACCTATAATATTCGCCTTCCAGATTCCTCCTTCCGTAACCATTTCCTCCATGTACCCCCTCGTAACCATCTGCAGATGCTCCCACGTGACCATTCAGGTCCCCTCCCACGATTGTTATTTCATTCTCCGAGAGGCCTGAAATGACACTGACGGTGTCATTCCAGAAGTCCTCTTTTATCTCTTTCTGTAGACCAGCCTGTGGGGCATATGCAGATATCATATTCAGAATTCTTTCACCAACTTTCAACTTCAAAACAATCAGCCTTTCAATAACTCTCGTAATCTGAAGCACACTTTTCGCCAGCTCTTCAGCCACCAGAACACCCACTCCTTCTTTCGCTTTATCAGTCTCCACCCCCTTTTCTTTCTTCAATAAACCACTGTGCCCCATACGCTTTCCAGAGTGTTTCCTGGGCATAGCAGACGTCCACTCACCTCCTCTCACACATCTCAGCCACTTCATTTGCACGCAGATTCAAACTACCAACATTCACACTAGCAAGTCTGAGATTGTGGGGGGCATTTGTCCTTTTCCTGTGCGGTTTTGGATCATCGGACTTACATTTTTTCTCTTTAGATTTAGTCATAATTTGGTAAATTGGCTGGCAAATGGGCATCAACCCCCCCCCCAACTCCGGCTCCAGTCTACCCCGGGGACCATTCCCAGCACCTTCCCCCTAGAGATTACAACGGGGTAGGATCCAGTGGCCTCAGTACGCCCCACCAGGACCAGCCGCAGGGACGCACCCTGTGCGCGTACACGGCACTACGACTGGCCTGGTATTATTCGCCCAATGACAGGGCAGCCTCCTGGAGCGCTACCACCAGGTTCGGGCCCCTATACTATTGGGAGGAAAGTGCCAGTCCGGGGAAACACTACGTACAGTACCCTCTGGATCCATTTCGTCCAGGTTGGGCCCAAGGCGCCAGGTCCGGGTTCAGAGGGAGCGACACCGACCGCCAGTGTGCCGCCATTAGGCAACTTGGAACAAGAACAATGAAGCCCTGTCACAGCACTGTCATATGAACAATGCCAGCGCCAATAACAAGGCTTCATTGTATACAGTAAAACCTCGCCCCTCCAGACTAATTGGGGGAAAACCCTGTCTGGGTCTGCCGAAAGTCCAGACATATATTCAGCCATCCAGACAAATCCGGATGGCTGAAACATGAGTCCAGATATCTAACTTAAACAACCAGACTTAGGTTTCAGCCATCCAGACAAATCCGGATGGCTGACATACAAGTCTGGACATCTAACACTGGATGTAAATAATATGTATGGAAATTTGTATTCGTCTCCTTCGTTTCCGGATTGACTTATATATTTCCCAAGCCATCCAGACAAGTCTGGTTGGCTGAAACATGAGTCTGGATTAAAATGCCTGTCTGGATCTCTTGGGTTTCCAGATCTGAGAGCACCGGATGGGAGGGGTTCTACTGTAGCAATGGCTGTGTGTTCGCAGGTCTAATACCATCCCCCCTATTAGTCGCCTTGTACGACACGCAGTAGGATGCGTGAGGCATATTATTTTTTTCCTCCACCATAGGTGAAGGCCCCCTTACCCCCAGGGGATATTAGGCATAAGTAGGAGAGGGAGGAATAGCACCGGAATCATCCAAGGTGGAGTTTCTAGCAAAAGTTTGAGCGAAGAGTTCAGCTTTGTCAGAGGAAGAGTTGATAATAGTGCCATCAGGTTGGAAAAGGGGAGGGAAAGACGAGGAAGAAAAATTGTTTCAGAGGTTTTTGGCTAGATGCCAGAAAGCTTGGGAAGAGCTAGAGGATAGTTCAGGGCATTTATTATTGATGAAAGAATGGTTGGCGAGTCGAAGAACAGATTTGGTTTGATTCCGGGCAGAAACATAGGAAGAATGAGATTCTTGAGTTTGAAGAATGAGATTCTTGAGTTTGAAGACGTCGGTACCGTTTGAATGCTTCCTCCTTATTGCGGACAGCAGTAGAACAAGAATGAGTAAACTAAGACTTTTTTGCTTTAGTTTGAGAGAAAGAAAATGGAATGTATATCTCCATGCACGATAGGATTACCTCGGTAATGCATTCAGCACTATCCGAGGGCCCCCGGCCACGAAGACAAAAATAATTCCATGCGAATGATGATGCATAATCAAGTACAGTTTAAGCGATAATTGTGGGTAAAAAACGGTGCGATAGTAAACATTTTAGTGGCGCGCTTTGGGAATCAGCTGGGATAGATGAGTTCATTAATGAGAAATAAAAAGTTCCTTATCATAACTTACATAAGTAATGCCCGAATACTGAGAGGGTTCACTGAGTACGGAGAGATGTTAGGAGTTGTTTTATTATTATTGATAAAGTTTGTATTTTCAATTTATTTTATTTCGCTGAGAAATCATAATCTGGCACTGCCTGCTAGATGCAAAGTGAGCAACTGACTCAGGAGACAGTGGATGACCGAAACCAGCCTCCCAAGGTCTTGGAGAAGAACAGTTTACACACTAAGGCGAGCGCTTATTTGTGCAGTCCTTAGAGCTGTGGCCACCAGCACAAAAAAAACACACGTTTCGTTACAATTGTGTGTATTGTGCCCAAAGCCTTGTCAGTGATATAATTGGGTAACCATGGAAGGAAGCAGAAAGCAACGCACTCTATTCACATCTTGGCACTGACAGCGACTATTGTGTCACAGAGCCCCCCAAAAATGCTTCCAAGGATGACTTTGACTGGTATCCCTGTTACGCTTAGTGATGAAGATATCGTCCCAAGTATTCTGAATTGTTCTTGCCACAAATCAAGTCTCTGTCTGACAAAAAAACATGTACAGTATATACTCTGGCACCTTCCCCAGTTTGCCTATTTTTTTATTTTATTTTTTTATTTTTATTTTTTACCAGTTTGCCTATTTTTTTATTTTTATTTTTTTATGGGGGTGCCATTAATTTAATATTTATGAGGGTCAAAGGAAACAACAAGACGGCTGTAATGAAAATCTCCCTGGAGATACGTTCCGCCATTGTCCATGAACATAATTATGTTTATGTTGGACTCACTAGATGTCTTGTAAATGACAGATCCTGGGTTACCCAATGTGTCTCAAATGAGGCCACCTGGGTTCCATGATGAGAGTACGACGGGACCTCATGAGTCCATCCAGGTCTGGGGGGTTAAATATTGAGATCTGGAAGAGGTGTCACGACTGACAGTTATAGGGTATAAATTGGTGGTTCTCTTTATATAAACTTAGCATTGAGGTTCTCTTTAACTAGTGTCTCGAGAACCAGTAAATTCCTGTGTATTGAAAGAGGCTCATATGAGGATGCCCGGATTTTAAGGCTGAACCCATGGAGAATGAATGGCCTCCTAGGTGGCAATTCCCTGTAGCCAGGTGTTTTGGGGAAAAAACAACACAATATTGAAACACAAATATATAAAAATTAAAATGTAAAACTTGCAAACAAAGCAAACCAAAACTGGGACAAAGACAATATAAAGTCAAATTAACTTATCAAAATCGCTATGTGGAAACAACGCTTACTAAAATAAAATTTATGAACTAAAAGAACACAATCCACCACATAGGGTGTGCATTACTACATGAGCAAGTTAATCTGGGTCTACATTTTTTTACTAATCACCAACATGTTTGGCTTACCATTATCTGGAGAAAGGCAGTCACTATACGTCTCAACACCCAGTGAGAGCTTGTGAGTGGAGACTGTTGCCACATTATTTGGCCCCAAGCTTCCGCACACACAAGAGCTGGCTCCACTGTGCCTATCACTCACAGTATCACTATCCCCAGCAATTTCTAGGTCTCTAAAGAGTTTGTGCAATGCCTCCCGGACTAGGAATATCCTTTCTGCGTCGTCGCCATCGTTGTCTTCCGTGTGCATGCGGGGTAACGATTCAGACGCGGTAGAAACCTTAGAAGCTTGTGCTTCCATTGTGACGGCTAGGTGGAGACTGTACGGTATAGTTCATGCGTGATAAATTTGGTGTGTGCACTGCAAAGGCACTAATTTATTAGTGGCCCCTCCATCATTGACGATTATGCCTATTACATAAGGCACCCTCTTCAAACACTCATCCGCCGTAGTTTTGAATCTACCGCGCAGAGCATAAAAAATTGAGGAGCCTTCATCATGAGCGCACGCAACCTCACTCATGGTTCAGTCATTATGAAATTGGGTTCTCACTACGAAAAAACTTCGTAACAAATAAAAAACAAAAAGAAAATAAGAATAACTATTCATAAGCTTTCCATATACTCGTGGATATACTTGTGTGGATCTTTGACCAGACGCTGACTCAGGCGTCATTCTTCCTTCTCTGCTCTGCGCTCAACCTACCCGGACGTACCCCACGCTCCGCTGGTTCCGCATTTGTTGCGTCCCTAGTGAGTTTTTTCTCATTTGTTTACTCCGGGATGTATCGAGTAAGGTTAGGATATGCGTAGCAGGAGTGTCCTGGGCGGGTTGCCCGCAGTGCAGTGTATTTTGGGTCGTGTGTTTGGGGCATCTATTTCGGGTGTACCCTCGTGGTCCCGTTGTGGACATGTGAACTTTTTCACGGTTAGCTAGCTTTGTGATGTAGGCGGCTTTCATTACGCATTATTATTGCTTCCTTTTATCTTTCTGATGAGGTAGCTTTTTATTCTCTGACGTTTCCAGCGTATTTTTCTTCACTTAGTGAAGTTTTTTCTGGGTCCCGAGTCAGTTCTTCCCTTTGCCGGGAAGTTTTTGCTACGGTGATGTGTTGACGGTGGTTCCTGTTGTGATATAATTCAGTGCTTTTTGTTTATATTACGACATGTTTACTGTGTATTTCCGTCTGCCTAGGCCTAGCCAGCCTCTCGTAGCTTTGCCACATGTACAAGTGTTATTGATTTATGTTATAAATATGTACTACTGTGTCATGTGTGTCCTGGTTTAGTTGTGTATTGGCTAATTCCACGGACTATATATGTGTCTTGGATTAGTTGTGTATTGGCTAATTCCACGGACTATTTGTGTGTCCTGGGTTAGTTGTGCTTTGGCTAATTCCACGGTCTATTTGGTGCGTTCAGATTGAATCTGAACGGGGTGGGTTGCCTTTTCCGGCGGGTTTTCTCGGTTACACCATGAAAACCCGGCTGGTTGCCGAGTTTTAATCACGCGTGGTTAAAATAGGCTTGTTTTCCCCGGCGAGTGGTGGCCTGAGGCTCTCCAGGACTGCGTCTCTGTGGTGGGGCCTGTGTTCAGGCGTACTGTGTTTCCCGGCGGGATGGCTTTACCCATTTAACTAAGTGTTCATACGGACAATTGTTGAGTTGAGTTTTTCCCGGTTTTTGCAAAGCCAGTAAAACTAGGCTGTTTGTTGATTGGTCTTTCCTCCCCGGCGATCTTTTGCAAAGAAGTGGGGATAGGAATTTTGGGGTTAACATTAAAAATTCACACCCGGCGGTTGCACCTTGGGAGGGTGGAATTAACGGATTTGCAAATTTCAGTGTAGTTAACCAGACAATCGAGGGATACGATACGTATCGCCGCCATTCAACATACGGCGATCTAGAACGCTTCGGGAGAAGCCAGATCTAGCATTTAAGACAGGCTTCCCAGTTTTTGATCTGCGAGATAATACGGGGGCCGGCGTCTTTTAGGGTTTTTTCCAGTAAGAACTTAACAAACACCACTGGGAAGACTGCGTCATTTATAAAAAGCCATGCTGGTCTTTATATTATGTCAGAGGATATTCATAAATCTTTTGGACAAGTTAAGATATTCTGAAATCTTTATACATGAACCTTCCGCGTAGCGAGCCGTGATAGTTGTGTATTACGTCTCGTTACCCGGCGGGTTGTCTAACACTTGTGTTCGAACATGTTGGTGTAGCCTTATGAGCATTAATTCCTGGAAATTTTCTTTTTTCCAGGGCTGAGTTCCGGCGAGTCTTTCGAGAACCTGGAGTAAACCGGGGGTGGGTTCGTGTTTTCCACCAGTCTCTGTCATGGCTACCCTAGACCCTGTTTTTGCCTTGTGTATTGCTCCCTCATGTTCAGGTATCCCTATCTTTGCACACACTCTTTGCATTAGATGTGTTAAATGTTTAGATCGCTCAAGGGGTTTGTGGGTAACGGGGAACTGTACCTTCTGTACTCAATTGAGTGTCAAAGTGTTGCGGGACAATAGTAGATCCGCGGCGGTCGCTTTGAGGGAGGTCAGGCAGCAGTTGTCAAGTTATGCTACCACAGTGGCTCATAAGGCGCTGCAATGTGATAATGTGATTCTTTGGGATAAATTACTGATTGAGCACCCCCCTATTAAACGTACCTCTAGAGTAACTGTACGAAAGTCGGCAGAGACTGGGCAGGGTACAGCACTTTCTCTGGTCCCTACCACTTCTAAGAGACCTCGTGAACCCACGCCCCCGGTGACAGCCTCCACGTCACGGGCGCGGTCCAGGTCCAGGTCGCCCCTCAGACAACAGCCGCCTAGTCATTCTTCTTCACCAGCAAGAAAGAGGAGCAAAGAGGAAAAGTCCAAGGACAGCTCTAGTGAAAGATCGGATAAGTCTAAGAGCAGTGAAAGATCTAAGTCACACCGCAGCCACAAATCTTCCAGGAAAGATTCTAAGGAACGAAAGGCCTCCCGGCGTTCGCCGGAGCCTCGTGCCTCACTTTTTGCCTCTACTCCCGACTTATCTAGTGTCCAATCTGATGGGGCGGGAGTGGAGTCAGAGACTGTGGTGGGGGTGTTGCCGGCGGACAGGTTCCCAATGGATATTACACACTTAGAGTTAGAGAGTTCTGTAGGCAGTGATCGCCCTTTAGAAGAGTCTAGTGGGGGCTCAGTGGTTGATGGTGTATCTGACTCCCAAGGGAGTTCGGGCCAAGGCCTGGGTGTATGGCGGTATTCCCAACCAGGGCATGAAGGCCCACGTCTGGTTCAGGAGCCACAGGTACGGACGGACGTCCACCGGGACGCTGTGATCCCATCATCCATTCCTGACTTAACTTGGCACCAAGACGAGGTTCCGGCTTCGGTGGAACCCTCTCATGATGGGCCAGATGACAAGGATGAGGTGTCTATAATCTCTGACATGGAAGTGCAAGAGTCGGGTTCAGTTCTAGACGACTCACAAGATAGGAATGATTCACCTCTGAGTTCTTCATCTGCTAAATTTGTCACGGCGGAGGAAATAGATGGGTTGTTAGTTACTGCTCTAACAAAAAATTTGGCCAACAGCCGGAGACTCCTACAGTGGACCTGGGAGCTCCCATGACAAGTTCAAGTGTTCGGCCTCTGATCGCTTCTATTGCTCTGACCAAGATTCCGCACCCTCCCTCTATATCACCTAATATGGTCACTAGGCCTGCTTCGGCGGCACTGACTACTTCTAGTGTAAGGGTGGTAACGGATGTGAATCCTCCCCCTTTAGATAAAGCACCGTTAAGAAAGGTAGCTATGCCCCTGTTATACGGTCCAGATGATTCATGGGTTCAAATGATACCAACTAAGCCAGAGGCGGTGCAGCCCACTTTGTCAGGGGAACTTCCAGTGCCACGTGAGTGGGTAATCCAGGGAAATAAATCTAGAAAGTTACGAGCCTTGGATATTGCGGGTAATGTACTTGATGTTAATATTAAGGCCATTCCGAACCATTATCACCATGACTTTTTTGTGTATACAGCTACGCCTGCACTGCCCCCTGCCTCAGCTTCAAAACTGTTTTCTGACTGGACCAAGCATGACGGTTTTAATGATATAAAAGCACTGTCAGCTCTCACTCCAGAATTAGATTTACAAACGGTCACAGACACAGCCGCTAACCCAGTGTTGAAGGTGGGGCAGTTGGGTCCAGGACCTTGGGTGGAATGGGAGGTAGAGGCTCAGAACTTTGCGACCCCCTTCACCTCAAAATCTTCGCACCAGAATCCTCAGGACAGCCATTCTTGGTTCTCTATGCCAGTCTTTTCAGCCGGCGGAGTTCCATCTGCTTTGTTTGCTTTTTTAGCTGCCCCAAAAATCAATCTATGCAAACTTAAAGATCCTTTCACTACGCCTTCACCAGCTCACCTAGACCGGGAGTTTAGGCTACGGGGGAAGGCGTATAGACTTTTTTCCCAGTACTGTACATTGTTACGCACCAGGTGGCGAAATCTATGCTAAGATCTACTCAGGCAATCGCGGACGCGGAGGCCAGAAGATCGGTTGAACTATCTCGGCGATTACTCCTTCAGACTTCAATTCAGTCGTTGGGGGATATCCGCACAGCCTTGCTCGAGGCGGTGCGGGCGAGACAGGATCTTAGGATGTCCCTGGTGAGGAAACTTCCTGATAGAATTGCAAACCAGGTGGTCATGTCGCCGGTGCTAACTCCCTCGTTAATGTCCCCTGATGTGTGGAGAACTGTTTTCAATATGGCTCAGGCCTTTAAGCACAGTCCCACCCCTTCTAAGAAACCTGCTTTTAACTTTCCCAAACCCAAGCCAGTCGCAAAAGCTCAGCCGGGTGGGTCAAAGCCCTTTCATATACCTAAGTCCGCTTACCCCCAAGGTCAGTACGGGTATAAACAAGGTAAGTTTGCAGGTCATAAAGGACGAAACTATAACAGACCGGGCCAGGGCCCGTCTTCTGCCAATGCCGGCCAGTCGGCTAAGCATCCACCACCACCACCAAAAAACTATAAAGTCTCTCTCACTCCCAGGGCCGGTCTCACGGCGGGTGGATCAGAGGGTAGTACAGCCGGCGAACCCTTGTCTGCTAACTGGGTCGTTCCGGACGTGTCACCGCGCATGGCCAGTAAATACTTGGGCGAGGATGGTGGCACGCAAGGGCATCACCTGGCAGTGGCTCCGGCGACCTCGTTTATGTCAGCCGACAAAGGCAAATTTAGTTTCATTAGAGGTGGAGTCACTGGTCCAGGAAATGATCGCCAAGAATGTCATCATTCCGGTTCCTCAAAATTACCCAGTTTTCACATCCAAACTATTTCTAGTGCCCAAAAGGGACAGTGTTCAGATGAGACCAGTCGTAGACCTGTCTTATCTGAACCTCCATATTCACAACATGTCATTCAGGATGCTAACAGTAAACCAGATCAGGCTAACACTTCCGCCGGGAGGATGGATGTGTTCTTTAGACCTGACGGACGCGTATTGGCACGTCTCGGTAAACAAAAGATTTCAACGGTTTCTGGCCTTAAGAATAATGCATCAGACTTATGTCTTTCAGAGGATGCCGTTTGGATTGAACCTAGCACCTCGCTTATTCACAAAATTAGTCCGGCAAGCCCTGATGCCCTTGTTAAAGCAAGGGATCAGGATTTTATGGTATCTAGACGACTGGCTAGTGGTGGCAGAGACGGAACAAGTATGCATAAATCATGTCAACATAACATTAAAACATGTCAAAACTCTAGGGTTCAAGGTCAACCTGGTAAAGTCAAACCTTGTTCCCTCAAGAGTAGTTCAGTGGATAGGGCTGGTCTGGGACACAGCTACTCTCACTCTGAGTCAGAGTGTGGACAATCGCAACAGATTTCGCAGGAAATTGTTTCTGTTCCTTCACAGTCTGACTACGACACGGAGAATCTGGGAGTCTCTGGTCGGCTCTCTCAACTGGATTCAACTTACCTTATGATACCTTATGATGTGTTCGCCACTCTTCTAGCGGCACCAAGGAGCGCGACGCCCCTCGTTATGGGTGGTGATTTGGTGCAGTAGACTGTTTGAAGCGACAGCTGGCTCCCTTGCGAGGATGGGCTCGTCTGGCACTTTTTGCAGTTCGACATCTAGGGCTCTCTTGAAGTTGTCTAACGAGATGTCCCTCATGTCTCTTACTCGCCGTGGGAGTTTGTTGAAGAGACGTGGGCCTCTGTGTGATAACCAGCCCTCTCGCAGAGAGCCCATAGCACCCCTGTTATTCATCCGGGGGATTTCGCATTCCCAGCCTCTCTTATCACTGAATTTCATGACTATCAGAGTATGTAGGTTTGGTACTAAACCCTCTGCGAATTTCCACGTGTATATTATAGGTAACGTTCTCTTCTACGTTCCAGTGAGTACAGATTCAGTGCTCTTAAACGCTCCCAATAGTGTAGATGTTTTATCGAACTTATATGCGAAGTGAAATTTCTTTGTACACTCTCTACGTCATTTATTTCACCTGTTTTGTAGGATGTTAATACGCTACAGTATTCAAGCCGCGGTAGCACTAGAGATTTGAAGAGCGTTATCATAGGCAATTCACCGCGTGTTTTAAAAGTACGCAGAATCCAACCCGTTAGACGTTTCTAACGGGTACAGTTGGGCCGGTTAAGAGTCAAACGTTTAATATTGGAGGGCAACAAATATTTTCTGCTATTGCCGGCGAAAAAATTATGGCCCATACCAAAATTAATCCACAACTTGCTAGCGGTCTGGGCGAAGAGGGAAACATTACACTCAGTCATGTCATGGACCTCTCCTCCGCCGACGGTATGGGTAGACACGGATGCGTCAGGAACGATAGGTTGGGGCTTTCAGTCAAACCAAGGGCACCAGGGTCAAGGGCTTTGGTCCCATTTAGAAATATCCCACATCAATGTCAAAGAATTACTAGTCCCCTTATATTTCCTTCAGGCTCACGGCTCTACTTTACGGGGCAAGTCGGTGGCCTTCAGAATGGACAATCTGAATGCAGTTCACTGTATTCAGAAACAAGGGTCGACGAGATCTCGGGGGTTGCTAAACGTGTCAGAAAAGATTTTTATTCTAGCCAACAGGCTGGACATTCAGCTTCACGCATCTTATCTCCCAGGCGTAGCAAACGTCTGGGCAGACGATCTGTCTCGCAGACAGAGCACAACAGTAGAATGGGCGCTCAAGCAAACCATTTTCGACCAAATGATTGCGGAGCCTTACCATCCACAAGTGGATTTGTTTGCATCAGAGGAGACTCACAAACTCCCACTGTACCTCACCCGCCGGACGATAACGCCGGCGGGCGGGCCAGACGCACTGGTGACAGACTGGAACAGGTGGAGTTCCATTTATTTGTTTCCGCCGCCAGATGCGTCTCTAATGTGCCACGTAGTAAACAAACTACAGGATTATCGGGGCGTAGTCTCGCTAATCGCGCCCCTGTGGCCGGCGCAGTTGTGGTACCAGCAATTGAAGACGTGGTGCCCGGACCCGGTATCACTCCCGGTGGGGTTTTTCCACTTAAGACACAATTGGCAACCTAAAGACCTCGCTGACTTTTGCATTATGGACATTCAGGAGGCCAAATGGCTAGCACCATATGGTAGAGACGTGACCAATAAATTCATGAATCAATTTACCCAGTCTACTAAGCGACAGTATCAATCGCATTGGCAAGCCTTTACTTCTTGGATTCTTAGAACAGAACAAACTGTGCCCTCGGTGGCTTTGGTTTTTAATTATTTAAATTATCTGTTGAGCAGAAACGTTTATCTGTAGTAACGTTAAAAAATCACTTAACAGCGATTAGGATACCGTTTTTGGACCTTACCGGTCTCTCCATACCAGTTGCGGAGGAAAAAGGTTTTATGAGGGCATGTTTTAAACTCCGCCCACCTCCCCGTCAGCTCATGCCTACCTGGTCTCTGGACAAGGCATTGTCATTACTTCATTCCCGTCTGTACCAAAATACTGCAGACCTTACATTACTTTTAGAAAGGGCAGTATTCCTTATGGCCTTGGCTACCGGGAACAGAGTATCTGAGCTGGCGGCGATGAGCAACACACCTAATTGCCTCAGGTTTGGTAGGCTTAATGAGTGTATTCACATTGCACCTTCCCCAGGGTTCATAGCCAAGAATGAGCACAGTGAACATGTGTTTTCAGAGTTCACGGTGCCGGCGTTGAAAAGGGGAAAGGTGCACCATAATTTATGTCCAGTGCAAGCTCTAACCAAATATTTGAGAGTGGCACCTCTAAATCACGACGGTGCTTTATGGGTAGCAAGTATGCGTAAACGCTTGATGAAACATAGACTGGCTTCTCTCTTGGTCGAGGTCATTAAAGAGAGTAATCCCGGCGTTGTGGTTAGGGCCCACGATTTACGCAAGTGGGCGGCTTCGTTAACTTTCCTTAAGAATTTTTCTGTTGAAGATATTACGTCCACACAGTTGTGGGCCTCTAATCAAACGTTTTTGACTCGTTACCTTTCAGTAGCTCTAGACAAACCTTCCTTGCCATGTATAGCTTTAAGGCAAAGGGTCTAGGTGGCCCCTAAGTAACTTATTGTTTAATTTCAAGAAAAAAGGGGGGGGGGGGGGGGGGCAGTCAGTGTAACATAGGACACCCTAGACCCCGCCAGAGTATGAGAGCTGTGATACTGTTTATGGGTGTTGTGATATGTAAATTTCTCTGTACTATTCATTACAGGAAATTGTGCTAGTACAATTATAGTACAAACAACAGTGTTGTTGTAAGTAGTTTTTGGGCTGAGAAGCAATCTAATTTAAGCATTGGTTATATTTTGCAAGATATATCCACTAATTTTATGGGGTTTATATGTGCACATGTAAACTTATAAGTTTGATTTTTTCACCACTTAATGTAAGTGGGGTGCCTTGTTAACTGGCGGATTTGTTCTCAGAATCTCAGAGTTAACCCCTTTTTATCAAGCAGGCTTCTTTGAAGCATGCTCCTGCTTGTACCCCTTTTTGTATAGTTGTGCTGTATAGTGGAGCCCCCATCCTAGCTGCTAATCGGTTCCGCAGAAATAGAGCTAGGATTGAAACATCCAAGATCGGGGCACTGTTCTTATGGGGAAAATTCAATCGGTTCCGTGCTCATGCCAAAATTTGCGTCTTTTTCTATTTTTTGCCTATGAAAACATGTTTTATTGTACACAAATTAAATTTTATGCATTATACTGTATCATATAATACACCATAGAATAAGTTTTTAATAACTAGAAAAAAAAAGGCCCAATATCTAAACAATTACCGCACTTTTTCCCAGTGTTAGGCTATGAAAACATGTTTTTTGTCTAGGCTACATAATAATAATAATAATAGTTCTTAAAGCTAGCGCATGCTAAGCTAGCTAAGGATAGCTCAATAAGGTCGATTAGGCGTATTTCCATTGGGGTCCTGTACTACTACCCCATCCCTTTGCTCATGAGGGATGGTAACGACTCAGTGCTTGTGAAAAATCTTTAATGCGCCGAGCGTGGGCGCGAACCCGGGCCTTCTGGGTGGAAGTCCGAGACGCTAGTCACTACACCAAGCGAGCCGCTTGGCCTAGGCCTAAATCTTATGCATTGTAAATAATAATGTAGACATGGCTAAATGACAGTCCTAAGCATAAATACTGTAGATTGGGGCATTGTTTCTATCATGCAACATTTTTTAGGCTTAGCCTAGGCCTAGGTTCTAAATTCGTCAAGTATTGTACCCATTTCGCCCCAAATACATCCAATAAATACATATTATGAGGAAAAGACGTATACATACGTATTATGAGAAGATTACTTACCAGACAGATTTTATTATAAATCATTGTCATACTTAGCCTAGCCTAGGCTAACATCGTCTAGGCTAGGCAATTCAATCGCTTTCGTCCGACATGGACTGGTCTTTGCTGTGTTTTGAGCATGAAATTCCTTCATTGCTACCACCAGGCCAACCATCCCTATCACTAGATGTACTAGAGGTTATAATAAACGCGAGAGATAAGGGGTTCAGGCACAAAAAGGCTTGCAAACGGTTGTTTTGTCAACACAGATACTAGCTAAACTGCAAGCGTCTGCTTAGTGATGACGTCATACAAAGATGGCGGCATCTTGCGCATTTGACGATCGGATCTCGGATTCACTCGGATTTCGTCTCTAAACGGCAAGCTACTGGCAGATTCTTTCGTTATGTTAAAACAAAATTATTGTTTTTGTTTGTTTTCTAGTTTTATGTTGAGTTTTTCGTTATTTTTGCTATTTTTTCGGGTTTCGGCTGGGATTTTGATGCGAGGAATGAGGCTTTTGGCGCGAGAATTGAAATGGGGAATATTTGGTGTGTGGTGCGAGAATTGAATCAACGAAGACCGGTGTAGCGAGGATGGGGGCTCCACTGTATAAAGTTTATGCACCAAATATATCTTTTTTACAAAGTAAGAATACTATGTGGTTGTTTGATTATCTGCCTTTGCTAGAGTTATGATATGATTACGAATGTCCCCCTCCAGTCTTAGATATCAGGCATAATCGTCAATGATGGAGGGGCCACTAATAAATTATAGGTTTGACTCCTGCAAGGAGATAAAGAAAACCTAATATATAGTAGTGGCCCCGTAATCATTGACGACTGGGGCCCTCCCGACCATCCCCTTCCTATTCGTTGATGTATTAAGGATTTTGGTTTACTTGATATGTCAGTGAAGGAAGAATGACGCCTGAGTCAGCGTCTGGTCAAAGATCCACACAAGTACATCCACGAGTATATGGAAAGCTTATGAATAGTTATTCTTATTTTCTTTTTGTTTTTTATTTGTTACGAAGTTTTTTCGTAGTGAGAACCCAATTTCATAATGACTGAACCATGAGTGAGGTTGCGTGCGCTCATGATGAAGGCTCCTCAATTTTGTATGCTCTGCGCGGTAGATTCAAAACTACGGCGGATGAGTGTTTGAAGAGGGTGCCTTATGTAATAAGCATAATCGTCAATGATTACGGGGCCACTACTAAATATTAGGTTTTCTTTATCTCCTTGCAGGAGTCAAACCTATAATTCATGCAAGGAAGCCTAGCCTGCCCTCCGTCCTCCGCGGTGCAAACTCGATTTGGAGCCTAGGCGGCCATCCATCCTCTGAGCTAATTAATTTTGTCATGTGGAAAAAAAAAAACAAAAAAAAAAAAACTATAACATACAGTAGTGTTATCAAATAAAGGTAAATGTAATTCAATACTTACTTCTGTGAACATAGCTGTGGAGTTCTGCTAGGATATCCACCAGGGCTAGACCTTTGGCAATTTTTAATTCTGATACTTCTGTAAAAAAATGTTAAGGAAAAATACAAAGCTTAAAAAATACATATACTGTAAATGATACTGTGATAGTAACCATATTTACTTATAAGTACACTAGTCCACACCCACCTCGAGACATTAAACAAACACCTGCATAATATTACAGCCACATCTATATCAACATCCCACTCACACCTCAAAACACCAACATACACAAGCATATACACATACATCCCACAACAAACCATCAACAACAGCCCATACAACACAATCCTAAACTCTCCACCTCCCAAGATTAATCCATCGGAAAACAGACTTACCAGAGAAACCCGAGTCACACTTGCACGCTTAAAGTCCGGCCATCACCTGGAATTACAAGATCACAAACACAGAATAGATCCAACTCAAGACCCTTCTTGTCCCCGCTTGACAAAATCCCACTGACAACACAGAACACTAAATACTCCACTGCCTAACACTTGCCATTGCAGACACAACTTCAACATTACCTCACTCAGAGATATCTGGACCCACCCTAGAGAGGTGATGGACTACCTGGATGTGGCGAGATTCTCCTATGAAGGGCGTCTTGGAGCAACTACAATAACAACTGATAAGTAGTTGGGCTAGTGATCCTCCCTTATAACAGATATAAGATAGAGAATCAAACAAATATGTAGACACTTCCAATACTCTTAAATTAAGGAATAATACCGCTGTATGTTGCTACAAAGCATAAAAGCTGAATGCCAGACAGCATAGGAAGGGAAAAGTTATGTACATCAAGTATCTGAGGACAGTAAGTATTGTTACTTGGTATAAAAGGGTGAAAAATGAGAGTGAGAGAGATATGTGGGGGTACATGCAGTTTACTGGAGAGCAGGTCAATGATTGCTCAAGTGGTTATGATAACTGAAGACAGAATAAAGAGAATCTACACAGCAGAGGTGGAGGGTGAGAGAGGGAAAGAAAGACCAAGGAGGAAATGGAGATGGTATGATGGCGTAGGAATGTAGCAACCCCCACCCAGTGAAAAGTAATTCGCTACTAATCAAACGAACAGGTCCTCGGAATGGGACGGACCTTATGTTGACGACCTCGGACCAGTTAAGGGAAATGAGGATGGCCACATGGAATGTGAGAGGCGTGAATGATGAAACGAAAGAGACAGAAGTTGTGAAGGTGTTGGAGGATATGGAAGTACAGTAGATGTGTGTGGACTGACTGAGACTAAATGGAAGGGCATATGTAGGAAAGAGTGGGAGTATGGTGTGGGTATATGTGCTGGAGTGAATGAGAACACATACATACACACACATCATGCTGGATTATTAAAGAAAATGCTAAAGAACTGAGTATACCGTTATATGACATAATGACCAAATCATTGGACACAGGGATAGTACCTACAGAATGGAAAAGAGCAAACATTATTCCTATATTTAAGGGAGGAAGGAGAGATAAACCACTGAACTATAGACCTGTTTCACTATTGAGCAACCTCATGAAGATTCTGGAAGGATTGATAAGGGACAAATGGGTGAACTACCTGGAATCCAAAAGATTAATTTCTGACTGACAATTTGGATTCAGAGGAGGAAGATCATGTGTAAGCAACTTGTTGAGTTTTTACTCTAGAGTAATAGACACAGTGGACAAGAGGGAAGGATGGGTAGACTGTGCCTACCTAGACTTTAAAAAGGCATTTGACAAAGTTCCACACAAGAGATTGCTGTGGAAATTAAAACATGAGCGAAAAGTAGGAGACAAACTGCTGAAATGGATGGAGAGCTACCTTAGCGGAAGACAGATGAGAACAACAGTAAGGGGGAAATCGTCAAACTGGACTCAAATTACGAGTGGGGTACCACAAAGATCTGTCCTAGCCCCAATCATGTTTCTAATATTTGTAAATGACTTACCTGAGGGACTAACAAGCTACATGAGCATGTTTGCGGACGATGCTAAGCTGCTTAAAACGATCAGAACCCAGGAGGATTGCCTTGAGCTCCAAGCAGATTTGCAAAAGATCCATGAATGGAGCATCAAATGGAATATGGAGTTCAATGCAGGGAAATGTAAGATCCCCCCTGTGTCCCCGATCCCCCCCTGGTTCCCCCTCTCCTCTCTTTTTCATCTTTCCTTTCATGTCCCATTCCTCAAATCCAATGACGGATCCCTTGCCCCTCAACTCTTTCTCGAACTCCTCTCTCTTCGATTCCCTGGCTTCCTCAGGGTCTTTACAGACGGCTCCTTCACCCCTCGCTCTTCCTCTACCTCAGCCGCATTTTATGTGGAAGACCTCTCCCTGACCCGTACCTGGCGTCTGTCGGCAAGACACTCGGTCTTAGCCGCGGAACTTTTTGCAATATTGATGGCCCTGCAGTTCCTACACGATTTCCTTCCCCCTCAACCAGTAGTCATCTTCTCTGACTCTCTCTCTTCCCTGTACCTCCTTTCCTCACAACATCCTCGCTCCTATCGCCGCCTAGTCTTCCTCTCTCTTTCACTTGCCTACTCCCTGCACTCCAAAGGCTTTACTCTGAGGTTCCAGTGGGTCCCTTCACACACTGGTATTCAAGGCAATGAAATCGCTGATAAAGCCGCCAACCTAGCACACTCCTCTCCCGCCATTGAATCATTCCCCCTAGACCACTCCTCCATCTCCAAGCTCCTTTTCGACACCTGTTGGTCGAACTGGAGTACGTCTTCTTCACAGTCCCTCTCCCGCACCACCCTTGGGCAGTACCGCACTGATCCCTCACCCCAGCCTTGGGCTCGCTTCCCAGATAGGGCACTCGATGTCGCAATCTTGAGGCTCCGTATAGGCCACGCCGGCCTAGCCCCAGACCTCCATCGAATAAAGCTCCTCCCTGACCCGTACTGTTGAAGAGACTGTTGATAATTTCTTACTCTACTGTCCCCGCTTTCACTCTCTTCGCCTCCATCTTCGTGAGCGACTTCATGCACAAGGCATCAATAGGCTATCCCTCCCCACGCTCTTGGGGGGAGGCACTCTCTCCCCCCCCAATAGATTTGGCGTGCTCCGGCTGGTGGCTAAATTCATCGCCAAGAGTGGCAGGTTTGCCCGCTAGCCCCGCCTACTAGACCAGACGAAGCGGCAGGGTGAGAAGGGGTCCAGCTAACGGACTCTCCGGCCCTTTGACCCAAGAAAGAAGAAGAAGATAACATGTCTCCAGAAAGCCACGTAAATAAGATAGTGAGAGAATCACTAGCACTATTGGCAAATATCAGGATGTCTTTCAATTATCTTAATGAAAACACCATGAAACAAATAATAACGGCAATAATAAGACCCAGGATGGAATATGCATCTGTAGTGTGGTCCCCTCACATGAAGAAACATATCCACAAAATTGAGAGGGTACAGAGAGCAGCTACGAGGATGATCCCAGGTTTGGAAAATTTGGAGTACCAAGAGAGGCTCGAGAGATTGAATCTACCTACACTGGAACAGAGAAGGAAACGAGGACAGCAAATTCAGATATACAAATGTGTTAGAGGTATTGACAAAATCGACCAAGAAAACTTCATAGAGAGGGATGGAGGTGAGAGAACAAGAGGTCACAGCTACAAACTAAAAGTGCTTAATAGTAAATCTGATCTGAAAAGTAAATGAAAAGTAAAAGATTTCCTACCAACTCGATTAGTGGGTGGAACAAATTGCCAGCCGAAGTAGTGTCTGCACCATCAGTGCATAGTTTCAAAGCACGGTATGACAAACATATCTTAGGAGGCGGGAATTAACGAGCATGCTCACTCCCGCAAATACAACTAGTGTAAGTACAACTAGTGTAAGTACAAATTTAAAGACCAAGTGCTCCACACAAAGTGCAGTTCCGGTCTCATGTCCTAATGGCGCCGTTCCTGACAGCCCCGTTCATAGCTGCCTCACTTGTCAGGTTCTTTAATTCAAGATCAGATCCCACGTCATTCTTGGTCTGCTCCCTCCAAATTTATGGATTTGCATCTTTTCACCCAACTTAGTCCATCCATCCTCTCCACATTTACTTGTATGTAAAAGTTGTATGTATTCAGTTGTTGTTGTTGTTGTTGTTGTTGTTCCCCAAGCTGCCTGGCCGAACAGCCCCAAGGCCCCGAGCAATTCCAAGGCCATAACCGAGCGCCCCCACAGAACCCTCCCTGCCGACCACAATAAAGCCTGGGTGACCGAAGCCACTCCATGACGGGGAGCTGAGGAGGGTGCAGAAACGCCCGGGAAACCAAAGCCCCATCCAGGGCCCTGTGCCCCTCAGCAATTATGAAGAGAAAGTTGAGGGGCAAGGGAAAAATGTGACGCTTTGGCTTCCAATCTTGGTAGATTGGGAGGTCAATCCACGGAAAAGACGCCATCACTTGAGATCTAGAAAATATATAAGTTAAAGGAACAGTCAGAGTAAGCTATGGGTATGGCAGAGATCGCTCAGTTCTCACTCTGACAACCAGCCCATCACCACATGACTAGAACCCAATCCTCTCAGCATCAGCTAGGAAAGGCCCTAGAAAGCCGCCTTTGGCGGGGGGATAGCTCCCCTATTTCAACTCCTTTCGGGGTTGGGCACCCGCTCGGTATTCAGTTGTAACATCACCTGGCTAAGCTGCGATGTGGGCACCATTCAGCCCTTCTTAGCTATTAGAAGAGGCTAGATGACTCCGTCTGGGATACATGCCCAGGTTGTAACACAACACTGCATACTAATAAACAAATTATGGAAGACTGCATAGCACACAACCACTTTATGCTAACAACACAATATACAGTAAACCCCCGCTCTTTCAGACTACTGTACTTGATTTTCCGAGTGACCGAAATCGTCGAAATACGATCATTTAATCATAGGTACTATATATCTCTTATATACTTACCTTAAGTCTTTATAATATTTCATAATAAACTAATATAACACAAATTATAAGTTCAAATGAAAAATCAGTGTACCGGCGGTACCATTACCGAAACACGTGTGTGTGTGTACTTACTCTAGTTGTACTTACTCTAGTTGTATTGCGGGAGTGAGCATGCTCGTTATTTCCCGCCTCCTATATGTGTAGGTGTTATATGTATCGTTGGAATGGCTGTGGATGTGTGTGTAGTCTGTATTTTTAGCCAATTGGCGACATCGGAAACGAAGGCTTAGGGTGGATCTGTATGGTACCATTCTCACTATAGACGGTACCGTCTCGCCCGAAGGCTTAGGTAGCCATCAGCTTAGGTGAACCATATGATACCCATCTCGCCTTGTACCATTTTTGTGTGTGTGTGTGTGTGTGTGTTATTGGTGTTTGGCTATGTCGAGTGAGTGTGTGTGTGTGTTCTTTGTGTGGTTATGTCGGTCGCCACTGATATACGGTATGCAATAAATGTAATTATAATTATTCTCTATGGAATTGAATTTAATTTTACCTAATAATATTTATAATAGTAAAAGCCAAACAAAACTCCATTAAACTGGAACTTTATTGAAGGCAGTAGATTGTTGGCCAGCCTAGCAACAACAACAACAACTTGTAACACACACGTGTGAATCATTGATGTGTGGCTATGTCGAGTGTGTGTGTGTGTGTTCTTGTGTTCTTGTGTTCTTGTGTGGCTATGTCGGCCGTATTGATCGGTCTAGGTAGGGAGTTATTTCTGTATGCAATAAAATTTTATTATAATTATACTCTATGGAATTGAATTTAATTTTACCAAATAAGATTTATAATAATAAAAGCCAAAATAAAATCCATTAAACTGTAACTTTATTGAAGGCGGTATATTGTTGGCCAGCCAAGTAACAACAACAACAACAACAATTTGTAGCCACACTTGCAGACGACACATGTTGTTATTGTTCAACTAAAGATGAGCGGCATTGTTTTCGTGTAAAATAAATGGCATTTCATAGTACCAATGGACTTAATTGGATATTATTGGATATTATATTGGATATGTGGTGATGGGCTGGTCTATCAGAGTGAGAGCTGAGCGTTCTCTGCCATACCCATAGCTTACTCTGACTGTTCCTTTTACTTATATATCTTCTAGATCTCAAGTGACGGCGTCTTTTCCGTGGATTGACCTCCCTACTGCCAACCTAGAAGTTGGCAGATTGGGAGCCAAAGCATCACATTTTTCCCTTGCCCCTCAACTTTCCCTTCATAATTGCTGAGGGGCACAGGGCCTTGGGTGGGGTTTTGGTTTCCCGGGCATTTCCGCACCCTCCTCAGCTCCCTGCCTTGGAGTGGCTTCGGTCACCCGGGCTTTGTTAGTGGTAAGCAGGGAGGGTTTTGTGGGGGCGCTCGTTTATGGCCTTGGCCAAGACCTTGGGGCTGTTCGGCCAGACAGCCTGGGGAACAACAACAACAACAACAACAACAACATTGGATATTATTGACCCCTGGTATGAAGACCAATAATTATTTTTACCCTATGGCCTTGCTCGGGGCCTTGGGGCTGTTCAGCCAGGCAGCTTGGGGAACAACAACAACAACCACCCTAGGAAATAGGTTCTAGTGATATATTCGCCGTATAAGCCCAGGCCTACTTTATTAGTCATTTATCTATTTATTTGTCAGTATTATTACAGTGGCAACATACCTTCATACCAGGGGTCAATAATATATCCAAATAAGTCCATTGGTACTATGAAATGCCATTTATTTGACACAAAAACAATGCCGCGCATCTTTAGTTGAACACACAAACACACACTCACTCGACATAGCCAATCACCAATAACACACACACACACACACACACACACAGCCCGTAGCCTAGTAGGTAAGCTCTCGTCTCACACACGAGGGGTCGGGGGTTCAATCCCCGGCCGGGCGGAGACAAATTGGGCTTGTCTCCTTTCATGTGTTAGCCTCAGTACACCTAGCTGTAAATAGGTACCTGGAATAAGTGGACGACGTTGTGACGTCCCATCTGGGGTTGGCAAAAATGGTACAAGGCGAGATGGGTATCATATGGTTCACCTAAGCTGATGGCTACCTAAGCCTTCGGGCGAGACGGTACCGTCTATAGTGAGAATGGTACCATACAGATCCACCCTAAGCCTTCGTTTCCGATGTCGCCAATTGGCTAAAATACAGACTACACACACATCCACAGCCATTCCAACAGTACATAAAACACTTAACATGCATTTCACGCAATACATTCCCAGTTAAGGAGGCGCGATAATAATGAGCTTAGCTCGCATTGCATGGATTCCCCTTGACGAACAAGTAACTGAGTAACACACACACACACACACACACACACACACACACACACACACACACACACACACACAGGGAGGATATATTAATTATGGATACAGGAATAACTAGAGGCCACAGCTACAAAGTAAAAAGACCTACCTGCAAGAACGATATCAGGAAGTTTAGCTTCCCCTATAGATGTATTGACAAATGGAATGGGCTGGAGGAGGAGGTGGTAGGGGCAAGGAACATCCATATTTTCAAGAAAAAATTGGATAAAAAGTAGACTGAGAGACGGGACAACACGAGCTTAGCTCAACTCCTGTAAACTACAATTAGGTAAATACAATTAGGCAATTAGGTAAATACACACACACGTGTTTCGGTAATGGTACCGCCGGTACACTGATTTTTCGTTTGAACTTACAGTATATCGTTTTATATAAGTTTATTATGAAATATTATAAAGAATTAAGGTAAGTATATAAGAGATCATAGTCTATGAAGAGATATATAGTATATACTTATGATTAAATTATCGTATTTCGACGATTTCGGTCACTCGAATAATCAGCTGATGAATCTCGGCGCTCCAAATGCACTTGCCAATATTGAAAGTATAGCCTATTCGTCGTATAAGACCACCCATGAATTTGGTGGGATTAGTAAAGGCTTAGAACTGTGTCTTATACTGTACGCCGGTATACGGTAGGTGAATGTGTATTTGAACTTATAAACTTCGGACATTATTTCAGCCTTTCGGATTTGTTTGAAAGGCTGAGAAAAATGTAATCGCATTCGGACCGAAGAGCCGAGTTTCGGACTTATAAACTTCGGAGTGTGAAGTTCGGACTCGGCCCTTTCGGACTTTTGACACTGTCGGACAGGGGTCTCCCCCAATTAGTCCGAAAGAGTGGGGTTCTACTGTACATTCATTGACAACCCTGGCTCGGCCTGGTTTTTCTTAGGAGCTTAAGGCTGTTGGCCGGGCAGCCTAGGGAACAATGACTACCACTACCAGGAGAATGAATGTCAGGGAAAAGATTGAGCAATATAGAGTGAAGTGGTATATGGGGAAGGATGATGCACCGGGTAATGACACATAGCAATCTCCGATGAATGGTCAGGGTAAACTGTGCATTGCGGTGTTTCTTTATAAAAGCTTTATAGCTTGTGCTAGGTTAACACTATTTCTAAAAGGTAAGAATTGAGTACAGTATATGAGTGAAAGAGAGTGTGAAGGTATGAGACCCCTATTTCCGTTTATTTTGTATACCAGTATTTTTTTGGGAGGTAATTTATGTTTTTATGGACTACCATGCTCATGCGGGACGCATGGCTAACAGAAAAAACAAAACTTAAAAATTTAAAGGCAAAGCTTATCATTACAGCCAAGAAGTTTAAATAGTAGAAATACAGTACTGCATACCAGAGAAGGCATTGGATGAAAAGCACTCCTATGTTTTGCAGAGGTATGCCTTAATCACCTGATGGCTGCTCTCCCCGAGGCATTGTCCCACGCAGCGTTCCTGTCAAATCAAGTTGATTCTAAGATCCTACCTCAGGACTTCAGGACTCCTCGGTCTACCGACTGTCTCTCACCTCCACAATTTTAACATTCTAACGTGTTTCATCTACTCATTCATTATCTCTAAATGTCAATACCATCACAGTCTGCTATACCCTGTTCCAAGTTGATAAGTCAGAAATTGTGAACCTTAACCTCTGTAACTCAAAAATGCTGTAAATGCCCACACCTATTCCCTGGCTGGCCCCTCCCAAATGGTAGAAATATTAGCTTGATTACCTTAGTCACATGTGAGTTATAGAGGTTAATGTTCAAGAGTTTTGGCCTACTTACTTGGAATAGGGTATACAGTAGTATGCATTACCTCACTGATACACTCTATACCAAGTTGTTTTCTTAATTCTATTCTTTTTGGTCCCCTCTCAGCAGCATTTCACATTTATATTACCATGCTCATTTCAGTAAACTCAAGTCTTTGCATGTCATCCTCTATAGAGAATTGCCCACATCTTAATCCTGTACTATATAGAAGCACACTTCTCAGATATGCAGCAATCATATAGATATATAATACTGGAGAGAGGGAGAGAAATAGGATCTGTGATGATGAAGTATTTTTGTATTACTGGTACCATAAATAGGATCTAGGAGGCATATTCTATAAGAAATATGAGCCACGGACCATGGCATGGTCGGTGTTCGATCCCACACCGTGCCATTGGTAGATGGCAAGAGTTTGGGCAGTTTGGACTAGTAATTTGTGGTAAATGTCCAGTTATGTCCCTGTAACCTGTAACAAGGGCACGGTATATACAGTAAATCTATATGCTGAAAATATCATCTATATTAAATAGAAAAGGATACTCTTGTAAGCCACCTCAAAATCTTCGTTTAACATCCAGTTGACGATGCTTGTAATGTCTGAGCGAAGAGGATGTCCTACACAAGTATACACATTATCCTCCGTTACCTAAGAAAAAGAAGAAGAAATTATTAGAACATAAATTTTACATGATCTAATTAGAAGTACTGTACTAATTAGTGCTGTGCTCTAGCACCAAAATACAAAATTTTGTCCCGGACCCGTGACACTAGTAAAACAAAATATTGGTTCCCGGAACCGGCCCTGAAGTTAATTTAGAGCCTACTGTAATTAAAACCTATTTAAAAATAATCAAGAGTTCAACTTGTCACACGTCTAACAGTCTATTACCTTAAGGTTCTTTCTTACAGTATTCTCTTACCTTCCGATCATATATTGTGGGGTTGACAACCCGAAGGGAAGGAAGGAAAACCATATATTTAGTAGTGGTTCAGTAGACAATGACGTAAGAGCCTAATCAACTATTAGTGCACCTGATGACTGAAAGACAGGCATAATAGTCCCCCTGTACAGTATAAGGGGAAAGAGGAGTGTGTGGTAACCACCGGGGTATATGCCTTCTAAGCGTAGTAGGGAAGGTGTACAGTAGGGTAGTATTTACCTAATTGTAGTTTACAGGAGTTGAGCTAAGCTCGTGTTGTCCCATCTCTCAGTCTACTTTCATCCAATTTTTTCTTAAAAATATGGATGTTCCTTGCCCCTACCACCTCCTCCTCCAGCCTATTCCATTTGTCAATACATCTACAAGGGAAGCTAAACTTCCGGATATTGTTCTTGCAGGTAGGTCTTTTTACTTTGTAGCTGTGGCCTCTAGTTATTCCTGTATCCATAATTATTATATCCTCCCTATCCAGCCTCTCCAGCCCTAGGGTGCATGTGTACATCATTATCATGTCTCCCCTCTCTCTCCTCTTTTTTAGACTCGGCAGATTTAATTTGTCTAGCCTCCCTTCATATGGCAGTTCTCTGAGACTTGGAACCAATCTCGTAACTGCTCTCTGGATTCTTTCTAACTTGTGAATATGCCTCTTAAGATGCGGGGACCACCCCACTGCTGCATACTCCAGTTTTGGTCTAATCATACTTTTTATAATTTTTGCTAACATGTTCTCATCCAAGTAGTTCAGAGAAACTTTCATATTCCCGGCCTTTGCATACATTCCGCTAAAGAGCCTGTTAATATGTTTCTCTGGCGACAAGTTATTTTGTATAATCAACCGTAAGTCCTTTTCTTTTTCTGCTTTGCTAATTATATTGTCTCTCATCCTGTACTCCCAATTTGGTCTATTCACACTTCTTCCCATACTCAACGCATGACATTTACTTATATTAAATTTAATTTTCCACTTGGTGCTCCATTCATATATTTTATCTAAATCCCCTTGCAGTCCCTCACAACTGCTTCTATTTGTTATTTGTCTCATAATTTTTATGTCATCTGCAAACATTGACATGTAGGAGTTTATGCCTATCGGCAGGTCATTCACGTACAAAAGAAACATGAGAGGTGCCAACACAGATCCCTGTGGCACACCACTCTCAGTGATTGAGAGTGAGAGCGAGAACGGAGAAATGGATAGGTGACGAGCAGGTCAGGCTTAGGAAGGGAAGAGGATGTGTAGATCAGATTTTTGCCATGCAATGTGTTGTGGAGAAATATTTGGAGAAGGGACATAAGTTGTATGCTGCCTTTATGGACTTGGAGAAGGCCTATGACAGAGTTGATAGAGAAGGTTTGTGGAAAGTACTGAGAATATACGGAGTAGACGGCAAGTTCCTGAAAGCAGTGAAAAGCATGTATGAGGGTGCAAAGGCGTCAGTACGTGTGGAGAATGAGCAGAGCGAGTACTGTACTTTGATCTGAATGTTGGGTTGAAGAAAGGGTGTGTGATGTCCCCATGGTTGTTCAATATATATATGAGTGGAGTCATGAAAGAAATACAAGGAAGAGCAGTGGATGTTGGTGTACCTATGATAAGGGAGGGAAATTAGTGGAAGTTGCCTGTACTGCTGTTTGCTGATGATTGTAGTTCTGAAGAGCGATAGTGAATGGGAGTTGCAGGGGCTGGCAAATATGTTTGGAACAGTGTGTGAAAAATAGAATTTGAGGGTAAATGCGGGGAAGAGCAACGTTGTGGTCTTTGAAAGGGGTGCAGCCACAGAGTGTGAGGTGAAGTCGAACGGTCAGGCTATGGAGAATGTCAGCTCATTCAAGTATCTAGGCAGTGTATTGAGTAAAGATGGGAGTATAGATGAAGTGCGGGAGAGGGTGCATCAGGGAAAGAGGGTTGTAGGAACGCTAAAAGCAGTAACAAGAAATAGGGGTCCTGATGTGGCGGCGTCTACGCCGTGGGACCACCTCCCGGAGCTGCCAACCGCGGATGGCTGCCGACCCTCCACGGCCGGAGACAAGATCAACGACCAGTGGAGGACAACCGGATGCCGGCCGCGGAGAGCAGATTTGGGGGCCAAACCGTCACAACTATCCCCTGCCCCCTCCTTGGGGGCACGGGTCCTTGGAGCGGCTTCGGTCGCGCCGGGAACTTCCACACCTCTCACACCACATCACACAGTATTTCCTACACCGAGAAATGACTCTCCGGCTGTCATTTCTCGAAGACTTCTTCTAGCCGGAGACATTGAGAGTAACCGAGGACCCACGTACACATACATATGTCCAATTTGCTCAAAACCCATCACTTCGAGTCGCCACACTAAGGGTTCAGTTCTCTGCAATTCATGCAGGAACTGGACCCACTTCACCTGTACAACACTTGCCTCCAAGAAATACTACACGAACACCTGGACCTGTTCCTCATGCCCCTCCCTCTCCCAGTCAAATCCCTCGCCTAAAACCCGTCCACCTCTCCTCCCCAACCCACCTAGCCTTCCCATAGCATCCACTCCCCCCCCTAAAACCCGTCCACCTCTCCTCCCTAACCCACCTAACCTTCCCATACCATCCACATCCTCAACTCAACAAACCACACCCCATCCTAATCCATTCCAACCCCCATCTCCTGCTCCCCAATCCCCACCCCCACCTCACCCATCCCAGCCCCCAGCCCCTGCCTCACCCCCACCCCATCCTCGTGCAGCAGCACCCAACATACATCGTGCACATAACATTAACATTCTCCAATTGAACATAGATGGCATTAACACAAAGAAACACAAACTCTCACACTTCATCAAACAACACAACATACACATTGCCATCTTACAAGAAACAAAACCCCGCACAACACAAAAAACACCCACATTTCATAATTACACCACCATCAGACAAGACCGGGCTGTCGGCGGGGGCGGTGGACTCATCACCCTGGTACACAATGAAATATCATACATAGTAACCAGTGTACAAACCAAATCCCTCCTCCCTCCAAATGATAACACAACAGAAATACAATCAATTAAAATACGCATTGGCAACAAATCCAACATAACCATCATAAACACATACATCCCTCCCCAAACATCCCCTACAGTACAAAATGAATACAGACCACACTTACAACACATCACAAACACCCCACACATCATCCTGGGTGGTGACTTCAACGCCAAGACGTCGGCCTGGTTTGTCGACAACCCCGACACAGACAGAGGGCTGGTAATACAAAACCAAACAGATAACCTCATCATCCTTAACGACATCCATCAATATACCCATATTCCTCACCAAGCCCTCTATAACCCATCATCTCCAGACATCACCTTTTGCTCCCCAGAACTCGCCCCCACAACATCCTGGAGGGTGGTCAGAACCTTAGGCTCTGACCACCTCCCGATCATTATCACCACCAAAACCAGACTCACCCCAGCTAGCCACAAACACACATACACCAATTATAAAAGAGCTAACTGGGAAGCATTCACAAATGAGACAGAACAACACTTCACAACTCTAAACAGTACACCCATCACTAACATCAACAATGCTGTACACATACTCAATAAAACTATCCAAAACGCTGACAAGAAACACATTCCAAGAGGTAACAGAAAAAGACACAACCCCAATTTCACACCAGAAATTCAAAACCTCATCAGACAACGCAACACACTGAAACACTCCCCAGCACCCCTCACACAACACCCAAACTAACAACAAAATACAAGAACAACAAAAACTAAATTGGAATAACTTCCTACAAACACTTGATCACAAAACAAACCCCAAAAAACTCTACAAAACACTAAACAGCATCACACTTTCCAACAGCAACACAACACAATCACATGCTGCAATCACAACAACAGACTCTACTCCTTCATGTAAACAACAAGCAAACACTCTCATCAATCACTTCTCACATGTCAGCCACCTAAAACCTCACAAAGACGACCGATGTGTCATCCGACGTAAGAGACAATTCCCCACAGACCCTGACTATACACCCTTCACCAATCACCAGACAAAGCATATCATCAACAATCTCAAGCACTCACCCGCCTGTGGCCTAGACAACATAAGCAACATACACCTCAGACACCTGGGATCACAAGGCATACAAGCACTCACTAACATATCAAACTACAGCTATTCACACAACACAATACCAGACATTTGGAAGCATGGTATCATCATCACATTCCCCAAACCCAACAAAGACCCCACGCTACCCTCCTCGCACCGCCCCATCACACTCCTTTGCTCCCCCTCCAAAGTCATGGAACGCCTAGTATTACAACTAATTACACCCGACCTACCCCTAGCTTCAACACAACATGGCTTTAGGCCACTGCACTCCACAAACACTCTTCTCACAGACCTTACACAAAGAGCTTTTGACGGCATCAACTCAGCTAGACCACCACACAGATCACTATTAGCTACACTCGACATTAGTAAAGCCTTCGATGCCATCCCCCGCCACAACCTAACAAACAAAATCTACAACACAAACATGCACAACAACACAAAAAGGTGGCTGGCCAACTTCCTAGCAGGCAGATGTGCACACGTATCATTTGCCGGTCAGTCATCTAAAATCAGAAACTTTCCAAACGGAGTCCCACAAGGATCCGTCCTATCGCCCGCACTCTTCAATCTGTACATGCACGATATAACTACACCCAATACGCCCCAAATAAACTTAGCCTCCTATGCAGATGACATAACACTCACATGCACACACCATGACCCAAAAAGAGCAACAGATATCCTTCAACCCTATCTCAACACACTACATGGCTGGTGCACTACAAAGAGACTTAATCTAGCCCCAGCGAAATCCACCGCAACCCTGCTCACAAGCTGGACAGAACACGAATACATCCCTCAACTCACCATAAACAACACACCCCTAACACATACACACACACCCAAAATCCTAGGAGTAACATATGATACTCATATGACATTCAAACAGCACACCACAAACATTAAAAAGAAACTGACACCCAGACTTAACGCTCTCAGGTCACTTGCTCACACAAAATTTGGACACAACAAAGAAACTACCACCACAGTATATAAACAATACATAAGATCAGTGATGGAATACGCAAGCCCAGCCTGGGCTTCTAACCTAGCTGAAACACATCATAAGACCTTACAGACTATTCAAAACAAAGCCCTGAAGATCATTACAGGCTGCACAGCTACTGCACCCACAGATCACCTACATCAAGAAACCAAAATCCTCATAGTCAAAGACCATCTGGACATGAGAGGCACTCAATTCCTGGCAGCAGCCTCCACGAACCAAGACCACCCACTAAACTACATGGCAACACACCCACAGACACCAAGAAATATCAAAACAACACCCAGCACACGGTATCACACACAATTATTGTCCTCTCTCCCTCCCTGCCCACCCCGAACCAACTTCCAGAAGCACATCCATACTCATATCTCTCGCCAATCCATCCACTCGCTCACAGACAACACGCAGCTGCATGCACGACCTCCCGAAATCCATCCTTCCGAATCCTCCCTCCCACGCGAGGACAGAGTCCACCTGGCCAGGCTGAGATGCGGACACCATCCAGCTCTCCTGAGCTATCAGAAGACTGGATGACTCCGTTGTCGACGCCTGCCCGGGATGTAACACAGCACCCCATACCATTAAACACATCATAGAAGACTGCATTTCACACAACCACTTACGCCAACAACACAATCTACACTCAATGAGAGCTCTGTGGGAAAGCCCGATCGTGGCCATGGCCTTCCTCAGGGACTCGGGGCTGTTCGGCCAGGCAGCTTAGGGAACAACAACAACAACAAGAAATAGGGTGGTCAGCATGGAAGTAAAGAAGTCCTTGCATGACAGTGTGGTAAGCCCGACATTGACTTACTGGAGCGAAGCATGGACATTATTGGTGAAGCGACTCAAACCAAGAATGAGAGGGTGGAAATTAGTTACCTGAGAAGTGCGTGCGGAGTTACATGGAGGGATAGACAGACGAACGTGGAAGTATGAGAGAGGTGTGGTGTGGATATAGATGTGCTGGAAAGTGTGAAAAGGAAAACCTCGAGATGGTTCGGCCATGTGGAACGTATGGTAAGCGAGAGAATGACTAAAAGAGTGTACGAGATGTGAGGTGGAAGAACAGAGTGTGGGAGAGGTGGAAGGATGGAGTGAAGAAGTATATGAGTGAAGGCGGTGCTGTATGGGAGGGAGGGCATCGATTGACTGGGGACATAGGTACATGGGGCCGTTTCGTTCATGGCCACCCCTTCGGGGATCACGGCGTCCGGCGATAGATAGATATAATTAGAAGATAAGAGGATAAAAAAAAGCGTAAGATAATACGCTAATAAGATAAGTTAAACTGTTGATTTGTTGAACTAGGTTTTAATTAGGTAATAAATTAACTTCCAGCCCGGTTGCGGGAACGGGTAATTTCTTTACTGGAGTCACTTACAGTATCTTACAGTAGATCCTCTGGAAAAAAGGCAAACTAGGCCTGTGTATCCAGCTCAGTACCAGTACTTGCACTGCTGCGTCTAAATTACAAAAGGTATTGTAACTCTTGAGTCTGAAAATACAAGTACAGTGGAGCCCCCATCCTAGCTGCTAATCGGTTCCGCAGAAATAGAGCTAGGATTGAAACATCCAAGATCGGGGCACTGTTCTTATGGGGAAAATTCAATCGGTTCCGTGCTCATGCCAAAATTTGCGTCTTTTTCTAATTTTTGCCTATGAAAACATGTTTTATTGTACACAAATTAAATTTTATGCATTATACTGTATCATATAATACACCATAGAATAAGTTTTTAATAACTAGAAAAAAAAGGCCCAATATCTAAACAATTACCGCACTTTTTCCCAGTGTTAGGCTATGAAAACATGTTTTTTGTCTAGGCTACATCAAGTAGCCTAGGCCTAAATCTTATGCATTGTAAATAATAATGTAGACATGGCTAAATGACAGTCCTAAGCATAAATACTCTAGATTGGGGCATTGTTTCTATCATGCGAAAAATTTTAGGCTTAGCCTACAGTAGGCCTAGGTTCTAAATTCGTCCAGCCACCCCTCAAGTATTGTACCCATTTCGCCCCAAATACATCAATAAATACATATTATGAGGAAAAGACGTATACATACGTATTATGAGAAGATTACTTACCAGACAGATTTTATTATAAATCATTGTCATACTTAGCCTAGCCTAGGCTAACATCGTCTAGGCTAGGCAATTCAATCGCTTTCGTCCGACATGGACTGGTCTTTGCTGTGTTTTGAGCATGAAATTCCTTCATTGCTACCACCAGGCCAACCATCCCTATCACTAGATGTACTAGAGGTTATAATAAACGCGAGAGATAAGGGGTTCAGGCACAAAAAGGCTTGCAAACGGTTGTTTTGTCAACACAGATACTAGCTAAACTGCAAGCGTCTGCTTAGTGATGACGTCATACAAAGATGGCGGCATCTTGCGCATTTGACGATCGGATCTCGGATTCACTCGGATTTCGTCTCTAAACGGCAAGCTACTGGCAGATTCTTTCGTTATGTTAAAACAAAATTATTGTTTTTGTTTGTTTTCTAGTTTTATGTTGAGTTTTTCGTTATTTTTGCTATTTTTTCGGGTTTCGGCTGGGATTTTGATGCGAGGAATGAGGCTTTTGGCGCGAGAATTGAAATGGGGAATATTTGGTGTGTGGTGCGAGAATTGAATCAACGAAGACCGGTGTAGCGAGGATGGGGGGGGCTCCACTGTACAATAACAAAGTTTGACCATGCTTCCTCAAGGTGACCTTTAACCCCTTCCTGACGGGTCCCATCACCAGATGGGCACCGAAATCCGCTTGTTATGTATCCTGGGAGTGAGGTAAGCGGTTGCAGGAAGCGCATGACCCCTTCATCCGTTGCCCACCAAGTCTGGGCCGGCACTGACGTAACAGAGACTTCTACCACGTCACTGCAGTGTTACACATAGTGAAAACAGCACAAAACCACTAATTTTTAGCAATTTTGGCCGACCTTTGCAAGATCATTGCAAGACAACCAGACGTCGTACAGGGATGATGCAGATGTCATTAGAAAGTTCAATTACTGTATTTTAACGGATATATCATTCTGACCCTTGTTTATGCATGAAAATGTGCAGGGAATGAAGCTCAATTAAGGCCAAAACACCCACAATGAAAGAGTTAATACACTGTACAATTTTAATTTTAGCCTTAAACATTGGTACCACATAAAGCAATACAGCACTGCATGAAATGACAAACACCAGCTATATCCAGTATATTTTGTAACTGTGTGGTTAACCTTGGTAATTTTAATGCTTAACCGCAACTTCAACTCATTTTCTTCATAAGAGAAGGGGTTCGAGGAAAAATTACCAATAGCTCATGACTTGTCAAGTTATTAAATTTGATATCAGACTGAAATACTGTATCTCAGGTCTTTCTAGGTCTACTCCATCTGCGAACAAACATTGAATATATAGGCTTTATATACAGTATGTGTTTTACATATTTTTTATATTTAGACATTCAGTAGAAAGAAAACCCGACTTAAAATAATGGATGTAGGAAATTACTTTTCACTGAAACAGTACAATATACTCTCCAATACATACCTCACTGTAGGCCATTGAGGTTGCTTGCAAGATGTTCAACACTTTTCTCATGTCACCCCCGGATAATGTGAGAAGAGCCTTCTTCCCATCTTCAGACACATTAACACTGCAAGTAAATTTGTTTTTAGCATTCTATGCAATAAATATCTGATACAGGTGGGGGGTGTTGAGAGATTTATAGCTTTTTAAAACAGTAGTATTTGTTAGTAGTCTTGGCAAATCCAACATCAAGGCTATTAACCTAATTGCAATGACGACTTGTCTATTTTGACTGCTATGTCGTCATTCCAACCGCGGTTAAAAAGAAAACGTCTAGAGTCTACTCCTTATCTTGCTCTAGGAGACGTTGTACATTAACCAAAACTACCACCGAAGGTGAAAAAAGCATAGAAGAGAAGAAAAAAGGGTTTACCTTAGTTACCGCTTAAGGCCCATCCCGTGTTCTGTCATGTGCAGATCCCTGTCGAACGTGCGCATGAGCGACCCTCTCTTGTCATCATTTTTTCACGCGCTCCATTGAATGAAGTCGCTTTTGTTGTGCTCCTTTAATTCACCCTGTTTAGGTTCGTTTCGGCTTATCTGGCCTTCTTTTTTGTTAGACAGATGTTACGTGATCTAGGGCACACGTAAATGGGCTCCTAAGTGTGTATAATGGAGACGCGTGTGGAAATAGCCTACCGAAGGTACGGGGGCGCCTGGCGTTCCTCGTATATGTTTTTAATTCTTTCTCTTTTCATATTCTTTTTTCCTGTTAGTCTGGGCATAGTTTAGCTTTTAGCTTAATTTAGCCTCGCTCGTTTTCTCATTCAGGAATTGCTATGCCCCTATGAGTTTTCATATTTTCATAGCCTAGGTGTACCGTTGGTAAACAATCTGAGATTTCGTTGGTGGCGGTGCTGTTTGTAGAGTTTGTGTCGGCCGCATTATTAGCGTTATTCCCGAGTCCCCCCTTTCGAGTCCTTCACTGTGTCTCAAGGGCCTGGGCGACAGGTGGTTCGTGATACTCCAGGGGTACCCCACGGGGGCCCCTCCTTCACACCACAGGGTTTTTCGCCCCTGACACATTCTCTGCTCACGGCTAGGCCACCCTTTTTCTCACCAGTTTCATTTACTGGTTTTTGTTTTCTCTTCTTGTTTCACCTCCATCCTTTCATAGTCTTTTGCCCAATCCAGGGGTACCCCATGGGGGCCCCTGTTTGTGCCAAACCACCCTCCCTGCCACTTCTCCTCATGGGCTTTGCTCTATCTCTGTGGGTTGGGTGGTTCCTGGGGGATGTGCCTCCTCTCCCCTGGTGTGTCTTCCTTGCCTCTCCCTTTACCGGTTGAGTCAGGTTAATTTCAAGGAAGACACTGCTCAGCTTGATGGCCATCATCGCTTGGAGTTCATAAGGAGATGACGCATTTTTTGTGGCCTTTTTTGGTATTCCCTAGACGCTCCTCTCGCTTTTTTCGGCGCCGGACCATCTCGGCCGGTCCCGCAAATTTGCGGGAGCTCGATTCGGTCCTCTGGGACGTTTCGGCTCCCCGCAAATTTGCAGAGATCGCTGGGGGTCCCGCAAAATTGCGGGAGGGTGGTGTCGGTACGGTTATGCTTCCATTGGCCCGCAAATTTGCGGTAATAGTTGGCTTTCACTATTGACCTTTTTTATGTCATCTTGTTGCCTGATACTATTTGGTGTGTGCACTTTACTGGTGTTATAGGCCCTGCATGTAAGATGTTGAGTGGTGGTTAACACTTTCTCCATCTTTGCAGGTTCTGCTAGTGCTCTTCTACCTCGCCCGCCCTACTCACCTACCTCTGTGCTCCCGGTTTAGGGTGAGTACGGATCCCTGTTTGCATGTGTGTTCCTGTTTCCCCATGATCCTTCCCTGGTTCTTCTTGGACATTCTCTCCACTTACTCCTTCGACGTGCTGATTATGGTGTGTGTTCTTCTAGTGCAGGTAGGCTGCCTTGCTTTCGCCATGGTTGTAGCTCCCCGTGCTTGGTGAGCCACAAGTCCTGCTTGCGCCACTCACACTGTGTGTCCTCTACGGCCTACCTCCCTGCTCTGTGTGGCCCGTGTCTGGCCCTGGTGGATGTGGTGCACCATGGCCCTGGTTCCTCGGCGGAGGCAGTGGCCTCTGCTTCCCTTCAGTCGGTGTGGGCGATAGTCTCCCGCCACTTTTGGACTGTGGGCCACCGTTCCCCGGCCTTTGTTGCCGCCCGGCTCCGCGTCGCCCTGGGTATCCCTGACCCGACTGAAGGCCGTTCGCCTGGCCCTCTCCCTGCTCGGGCCCTCTCCCCTGGGTCCCGCAGCCGGTCGTCACATCGTCGGGGGGATCCCCTGCTCCGTCCACGCTCTCGCTCGCCTCGTCGCCCGTCCTCTCCTGCCCCTCGTTGTCCTCCTGATCGCCTTGACGGCACCCATCGCCCTCGTCATGGTTCTCGCCCTGAGGCCGGGGTTAGCGGCTCTGCCCCTGTGCGCCCTCCCCTGGCCTCTCCGGGTCGGGGCTCTACTACCTCCCGCCCGCTTCCCCTGCTCGTACGACGTCCTCTTCCTTTGTCCTCTACGCGCACGGAGGTTCAGGCTGTAGCTGGCCCTCTGCTCCCTCCTCCTACACTGTCCAGGGGGGTCCGCCAGGATGTAGTTGCTTCTCCTCCTACTTCACCTGCTTCGGTGCCTCTTCTTCCTTCACGGTCTCGTCCCGCGGTGGCGGTCCCTCCCTCCTCCACCTCGGTGTCGGGCCGCCCTGTTATCTCTGCCCCGGGGATCCTTGCTCTGTTTCCCTCCGCAGCTACTTCTGACCTCTTTTCAGCCAACGGCCATACCACGTTGCACCGCTTCTCGTCCGGTCTGCGATGTTCAGCAACGTAGGGTCTGGTTCGTAATTGGATGGGTGACCGCCTGGGAACACCAGCTGCTGTCTTTTCACCCGGCCAGCCTTCCCACTCCCATCGTCCTGCTCCTCCTCCTTCTTCTCTCCCTGACCTTCCCTTACCGTCTCGCCACGGGGGTACCCCTCCTCTTGGCTCGGTGGGGTATAGCGAGGTTTCGGCGTCCCCTTTCTCAGGGGCTGCCGTGTCGCTGGCAGAGGGGGATGGTGCTGTTTCCCCCTCGGGCGTTCGTGTTCAGGGACGAGTCCCTCAGCGACGACACAACCGTGGTCGCTCGCCTTCCTTGGGCCGCGACTTGTGTCATGGATCTCGCTCCCGCTCGCGCTCACCCCTGCGGGCCGACCATTCTGGGGGGGGAGGGGGGGTCACCTCTCTCGGATCGATTGTCGGCTATGCAGGGGTGGCTTGTGTCACGCATCGACGGGCGCTTGGAGTCGATGCAAGACTCCCTCTTATCGCGCTTCTTGGCGGTGACACACCCTCAGCGCCTCACCCTCCCTTCTGCAGGCCTACGCTCTGATCAGACTTCAGCCGCCGGGACATCCTTCAGGATGTTCGGTCCCTGGCTGTGTTGACGGGACTGTCCTCCTATGGGACGGGTTTGTGCGACGACGGTACGCCTGGCTTAGCCATCTTGCTCGATCACCCTCTCCCATTGGGGGCCTGGTTTGCTGAGACCTTCGACTTCGCCGGCCGTTCCGTCGCCGGCTCTCCTTCAGTCCCTCCCCCGGAGTCATCACTGCTTTTGCCTCCTCTTGTGTCTGTCGGCGGGTTGGACGGCTCGTTCTGGTTTGAAAGGTTTATTAACTCGAGCGACCCCAAGTGGGGTATTAAAAGTACATACTTCAATACAAATACAAAATACAATAACACATATACAAAACAACAACATTATTTGTACATAATAATATTTCAACTTGACTGGTGGCCTTGTTGTAAGTTCAAGACTTTATGTCTTGAAATAATTCATAATTTCTCCTACAAATTTGGCAAGTTTTAATATAACTGCATGTTGTGTACTGCTGAATAACTGTGACATTTTCATAGAATTAGGATTATTATAATAATATTTGTTAAGGTACTGCCTTCTGTAAACATTAAAATGTGAACATTTGAACAAAAAATGGAATTCATCACCGACTTCATTACTGTTACATAACGTACAAATTCGCTCGTTTACATTTATTCTATATACAAATTAATTTCTGCTGGTAAATTTAAATACATATGTTGCATCTACCGTTCCCCAAATACTCCTTCAGAGCAAAGTCTTTTTGATTCTCTGTCCTCACAACTCAGTGTCCTCAACTTAAATGCTTCTTCTGAAATCACTGTGTTGGGTGATTTTAATGTCCATAATGTTGAATGGCTCACTCATTCAGCCAGGACTGATGATGCTGGTCTTGAATGTGAGCTATTTGCAGACTCATTTAATCTCACTCAACTAGTCAACCAACCCACCCGTGTACCAGATAATCCTAATCATAATTCCCACCTACTGGACTTATTTTTGGCAACCAATTCAGAAAATTATGATGTTACAGTGAGGTCCCCGCTTGGATCTTCTGATCACTGTCTGATACAGGCCACCTGTCTATCACCTACCACACCTTCCCACTCTGAACCTGTTTTGGTGACTAAATGGCATTACGATAGGGCAGACTGGGAGGGTCTTCAAGGTTTCTTTATTGATATTCCCTGGACCTCTTTCTTTTCTAATGATGCACACTCCACCTTGAGCCACATACAAGATTTTGTAAACATTGGAATGGAAACTTTTATTCCTCATCAAAAGTACAGTAAAAGATCTAATTCACCTAAATGGTTTGACCATAATTGTGCTAGAGTAACTGAACAAAAAGCAATAGCCTACAATGCATACACAAGATCAAAAACACATGAAGCCTTTAATTACTTTAGAAACATCAGAAATCATGCCAAAACTGTATTAAACCTAACTAAATCAAACTTTCTCCACAAGCAGGCAAATAACTTCTAAATAATCCAATGATAACAAAATATTTTGGTCTACTCTTAACTCATTTAAATCCAACTTCACTACTGCTTCATCCATTCCACCATTAAAATCTCCGACTGGCAATCTTGTAAGTGACCCACGAGGTAAAGCTAACCTTCTTGCGGATATTTTCTCCACCAACTCAACCTTAGATGAAATAAATCAAGATGTCCCTGTACTTAATTTTAATTCGCCTGAAATTCCCTCACTTAAGATCCACACCAGACATGTCAAAACTATTTTGCAGAATCTCTCGGTAGATAAGGCTCCTGGTCCAGATGAAATTCCTCCAATAGTATTAAGAATTGCTCTTTGGTGCTCGCTCCTGTATTGGCAAAATGTTTCCGTCTGTGTACTCATACCTCATGCTTCCCAGTACCCTGGAAAGAAACAAACATCCATCCAGTTCCTAAAAAAGGTGCCTCTTCAGATCCATCAAACTACAGACCAATAGCTATAACTTCCACTCTTGGTAAAGTCTTTGAAATTATATTAAATAATCACATAATTAAGCATCTTGAGAATAATAAATTAATCAGTGATAGGCAATATGGTTTTAGACGATGTCGATCAACTGCAGACATGCTTTGCCTTCTTACGCATCAAATCAACCAAGCTACAGACCAACATGGTGAAACACATACAATAGCACTGGATATATCAAAGGCATTTGATAGAGTCTGGCATCAATCCTTATTGTCGAAGATGTCACACTACGGCCTGCATCATTAGTTCCACTAATTTCTTCTTATCTTCATAACAGAAAAATATGTGTAATGGTAGATGGCCTTTATTCTCAATTTCACTCAATAAATGCTGGTGTTCCCCAGGGATCAGTTTTGGCCCCAATTCTGTTCCTCATTCATATCAATGATCTCATATCTACCACTCATAATCCAATACATTCCTACGCAGATGACTCAACACTCCACAGTTCCTTCACATTTACCAATTCTTTCACCCAACCCGATCTTATAAATTCAAAAATAAACACTGCAATTTCTCTGAACCAGGACCTTTCTAGAATTAATGGATGGGGACAAAAGAATCTAGTTTCCTTTAATGCACAGAAAACCAAGTACTGTACATTCAATTTTCTAACCGACAGAATCTCACTGACTCCCATATATTTTTTAATGATGTAAATATTCCCACTTCCCCTAGTATTGACATTCTCGGTGTAACATTAACTACTAACTTGAGCTGGACACATTATGTTAGAAGCATTGCTAAGAATGCCTCTAAAAAACTGGGACTCCTGTACAGAGTTCGAGAATTCTTCACTGACGAGCAGTTGGCCGTGATATAAAAGTCATGTGCGTTCTCAGATGGATTACTGTTCACCTCTGTGGGGTGGAAGTGGAGTGGTTGCATTGAGGCAGTTGGACCAAATTCAAAATAAAGCTATAGATTAATCAATAACCCTGCAATCACACAGGACCTTCCTACATTATCCATACGAAGAAACGTTGCATCCCTTGCATTATTCTACAGATATTTTCACAGCAATTGTTCCGAGGAACTTGCTTCAATTGTGCCGCCTCTCCACATCTTTCCCCGTAGAACTAGGGCAGCTGAGAGCGCCCATGAATTTACACTTTCTCCTCCACAATGCAGAACTTCTGCTTATCAGAATTCATTTATCCCCAGAGCTACTACTCTTTGGAATTCACTTCCCTCGAATTGCTTTCCACAAACTTACAATCTACAAATGTTTAAATCCAGTTGTTACAAACATTTTATGAATGGAGGATGCCTTTAGGCACATGGACCTTTTTGTTTTATCTGTGTTTTTCCTTCCTCCGTTCATTGTCTCTTAAAAAAAAAAAAAAAAAAAAAAAAAAATGTTGTTGTGTCTACCGCTGACAATAGGCAGCATATGATTACCACATTTGAATTTACACAACCTTATTGAATATTGCTTTGGCAGTTTAAGTAAATAATCTTGGATGCGGTAATCGACCGTCATTATTCTGTAATTCAAACAAACACTACTTCTATTAACTTCCTCCGTCCATTTTTGGCTATAAATATCACTAGATCTAAGTTTAAATGCTTCTTTAAACCAGTTACCATTAATATTATTTACATCATTAAATACATGCGACATTCCATTGCTATCTAGTAAGCATTTGATATTATTTAACCAGGGTAATTTGTACTGTTCTCGATCATACAAAACTTTCATTAATCTATACAAAACACATGACATTTTATTTTCCGTATCACTTGTAATCCTAAACCAAAAATTTACCATTCTATTGTCTATGATTTCCTGCAAACTTCTGAAACCTGATTCACCATACACCATACATGTTGCAGTTGATTTATTCAACCTCAAAAGTCTCTTCAAAAAGCTATTGCATGTCCTTTTTAGGTGATCAATATTCTCACAGCCCCATATTTCACTACCGTACAATAAGATGGGTAATACTAGTTTTTCGTATAAATCGATGCTTGTGTCGAACGGTAGGTTAAGCTTGTTAATTGTATTTAATAACCCATAAGTTGCTCTCTTACTTATAATTACTTGTTTTGCTTTAGCTTTATGAAATCGACCGTTGAAGTTAAATGTTGTGCCCAGGTAAGTATAATCATCCACTACCTGGATTTCATCATTACCGAATTTAAATGTCCTATGTTTTCTGACCTTACCCCTGGAAAATATTACAACTTTAGTTTTACCAATGTTTACCTGCAGTGATGAAAGGCTACAATACTCCTGAACGGCATTCAAAGCAAACTGTAAATCATCTTCATTTTCGGCCATAACTATAGTGTCATCAGCATAAAGTAGGCAAAATAAATTAAAATAAAGTTCAGCATCATTCCCGCCCAAGAACCCTGCAACATCTGTACTGATAGTTGGCAATCCCGAAAATGCATTACTGATGTGAGCTTTAAAATCATTTAAAAACATTGCAAATAGAAGTGGGGATAAACTTTCTCCTTGTCTCACACCGACATTACACGAAAAATAAGAGGATATCTGATTATTGACTTTAACACATGATTTAGCCCTGCTATACAAGTTGTGCACCACCCGTAGTACCCTCCCATTAATATTGTGACTTAACATTTTCGTCCATAATTCTGTTCTCTCAATAAAGTCAAAAGCCTTTTTATAATCAATAAAAGCACAATACAACCTTTTCTTACGAGCCAAATAGTAATTAAGAAGAACGTGCAACGAAAATATATGATCAAGGGTACTGAAACCTTTCCTGAAGCCTGCCTGTTCGTTCCCTAATAAATTCATGTTAGTCAAGTATTCATAAAGTCTCGTGTTAAGTAAAGATGTGAACAACTTACCCAGGCAACTCAACAAAGTTATTCCTCTATAATTATTAGCATTATCTATGCAACCATTGTTTTTGTAAAGTGGCTTAATAATTCCGACAGTCCAATCTGTTGGTACTACTGCAGAGTTCAGAATTAAATTAAACAATTGTACAATAATCAACATAACACTTCTAGGACAACTCTTTATAAACTCATTCAAAATGTGGTTAACTCCTGATGCCTTGTTATTCTTCAGTTTTTTTACATGGTCCTGGTTCAGCGCGCCCGTTCTTGAACTTCGTTCTATTGCTACCCCGTTCTTCTCTCACCCAGTTCAGTCCTCTGTCGACGGGGTTTTTCCCTTGCGGCGGTGGGTGCCGAACTTCTTCTCTTCGCCACCTGCGGCTTATCGCGGCGTCTGCGCCAGGCGTTCTTCGCGAGGGTTTGGGCCGCGTTCGGCGGATCCCCCTTCGGCTCGCGGTGTCTTTGGTTCCCGAGCTGATGGTGGTTTTGTGCGTGGCACCTCGGCAACGCCGGACGGTACGGTCCTCGTTCTGCCGGACAGCCTCCTTGGATATTCGTCAGGGTTTGTTGGACTCTACGCTCTCTCCGTCGGGGCTTTTTTGCGCGGGATGCTTGGGGCCGCTACGCTTCTCTATCGGCGGACCCTGCTTACGCCACGCTACGACGCGCTGTGTCGCGAGCGGGGTCTTCTCAGTCCCGTCCTTCTGCCGGTCCTCTTCGGGGTGCTGCTGCGAGTGCTGCCGCCATGCACGGGCGCAGGACTGGGACGTTACGGGCCGGTGCGTCAGTTCCGCCTCGCCCTTCTGTTCTTGCCCCCTTTTCATCCCCGCCGTGTCGGGGCTGGCCGGCCTTCCACTTCCGGCCGCCCTTCGCCGGGGTCAGCCCCGCGACGGCCAGGGGTTGGGGTGACCCGCCCTTTTCCTCTCCATCCTCGATTCCAGCGATTCTTGGCCGTTCGGACTTCCGTTCGTGTGTTCCTGTTCGCCGGCCTTCCCTTCGGTCTCCACATCACGCCGCGGATCTTCTCCGCACTGGTGGGACAGGCTCTGGGTCCTCTCCTCAGGGGCGGGCTCCAGCTCCTGTTTTCCTTGGCCGATTGGTTGATAGTTTCCGAAGCCCTCGGACTGTGCGTACGCGACGCCCTCACAGTCGTTCGCCACGTCGCACAGTTAGGGTTCCCCATCGATGTTCCCAAGTCACGCTTGACCCCGTCGTGTGTCGTGCCATGGGTCGGTCTCGCATGGGTTTTGTCCGGCGCTCCGGTGACCCAGGGTCTGCCGGACGCGGTGCACCTTCGGCGGAGGGTCTTCGCCGTGTTGCACTCGGTCTCCCTCCCGGGGTGGCTCTGGGACTTGTTAGTGGGTTCGCTGCATTGGGCCGCTCTGCCCATTCCCTTAGGGGGCCTCAGGCTACGCCGCCTACACCTCATGGGCTCCGAGGTGTTTCCGTTGACCCCTATGGATCGGCTCCTGCCGCTCCCGCGTACCATTCGCAGCCACTTCGGACACTGGGTTGCTCGGGGCACGCTCTCTGCGGCTGTGCCCTGGCCCGCCCCCCCGCCGACGATCTGGGTAGACACCGATGCGTCGAGCGAGGTCGGGTGGGGTTACCCATCAGACCTGGGCCGTCGACTTCCCGGCAGATGGGTGGGACTCACGCCCCTTACCCGTCTATGCCCTCGACCTGTTGGTTCCTTTGTTCCTCCTGAGGGGGTCTCGGTGGAGTTGTTCTTCCTCGCGGACCGACGCCCCTTCTCCTTGCATGCCTCCTCCCTGCCCGGGCCTGCCACCCTGTGGGCGGCCGCCCTGTCGAGAGGGCAGGGCGTTCTTGTAGAATGGGCGATGCACCGGACTGTGTTCGCCGACCTCGCGGCTTCCTGAGGTGTTCCGGAGGTCGCCTTGTTCGCATCGGGGGTGCCGCGCCAGTTGCCTCTGGACCTCGCGCTCCGGGAGGGGTCCGGACGCTTTCATGGTAGCCTGGTACAGGTGGCGGTCGATATACATCTTTCCGCCACCAGACGCGCTGTTGATGTGCCCAGTCCTCGCGAGGCTGCGGCTGTACCGCGGCTGCGTCTGGCTCCTCGCGCCTCTGTGGCCGGCACGGGCTTGGTACGCCCGGTTGCCGCGGTGGTGCCCGAGTCCGGTCCCTCTACCTTTCTCCGGCTTCCACTTGAGCTAGGTTGGGGATCTGCGGACCTCGTTGGCCTTCGCATCGTGCTTGTTCATGAGGCACGGTGGCTCCCGGTCCCCGGCCGGGCCCTGACTGACTTCCTGCAGCGTTCCTGGCCGTCTTCTCCTTGGGGGACTTACGGGTCCCGCTGGAGGTCTTTTACTAGGTGGCTACAGGACACTCGCCTGCCAGTTGGCTCTCCTTCCCTCGTCCTACGCTCCTTGTTTCACCTCTTCCGTACACGTCACTTTCAAGTCGACGCTATACGTACCCACTTGTTTGCCGTCCGGGGGGTCTTTGGGTCCGTCGCTGGGCTGGTCGTTCCGCCGCAGGAGCTGGATTCCTTCCTGACGGCTGCCTTCCGGGATCGACCGCCTCCGCGCCAGGTCCCTCCACAGTGGGATTTGGGGCGGGCTCTGGTCCTTCTGGCTTCACCCACGTATACAAGGGCCGCTACGCCGGTTCCGTTGCTCGGGCGTCCACTCTTCCTTGTCGCTCTGGCCACTGGGGATCGGGTGTCTGCACTAGCGGCATTGTCACGGCCCCGGGACTGCGTGCGATTCTCCCCGTCCTTGCATGGCGTCTCGTTCGCATCCTCCCCTCCTTTTGTTCCCACGCATGGGAGGGAGGCCCCCGTTTTCCAGCCTTTCGCCGTCCAGGCTTTACGGCGTGGGCATCCTCGCCATGTGTTGTGCCCGGTGTCAGCCTTGCACTCCTCTGTTGCGTCTGTGGCGCCGCCTTCGGGTACTGCTGTGTGGGTGTCTCCTCGGACAGGTGGGAGGCTTTCGCAGGTGCGGATGGGCCGCCACGTTTGTCGGACCGTTCGTACCCGTCACCCTGTTTGTAGGGGTTCTGCGCACGGTGTCAGATCCTTTGCTGCCTCCTTCCGGTTCCTGCCATGTCGATCCTTACCTGCCATCGCCTCAGCGGTTTTGTGGTCTTCTATCAATTCCTTCATCTCCTCCTACCTCTCCGTGTCCAGTGTTCGACCCCCTCGGCCGGTGATTGCTCTCGGGGGTCGTGTTTCCTGGTGCTCTGGCGAAGATCCCTGGTCTTCCCCCCTTGTCCCTCGTTCTTTTCCTTTGTTTTATTTGACAAAGGGTGGGGGGGGGGGGTTGTACGGGTTTGCAACACTGAATTGCAAGTTTGGGATTATGTATTGTTCCAGTACATAAGTGTTTTTGCCACATTGAAAATTGTGTTTTGTTCTTGTGTTCAGTGTTTTTGTTGGTTTTGGAAGAAAAGGGATTTTGGGTACAGTACCTTTTTGGTTTAAGACAAGTCTATGTTTTTGCATTACTATGAATGACGGGCATGTGTTAAAACTGTTCTTTTTAGCTACTCCTCAGTTTTTCACTCTTTTATTAAACTCTCTTGTTTAAATTGTGTCTTTGTCATTTTTCATACTTTTGTTTTATGCATTGTTTTTTTTGGTAGGTTGGGCTTGGATGTCCTCCTCCTATTTGTTATGCAGCCTTGACGTTGGATTTGCCAAGACTACTAACAAATTGGGAGGTTTGACGTACCTCCCAACCTACCAAATAGGAAAACCTACTATTTGGTAGTATCTTGGAAAATCCAACGTACATAATACCCTCCCTCACGCCGGACCCCTGCCCATCCGCGTTCTTCTGCTGACGTGAGAAGTGATGACAAGAGAGGGTCGCTCATGCGCACGTTCGACAGGGATCTGCACATGACGGAACACGGGATGGGCCTTAAGCGGTAACTAAGGTAAACCCCTTTTTCTTCTCTTCTATGCTTTTTTCACCTTCGGTGGTAGTTTTGGTTAATGTACAACGTCTCCTAGAGCAAGATAAGGAGTAGACTCTAGACGTTTTCTTTTTAACCGCGGTTGGAATGACGACATAGCAGTCAAAATAGACAAGTCGTCATTGCAATTAGGTTAATAGCCTTGATGTTGGATTTGCCAAGACTACTACCAAATAGTAGGTTTTCCTATTTGGTAGGTTGGGAGGTACGTCAAACCTCCCAATTATGTACAGTATGTACTGTATGTATTTACTCAGGCCCATTCCCCACTTTTCCCTTTTTTTTCTGGGGGTAAACTTGATAAACTAGGAAAAAATTATGACACAGGTTTCTGGTGCATAAATCGAAAGGTGCTTAATAATGATGCATAGCCCCAACCCAAAAAAAATCTTAACCTATTTTAACCCATCTAAACCCCTCTTTAACCCGGGAGGAGCAATAAGCCTTCCGGAAGTATCTCATAGGCGAATGAGATAGGCCTTCCGGAAGATATATGTCGCGCTCCCTCCTACCTCCCTCCTATCTCTCCTACCTCCCTCCAATCTCTCCTGTCACAAATATATGGTTTTACACTGGATATTTGCTCATTACACTTATTTTCTAAGTTCTTCAATGTTCACAAATTTGTTATACAAGTAAAATATGCGCATGTGGAGCACTGAATTGCTTTATATGGTATATATATATATTTTTTTTTTCTTCAAAAATGAAGCTAATTTTTCCGCACAGGCGGCACTTTGAAAAACATGAATGGCGCGCTTCCCAGGTTAAGGGGACCAAACGCCTGTAAGAGGGTGAATTTCGGACAAAAAGCAGATTTTTGTATTGTTACCCCATGAAGTAGTTCTACAGTGGTCCCTCTCATTTGGCGATTTAATTAGTCTAGCCAAACCAGCGCCAAAAGTTAATTTCGCCAAATGCGAATAGTACTTTAAATGGGAAAATTATCCATTAGTCTTTGCCGAGGCCCGAGTTCACCCTTTTGACCTCCATTTTCGTACTTTAACTGCTTAAAAGCATAGACATTATACAGTGATCACTCCCATAACTGAACTATATGGGCCATGGCCAGTTTGGTCACAGGAAGTATCGAAGTATTGGGATAGGCCTACACAGTTAATTATTTATTTGTCATTATTATTAGGGTATTAGTCCTTTAACTATTTATTTGTCTCTATTATTATATTGGCAACATACCTTCATACCAGGGGTCATAAAAATATCCAAATAAGTCCTGTAGGACTATGAAATAGTTATTATTGGACAAGACAAATATTCTGTTCATCCCTCTACTGTAACATCAACAACAATGACGCCGTCGGTACTCGGCAGTGTGCAGTACTGCCAATAGGTATAGCGACTTCCGCTAGATCTAGCGACCTTTACTTCGATCTAGCTCTCACGGCCTTTTCCCCCATTCTTGGCGTCATGCCCTGGTAGTACCGATAGCTAAGCCTGGCAAAGATCCCAGCTCCCCTACCAACTATCGACCCATATCATTGACTAGCTGTCTCTGCAAGCTGCTTGAGAAAATGGTCAATAAACGTTTGTCTTGGTGTATTCGCCACTTTAACATCCTTTCTCCGGCGCAATTTGGGTCCCGACCTTTCCGATCTACTCTCGATTCTTACAGTTTCTTACAGTAGATCCTCTGGAAAAAGGCAAACTAGGCCTGTGTATCCAGCTCAATGCCAGTACTTGCACTGCTGCGGTTGTTCACGGTGTTGGCGGCGGCGGTAGCAGACGCAACGTTTTTACTATTCTGTATTTTTGCTTTATAATCAAACTTCAAATCTTGTCTTCCCCATGCTTTATCAAGATTACTTTCAAACTTCCTTATTGATTCGGAATCGACTACATACTGGGACAGTGCGTTCCACTCATTTACCACTCTATTACAAAATGAGTTCTTTGCCTTTTCAAGCCTATTTCTTTCTTTGTAAATTTTCTTAGAGTGTCCTCTCGTTCTTGTTCCCTCCCGCATCAAGAAGATACCTTCACACACATCCTCATCATACATTCCTCCTTGACTCAGCGATAAGGCGGGGGTTCGATTGCCATCAGGTTACGGTGGCAGTCTTCTTTGACATCCAGAAGGCGTACAACACGACCTGGCGTCACTCGGTTCTCCGTACTCTTCATGATCTTGGGATACGGGGTTGCCTGCCGATAATCCTATCCAACTTTCTTTCTCGCCAAACATTCACTGTCCGAATAGAAGACTCCCTTTCCGACACTTTTCAGCTTGAACGAGGCATTCCACAGGGGAGTGTGCTAAGTGGTGCCCTATTCACGATTGCGATCAATGGTGTTATTGCGAACCTGCCACAGGGTGTTCGACAGTCTCTATGTCGATGACCTAGCAATTTATTACTCCTCACGATCACTCCGGTATTCCCAACGGATTCTCTATCTATCTATCTATCTATATGCTCAGGCCCAATCCCCATTTTGGGGGTAGCCGACTCAAGACAGAGCAAGAACAGGGAAAACACAAAAACAACATAAAACAACAAATAAACACAGATAAAAAACACAAACTCACACACATCCAGGTCACCCAGGAGAAGACCCAGAGACCAGGGTCACCAAGGTCGCTCCAGCACTCCCCCGGCCCCCGACCACCCGGAGAGGTTCCGATCTCGGCAGGCAGACATGCAGCGGAGCCAAAGCCACAAGCCCTCCCACCACACTTCCAGGCGCACCCTTCATATTAATCGTCTCCCCGGGCCAGGCGCCTGATGGACTATTCTCTAGTCCAACTTCCGACCCCTTACTCCAAATGACCACGTGTTCACTCAACTATTCACAAGCATTCTCCATTCACTCCTGTCCACCACCACTTCCCCTGCCTGATCTATAGTCATTCCTCTATCATCCAAAGCCTTTCTTACACAGTCTCTCCATCTCAATGGGGGTCTTCCTGCCCTTCTATCTCCCCTTGTACCGGACTCACATATTCTCTTTGTAAGCCTTTCATCTCCCATTCGTTCAACATGACCATACCAGCTCAGCACCCTTCTGTCCACTCTGGCTGACAAATGTTCCTGCTGCCCCACTCTCCTACGTATCTCTTCATTCCTCAATCTGTCTCTACGAGTAACTCCACACATACTCCTCAAGCAGCTCATCTCCATCACATCCAGCCCTCTTTTCTCCCTTTTCTTCTCGGATTAACGGATTCTCAATACTGCTATACAAAACATGACAGATTGGGCGTCGTCTGTTGGCTTCCAGTTTTCCGCAGAAAAGACAAAGGCGATTATGTTTTACAAAGATAAACGGTGGCTGAAAGATCAGGACATACAGTTTTGTTGTTGTTTTTCCCCAAGCTGCCTGGCCGAACAGCCCCAAGGCCCCGAGCAAGGCCAAGGCTATAACCGAGCGCCCCCACAGAACCCTCCCTGCCGACCACAATAAAGCCTGGGTGACCGAAGCCACTCCATGGCGGGGAGCTGAGGAGGGCGCGGAAACGCCCGGGAAACCAAAGCCCCACCCAGGGCCCTGTGCCCCTCAGCAATTATGAAGAGAAAGTTGAAGGGCAAAGGAAAGATGTGACGCTTTGGCTTCCAATCTTGGTAGATTAGGAGGTCAATCCACGCAAGAGACGCCGTCACTTGAGATCTAGAAAATATATAAGTAAAAGGAACAGTCAGAGTAAGCAATGGGTATGGCAGAGATCGCTCAGTTCTCACTCTGATAGACCAGCCCATCACCACAGTTGAGGATTATGGGTGCCCCCATTTTGTTTTGTCCGGAAGTAAAATTCTTAGGTCTTGTCTACGATACTCATCTTAACTGGAATGCGCATATAGCGTTGATTCGGGCGAAATGTCATATGGCACTTAATCTCCTCAAGAAATTGTCTCATACTTCCTGGAGTGCTATGCGCTTCTTATTGTCCTTACTTTACAAAGTCTATTCTGGACTATGGGAGCTCCGTCTACAGGGCTGCATCCGAGGCAACTCTGAGACGTCTTGATCCTCCAATACACCATCAAGGTCTACGCCTTTGCACTGGGGCTTTCCATCCACTCCGACTCTGTCTGTGTTGGCTGAATGTGGGGAACCCCCACTGAACTACCATCGTGATTTAGTTACTATGTGCCGGGCGCTACGGCTTCAAGATACTGACTCCCCTGTTCGTGACCTCTTTCAAGTCCTTCCCTAGCAGGGCGGCACGCCTTCCTTCCTCTTCTTCCCTCAATATCCGCCTCCTCCCTCCCATTCCTTTGTGTCCGCCTTGGACGCTACGTCTACCACACGTATGCATGTATTTATCCTTTTTATCTAAACGTAATGACACTGCTCCTGATGTCCTTGAGCATATCCGTCGCAAGTCTCCCCATATAGTGATTTACACTGACGGTTCCAAAGTTTCCTCGGGTGTCTGTTGTGCTACAGTGTCCCCCACTACGCGAATACAGTTTTCGCTCCCATCCCAGGCTAGTGTTTTTACAGCGGAGTGGTATGCCATACGTGCTGCACTTGATATAATTCACGACTCTCCATTGTATATATGTTATATACAGTGACTCACAGAGTGCACTAGCTGCCCTCCAGATGTTCGATCCGCGAAATAAAGTTATACAACATCTCCAACGGTCCTTCCATTCCCTGTATGCCCATGGATTCACCATTCAAGTTTGCTGGGTGCCTGCCCATGTCGGCATCCAGGGGAACGAAGTTGCCGATCGGATTGCAAAGGAGTCCGTAGACTTACCGGTCACCCATGATGCTTTAACCCTTCCTCCCCGGGTGTCATTTTAATATGACACCACGAAATAAGGGCAGGTGCCCGGGTGTCCTTTCAGGAGATAGTAAGCTTGAAAGCCTATTAAGCTTGGTCTGAACGCCGTGCGTCCGACGCATGTAAACAAAGCCGATCGTTGCGTCACCACACCTCCGAAAACAAGAAGGAGAAGACTCGTTTGTTATTGTATGTCTGTATGTCGTTGTTTCAGTAGTGAAAAGATCGTCATATTGCTAACATCGCCTGAAAATGCTCTCCACTAAAATCGTCATCACAACTGAACCAGTTGACTTAGAGAGCTCTACTCAATGCCAGTCTACAGATTGGAAACCGCACTACATTTATAGATGCGTGGGAAATTTCTAGCAGTTAAAATTAACCAAAATACGGTAGCCTAGGCCTAGACGTTTTTTGGCCAGATCGCCCGGGTAGCCCACCCTGTCCTTTGGAGATACAGCCCGGGCCAGGAGGGTTAACCGTCAACGACTGGATTGCGGCAAGTTGTTACTCAGTGATGGCAAATATTTTGGTCCTCTCAATCCCCTGCCACAAACCTCCTTCGCCTTGTAAAACCTACAGTCAGCCCTTGGCAATCGTCGTTTCATTCCACCCTACATTGCGAAGTTCTTCTGACCCGTCTCCGGATTGGTCACACGCGTTTAACCCATGGCTACTTTATGTCGTCCCCACACGGTCTTCAACCTCAGTGTACCACATGCGGAACGTCTCTGACGATTCGCCACATTTTTACAGACTGTCGAAAGTATTCTCGCCTACGCTTTCTTTATTTTGGCAATAACGACCTTTGTGCCATACTAGCAGAATCTCCGTCCTTCTCCCCCTACCGAATTTTCCGTTTCTTACAGTTTCTTACAGTTTCTTACAGTAGATCCTCTGGAAAAAGGCAAACTATGCCTGTGTATCCAGCTCAGTACCAGTACTTGCACTGCTGCGGTCGTTCACGGTGTTGGCGGCGGCGGTAGCAGACGCAACATTTTTACTATTCTGTATTTTTGTTTTATAATCAAACTTCAAATCTTGTCTTCCCCATGCTTTATCAAGATTACTTTCAAACTCCCTTATTGATTCGGAATCGACTACATACTGGGGCAGTGCGTTCCACTCATTTACCACTCTATCACAAAATGAGTTCTTCGCCTTCTCAAGCCTATTTCTTTCTTTGTAAATTTTCTTAGAGTGTCCTCTCGTTCTTGTTCCCTCCCGCATCAAGAAGATACCTTCACACACATCCTCATCGTACTTTCCTGACACTATCTTAAAAGTCTCTATCATATCCCCTCTCTTTCTCCTATATGCCAGTGTCGGAAGTCCCAGTGTCCTCAACCTCTGCTCATAGCCCGCGTTCTTCAACGTTGGTACCAGCTTGCTAGCTCTTCTCTGCACTTTCTCCACTGCTTCTATATCCTTTACCATATATGGAGCCCACACCTGGTTTGCATATTCCAGGTGTGGCCTAACCAGCGCTGTATATAGATTCCTGAAGATTTCTTCGTCAAGTGACACAAATTTCCTCCTTATCAGCCCTACAATTCTATTGGCTTTGTTTATCTTTTCCGCTAAATGTTCTGAGAAATTTAACTTATTATCTATCACTACTCCTATATCCTTTTCTGCACTCACTTCCTCCATCGCTTCATACATACTGTATCCTACCTTGTCTATCTTGCTGGTCCCAATCCGCATGTACTTGCATTTTTTTGGATGAAAAGGCATTAACCAATGCTCAGACCATCCCTTCATGCCCTCCACATCTCCTTGAAGCAAACCCATATCTTCCTTACTCCTCACTCTTCTATACAATTTAGTGTCATCCGCATACAGGTATACCTCACTTCCATTAGTTATAACTTCAGGCAAGTCGTTGATAAATATAACGAACAGCAGTGGTCCCAACACAGATCCCTGAGGTACCCCACTTGTAATTTCCCTCCACCCCGAGCCTATTCCATTCACCAATACCCTCTGTCTCCGATCTTTCAGGAAGGCTTCTATCCATTTCACACATTTCTCCCCTATATTATAGCTTCTAACTTTCTCTATTAACCTTTTATGTGGGACCTTATCGAAGGCCTTCATAAAATCGCAATATACCACGTCTATTACATCACCATCTTCTAGAATTTGCATCCAATCATCTACCACCTTAATTAGCTGTAGTACCGTCGACCTCCCCGGCAAGAATCCGAACTGTCTCCCACTGAAAAGTTGGTTTGACTTCATATGATCCATTATTCCTTCTCTAATTACCGTTTCCATTAGTTTACACACAACACTTGTCAAACTGACTGGTCTATAATTCCCTGGGTCATTTCTCTTTCCCTTCTTAACCCGTTGAGACCCAGCGTCGCACGTGTTGCGTCGGCAGTCTTTGATCACCAACTCCCAGCGACGCATCACGTGCGTCCGACATATAAAAAACACTTACGTGGCTCGTAAGGTAGGAAATGGCGGGAGAATAGGAGGGGGAGGTACCGTAGTGTGTGGGGGAGCCGGGCCAGTAGGTGTGAGCGGGCCGAGACAGCCGCGCGGCTGGTGGTGGTGGGCTTAGTGGGGATAGTTTACACCCCTAGTTTACCGCCACTTTGAACCTTCATTACTCCGGTCGTATGGGAGCTAGAGGCTTGAGATTTATGTGAGATACTCCTTAGGATGTATGCCGTACAATGCCATACTCAGTTTTTACCCTAGTGCCCCCGGGCGGGTGGTCATGCGGGGGAGACGAACTATTGAACCCCCCCCCCCCCCCGCCCCCCAAATGACCGAAATGATTTTTTTTTTATTTGTGTGTTCATTTCTCACCATTCTCTTCCATTTTGGCTCAACACATTTTTTTGAAGCTCCCCCCCCCCCCCGCCGCCCCCCCCAAAAAAAAATGTCAGAGGTGATTTTTTTTTTTTTTTTTTTCATTTCTCATCCTTGTCTTCCATTTTAGCAAAAAAAAAAAAATAAGTGAAAATGGCTTGGGACTGGGGTGAACAAAATATTATAACTAGCCGGGGCTCAACGGGTTATATATAGCTGTTATGTTCGCCTCTCTCCAGTCCATCGGGATTTGTCCTGTATTAAACGATACCTCAAATAACATTTTCAATGGCTCTACTAACCTCTCCCCTCCTTCCTTTATGATTCTTGGGTGTATCCCATCCGGTCCCGGTGACTTACTTCTGTTCATTTTTTCTATAGCCCTTCTTATTCTAGCATGGGAAAACTCTACTAGTTCTAGTGCCGGTGCCTGTTTGATGGGAATAGTAGGCACTGCATCCTCTGACTCCACTGTTAGTACCCCCCCAAAGTATTTCCCCAGCACCTCTGCTTTCTCCTTATCAGTCTCCGCTCTACTCCCATCATTCAACCCCCCACCAGCTCTGGGATCCCTACTCTTCTTGTTAATTTTTTCCTGAATGTACTTCCAGAATATTTTTGGATTATCCTTCACATTTCTAGCTATCTCTCTCTCCCTCTCCTTCACCCCCCTCCTTGTTTCCCACCTTATTTTATTGTTTATTTGTCTACATTCCAGACCCACTTCCTTAGCCTCTATACTAGACCCCTGTTCTTTTTTAACAATTTTAATCTTTCCCACAATCGTTTCTTTCTTCTAATCAATATCCAAAGCTTTCTTTCATTGGCAATTCTGGGTTAGTTCTTTTCCTCAATTTTGTTTTATCCTTATATTCCCTTACTGGTACACTTTTGGATACAGCATTCTCCAGTTTGACTCTAATTTTCCTCCACATTCCTTCAGCGTCTTCACCGTTCAAATATTCCCCCCAGTCAATGTCCAAACACCGTCTCAGCAGCTCATAATCTGCTCTATCATACATGTATATTTTTCTATTGCTTTTATTATCCCTCTCCGATTTAATGTTACAACTAAAGCTTATACAGGCATGGTCACTACGACCTATAGGGCTATCCACATTAACATGTTCCACTATATCCTCTTCATTGCTAAAAATCAAATCAAGTACACTCCCCTGCGTCCCATCTCTATATCTTGTCATCTCTACAATATGTTGCGTTAAAAAACAATCTCTCACTTTCTCTATAAACTTATTTTCCATGCTACCCTGTCCCGCTGGAGTAGTACAATTTGCCCAGTTGATCCTTGGCAAATTGAAATCTCCAATCAAAATTTTATATTTGTTCTCTCTATTATCTATCTCCTCCATTGCTTTCAGTAGGTTATCATCCTCTCCCCTGCTATTATTTGGGCTTCTATATATAGAGGCAATTAGAATTGATCCTCTTACACATTTTACTTCAATACACAAATACTCACAATACTGCTGTCTCATATCCACCTCATTAACCTTGAGCTCTTTTCTTACATAAATAAACAGTCCTCTTCCAACCTCTGCTCTAATAGCATTTCTCTCATATAACTCCAAACCCTCCAAACTATATTCCACCAGTTCCCTCTCAATTCTAACATTTTTTGGTCTTACTTCCTGTAGGGCTATGATATCAGGTTTTTTCCTCTTCATCCTGCAACCTACATATCAGTTCTCTTTTCTTGTCCTGAGTAAACACATCCACATTACTAAACATAATCCTTAATCCATCTACCATTCCTCCAGCAATTACACCATCCCGCTCCTCCAGTCCGTACCCTACTCCCCTGTTAGCACTACTGGGTCTGCCTCTTTGTCTCCTGTCTCTCCCTGTGACACCTCCACCCCGTTCTCCTCCTCCGTCACAACTCTCATCACATTCTCTCCCCTCCCTGATCTCCCCCTCCTTTCTACTCTTATAAACCACTTCCTCACTTTTCCGTCCCTCACTCTCCAGTAAAAATTTCTTTTCCTCCTCATCCAACTTTCCATTATTTTCATCAGCCTTTTCTTGTAATTCCTTAATTTTTTCCTTTGTTCTATACTCAAATCCTTCTTTAGTCTTATGTGTTTCAGTTTATCATTTGTATTTAGCCTCCAACTAAAATTTGTCACAGTCTCCGCCACTACCCTAGTTTTAAACTGTACCCTTATAGGTCTCATCTCTCCCCTTTTATATCTACCTATCCTACTGATCTCCTCCACCTGCCCTTCCCATCCATATTCGTCCTCATCCACACCTTTCAAGACCTCCTTCACTGTCTCCATATCCCTCACTTTTCTCACTCCATTATCATTCATATGAGTCTCTATATCTCCATACAAGATTACACCCCTATCCCTGTCCATGGCCTCCCTCACGGCACTCTCCTTGTTCTTCATGACCCCTACAACTGCACTCTCAAAACTTTGTTTGGTCATATTCATTTCTTCCTTTTGCTCTTTCATAATATCCTCCAAATCCTTGACTTTTTGTTTACCTACCACCGTCCATGCAGTCGACTCCTTTACTTCCGTGAAACGTCCTTCGTATTCCTTCAGCTGCTCCTTCAATGCCATATTCTGTGCTCCCAGTTCATCTACCCTTTTCAATAACATCTCTAGGCTCTCATTAACTGCCAAAAAAGGCCTGCATTCACTTCCTTCGCTAGGCCTATTCCCTTCCCCACCTATCACACCACACATTACACACAGTGCCTTAACTTTCTCACCAATATCCCCCATTCTCCGTATCACTCATCCACTTTTCCAAATCCTTCACAACAATACTAACCTCTTCTAACTTCTTATCTGTGCTCTTAAATCCCCGAAAACGTTGTAACCTTCCTTCCGACTCCGTCATACCAGAAATTCCCTCTGCCATGTTTGTTTACAAACTCAACAACTCACAACCCTACCGCTGTCCCGTCACTACACACTCTTATTACACTATATATCACCCCTCCACCACACCAATATATCCTCCAAACCTTCACTAAATCCTTCCTCTTCTTGTTAGCCCCGTATGTACTCGATATCCTTGAATTAATTGACTATTCCCATAACATATGCCGGAGCCTCAAACTTGCGTCCGCCTTCCGCCATGGTGTGCCGCCAACCTACAGTTTCCTGTCAGTTTCCTAAAAGACTCCTCTCTCCTTAGCTTCATTTAATACCTTCCTTAGCTTCATTTAATACCTTCCTGATCTTTCCATTTCTGCTTTGATTGATCGCACACCTTACCCAATAAATATGGCAGTACAATTGTTAAGAGCAAACCTGGTGGTCCCTCGGATATCCACCCCCGGCAGGGTTGGGTCATTGACACAGGGCCCTCCCGGTCGTCATCGTGCGACTGTGTCAAGAGCATTGCAACGTCCTAAAGCTGCTCGTCGGTGCAGCTTTTTCTTTAGCAATATAGGGGGACTTCACTCAAACATCAATTCTGTACACCAATTTCTTCAAGCAGTCCCCTACTCTCCTTTTTTTGACGGAGACTCAGGTAGCATCCGCATCTGACGCGCCTAGATTTAGTTTTCCGGGTTGTCAACTGCTCCAAAATTTCGGACCTGGGGGAGGTGTATGTTGCTTCGCAGGATCTGAGGTTGCCCTGGAGGAGGTTACTAGTTTCAATTGTCCCTGTTTTGATTATTCTATATACAAATTAATTTCGGCTGGTAAATTTAAATGCATATGTTGCATCTGCCGTTCCCCAAGTACTCCTCCAGAGCAAGGTCTTTTTGATTCTCTGTCCTCGCAACTCAGTGTCCTCAACTTAAGTGCTTCTTCTGAAATCGCTGTGTTGGGTGATTTTAGTGTCCATAATGTTGAATGGCTCACTCATTCAGCCAGGACTGATGATGCTGGTCTTGAATGTGAGCTTTTTGCGGACTCATTTAATCTCACTCAACTAGTCAACCAACCCACCCGTGTGCCAGATGGTCCTAATCATAATTCCCACCTACTGGACTTATTTTTGGCAACCAATTCAGAAAATTATGATGTTACAGTGAGGTCCCCGCTTGGATCTTCTGACCACTGTCTGATACAGGCCACCTGTCTATCACCTACCACACCTTCCCACTCTGAACCTGTTTTGGTGACTAAATGGCATTACGATAGGGCAGACTGGGAGGGTCTTCAAGGTTTCTTTATTGATATTCCCTGGACCTCTTTCTTTTCTAATGATGCACACTCCACCTTGAGCCACATACAAGATTTTGTAAACATTGGAATGGAAACTTTTATTCCTCATCAAAAGTACAGTAAAAGATCTAATTCACCTAAATGGTTTGACCATAATTGTGCTAGAGTAACTGAACAAAAAGCAATAGCCTACAATGCATACACAAGATCAAAAACACATGAAGCCTTTAATTACTTTAGAAACATCAGAAATCATGCCAAAACTGTATTAAACCTAACTAAATCAAACTTTCTCCACAAGCAGGCAAATAAACTTCTAAATAATCCAAATGATAACAAAATATTTTGGTCTACTCTTAACTCATTTAAATCCAACTTCACAACTGCTTCATCCATTCCACCATTAAAATATCCGACTGGCAATCTTGTAAGTGACCCACGAGGTAAAGCTAAACTTCTTGCGGATATTTTCTCCACCAACTCAACCTTAGATGAAATAAATCAAGATGTCCCTGTACTTAATTTTAATTCGCCTGAAATTCCCTCACTTAAGATCCACACCAGACATGTCAAAACTATTTTGCAGAATCTCTCAGTAGATAAGGCTCCTGGTCCAGATGAAATTCCTCCAATAGTACTTAAGAATTGCTCCTTGGTGCTCGCTCCTGTATTGGCAAAACTTTTCCGTCTATGTACTCATACCTCATGCTTCCCAGTACCCTGGAAAGGAGCAAACATCCATCCAGTTCCTAAAAAAGGTGCCTCTTCAGATCCATCAAACTACAGACCAATAGCTATAACTTCCACTCTTGGTAAAGTCTTTGAAATTATATTAAATAATCACATAATTAAGCATCTGGAGAATAATAAATTAATCAGCGATAGGCAATATGGTTTTAGACGATGTCGATCAACTGCAGACATTCTTTGCCTTCTTGCGCATCAAATCAACCAAGCTACAGACCAACATGGTGAAACACATACAATAGCACTGGATATATCAAAGGCATTTGATAGAGTCTGGCATCAATCCTTATTGTCGAAGATGTCACACTACGGCCTTGCATCATTAGTTCCACTAATTTCTTCTTATCTTCATAACAGAAAAATATGTGTAATGGTAGATGGCCTTTATTCTCAATTTCACTCAATAAATGCTGGTGTTCCCCAGGGATCAGTTTTGGCCCCAACTCTGTTCCTCATTCATATCAATGATCTCATATCTACCACTCATAATCCAATACATTCCTACGCAGATGACTCAACACTCCACAGTTCCTTCACATTTACCAATTCTTTCACCCAACCCGATCTTATAAATTCAAAAATAAACACTGCAATTTCTCTGAACCAGGACCTTTCTAGAATTGAAGAATGGGGACAAAATAATCTAGTTTCCTTTAATGCACAGAAAACCAAGTACATTAAATGTTCTAACCGACAGAATCTCACTGACTCCCATATATTTTTTAATGATGTAAATATTCCCACTTCCCCTAGTATTGACATTCTCGGTGTAACATTAACTACTAACTTGAGCTGGACACATTATGTTAGAAGCATTGCTAAGAATGCCTCTAAAAAACTGGGACTCCTGTACAGAGTTCGAGAATTCTTCACTGACGAGCAGTTGGCCGTAATATATAAAAGTCATGTGCGCTCTCAGATGGATTACTGTTCACCTCTGTGGAGTGGAAGTGGAGTGGAAGTGGAGTGGTTGCATTGAGGCAGTTGGACAAAATTCAAAATAAAGCTATTAGATTAATCAATAACCCTGCAATCACACAGGACCTTCCTACATTATCCATACGAAGAAACGTTGCATCCCTTGCATTATTCTACAGATATTTTCACAGCAATTGTTCCGAGGAACTTGCTTCAATTGTGCCGCCTCTCCACATCTTTCCCCGTAGAACTAGGGCAGCTGAGAGCGCCCATGAATTTACACTTTCTCCTCCACAATGCAGAACTTCTGCTTATCAAAATTCATTTATCCCTAGAACTACTACTCTTTGGAATTCACTTCCCTCGAATTGCTTTCCACAAACTTACAATCTACAAATGTTTAAATCCAGTTGTTACAAACATTTTATGAATGGAGGATGCCTTTAGACACATGGACCTTTTTGTTTTATCTGTTTTTCCTTCCTCCGTTCATTGTCTCTTTTAAAAAAAAAAAAAAAAAAAAAAAAAAAAAAAATCATGATCTAATCCTTTGGGCCAGCCCTATGGGAGTTCTATCTGGGAACTCGGTGGTCTGGTTAAACTAATTGTATATTTAAAAAAAAAAAAAAAAAAAAAAAAAAAAAAAAAAAAAAAAAATCGATCTAGCAGCAATGATTTACACTAGCAGTTTGTATTTACCCCTTCCAGCCCGGGTGTCATTTCCTAAGGACACCAAAAAAAAAAGGGCCGGTACCAGGGTGTCATTTTAAAATCCTTGTGCTTGAAAGCGTGCTTCAAAATTCGCACGGCCAAATTTTGCATAGCAGGCCGTGGTGGTCAAGTGGTGAGCACGCTCGCGTGTGAATCTGAAAGACCCGGGATCGAATCCCTGCCACGGCGGACATTTAGTAGGTGCGGTAGTACGTCCTAGCATGTTTCACATGCTTGCACCCAGTCAGGGGACATCCTGACGACGTATACAGACAAAACACATATAACACAGCCACTCCAACACTTTCCTCTCTCTCCAACACCCCTTCTCCCCTCTCAACACTCTTCTCTGAGCTATTGCCGATAAAAATGGCATGTTCAGTCCTGTAAAGAATCGTAAGATTCAGAGTCGTAAAGATTCCAGGACGAGCTCATCAGCGGCGGATCCCCAGATCGACCGTGGTGATTGTCACCTAAACATCTACAAAACAAAAAACAAAACAAAAAAATTGTAGGAGCGACCGCAGCGCCACCAAGCCTCAACTACTAGTGTTATCAGTTCGTACGTGGCCGCCATAGCGAGTAATACTGAAAAAATGTTTTCAGACGTGTCCGATTCGCTGCAACCTCCCGCGGGCCCCAGTGCTACCCCACTCGCAACTTCAACGCCTGTTGCAACCGAGAAGAAAGCTCAACGAAAGAAAGTTAAGCGTTTGTTGAGTGATAGCGCTATACAGCGACAACTTTTTGATAGTGAAGAGAGCAGTGGCGAAAGCTTGGTGGACAAGGTACAATTCATAAGTGCAAGTGAAGATGACGATTTCGTGGGCTTTGGAGACGACGATAATGTCGATTTATTTGAGGGGGGAGACAGTAGTGATGATCCTGATGTGGAAGTGTTTCAGGAAGGTGCCATTGAGCTTCCAAGTGTGCTAGAACCTAGGCCTACCCCCTCGCCATCTTTGCTAGGTCAGCCTAGGCCTAGCCCTAGCCCTAGCCCAGGACCTTCCCCTTTGCCTGCCCGTACGCCCTTGAAAGTGGGCAAATATTTCTACAAACAATCGTTGGTGAAAAGTGCAGCTAAAAAAGCACGCAGGGCAGCCGCAGAAAAGCATAGGGAAGCTGAAGACAGTGATAATGACGCCGACCCTGGCCTAGCAACCACCCGCATTCCATTGTCCCGACGCCTTGACCCGGGACACCGCGTGGGTCACCCACAGCCCTCGGCTTCATCTCTCCTTCAGGATGACCAAAGGGCCTCTTCAAGTGGTATTGGTGATGTGCCACAGCCCTCAACACACCGCAGAGCATTATTTGCTGCGGAGAAGCCCTCGGCTCGCCGCAAAAGGAGCCCAACTCCCGAGGCCGAGGCTCCCATTGTTGAAGCTCCCGCAGCCTCCCGCGCCCCACACCGCCGACGCCCGGTCACTTCTTCACCAGAATTGTATCCTGAAGAGGATGCTGACGACCCCAACATTGCCCCAGATGACCTGACGTCGCCTGAGGAGGAAGAGGAACAGGAACAGGAAGAGGAAGAGGAAGTCCCGACAAGACGAGCGAGAGGGCGAGGTCGTGGACGTGGTCAGTCTGCCGACGCCGCTGCCCCTGGGCGTGGGCGTGCAGGGCGTCCGCGTGGCCAAGGGCGTCCAGGGCGTGTGCCTGCTGCACCTGCACGTCCTCGAGCATCAGCATCCGACCTGTTTGTGTGGACAGATGGGGCTGATTTTGAGCCAGATTGTCCTGCCTTTGACGAGGTACATATGGGTTCCGGGGTGTCACCAGCATATCCCTGTGGCCCAGATGCTACCCCCAGTGAACTTTTCTGTGGCTTCTATGACAAGGAAGTCATGGAATACCTCGTCAAAGAGACAAATCACCACCATGCTATCTGTGCCAACTTTCTTGGGAGGAAGACCAGTGCCAAGATGGTGGCATGGAGAGCTGTCACTGTGGCAGAACTATATGTGTTCTTGGCACTCACAATGCTGATGACACATATAAGGAAGCACGTTCTGGCCGACTACTGGATCACTGGCGACATCATAACGACTCCAACATTTGGCAAATACATGTCCAGGGACAGGTACTTCGACATCCTCTCCTATCTCCACCTGACAAACAACATGGCAGTCCACCTTCCCGACTCATTATGGAAGATCAGGAAGCTGTATGACATGATACGTCATCGGTTCACCACATACCTGATTCCTTTCTAGAAGATGTGCCTCGACGAGTCTCTGGTCCTGTTCCGTGGTAGGCTGCACTTCCGACAGTATATCCCGTCCAAGAGACACCGCTTCGGCATCAAGCTCTTCGTCCTCTGCGACTGTTTGACGGGGTATGTGCTGGACTTTATAGTCTACAGCGGCAAGGCTGGAGAAATTGAGACTGACCCCCTCATTGGTTTTGGTGGCGCTGTAGTGAAGAAGATGATGGAGAGGCACTTCAATAAAAACCACATCCTCTACACAGATAATTATTACACGTCGCCTCTCCTGACCAAGTACCTCCATGACCGCAAGACCGGAACTGTCGGCACAGTCAAGGGCAAGAGGAAGGGCATGCCAGGCTACCCAACCAAGACGAAGAAGGCGGACATCTTCCACAAGAAGAGTGGCCCCATCCTCTCCATCCACTGGCATGACCAGCGCAAGGTCAACCTCCTCACCACATGCCACAAGGCCCAGATGGTCGCCACAGGGAAGGTGGACCGAAGAACCAAGAACCCCATCCAAAAACCAGCTGCTGTCCTGGATTATAACCTCAACATGCGCCTCGTTGACAAGTCCGACATGCAGATGGGCTTCATCGACTGCCTGCGAACATCTTGCAGGTGGTACAAGAAGTTTATCCTGCATACGGTAGATATGTCGGTCCTCAATGCCTACAACATCTACTGTCTGAGGACTCCAGGAGCCAAGAAGTACAAGTCCCTGCGGAAGTTCCACAAGCAGGTGCTACTTGAGCTCCTGGCTAAACATGCGGCTACACCAGGGAGGCCACTACAAGGACCAGGCCAGCTGGACAGAACGGGGTGTGCTGAATTTTTCAGGAAGCACCAGCTCAACGCCCTTCCTTTCAAAGCACCAGGTAGTAACGTTAGGAGTCAGAAGAGGTGCCATGTGTGCAGCCACACAACTCGCAGACCCCGCAAACCCACAAAAACCACTTGGGAATGCCTCGAGTGTCAAGTTGGACTGTGTGCTGGCACCTGCTTCAACGACTTCCACACTAACAAACTTTTGAAGTGGAAGTGACAACAGTGAAAGTGACACTCAAATGTAGGCTAAGAATAATAATATAACTAAGTATAAGTGAAAAGGACACATAAGTAATAATAAGTGCCTTCAATAACAATATGAACAAGTGAAAGTGACACTAAAATATATATTTCTAACAATAAATAAGTGAAAATGACACTCAATAAGCCTAGGCCAGTCAAAGTGACAGTATAATAATAATAAAACTAAGTATAAGTGAAAGAGACACACACAAGTAATAATAAGTGCCTTCATAACAATATGAACAAGTGACAGTGACACTATATATATTATTAGCTTACCTAACAATACATAAAAGGGGAAATGACAATACCAATTATCAAAGTCCAGTGAAAGTGACACTATAATAATAATAATAATAATAAAACGAAGTAATAAGTGACAGAGACACAAATCAGTTCATGTAAATAACTTTATTGAGTGAAAATAACATAATAACTATAATAAATGACAGAATAACCAATAAAAAACTATCAAATCGCTTCCCGGCATAATTGCGGGTGGAGCGACGAGTGCAACTGGGCGTCGTAGCCGGGGCCGCGGTTGAGTGTTCGGACGCGCCGAGGTAAATACGCGGCAAAAGTTACCTCCACTTCCATCACCATCACTCCGGAACCAGTTGAGCTAGAGAGCTCTACTCAACGCCATTCTACGCAGCAAGGTAAGGCGCCCATTTCTATATATGTTTGATTAATGTAGGTAATATATTAAGCGAGATTAGCCTTAGTTTACTTTTGTTGATATTCGGCCAGATCGCCCGGATACGAGCTCCGTCCTTTGGAGAGCCTGCCCGGGCCAGGAGGGTTAAACTTTTGTTTTGAAATTTCAAAACAATTTCGAAGTGATATATGGATTTTGCCAATTCATATTTCTAGTGGCATTTATCATGTCTTACATCTAACAATATAAGCTAGCGGATTTAACTTCAATTGGTAACCCTCCCGCTCGAGTCGGCTTGAAGAAAATCGATAATAGTAACACTTTAGTAAACTGGTGGTAAACAAAACCGCATGCGTATCGGTTTGGCCAAGATTACCCGGTTTATATAATTTTATTATGAAATATAATTTAGTATTATGGTAAGTTGGCTACCTACTACTGTATTATGTTTATAAGATATAATAAGTAATGATAAGTAAATTATTGTATAGGCCTATCGGCGATTTCAGTCACTCAGATTCTTGGCGCCAAAAGTGAATTTGAATCGCCAAATTTGGATTCTGGTACCATATCCAACCTATCGCCAATACTGTGTTTCGCCAAGCTGAAACTCGCCAAATGCGAGGGGCCACTGTATATGTTTCCTGCTTTCAGTAAAGGTTTGAGAGCGATATGGCAATATTTTCCCTATTAACCCCTCCCGCCCGGGCAGCATTTTAAAATGACACCGCGGAAAATGGGCAGGAACCCGGGTGTCCTTTTAAAATCCGTAAGCTTGAAAGCCTATTAAGCTTGGTTTGAAAGCCTGACGCCGTGATCCCCGAAGGGTTGCCACGAACGAACCGCCCCCATGTACTGTACCTCTGTCCCCAGTCAGTCGATGCCCCTCCTCCCAACCAGCATCGCCTTCATCCATATAATTCCTCACTCCATCATTCCACCTCTCTTTCGGTTTACCTCTCCCTCTCTGTCCTTCCACCTCGCTCTCGTAAACCTTCTTACGTCATTCTCTCGCGTCCCATACGTTCCATATGGCCGAACCATCTCAAGGTGTTCCTTTTCACACTTTCCAGCACATCTACCTCCACACCACACCATCTTCTTACTTCCTCATTCGTCTGTCTATCCCTCCATGTAACTCCGCACGCACTTCTCAAGTAACTCATTTCCACCCCTCTCACTCTTGGTCCGAGTCTCTTCTCAAACGTCCATGCTTCGCTTCCGTAAGTCAGTGTCGGGATTACCACACTGTCATGCAAGGACTTCTTAACTTCCATACTGACCACCCTATTTCTTATTACTGCTTTCAGCGTTCCTACAACCCTCTTCCCCTGTTGCACCCTCTCCCGCACTTCTTCATCCATACTCCCATCTTTACTCAACACACTGCCCAGATACTTAAATGAGCTGACAATCTCCATAGCCTGACCGTTCAACTTCACCTCACACTCTGTGGCTTCACCCCTTTCGAAGACCATAACCTTGCTCTTCCCCGCATTTACCTTCAGATTCCGTTTTTCGCATACTGTTCCAAACACATTTACCAGACCCTGCAACTCCCATTCATTATCGCTCATCAGAACTGTATCATCAGCAAACAGCAGTACAGGCAGCTTCCACTCATTTTTCTCCCTTATCAGCGATACACCAACATCCACTGCTCTGCCTTGTATTTCTTTCATGACTCCATCCATATATACATTAAACAACCACGATTACATCACATACCGTACCCCTGTTTCAACCCAACATTCGGGTCAAAGAACTCGCTCTGCTCATTCTCCACACGTACTGCCGCCTTTGCACCCTCATACATGTTCTTCACTGCTTTCAGCAACTTGCCATCTACTCCGTATATTCTAAGTACTTTCCACATACCTTCTCTATCCACTCTGTCATAGGCCTTCTCCAAGTCCATAGAGGCAACATACTGTACACCTTTGGTTGCTTCTCCAGATATTTCTCTACAACACAATTCAGGGTAAAAATCTGATCTACACATCCTCTTCCCTTCCTAAAACCTCCCTGCTCGTCACCTATCCATTTCTCCGTTCTCACTCTCACTCTCTCAATCACTACCCTACTGTACACCTTCCCTACTATGCTTAGAAGACATATTCCTTGGTGGTTACCACACACTCCTCTTTCCCCTTTACCCTTATATTGGGGGACTATTATGCCTGTCTTCCAGTCATCAGGTGCACTCCCCTTCTCCCATGCTAGTTTGCACATTTTCCATATCCATTCAATCACCATCTCACCACCATACCTCAACATTTTCCAACACACTATCTGTTCTTGGTGCTTTCCCCAACTTCACTCTTTTCATGGCTTCCCACACTTCTGACCTCCTGATCCCCACCTCCTCCTCCACTACTTCTCTTCTTCTCTCTCCCATACTCCATCCAACTATGTTTGCTGGCACTTCATTCCTTACATTTAGCAACTCGTTGAAGTACTCCCACCATCTTTCGACTCTCTCTTGCTTCTCGGCTAGCATTGTAATATTGTAATATTGCTTAAACAGTTTATTCCATTTTTTACTTGTCGGCTTCGTACACTTTCAGAAAATTGGTTGAATTATTTTGAATTTAATTTGTTTCAAGGTAAATAGAAGTGTACGAGATATTAATTTGTTTATTATTGTTTACACGCAAATAATGAATTGCACAATCATATTTTTTTTTGGCTGACCTTTAAAGAACTGTGATTGCAATGGAAAGCAAAAAGTAACGTTGATACATCAAACCACAAAGTGTTCATTTTGCTGTTCGAGCCACCTGTGCTAAATCGGAGTGGAGTATGTTCGTTTGTGCGTTGCCATGTTTACCTGTCATCCAGAAAGACCGGGGATACCTATATTTCTTGAGTCGAGGGGGGCTTACTTTTAGGGATTGCGACTGTACAAACCAGGTAAAGGTATGCCAAGTTAAAAAAATTACTTTGGTAATACTAGGCCTACACTTTTTTAAGAATAAATATAACTACAGTATATTACAGTACAATGACTTGCCTAATTAACTAGCCAAGCTATACTAACCTGATTTACCCTCACTTGATCCTATCATAACATATTCTTATCCTATCCTAGCCTAGTTATCCTATCCTCATCTGTGTGTAATTTTGTGTTTTGTTTTGTTTTTCTGTTGTGTTGTGATTATCCCTGTTCGGGCTCTGTCTCGAGTCGGCCACCCCGGTATGTGCCACAGTATATATATATATACATACATACATACATACATCTATCTACTCGTGCACATGCCCCATTTTTTTTTTTTTTTTTGTGAAACAATGCGATAGGCAGCTACAGTTAACTAGAGAGAGCAGATCAAGGATTCCTTAAGTGGTATACAGTGGTGCTCTCATTAACGTGGCGTTGAGTAACACGCTTTCAATCATACGCCGCACATGCGATCATCTCAAATGCGGAAGCTCTGGTCATACACGGACATGCTCCAATCTACCGCGGAATCGACTCTGCCCCGTGACGTCACGCTTGGGTCCGATCGCCCTCCCGCCCTTCCTCTCAGTTTGTTTACATCTGTCGGTCGGCATATACCTCTATATTCTCTGTGATTAAAAGGATCTCTACCACTGTTACGTAACAGTTATGCCTCCCCCCGTTACCTTATTGTGTTTCTATGATATGTGAAGTGTACTTTATGATATTTCTATAATGTGCGATGTGAATTTTCCCCAAAGGTATGTTGTTTCGGTAACGCAGATTTCGGCAACACTGTGATTGGTTGGGACGAAATGTCCGCGTTAACGAGAGCACCACTGTAGGCATATAGAGAGAATGAGTGAAGAGAAAATGAATAAGAAAATCCACAAAACAAAGGTGAAGGGTTTGAGAGGGAGAGAAAGATCAAAGAAGAAATGGAGAGATAGTGTAAAAGATGCTTTGGGCAACAGGTGCCTAAGCATCCAAGAGGGCATGCAGAGATTCAACATTTTGGAGTGAAATGATATACAGTATGGGGTGGGATGACACACCCGGCAATGACACGAATCAAGCACCTATGCTGTGGTTAGAGTAAATCATAAATTACCGAAGCTAATTGTATTTTAATAAGTACAGTCGACCCTCGCATGAGCGGACTAATAGGGGGGGACCCTTGTCCGCACATTGAAAAAGTCCGTACATTGAAAATCGAGTAAAAATACGATAAATTTTAACATGTACTAAATAATAATAATAATAAGCATGTTACTTATTTCTCATAAGCGCCAATTTTTCCGAAGAATTCACTAGCGCTCGGAAAGAGAAAGAAAAAAGAACAAAATCAATGCATCAAAAGAAGGCTTATATACAACACACATTTAACAATCACTAGCAGTGGCAAAATAGCCTAAACTCTATAGCCATCTGTCATGACACCTCTCTCAAGATCATAGCTTGTCTCAAAGAGAAAAGTCTTAAGTTGTCTCTTGAAGCATTCAACAGAACTCAGTTGTCTCATGGACAGCAGCAACCTGTTATACAACCTCGGAGCCATGTAGGAGAATGACCTCTCAAAGAAAGAAGACTGCTGGAAAGCCCTTGGTTCATCAAGACGAAAAGGGTCATTGTCATGACGCACAACTACACCATAGTGTGCCGGTGGGCGCCTGAGCAGCTCCGCAAGGTACCTAGGCTCACCAAATTTGAGAACCTTAAAAGTCACCAAACACAACTTAAATTCTATTCTTGCTTTTACTGGCAGCCAGTGCAGTTCTATGTGAAGAGATGTAGTAGGAGTTCTAGGTGGAACACCAAAAATTAGTCTTGCGGCCCTGTTAAGAACAGACTGAACTTTCTTTAAAATATAATTTGGAAGACCCACCAACAGGGCATTGCAATAATCAACACGAGAGAAGACCAATGAGTGAACCAACGTCAGGAGGCAACGTCTGGTTATAAACGGCTTCACCAAATAGAGATTTCTGATGTGCAAGTAACAACTTTTAACTATCTGGTTTACATGCTCTTTGAAATCTAATCGGGAGTTCACATATACACCCAGATTTCGAACAGAGTTGGCCAGTCGCAGCTGAGATCCACCCACATTGATGGAGAGGGCACCTACTATATCATCAGCTCTTCTATTTCCTCGGATGATGAGAATATCAGTTTTACCATCATTTAGTTTAAGTTTTCTCGCTCTCATCCACTTCTTGATATCAGACATCAACAATTCCATCTTACTCCGTATATCAACTATATTTGTGATTCTCACATAAATCTGGGTGTCATCTGCATAAAAGTGAAAGGTGACATTATGTGCACGAAGCAGAAGAGACAAACTGCTGATATAAATTATAAATAGGATAGGACCTAAAACTGATCCCTGCGGAACACCATACTGCAGGGGTGTCGAGTCCGAGACCACTTGATTTACCATCACACTCTGGGATCTACCTGACAAGTACGACCCAAGAAGCAAGAGAGCGGAGTCACGCACACCACAATCATAAAGATCACTCAATAACAACTCGTGATCCACTGTGTCAAAGGCCGCAGAGAGATCAAGCAAGACCAATAGTGAGGCCACACCATTGCAAATGTTCTCAACTAGATCATTATGTACTCTAATCAATGCTGTTTCAGTTGAATGATGCTGTCGGTAAGCAGACTGAAAAATTGGGATAGTTTCATTCTGCTGAAGTAGTGGTTGTAATTGGTCAAGTATTGCACGCTCTAATATCTTTGATATGAAGGACAGGTTGGAGACAGGACGATAGTTCAACATGTTCTCAACATCAAGTCCAGGTTTCTTTAGAGTAGGTCGGAGTAGTGCATGCTTTTCAGAATGTGGGAAGCTACCTTCAGAGAAGCACTTATTAATTATTTTGGAAATAAACTCAACTGTGTGATCATAGACTCTTGGTAGCTTGGAAACATTTATGGGATCCAACGGGCAAAATGTTTTATTGAGGTTTCTTATGTAGGACGAGATCATGTCCACCTCTACTGAGTGAAAGGATGAGAGGACATTATTAGGAATGTGTCGGGGTTGGAGTACAACTGAAAGTTCTTCACCAACAGAAGCATCATCCAGTTCCTGTCTTATGCGAGTTATCTTGCCAGCAAAAAATGACACAAAGTTGGCAGCCAACTCGGCATCGGGTACAGAAGGTCTTAAGCTGACTCTTGTTTTTCCAAGTAAACTGTTTACAATTGAAGCCAACCTCCTCTGGTCGTTACCACATGAGTCAACTTTTCCCTGATAATACACTTTCTTTTCATCTTTGATTGTGTGGACCACAGCTCTTCTGGCTGACAGATATTGCAACCATGTAGAGTATGTTTTATTTTTCCGCCATTCACGTTCAGCTCTTCTACGCGCTCTTCTAAGAAATTTAACTCGAGTGCTATAGCAGGGTGAATCATCTCGTACTATGATTTTCTTCTCTACTTCTGGACAGTGATGATCGAACACTAATTTCAGTGCATTTCCATGTACAAAGGAGTACAAAGGAGTACAAAGGAAATCAAGCAACAACAGATCTAGTGACCCTTCTAGGTTGCTTGTCCTCCAAAACACTGAGGATCAAGTGTCCAAACAGTGGTTTAGAGTGGGTAAGGGAACATTGGAAAGGGAACTACTGCCCTGCCACTAACGTGGCAGGACTAGGAAGTTAGTAGGGGACATATGGGTTAGTAACTGAGGGGAGGATAAAGTTATTCATTTACAAACGCAGTCAGTCGCGGGTTTGATGCGAGATATTTGTCTAGGCGGAATTTAAATGAATCAACGGTGCTGCAGTCTATAACGTCTCGGGGAAGCCCATTCCACAAGTTGACAACTCGATTGAAGAAGAAATTCTTAGATTCGTGCGAGTTAAAAGATTTACCAATAATTTTGCAACCGTTTCCCCGCGTGTAATTAGATTGGTCGATAGTGAAGTACTTACTACAGTTCATATTGTCGATGCCTTTGATGATTTTGAACACTTGAATTAAGTCGCCTCTTAATCTGCGCTGGGTTAAAGGAAATAGATTTAATTCTCTAAGACGCTCTTCGTATGGTTTGTTCTTTAGGCTAGGTATCATTTTGGTAACTCTACGTTGAACTCGTTCTAGCTTGTTTATATCTTTTTGGTAATAAGGGCACCAGGATTGAACGCAGTATTCCAGAAGAGGGCGGACTAAGGAATTGTAAAGGGTTAGGATAACTTCTTTGGATTTATGCTCAAATGACCTGCCTATAAAGCCAATTATTTTGTTTGCCTTCTTAACAACTTCTGAACATTGTTGACTCGGTTTTAGGTTACTCGATATTGTTACTCCCAGATCAGTTTCTCTGTTTACATTCTTAAGCTGAGTGCCATTCATCGAATAGTTTGCTTTCTCATTTAGGTATCCGACATGTAGTACTTTACATTTATCCGCATTGAAACTCATTTGCCAAATTTGGGCCCAACATGACAATTTATCTAGATTGTGTTGCATATCGTCAACTTGTTCTTTTGAGAGTACGCTATTTGCAATTTTTGTATCGTCAGCAAATTTTGAGATTGTGCAGGTGAGACCCTCATCTATGTCGTTGATGTAAATTAGAAAGAGAATTGGTCCTAGTACCGATCCCTGGGGTACCCCGCTACTTACATTGGTCCATTTAGATGCCTTACCGTTTATGACTACCCTTTGCTTTCTGTTGCTGAGCCAATTTTCTATCCATTTCAACACACTGTCTTGTATTCCATGCGCTTTTAGTTTTAGCAGTAAACGTTTGTGGGGAACTTTGTCAAAGGCCTTTTGAAAATCAAGGTATATAATATCTACAGCTTTACTCTCATCGTAGAGGTTGAGGATATCGTGGAAGAAGTCTAAGAGGTTTGTTAAACAGGAACGTTTTTTACGAAAGCCGTGTTGAGTATCTTTAAGTATGTTATTTTCCTCCAAGTGATTTACGAGTCTGTCTCGTATGACCGTTTCTAGCATTTTACATACAACTGAGGTTAAGCTAATTGGACGATAGTTACTGGGTAGGGATTTGCTGCCTTTTTTGAATATCGGTGTTACGTTGGCTAGCTTCCACTGATCAGGCATAGTTCCAGACTGCAAGGATTTATTGAATAGTAATGTCAGTGGTTTGGAGAGCTCATTCTTAGCTTCCTTTAGAACTCTAGGCGAGATTGTATCAGGTCCTGGCGTTTTATTTACCTTGAGTTTATCTAAACAATTCAATACTTCTCTCTCTGTAACGGTGATATTGCTTAGAACATCTGAATTATCAATCTGAATCGGCGATGGTGTAGGGATATCACTGAGGTCTTCTGTTGTAAAAACTGATGCAAAGAAGGTATTGAGGGCATTACTCATTTGTACTTCGTCTTTGGTGTATTCTCCTTTTTCATCGACTAACGGTCCAACAGTTGAAGTAACTACTTTTTTCTTTCTGATATAACTATAGAATTCTTTCGGGTTTGTTTTACTTTGATTCGCAATATGTAACTCTAAGGTCTTTTTACTTTGCTTAATTAACTTTTTGGCTTTGCGTCGTAGCTCTACAAATTTCACCCGTTCTTCGTCATTTTGTGAGGATTTTAATCTATCATTAGCAAATTTTTTAGCAAGCAGGCAGTTTGAAATATCTTTATTCCACCATTTGGGCTTATTATTATGGCCTGGACGCCGTATTTTCGATGGTATGCAGTCTTGCACTGCTTTTAGGTAAGTGGTTTCGAATAACTTCCAAGATGTATTTATGTCGTTATTGTTAATTAAAAAGCTCCAGTCAGTTTCTTTAAACATAGCTCTAAGTTTATGGAAGTTTGCTTTCTTGAAATTAGGGACTTTTTCGATGCTACTATTTGGTTCGTTACTAGTAAACTTTAAAGTGAAAGTTATCGTACGATGGTCGCTGTTACTGAATTCATCACCAACATTCAAATTCTCTATCAATTCTTCTTTTGTTGCAAGTACAATGTCAAGAACGTTATTACCACGGGTCGGCATTCGAACAAATTGATAAAGCGAACTCTCTTGCAAGTTCGTATACAAGTCATGTCCGGAGTGTGAAGTAAGAGTATCGCCCCACTTGGTCACAGGTAAATTAAAGTCGCCAAAAATTATGGTATCTTGTGAGTTACTTACATCTGCAATTTGTTCGTAAATTTCTCGGTCAGTTTGCACTGATTGAGCTGGAGGTCTGTATATTAACGCAAGTATTATTTTTGTACCTTTATTATTCTTTATTAGCACAAAAGATGTGTCGACGTTCACAATTTGAGGTTTTGACACGAGGGTCGGGTTAAGACTTTCTTTGATATAAAATAAAACGCCACCTCCATTTTTATTTATTCGGCTGTTCTCAAACATTACATAACCGGGAAGTGAATACTCTGCTAAAAAGTCTCTATCTTGTGTATTGAGCCAAGATTCTATTATGCCAATCACATCATAATTTTCTGTAAACACTAGTTCCTCTAAATCTGAAAATTTATTGCGTATGCTACGAGCGTTTGCATAGAAAACCTTTAAAGTTGCGGTTTTAGAACTCGCAGATCGTTCTTTCATCGAATTTTTGGTTCTGGTCGGATCTACATTTACATTCATGGCTGTCCTCGGTCCTCGGTCGTTATCCCTGACGGTTTTGAATTTGGGTCGTGTTGGTGGAGCTTTATCCAAATTCGCGGTTCTTGACGGATTAGTATTTAATTCCTTTGTAGATTGCCGTCCTCGCTGTCTTCGGTCCTCCTTCCTGGTTGTCCTGTGCTGAGTCGATTTCTTCTCCGAAAATCCTTCACCGCATCGTTGAGAAGACGCCCAAAACGCGCTGCTCCCACCTGGTTCAGATGAACTCCATCATCCGAAAACAAATAGTCATCGTAGTAGAAATTGTCCCAGGTGTCGACGAATCCCACGTTCTCCTTCCTGCAGAGGTTTGCTAGACAACGATTTGTGCTGGTGGCTATGTTGTAAAATCGGCTCTCTACACCGAGCCGGGGGACGATTCCTGAGACGATGATCCTTGATGACTTCTCCTTAAACAACTTGATCAGCTGCTGGTACTTTAAAAGCAAATCTTCCGACCGGGTTCGCTGTATATCGTTGGATCCAACGTGGATGACGTACATTGTATTTGCAGGGGCCAGCTTTGATACTTCGTCAACTGCTGCAACTACGTCATCCACACCACCACCAGGGATATAAAAACGCTTCCTGGTCTTAGGTGCCCTGGCGCAAAACTCTGTGAGCTGACCACGTATCATCGAGTCTCCCACGAGCCGGACTTCTTCTATTTCCTCTTCGTCATCTGAGTCTGCGAGTATCTGGAAACGGTTTTGACACTCGGTAATCGGTATGTGTTTCCTGGTCTTGGGGCAAACGTTGTTCCTCACGACACGGAAGTTGTCTTGAGGGGGAAGAGAGTCGCTATTTGTATCTTGAGTATCGGAAACATCAGCTGAAATGGCTACTGTAGGCGTTGAATTGTTGGCAGTTGACGTTGGGGCGTTGGTGGCTGCTGGAGTTGCGGTGACAATTGAAGTTTGTGGCACTCCAACGTTGAGTGTTACAAACTCTTGGAGTGATTCCAGCTTCATGGTGAGGACGTTGATCTTGTTGTAGGCTTCATCTAATTTCACTGTAAAATTCTCTCGTTGCTGTACTTACTAACCAAAACTGTATAAAATAAATTACCTAATAATATAATACTGTATAAAAAAATGTTTTCCTTACATACATACATACATAAAATTTTAAGACTGAGTGTTCCACACATAAGTGCAGTTTCAGTCTCTTGTCCTAATGGCGGCATTCCAGGCAACCCTGTTAAGGGCTGCTTCACTTGTCAAGTTCTTGGATTTGAGATCGGCGCGTATAGTCCGATCCCAGGTCTTCCTCGGTCCACCCCTTGGTGCAGCTCCCTCCACAATCACAGACCTGCATTTTTTCACCCAATTTTGTTCATCCATTCTCTCCACATGTCCATACCATCCCAGTCTACTTGTACGCATCACCTCGCTAATACTCTTTATACCTAAACGTCTCCTCAGCTCAACATTTGTTATTCTATCCTGTAGCCTGGCCCCACACATCCATCTCACCATTCTCATCTCATTACGCTCCATTCTGTTGACATCCTCTACTTTAACGGCCCATGTTTCTGAGGCATACGTCATTGCACTTCTAACACATGAGGCATACACCTTTCCCTTCAGGGGGAGAGGCATTCTTTTCATGGTCAGGATTGGCATCAATTCTCTGAACTTCCCCCAGCCACACCTAATTCTAGCAACAGTGGCAGCCTCAGCCCCACCACCGGCAGAGATGGTATCTCCTAGGTAACAAAACTTGTTCACCAGCTACAAAGACTCATTTCCAAAATTCACAGCCACAGGATCATCACTTAACACAAGCTCGCCATTGCACACTACACACTCAAATTTATCTACTGTATTTCTGACTTATCCTTCGGCAGGGGCCCCTTTATTCTACTACAGCGCTTACTCCCATGGTGTACCCAACATCGACAGATGCTACATTGAATTGAGTTAACGCCCACTCCCTTTCCACACACTGCACATGGGTATGCACCGCTCTTTTCCACATTGCCTCGTCTCAAACTACAATGCATAACCTTGGTTTTGTTAATATTGACTCTTAATATCTTACCTTACCTTAACCCCTCCAACCCGGAAGGGCTCTTGAACGCCCATAACAACCTCGGCCCGCGCAACCCGGAAGGGCTCTTGAACGCCCATTGCTTGCGTGCGTGGTTTCGAATGCCGCGCGTACATTTTCGGTATCGTGGGACGGTAGGTGGCGCCACCAGGCGTAAACTACGCCACAGCAACAGTATCTACCCCGACGCCATCATGGACAGTACGCCAAATAGTGATTCCGCTGTGTCCGAGACCGTGCTTCCTACGACGCCCTTGCTAGTTCGTCGCGCCTTACCCCGACGCCATCGCCTAAATGTGTTATCTCCAGGAGGTATTGAGACGACATTGAGACTTTATGAGCGAGCTGATGCCAAGCATAATGTTGATGATGAAGTCAGTGATGACTCCAGTAATTATAAGTTGAGTGATTATGGCCATGAGAGTGACAAAGAAGAGCAATTCCTGGGATTTGCGAGAGAACATGACAGTGATGAGAGTGATGTACCAGTTGTTGAGGAAGCTGGTTTACCTAAAGACAGTGAACTTGAGAGAGTGAGTGAGTGGGAGAGTTCAAGGTCACTCACCAAATTTCGCATAAGTGACACGACGCCAAGCCCTTCCCCAGGTAAATCGACTTTCAAGCTACATTTGTATAAGCAGAAAATACTTGAGAAGGCGGCCGCGGCAGCTAGGGAACAAGCAAAACTACTTGGTGAGGATGAGGCTGTGAGTGAGGGTCAGCGTGGTGACCCTTCTCGTCCGCCATTGTCTCCCTTATCTACCCACGCCACCCAAGATGACCCGGATGCCCCGCATTCTTCCCCACCACCCCCACCATTGCCAAGGGCTGAGGACCCCACACTTTCGGTCTATTTGCCTCCTAGGTCCCCCGACAGGAGACATACTGCTGCCGAAAAGGGGAAAGGTAGGAAATATACCAAAAAAATTAAGAAAAGTAAGAGAGTTTTGTTCGAGGCTCCCGCGGCGTCCACCCCAGCCGGCCCCAGCCATACGTCCCCGCAACTTTCCCCACGGTCCTCCCCACCTCTCCCGCCTTCAACATGTCTTCCTGAAGAAGTCTTTGAGCTCGCATCACCAATACCTGGGCCTAGTGACAGTGAAACATTGCTTTCTGTCACTCGTCGCAGGCCAAGGAGCCCAGGACCTCGGGGGGACACAGCCTCACCTGCCACTCCTTCCCCACCTCGCCCACCTGCACGCCGCCCACGCATCACTGGTTCCCCGCCAGATTATGTGGGGGCCACTGATGATGAAGGGCACCTCTCTGAAGACTCTGGCCATGATTACATAGGTCCACCGTCAGGGCAAGATGACCACTCTGACGATGACTATATGGACATCGACGACCCTCGACCCATCCGCTTGGCCCGGCGTCGTGCTGCCCGTCGTGCTGCCCACCGCCCTGGCCGCCGCCCTGGCCGCCCTAGGGCGCGCGCCTCCCAAATTGGCCGTGGGCGTGCTGGGCCACCAGCTGGAGCTCCTCGTCAGCGTAGACAAGACCCATTCTACGTTTTTCAGTGGCAAGACGTAGTTGATGAGGATGGATACAACCCTGATGTGCCAGCTTTTGATGAGGTACTGGAGGGTTCAGGCATTACCCCCAATTTTCCTGCAGGCCCCAATGCTCCACCACACGAACTATTTGAGGCCTTCTTTGATGAGGAGGTGGTAGGCTATGTTGTCAAAGAGACAAATAAGCAGCACCAATTCCAGGTCCACTTTTTGGGAAAGGTGACCAAGGGCCACATGAGGCAGTGGACCCCAGTGACTCATAAAGAGCTCATGGTGTTCCTGGCACTCACCATGCTAATGCCTCATGTCAAGAAGCATAGGTTGCCTGACTATTGGATCACCAATGATCTGATATCCACCCCTGCCTTCGGGAAATATATGTCTCGCGACCGGTACCTTGATATCCTCGCAGCGCTCCATCTTGTCACCAACCTTGACGTCCACCTCCCAGACAAGCTGTGGAAGATTAGGACGTTGTACGAGATGATGCGAGAACGCTTCACCTCCTACTTCAAGCCCTTCCGCAAGGTCGTCATTGACGAGTCTCTTGTGCTGTTCCGGGGAAAACTCAGCTTCCGGCAGTACATCCCCTCAAAAAGACATTGCTTTGGCATAAAATTCTTTGTGCTGTGCGACTGCCAAACTGGCTATGTCCTGGACTTCCTGGTCTACAGCGGGAAGGAAGGGGACTTGCTTGTGGACCCCCTCATTGGCTTTGGCGGAGCAGTGGTGCAAGCCATGATGGACCGCTACTTTCACAAGAATCACGTCCTCTACACGGACAATTATTACACGTCCCCCACTCTCTCACAGTACCTGCATGAGCGCAAGACGGGGACTGTAGGCACAGTACGAGGGAAAAGGAAGGGCATGCCACCTTTCCCTCCAAAGACCAAAAAAGGTGATGTGTTCAAGAAGAAGTCGGGGCCCATTCTGGCTATCCACTGGCACGACCAGCGGAAGGTCAACCTCCTGACCACCATCCACAAGGGGGAAATGGTGGAGACTGGCAAGGTGGATCGCCGCACCCAGGCCAGGGTGACCAAGCCCGATGCTGTCCTGGACTACAACATCAACATGAGGCTGGTGGACAAGTCCGACATGCAGATAGGCTTCATTGACTGCCTGCGTACCTCGTGCAGATGGTACAAAAAGTTCTTTCTGCATATGGTAGACATGTCAGTTCTGAATGCCTACAACATATACAAGCTTCGGAATGTGAACACACCCATGAAGTTCAATAGCCTGCGGAGGTTCCAAAAGCAGGTGTTGACGGAGCTCCTGGAGAAGTATGCTACGCCACAGAGGGCAGTGGCACATCCTGGGCCCGCCGTTATTGACCGCTTGCAGTGTGCTCAATACTTGATTAGGCACAGGCTTGGTTCCCTGCCTCAGAATGAATCAGGAAGAACACAGCAGAAGCGGTGCCATGTCTGCTACAACAGCAGGGTGAGGCCGAGGTCAGGTAAAAAGTCAACCATGGAGTGTGTGGAGTGCAAGGTGGCACTCTGTGCTTTAGAGTGCTTCTTTGATTACCACTCCAAGCTGGAGTTCTAATAATCATACTGAAATTGCCAAATAAAATGACAATATGTACACTATAATTATATATAGGCAAAAAGTGGAAGAAAACCAATTTATTGTAATACAAAAGTCATGTATTATGAGAACATTGATACAAATACAATTACAATCAATTACAATTACAATCAAGAACCACAGGCGGGGGTACTGGAGAGTGGTCTTAGTAAGATTGAAATAACTAGAGATGAGCTGTTATCTGCGATGAGAGGACTTGAAGTAAGGAAAGCTATGGGACCGGATGAAGTGTCTGCCTGGGTTTTAAAGGAGTGTGCAGAGCAATTAGTGGAGCCAGTGAGGGACATAATTCAAGCTTCCTTAGATAAAGGACAGGTTCCTGTTGAATGGAAAAGAGCTAATATCATTCCGATATACAAGAATGGAAACCCTGAGGACCCTCTAAACTATAGACCAGTTTCACTTACTAGTATTGTATGCAAGATTTGTGAAAAGCTAATTAGGAAGAGATGGATGAAAATGTTGGAGAGAAAGAAAATAATAACCCCAAAGCAATTTGGATTCAGAGAAGGGACATCTTGTGTTACCAGTTTGCTATGTTATTACAGTAGGGTGATAGATGTACTCCAAGAAAGAGGCGGATGGGTGGACTGCGTCTACTTAGACCTTTCCAAAGCATTCGATAAGGTACCACATAAGAGATTGTTATCTAAGCTTGAGACGCTAGGATGTGTCAGGGGGAGTTTGCTGAAATGGATGGAGAGCTATTTAACAGATAGGGAAATGAGGACCAACATTAGAGGAACTTACTCATCGTGGCGGAAAGTTGAGAGTGGTGTGCCGCAGGGATCTGTGTTGGCACCTCTCATGTTCCTTATGTACGTGAATGACCTGCCGATAGGCATAAACTCTTACATGTCAATGTTTGCAGATGACGTAAAAATTATGAGACAAATAACAAATAAAAGTAGTTGCGAGGAGCTGCAAGGGGATTTAGATAAAATATACGAATGGAGCACCAAGTGGAAAATGAAATTTAATATAAGTAAATGTCATGTGTTAAATATGGGAAGAAGTGTGAATAGACCAAATTGGGAGTACAGGATGGGAGATAATAAAATTAGCAAGGCCGAAAAAGAAAAAGATTTAGGGTTGATTATACAAGATAATTTGTCGCCAGAGAAACATATTAACAAGCTCTTTAGCGGAATGTATGCAATGGCCGGGAATATGAAAGTTGCTCTGAACTATTTGGATGAGACCATGGTAGCGAAAATTATGAAGAGTATGATTAGACCAAGATTGGAGTATGCAGCAGTGGTGTGGTCCCCGCATCTAAAGAAGCATATTCACAAGTTAGAAAGAATCCAGAGAGCAGTCACTAGATTGGTTCCAAGTCTCAGAGAACTGCCATATGAAGGGAGGCTAGACAAATTAAATCTACTGAGTCTAAAAGAGAGGAGAGAGAGGGGAGACATGATAATGATGTACAAATGTACCCGGGGGCTGGAGAGGCTGGATAGGGAGGATATATTAATTATGGATACAGGAATAACTAGAGGCCACAGCTACAAAGTAAAAAGACCTACCTGCAAGAACGATATCAGGAAGTTTAGCTTCCCCTATAGATGTATTGACAAATGGAATGGGCTGGAGGAGGAGGTGGTAGGGGCAAGGAACATCCATATTTTCAAGAAAAAATTGGATAAAAAGTAGACTGAGAGACGGGACAACACGAGCTTAGCTCAACTCCTGTAAACTACAATTAGGCAATTAGGTAAATACACCATAATAATATGTGAAAGTGACACATATGTATATACCAAGTGACATTCATATGATTAGAACCTATAGAAATATATAAATCAGTGAAAAAAGACACAATAAATTGTATATAAAACGTTTACAAATCATATAACTAAGTGAAAGTGACACAAGACCTAATATTTGATGGCCAAAGTATAATAAATACCTGTGATAACGAATAATCAGTGCCTAATACAACAATAACCTACCTCAATTACTAATAAAATGTACGGTATCGAGTGAAAATGAGCATTATCAGTGAGTGACACTCTCTAAAGCATATTTGTCAAAGTGAAAGTCACACAAGACCTAATATTTGATGGCCAAAGTATAATAAACACCTGTGATAACGAATAATCAGTGCCTAATACAACAATAACCTACCTCAATTACTAATAAAATGTACGGTATCGAGTGAAAATGAGCATTATCAGTGACAGTGACACTCTGTAAAGCATATTTGTCAAAGTGAAAGTGACACAAGACCTAATATATGATGGCCAAAGTATAATAAACACCTGTGATAACGAATAATCAGTGCCTAATACAACAATAAGCTACCTCAATTACTAATAAAATGTACGGTATCGAGTGAAAATTAGCAATATCAGTGACAGTGATACCCTAATAAACATATTTTATATAATTGGCCTCAAAATAACTAGAAAATATCAAATAAACATCACATTCTCAATATCAAACACTAAAATCGTCTAAGGGAGATAAATACTTTGGCGCGACGAGCGGCTAGGTGCGTCGTAGCCATGGCCGGGGCGACGCGTCCGAACGCGGGAAGAATTTGCCGCCGAAAAGCACTCGTCTTCCCGCGCTCACCATTATGCAACCAGAGGGGCTAGAGACCTCTACTCAACGCCATTCGACAGAGGAAGGTTTGTGGAACATTATTCTTTTTTATTCACAACATTACATGCCATATTCATTGACTTACAGAGTAGTTAACATAGGCCAAAGATCGTCAAAACACCCGGTACCGGAGCACAGTCGCAAGCTATAGCCCCCGGGGCTGGAGGGTTAATATCTATTGAAGTATTTACACTATGTACAGTCTACCGCAATTATAGCGCGTACAAAAAATAGACAGTAGAAAATGGTTGCTGGAAACCTTTCACATCATCCTTTCCCCCCCCCCCCCCCCTACCCTCCCTGCGTCTACCAAAAAGTTTCACTGTTTTGTTTCGAATATATGAAACGAGAAGTCACCCTCCCTTCTCTCTCTCTCTCATGCACAAGTTTATATGTTAATAATTAATTTATGCTAGTCCGTCCGTAAAAACAAATAGCGTATGATATACTGCATTTATTTACTGCATATATATATAGAGATATATATTATATATGGCGAGAGCGAGAAAGAGAGAACCAGATAAATTACAAATTGATAGAAATGAATCTTGTCTTACCTTGATCGGACTAATATTTACGTAAAGGTTGTATTATGTAATTTGAGTCACCAATAAGATAAGTATCAGTTGTTGTTGTTGTTGTTTTTCCCCAAGCTGCCTGGCTGAACAGCCCCAAGGCCCGAGCAAGGCCAAGGCCACAACCGAGCGCCCCCACAGAACCCTCCCTGCCGACCACAATAAAGCCTGGGTGACCGAAGCCACTCCATGGCGGGGAGCTGAGGAGGGCGCGGAAACGCCCGGGAAACCAAAGCCCCACCCAGGGCCCTGTGCCCCTCAGCAATTATGAAGAGAAAGTTGAGGGGCAAAGGAAAGATGTGACGCTTTGGCTTCCAATCTTGGTAGATTAGGAGGTCAATCCACGCAAGAGACGCCGTCACTTGAGATCTAGAAAATATATAAGTAAAAGGAACAGTCAGAGTAAGCTATGGGTATGGCAGAGATCGCTCAGTTCTCACTCTGATAGACCAGCCCATCACCACTAAGTATCAGTAATGGACCATACCTAACTGATAGCATGGTTAAACAGTTATCTTCTAAGATATGAAAAATGTAAAATTCCCGTATATCAACGAAGAGTACTCAAAAGAGTTATAAGCTGTAAACCTTGTTTTATTATAAACAAAATAATGATTAAAAATTAATAAACATAATATTATGATTTATATTTAACCCTTAACCCGTCCAGCCCCGGCTAGTTTTGTAATGTTTGTTCACCAGAACCCGGCCGGTTTTCAAAAAATGGTTTTATTCCAGAAACAATAGCGAATGGGTTAGGAATGAAGGAAAAACCACGAAAAACCGCTCAAAAAGCTTAAAGAATGGTCCTACAGAGCCCCCGAAAACGTATTTTACAAGAGTAAAAAATTTAAGGCAATTACCCCAAAAAACCAGGTTATTGCGCGCTCACGCGCATGCACGTGGACTTTGAGAGTTTTCAACCATCGGCACGGTTGCGTGGGATACGTACACAGTTCCCATACAAATCTGAGCCCTCTTGAGTGGCTACACCTGAGGTTACGGTCGGCGCAATTAGGGTGACGCGCCAGGCGCGTCTCTGGGGCTGTGCGTTACATACATCGCCGACGCGCCAGGCGCGTCGCTGGGGCTGTACGGGTTAAAGAGCGGCGCTCGACTTAAGTCGTGCACCAATTTGCAGCAAGTTAGGAGCATTATTAAGGCTTTTAAAGGGTTAAAATTGAGTGCAAATGGCCGGGAGCGCAGCGGGCCAGACAGCCGACACCCAGGGCTTACCGCCGCCCATTAACTCATGTTGCCTGTGTTCTCAAGAGGCCGGCAGTGTAGCCAGTAGTGGGCATAACTGGGAAAAATATGCCGAAATACGCTAAACTCCCATGTTACTGGTATCACTGTATGAGAACCACGAGTGCTACGTAGCTCGTTCTGGTCTCATTTTGAAGCTTTTAGCGCCTAGTTTTTTGCTAAATAATTTTTTTTCATGCAGATACTTGATTGATCATTCAGGAGGGCCTGAATATGCCCAAAATAGCCCAAAACACCCCGCTAGACAAGGGTTAATAAATCTATCTATCTATCTATTGCCTGACGCCGTGATCCCCGAAGGGGTGGCCACGAACGAACCGCCCCCATGCACCTCTGTCCCCAGTCAGTCGACGCCCCTCCCCCCAACCAGCACCGCCTTCGTTCATGTAGTTCCTCACTCCATCCTTCCACCTCATATTCGGTCTACCTCTCCCCCTCTGTCCCTCCACCTCGCTCTCGTACACCCTCTTAGTCATTCTCTCGCTTTCCATACGTTCCATATGGCCGAACCATCTCAAGTTGTTCCTTTTCACACTTTCCAGCACATCTACCTCCACACCACACCTCCTTCTTACTTCCTCATTAGTCTGTCTATCCCTCCATGTAACTCCGCACGCACTCCTTAAGTAATTCATTTCCACTGCTCTCACTCTTGGTCTGAGTCTCTCAACCAACGTCCATGCTTCGCTTCCGTAAGTCAGTGTCGGGATTACCACACTGTCATGCAAGGACTTCTTCACTTCCATACTGACCACCCTATTTCTTGTTACTGCTTTTAGCGTTCCTACAACCCTCTTCCCCTGTTGTACCCTCTCCCGCACCTCTTCATCCATAGGTTAATAAATACAATCTATAATTAATTAATAATGTTATTGTTATATTAATTAATCTTACATGGATATATATATAAATATATAGTGAAGCAATATTACTAGGGACGGGAAAGCATTTCTGTTGCAAAAATAAAGATGGAAAAGAAATCCATTTTAAGTATTTCATATTTCATAAACTAATGCACATTAAATTTTATTATGAAGGAGCCATTACAACTAAACTGTATACTGTACACAGGTGCGTATACAATGTTAATTTATTTAGGAACACTCCATATTCGTTAAACATTTCCCTATTAATTACAAAAGATGAAAACACTAACGTTATAATATTATGAACCCATTATATCTCCGTATAGCGGGTGGAATTACTGGGTAAGATAGGCATACTTTTCTAATGTCCCATTTGAAAAGGCAATTGGCTTGTTTAGCTGTTTTTGTGCACAAATCCAATGAATGGAGTCTCGGTCGATATTCGAACCAGCGATTACCTAGAATAATGCGTGTGGAGGGGAGCGGGGGTTGTAGCCGAGTTTTTAGACAGTTGCCAGTTATTATTTTGTATCTGGCTTGTAAGCGCTATACTGTAAGTGCGGTAGACTGTACATGGGACTCAGAATACAGCTTATTCCGAGTCCGATGAGCCGCCCACGTCCATAGGTGTTGTGGGCTTGTACCCACTGGTACTAGGCTGGGTGTCATCGGGGTCAGATAGGTCTGTGGCACTGGCACCGCGCTGGGTGTCAGCAGGCTGTGGAGGGGCGCTGGCACCGGGCTGGGTGTCATCAGGCTGTTGAGGGGAGCTGACACCGGGCTGGGTGTCATCAGGCTGTGGAGGGGCGCTGACACCGGGCTGGGAAGGCGCTCGTGGACTGAAGAAGGAGTGCATCTTGGCCTGTTTTCCTCCCATGTGCTGCTCTCTAATCATAACTTCCCGTAGCATCCTCAGGTGATCATAGTAGGCCACTGCTTCATCACACTTTGAGTATAATGTATAATGGTGGTGGAACGATGAGGTAGAACATGCTGTGAAAGAGAAAAGGAGATGCTTCAAAGCATGGAAGAAAGGAGGCAGCAGGGAGGAATACCAGGCAGCTAAACGAACTGCCAAAAGTTATTTACAATGCTAAAAATCGCATTAAGGACCTGGTCCTCGAACAAGTGTGTAACACTGACAATCCCAATGGGATCTTCAACCTAGCTAGGCGAGTTAAAAATGACAGTAGGGATATTATAGGTGAACAGTGTGTTAGAGATGATAATGGGAAGATTGTGTATGCAGAAAATGAAATCAGAGAAGCATGGAAGGTACACTATGAACGATTGCTAAATGTAGAGTTTGAATGGGATAAGGAACAGCTTAGTATCGAAAAACCAATATCTGGGCCCCCTCCTTTGATAGCACCAGCTGTAGTGAGCGACGCAATCAATAAAATGAAGGACGGTAAAGCTCCAGGTTGCTCCGACATTGTCGCTGAGATGATAAAAGCCTCAGGGGAGATTGGTGTAAACTTAGTCACTGAGTTGATAAACACCATTATTAAAGATGAGAAAATCCCAGAGGATTGGCTCAAAAGTGTAATAGTAAATATATACAAAGGAAAAGGGGATGCGCTAGATAGAGGAAATTATAGGGGCCTGAAAATGCTTGACCAAATCATGAAGGTCTGTGAGAGAGTCCTTGAGGGTTTGATCAGGCAAAGCATCTCTATTGATGATATGCAGTTTGGTTTTATGCCAGGACGTGGTACAACCGATGCTATCTTCATAGTCAGGCAGATACAGGAAAGATACCTACTAAAAGGCAGGGATCTTTACTTTGTGTTTGTGGACCTGGAGAAGGCCTTTGATAGGGTACCTAGAGATGTTGTACAGTGGGCTATGAGGAAACTTGGTGTGGAAGAGTGGCTGGTGCGTGTGATAATGAAGATGTATGAGGATTCGCGAAGTTCGGTGAGGGTGAAAGGTGTACTGAGGGATGAATTCGCAGTCCGTGTTGGAGTCCATCAGGGTTCAGTGTTAAGCCCCCTCCTCTTTATTATGGTCTTGGAGGCGCTGTCTAGAGTTTTTAGAGGCGGACTCCCGTTGGAACTGTTTTATGCAGACGATTTAGTCCTAATAGCTGACAGTATGCAGGATGCTGAGGCCAAATTCAGAAAGTGGAGAGAGGGCATGGCGAGCAAGGGTTTAAGAGTCAATATTAACAAAACCAAGGTTATGCATTGTAGTTTGAGACGAGGCAATGTGGAAAAGAGCGGTGCATACCCATGTGCAGTGTGTGGAAAGGGAGTGGGCGTTAACTCAATTCAATGTAGCATCTGTCGATGTTGGGTACACCATGGGAGTAAGCGCTGTAGTAGAATAAAGGGGCCCCTGCCGAAGGATAAGTCAGAAATAGAGAAATTTGAGTGCGTAGTGTGCAAAGGCGAGCTTGTGTTAAGTGATGATCCTGTGGCTGTGAATTTTGGAAATGAGTCTTTGGAGCTGGTGAACAAGTTTTGTTACCTAGGAGATACCATCTCTGCCGGTGGTGGGGCCGAGGCTGCCACTGTTGCTAGAATTAGGTGTGGCTGGGGGAAGTTCAGAGAATTGATGCCAATCCTGACCATGAAAAGAATGCCTCTCCCCCTGAAGGGAAAGGTGTATGCCTCATGTGTTAGAAGTGCAATGACGTATGCCTCAGAAACATGGGCCGTTAAAGTAGAGGATGTCAACAGAATGGAGCGTAATGAGATGAGAATGGTGAGATGGATGTGTGGGGCCAGGCTACAGGATAGAATAACAAATGTTGAGCTGAGGAGACGTTTAGGTATAAAGAGTATTAGCGAGGTGATGCGTACAAGTAGACTGGGATGGTATGGACATGTGGAGAGAATGGATGAACAAAATTGGGTGACAAAATGCAGGTCTGTGATTGTGGAGGGAGCTGCACCAAGGGGTGGACCGAGGAAGACCTGGGATCGGACTATATGCGCCGATCTCAAATCCAAGAACTTGACAAGTGAAGCAGCCCTTAACAGGGTTGCCTGGAACGCCGCCATTAGGACAAGAGACTGAAACTGCACTTATGTGTGGAACACTCAGTCTTAAAATTTTATGTATGTATGTATGTAATCTATGATAGCGTCCATGTAGCTGTGCAGGGTAGAAAGCTTGGTCTTTTTGCACCGAGGTTCTTCCGCTTCGTTGTCACTACTCTCCTCCTTGTCTCCTTCGGTCACTTCTGCTGCAATGTCGTCCATGGACAGCAACTGATACCCTGGGTCTGTCTCATTCTCCTAGATCCAGTCCCAGACATCATCCTCAGTGACATCTTTCTCCCCAGCACTGTGAAGCAACCTCCTAAAATCCTGGGCTTCAAACCCATCAAACCCCTCGAAGCTCGCATCTTCTTCACCCAGCAACAGTTTCTTCCAGCAATTTTCGAAGGTGGATGCCTTCATATCCTGCCAGGATTGTGCTAGGTTGTACAAGGCGGACCGGATGTTATAGTTTTTTATGTTAGCCTTGGTCCTGGCCCCTCGGGTGTCTTCCAAATTGTCTTCTGTCTCCAGGACTACCAGCACTTCATCAAAGTAGCGTCTGGTATAGCGGCGCTTACAGGCACTTATTACGCCTTGGTCCATGGGCTGGATGACTGAAGTCGTGTTTGGGGGCAGGTACATCACACAAATCTTCCTGTCGGCACTGATGAGGTTTTCGGCACTGGGATGGGCAGGTGCATTGTCCAAAATCAGGATGGCTGTCACATCCTCCTGTGCAATTTTCAATACTTCCTCCTGGTATTTTCTTACGGCTGGGACGAAGTAATTGAAAAACCAGTCAGTAAATATTGCTGCCGTGAACCATGCTTGTTTGGGAGTTATAATAAATAACTGGCAGATGATCAATGACGTCTTTTAATGCCCTTGGTTTTTTGGATTTACCCACCACTACTAGTTTCAAACGATGAGTTCCACTTGCATTGGCACAATGCAAGGACGACAAACGTTCCTTGCTCATTTTTTTCCCAGGCATCTTCTCTTCCCCTTTGTGCACCTGGGTGTTCTTGGGCAGGGATTTCCAATAAAATCTAGTCTCGTCAGCATTGTATATCTGCGACGAGATTAGCCCTTCATCTTCTATAACTTTATTGAGTTTTAGGCGGAAAGGCTCAACTGTAGATGTGTCGGCACTTGCAGCCTCGCCATGGGCTTTCACATTAAATAATCCATGGCGATTACAAAAATGCCATAACCACCCATCACTTCCCTTGGAGTCATTAACCCTCCAGACTCGGAAGGGCTCTTGAACGCCCATAAAAAACACACCCCAAGGCACCCGGAAGGGCTCTTAAAGACCCATGAGCTCAAAGCCTGTAAGCTTGGTGTGCGAGGCGTCGGTCCGACGCATGTAAACAACAGCCGGCTGGACCGACGCCCCGCATCTCCGGCCACAAGAAGGAGTGCGTCGCTTGTTCGTGTGTGCCTGTATGTTATTGTTAAGTATCGAAAAGTAGTGTAAAGTGGCTGTTTTTGCCATAAAGTTATCTCCAATGAAATCATCATCACAGCTGAACCAGTTGACTTAGAGAGCTCTACTTAATGCCATTCTACAGGTACGAAACACATATACGCTTGGGGATGCGCGGGAATGCGGAAGCAGTCAGAATAACAAAGATACGGTAGCCTAGGCGTAGACGTTTTTCGGCCAAAACCCCCGGATTTCGGGGAATATTTATGTAATGCGTAGCCGGGGCTGGAGGGTTAATGCCCAAACTAGTAGCAAGTTTTCTTGCCACAGCCAGTATCTCCACACCTCTGACTAAATGTCCATTTGATTTCATCTGGACATACCACTTCATTACTGCGCTATCTAGTTGGCTGTTACTTGCAGTTCTCATATACAGTAGGGTCTCGTAAGATGCGAGTTTATGGTCGATGGATGCGACCGCATCTTACGATTTCGCATCTTACGATACACGTAGCTTATGGGAAAAACGTCCCGCCTAAGGCTCGCATTTAAAAAAAAAAAATTCGCATCTTGAGGTTTCTCCTCGGATTTAGCCCACTTTGAGCCTCCGATTCGCAAATTAGTCAGTCTCGCATCTTAAAATAATTTATTTTATTATTTGGGGTCCTCGCATCTTATGCGAATCGCATCTTATGTGAATCGCATCTTATGCGAATCGCATCTTCTGATCTCGCATCTTACAAGACCCTACTGTACTTTCTAGGCTGCACCTTTCCGCTCTTACTGGCTGCGGCATCAACACAATATGAGGTAACATAAAGTTTCAGCTTGTCTTTTGATTTCTTAATGTCTGACACAGTCTGTTTCTTGATCCCGTAGTCATCACATATCTTCTTCGCAGAGCATCCCTTTTCTAGCTTACGAAGCACCCCAAGCTTCTGCTGAACGTAAGGTTCACACGCTTGGTCTTGGGGGTTTTGGGAGGCATTATGAAGCACTAAAACACTGAATATCCACGGGTACGATGGGGGGAAGCGAGCGGTATGTAAACAAACTGAATTTTTCGGTGGGAAAATGCTGCCGCGTCACCCGCCTGACCCGCCACTTACCGGACAACTTTTAAATTAGCGGTCTTTTGTCCGATTTGTCCAGACTTTAGGCAATCTCGTCTATTGATCCGCACAAACCGAAGTCCGTTCAAGGGGGGTCCGCTCATGCGAGGGTCGACTCTACTACAGTACAGTATATACTGTATGTACAGTACCTGTGTTCTAATTGCAGAAGTTTTATAGCTTGTACTGGGTTATTGCTTTTCCAAACATCAGAACAGTATGTAACCTAATAAGAGTGCGAAAGTACAGTCCATCCTCCAAATTTGCGAGATTATGGGCGATATGCGACCTCGCAAATTTCAAACAACGTAGCTTATGGGAATAAATACTTATGGGCGGCACCCGCCGAATTTCCTTATTAGTTAGTATATTTATATCGGTTGTGGGACACATTTATACATATAGACATAGGGTAAGACGGGGTAATTTCGCTGAAAATCGCGTATTTTGACGAATAGAAACTGCCACAAATGGAATTTTTAATTTTTTAATTTTTTATCTGTACATTCAGCCTTTCTGCTATAGATGCCCAAAAAACTAAAAACATATATAATGTTTTGGTCATGCTGTCGAATTTTTGAAAAAAGTCACTCTTGCGGCGAAATTACCCCGCCCGGCGGGGTAATTTCGCCGCGACCTATTTTACGCATCATCTAGCTAGTAAACTAGATAACATTATATGATTAATGGCCAGACAAAACACTAGCGCGCAGGTAAAAGCAATGAAAACATTCACAAACCCAAACTGACACTAAGCATGCCAATAGAAAAACACACACAACTGAACAGGGCGGGCAGAGATGCAGGTGTGTCACACGTGTAGGCCTAGGCGCCACTGTGTCTAGTGCGGGTGTGGAGTTGTGGACATGTAGTGCGGGTGTGGACTTGTCTAGTGTGGTTGTGGACGAATTTATTAGGCCTACGGGTGTGGAAGTATTTAGTGTGGGTGTGGACATGTCTCGTGTGGGTGCGGCGTGTAGGTTGCTAGTACAAGTACCAGGCAGCAGCTGACGGCTACTGCCAACACTGTGTCACATGCAAACATACAAACAAACAAACACACATACAAACCACCCACAAACACCCCCACACACACCTGACCATACCGTCAGACGCGCCGCTAGCCCCGGCTCCAGGCACCGCGAAACTACAACAAAACCTAAGCCAAACTAGATCTATAACCTAAGCCAAACTAGCTATACAACCTAAACCAAACTTGCTCTACACCCTAAACCAAAACTGGTCTACAACCTAAGCCAAACTGCAGCCGAATCCATGCAATAGTTTCGGAGATATCGGCGTTTGAATGCAAATTATTAGCGCCGCGGCGAAATTACCCCGTCTTACCCTACAGACATTAAAGCAGGGGTTGCTGGTGGAGAAGTGGAGCGATGTGGAGAGCTGAACCGGTGTGGAAAGTGTGGAGCGGCGGAGGAGGGAGGTGGAGGGGAGGTGGAGGGGAGGCGGCGAGGGGTGTATCGTTCTCGCTACTGCTCACAATTTCAGCAATTTCTTTCATTTCTTTTTGTTTGTCAGCTTCCTTCCTCATCTTGTCATGGACGAATTTATAGTACAACTTGGCTTTGCTATAACTTCTTGATCAAGTGGCTGAATTTTGGAAGTTGTATTTGGTGGTAAAAATACAACTTCAACTCCAGGGTCATCAAGATGGCAGGAAACCAAACGCTCTCCAAGATGCGCCTGGTTATTCCCCGCGAAAGAACCGTTACATGAATCCAAACGTTATTTTAGAAAGTGGGCAACTATTCTGACTTGCCGTTATTGACAAAAATGTTATTTTTATAAGTCGTTATTGGCGGAGTGTTTGTTGGCTTAGGCCTTGACGCTTGGGTTCCGACTTCCGAGGCGAGGCGAGGCAAGGCACCCCTACTGGGCCTCACCGCCTCTCTCTCCCCCACCCAGCTCGTCTTCCTCGGCCAACACAGCCGCAAATGTGGATTGGGGGGTCGCAAATTTAGAGGAAATTACGGATTTCCCTTATAATTCTACGGGCTGGTTCGCACATGTGGAATCGACCTCACAAATTTGGAATACAATATTTGTTTCCAATATTGACCCCCCCTCGCTAATGTGGAGGATCGCATATTTCAAACTCGCATATTTGGAGGATGAACTGTATGTGACTGTGTGACGTTAACCACTCCGTTAGAACCGCATGGCTTGTCCTACAGTGACTCACTAGGATCGCCAGGGCAGTGGATGGGGCTACAGTGTATGTATTAGAGTGTGCTTTATTTCATATGAAAGCTCGTGTCATGGGCAGTCCAGAAAGGCTCTTTGTTTTCACCCATGTCAAGGCTTTATATATTTAATTGTAAAGTATATGTTTTATCATTAACTAGTAATGATGGGATCTGGGAGAGAGAGAGAGAGTAGAACAGAGTGAGAGGGAGCGCACAGTGTTTTTGTCCCGCTCGATGACGTCACGGCTGGCTGCCTCGTGGGGGTTGGTGGAGAGAGGTCCTTACCATGCTGCTAGCTCCCTTGCTAGTGGCTAGAGGACTTGTAACCGCTTTTTTCCCACGCGGCTCGAGCTAGTGCGAGTATATATACAGTTCCTCGCCACTCTCTCCCTCAGATCTGGTTTCTAGAACGCATCTATCTAATCCCTTGCTACCTGTCCCCCGCTCCGCACCTGAGAATCTTTTCCTCTGCCTACCTCTCTCTTTTTTCATATCTTTCACCACCTTTTATTAATATTATACCCCCTCTGGTTAACTCTGCAAAATCAGCTTCATGCTGGCCAGTTGTATTGTGCGTTAAGGTCTGATATAACCCATGTATGTTAGTTGTTAAGATAAGTTGATCACGAAGCATTGGTTGGCATTCATATTGTTTAGTACTGCTTCCTTTAATTATTAGTGTTCTGCTGGATTAGATAATGCTAGATTAGGAGTCTGATATTATAAGGTATTGTTTCCGATGAGTGCTGGCTTTAGTTAAAAGCGGCACGACATACCTGAGAACTGGAGTTGATTGAGTAAATTCTAGTCTGTGTGCCATTGAGAGTAGAGCATGCACGAATGAGGGCTTTTTGCCTATACCATTCTGCACTGTTCTAGTCTCGATTGTTTGTCTTTGAGGTACGCCAGGAGAACGCTTAATACTTCGGTATTAAGGTTTCTCAAGAGAGCTACCCTTCCCTATAACGTAATATTTGACGCACAGACTTGAGATTTGCACTAGGCTATGCGGCATGCCATGCGCACCAGTATCTCGTATCATTGACTCTAGCTAGACTTTGTCAGTCAAAGTAGACATTAAGTATATTAACCTAATTACTCTTTTTATGCATACCCATTTATGATTACACAAGCATTTCGCAGCCTAGTTTGATGTATGGAGACACAAACGACCTAGGCTCTTTTTGTTGATAGGAATACTGCATTGTCGTGGCGATTATTATTGTTGTAGCGTTTAGGATATTCTTGGCCCCGACTGCATTATATATTCTGCCTTTTTGTGTGCATAGCCTGCACGAGCATTGTTCCGCTGCCTGCCTTTTTGGGTTCCATTTCCGATACGAGCATCTTTATAGCATCTAACATTTAAAGAAGATTCCTTGTTGGTGTTGAAGGACTTTAGTGCACTTTCTTTCATGCAGGAGTGCCTGACATTTATTGATTAAAGTAACGTAAGCTGTAACTTCTCTTACCACCTTACTTTGCATACCATAACCAAGCACCTTCGGTTATAGGTAGTAATAGGCTGTTTTCACATAACATTAAGCCTAGAATAGACACACATTTATTGAGAGTTTGATAGCCTATTATTGCATATAGAACTCTGGAGAGTATTTGTGTTCTTTGTTCACTGGGAATATACATCAGAGGTTGGATCTAGCGCTTTCCGTTGTAGCATTTATGCCATTACTAGTCCAATGAATAAGAGCCCTGATATATTTAAACCCCAGTCGTAACAACTGTTTAATATAAACTTGCATAGCATGTAAATTGTCATCCTTGTACTGAAGGGGTTAAAGAGCAACTTCAAATAAAAAATATAATAAATTTAGAAGGATTCTTACTTTTCTTTTTCAATAACCATGTTGAGTCTGGGCATGACCTGCTGCGGGGAGAGTGGACCAAATCTGAAGCGGGTGCAGCGAGACTGGATGGCAGGAATGATCTTACCCAGGTAGTTACAGATCAGACAAAACCGCACATTGTCTGTAAACTTTTCAACCACTGAAAGGGAAATTAAGAATCCATTAACCAGATCGTTCAGACGCAACTAAAATGAGTGACTAACTTATATCAGGGAATGAATGAAAGGATTGAGAAAAATTAGGTGAAAGAAGCAGTGAAACAAATGAGAGTGGGAAAAGCAGAAGGTTTGGATGGTATTGCTGTGGAGTGTATAAAGAAGGGTATAGATGTGATAATAGATTGGTTGGTGATACTTTTCAATGTGTGCTTTGTTGTGTCAATGGTACCAATAGACTGGAGGAGTGCATGTATTGTGCCGTTGTACAAGGGGAAGGGAGATCAGATTTTTGCAGTAAGACAGTTATGCGAGAAGTATTTAGAGAAGCATAAGGAGATATTTTGGGCTTTTATGGATTTGGAAAAAGCGTATGATCGTGTGGATAGTGAAGCAATGTGGAAGGTGTTAAGGATGTATTAAATTGGAGGAAATTTGTTAAAAGCAGTTAATTGTTTTTATGAAGGGAGCAGAGCGTGTTAAGAGTAGGAAATGGTGAGTTGAGTGAACGGTTTGAGGTAAATGTAGGTTTGCGACAGGGTTGTGAAATGTCACCATGGCTGTTTGATATGTTTATGGATGGTGTGGTGAGGGAAGTGAAAATGAGAACTATGGGAAGAAGATTGGGTTTAGTAGGAAAGAATGGTAGAGATTGGGAGTTGAATCAGTTGCTGTTCGCTGATGACACGACGTTGGTGGCGGATTCTGAGGAGAAACTGCAGCGGGTAGTCAAAGAGTTTGGTGTGGTTTGTGGGAGGAGGAAACTGAAGGTGAATGTCAATAAAAGTAAAGTAATGGTGTGTAATAGGGGTGATCATAGGGCGAATCTACTGTAGATGTGAGGCTGGATGGGGAAATATTGGAACAAGTAGAGTGTTTTAAATATCTAGGAGGAATGATAAGCAGGAGTGGAGGTATGGAATATGAGGTAAAACAGAGAGTGTGTGAAGGAAGGAAGGTTTTCAGAGCAATGGGAAGTATGTGGAAGATGAGAAATCTCGGAATGAAAGTAAAATGTGCAATGTATCAAGGAATTGTTGTGCCAACAGTGATGTATGGGGCTGAGACATGGGCTCTGAAGGAAAAGGAGAGAAGAAAGCTGGATGTGATGGAGATGAGCTGCTTGAGGAGTATGTGTGGAGTTACTCGTAGAGACAGATTGAGGAATGAAGAGATACGTAGGAGAGTGGGGCAGCAGGAACATTTGTCGGCCAGAGTGGACAGAAGGGTACTGAGCTGGTATGGTCATGTTGAACGAATGGAAGATGAAAGGCTTACAAAGAGAATGTGTGAGTCAGATACAAGGGGAGATAGAAGTGCAGGAAGACCCCCATTGAGATGGAGAGACTGTGTAAGACGAAGCTTTGGATGATAGAGGAATGAATATAGATCAGGCAAGTGAAGTGGTAATAAACAGGAATGAATGGAGAATGCTTGTGAATAGATGAGTGAACACGTGGTCATTTGAGGGAAGGGGTCGGGCGCAAGTTGGACTAGACAATAGTCCATCAGGCGCCTGGCCCGGGGAGACGGTTCATATGAAGGGTGCGCCTGGAAGTGTGGTGGGCGGGCTTGTGGTTTCGGCTCTGCTGTATGTTTGCCTGCCGAGATCGGAACCTCTCCGGGTGGTCGGGGGCCGGGGGAGTGCTGGAGGGACCTTGGTGACCCTGGTCACCAGGTCTTCTCCTGGATGACCTAGATGTGTGTGAATTTGTATTTTGTTTTTGTGTGTTCATTGTTTCTGTTGTGTTGTCCCTATTTGTTTGTGAATTTTAAGGTGTGTGGCCATTTAGGAGTGTGGCCTTTTTGGTGTGACCGTTAAAGAGTGTAGGCTTTTAAGAGAGTGGCCATTTTGGTAGTCCTTAACCTTTTCCCTGCGGGAGACGTTTACAGGCTTTTAATGCCTCTAAAAGCCTGTAAAATCGAGTGCAAGGGAGAAGGAGCAAGACAGGCCACACGTCCATCTCCCAGCCACGCGGCCGTGGCACTGAAGGCTCTGAGTAAGTCTCCCGAGATATACAGTGCTGCCAAAGGCAAATGTAGCAAGACATTAGCGAGAATTGCTAATTTTAGCAAATGTCTACGGTAGCGCTACGGGTGAACCCCGTGAGCTACGAAGCTCGTTTTGGTGTCATTTTGAAACTATTTTCTTCTAGTTTTCGGCTGAATACATTTAATTTTATTCAGACACTTGCCCAATCAATCAGGAGTGTCTGAATGAGCCCTAATATGGCGGAAATATGCCCGCAGAGAAAGTGTTAAGCTAGCCTAGTTTTAAAGAAATGGGCAGTTAGGATATGACAGGGAATGAAAAAGCTGTTCATTCATGGGTGTGTTATGACTTTCCCTCTCGCCTTACATAAAGCTATTCAGTACCGGTGACGTCCTTTTCATTATATTCCAGCAATTATAATTATGATTATATAAAGTTTAGGAAGGTTGGCTACCAATTATAAGGCGACAGACTATCTGAATTTATCCTTTTAGCTACTATATATCCCTCCCAAGCTTCATAACTCTGCTATGGATATTTGATGGAATTCCACACACTTGTCAACTACTGAGCATGGCTGTGGTAGTTTGACATGTGTGGTGCCTCTATGTAAGGCAGGGCATTTTCCTGCCCTACCACCTTGGAACATTGGGTTGGGGTTAGAAGGGGAGACTAGGGAAACTGCCCATCATTGCCAACAAAACCCCTATATCGATGATTCTTCCGACCCCGTATTACCCAGTGCTGAGATATGTTTACATTCCATGTAACATAGTTACCAGTGAAAATTAATTGTTCCAGGCCGTAGGGATTTCAGCTATCAATGGATAGCTGTACATTTTTAGATGAGGTTGTCAATGCGTAGCAATGACAACCTCTTGAGTGGTGGGTATATATGAAAACATTGGTGTATGGTAAGTATTGGAAGCCCTAGGCTTCGCTGCATGCCGAGATCGGAACCTCTTCGGGTGGTTGGGGGCCGGTGGAGTGCTGGATCGACCTTGGTGACCCTGGTCTCTGGGTCTTCTCCTGGATGACCTAGATGTGTGTGAATTTGTATTTTGTTTTTGTGTGTTCATTGTTTTCTGTTGTGTTTTGTGTTGTCCCTATTCTTGCTCTGTCTTGAGTCCCCCCACCCCCCCCCCACACACACAAAAAAAAATACAAGAAAAGTGGGGATTGGGCCTGAGTAAATAGATAGATAGATAGATAGAAGTATTGTAAGTAACAAATACGGTAGAACCCCTCCCATCCGGTGCTCTCAGATCAGGAAACCCAAGAGATCCAGAAAGGCATTTCGATCCAGACTCATGTTTCAGCCAACCAGACTTGTCTGGATGGCTTGGGAAAAAATAAGTCAATCCGGAAACGAACGAGACGAATACAAGTTTCCACATACCTGTATATTATTTATATCCAATGTTAGATATCCAGACTTGTATGTCAGCCATCCAGATTTGTCTGGATGGCTGAAACCTAAGTCTGGTTGTTTAAGTTAGATATCCGGACTCATGTTTCAGCCATCCGGATTTGTCTGGATGGCTGAATAGATGTCGACTTTCGGCAGATCCAGATAGGGTTCTCCCCCAATATTAGTCTGGATGGGCGAGGTTATACTGTAGCCTACCGTTTATGAGATGGGTTGAGTGTGAAAGGGATCTGCCCACAAAGCCTGTGTGGGCCAGTTGGCTCTCTGCAGAACCCCATTTTATTATGTTCTTATTTCTTACAATTGTATCTTGGTTGCAGGTACACGTATATGATAACATGGGTGTATAGTAAGTAGTGTAAGTAATAATAATAATAATAAGCATGTTACTTATTTCTTATAAGCGCCAATTTTTCCGAAGAATTCACTAGCGCTCGGAAAGAGAAAGAAAAAAGAACAAAATCAATGCATCAAAAGAAGGCTTATATACAACACACATTTAACAATCACTAGCAGTGGCAAAATAGCCTAAACTCTATAGCCATCCGTCATGACACCTCTCCCAAGATCATAGCTTCTCTCAAAGAGAAAAGTCTTAAGTTGTCTCTTGAAGCATTCAACAGAACTCAGTTGTCTCATGGACAGCGGCAACCTGTTATACAACCTCGGAGCCATGTAGGAGAATGACCTCTCAAAGAAAGAAGACTGCTGGAAAGCCCTTGGTTCATCAAGACGAAAAGGGTCATTGTCATGACGCACAACTACACCATGGTGTGCCGGTGGGCGCCTGAGCAGCTCCGCAAGGTACCTAGGCTCACCAAATTTGAGAACCTTAAAAGTCACCAAACACAACTTAAATTCTATTCTTGCTCTTACTGGCAGCCAGTGCAGTTCTATGTGAAGAGATGTAGTAGGAGTTCTAGGTGGAACACCAAAAATGAGTCTTGCAGCCCTGTTAAGAACAGACTGAACTTTCTTTAAATATAATTTGGAAGACCCACCAACAGGGCATTGCAATAATCAACACGAGAGAAGACCAATGAGTGAACCAACGTCAGGAGGCAACGTCTGGTTATAAACGGCTTCACCAAATAGAGATTTCTGATGTGCAAGTAACAACTTTTAACTATCTGGTTTACATGCTCTTTGAAATCTAATCGGGAGTTCACATATACACCCAGATTTCGAACAGAGTTGGCCGGTCGCAGCTGAGATCCACCCACATTGATGGAGAGAGCACCTACTATATCATCAGCTCTTCTATTTCCTCGGATGATGAGAATATCAGTTTTACCATCATTTAGTTTAAGTTTTCTCGCTCTCATCCACTTCTTGATATCAGACATCAACAATTCCATCTTACTCCGTATATCAACTATATTTGTGATTCTCACATAAATCTGGGTGTCATCTGCATAAAAGTGAAAGGTGACATTATGTGCACGAAGCAGAAGACAAACTGCTGATATAAATTATAAATAGGATAGGACCCAAAACTGATCCCTGCGGAACACCATACTGCAGGGGTGTCGAGTCCGAGACCATTTGATTTACCATCACACTCTGGGATCTACCTGACAAGTACGACCCAAGAAGCAAGAGAGCGGAGTCACGCACACCACAATCATAAAGATCACTCAATAACAACTCGTGATCCACTGTGTCAAAGGCCGCAGAGAGATCAAGCAAGACCAATAGTGAGGCCACACCATTGCAAATGTTCTCAACTAGATCATTATGTACTCTAATCAATGCTGTTTCAGTTGAATGATGCTGTCGGTAAGCAGACTGAAAAATTGGGATAGTTTCATTCTGCTGAAGTAGTGGTTGTAATTGGTCAAGTATTGCACGCTCTAATATCTTTGATATGAAGGACAGGTTGGAGACAGGACGATAGTTCAACATGTTCTCAACATCAAGTCCAGGTTTCTTTAGAGTAGGTCGGAGTAGTGCATGCTTTTCAGAATGTGGGAAGCTACCTTCAGAGAAGCACTTATTAATTATTTTGGAAATAAACTCAACTGTGTGATCATAGGCTCTTGGTAGCTTGGAAACATTTATGGGATCCAACGGGCAAAATGTTTTATTGAGGTTTCTTATGTAGGACGAGATCATGTCCACCTCTACTGAGTGAAAGGATGAGAGGACATTATTAGGAATGTGTCGGGGTTGGAGTACAACTGAAAGTTCTTCACCAACAGAAGCATCATCCAGTTCCTGTCTTATGCAAGTTATCTTGCCAGCAAAAAATGACACAAAGTTGGCAGCCAACTCGGCATCGGGTACAGAAGGTCTTAAGCTGACTCTTGTTTTTCCAAGTAAACTGTTTACAATTGAAGCCAACCTCCTCTGGTCGTTACCACATGAGTCAACTTTTCCCTGATAATACACTTTCTTTTCATCTTTGATTGTGTGGACCACGGCTCTTCTGGCTGACAGATATTGCAACCATGTAGAGTCTGTTTTATTTTTCCGCCATTCACGTTCAGCTCTTCTACGAAATTTAACTCGAGTGCTATACCAGGGTGAATCATCTCGTACTATGATTTTCTTCTCTACTTCTGGACAGTGATGATCGAACACTAATTTAAGTGCATTTCCATGTACCTCCACCAGCTCATCTGAAGTAAGGTTGGAAGTATCAATACTTCCCAAGTACTGTTTTACTTCACTGCTAGCCAAATTTTGGTCTGTATTTTTATAATTTCTAAATCTGATTACTTTTTCATGTGTGAGTGGCTTAGGGAAATCAAAGCTGAAAGTAATCAAAGCATGATCAGAGGTATTAGGGTCAGCATTCTCAACATCAACATCCAGAACACCACCACAACCCACAGGAGAGAAAACCAAGTCAAGGGTGTGTCCTAAGATATGAGTTGGGTGGGACACATGGTTTACAAAATTGTTCTGATCAGTCAACTCAAGGAACTCAGGAGAGAATGGCTTCAGATGAGGGCTGTCAACCCAGGCTGGGAAATTAGTGTTCCAGATCTAGTTGCCCCGGGCTAGTGAATTCAGAAATTTACTTGCCCTGATATATTCCTTACTTGCCCTGAATATGGAATTTGTTGAATTAATACAAATTATGCTATATACTGTATATACAGTATATATATATGTTTTTTAGTTATTTTGTTTTATTCAATAGATTTTTTTTCTTAGGGGAATACAAAGGTTGCACATAGCAAAAAAATAGCTTTCACAAGTTAGCATATAAAGACAGTGACAAAGTTACAAACAATGCAATACCATCAGATGATTAGTTATCTAATTAATGTCAAAAATAACTAATACAGTACCAGTAAGTAATAAGCTGTCAGTGTACAATTATATTATAGAAAACTTATGAAATCATAGTCATGTTGAATATTAAGTAAGGTAAACCTCTGCAGAAAACTCATTCTGAAATCTGAACTAAATAAATAACTATCTATCTATCTATCTAATATCTATCTATCTATCTATCTATCTATCTATCTGTCTGTCTGTCTGTATGTATTTATTTATGTATGTATGTATGTATGTGTGTGTGTGTAAGTGTGTAGATATTATATTGCAAAATTCATGGTTCACATCTCTAATGAATGCGAAGGACTAGCTTTAGTTTATGATAATAAATATAGCTGATTTTTTTTTTTTTTTTTTTTTTTGTATATAGAAAATAGAAATATGTCTAGAAAGTGAGTGATAAAGTAATCTTTAATCGACATTCGACACTCGGTACTTATTACTTAAGCCCATGGCCTCCCAACCAATGTCTGCAATAGCAGACATTAGGGGTGAAGTAGACCAGTGTTGTATTTACAACGTGAATACAAGACCCTGATCAGCATGATCGAATTGATTACACTGGTTACAAACTAAATTCACCACCACAGCCATTCCAACAGTATGATATCACACATTTCACTTGCACCCCCATACACAAATAATAATTCGCCGTTAGACATTATCAATTACCAACCCTCCCTCGAAACAAGATACAAAATCGAACGAACTGAACGTTGCCTCGATGCTGGAGTTTAGTTTGTGGCCATCCCCTCAGGGATCAAGTTGTCTGGCAATAAATATAGTTTTATTTAGGCCTAGGCATACTTTACATTGTACAGTAGGAAAACAGAGACTGCAGAGTATCATATATATTTTTGTATTAAAAATTGTGTAACTAAATCCTTAAGATTGTTTATAAACACATTTTTGTAACATTAAGTAAATATCTTAGGTAGAAAACATAGGTGGAGTAGCTTACCAACAATTCTCACTTAAGAGGCGAGTCAATAAGAGAAATCTATCGTCTGACAGACTGACTAGGCTAGATACAAAAAAGTTAACAAACTATTTTAAAACAACAGTTTTACCTAGTTGTACTTGTTGATGGTGGTTGTTTTAGTGTCAAGAATCTTGTCAAGGTAGCCTGTTGTTTCTTAGACACCCTCATTATAGTAGATTTTCTCACTAAACACGTGCTTCCCCGGCGACAATTGAAACACTAATGTTATTGATAAAGAGCGGCGAGTGAGCCGCCTATTCGGAAGTACCTCCTCTCTATCCAACCGTCCAACGATTATATGTAGGCCTATGGGGGTGGGGGGGGGTGGGGGGGGAGGAGGAGGAGGAGGAGGAGGAGGAGGAGGAGGAGGAGGAGGAGGAGGAGGAGGAGGAGGAGGAGGAGGAGGAGGAGGAGGAGAGGAGGAGAGTAGATAGAGAGAATAGTGACGTGAAATTAATGTGAATCGAAAACCAGCCGTTACGTTACCAGTAACCCATGGTCGTTGAAAGTGGAAATAGTAGATACATCTGCCTGTCTCTTATACTTTATTTATATATATGGATAGTGTGTATGTTTGTTTTTATATTTATTTTAGCATTTTTCAAGGGTTAAAAGGCAAAAAATTTGACTTGTCCCCCGGGCAACTGCCAGGCAGACCAACATTAAAAAGCACTTGCCCGGCAACATATCCGGGCTAGCCGGGCTGACGGGCTATACCTAATTTCCCAGCCTGCAACCCAGTAATTAAAATCTCCACATATCAAAAGTCTTCCGGTTTTAGCAGAAAATTCCTCGAGAAACTGCCCAAACTCTTCCATAAAACCCCTATTTATTAGTGGCCCCTCCATCATTGACGAACATGCCTATTACATAAGGCATCCTCTTCAAACACTAATCCGCCGTAGTTTGAATCTACCGCGCAGAGCATTTAAAATCTGAGGAGCCTTCATCATGAGCGCACGCGACCTCACTCATGGCTTCAGTCATTATGAATTGGGTTCTCACTACGAAAAAACTTTGTAAAAAAATAAAAAACAAAAACAAAAACAAAATAAGAATAACTATCCAATAAGCTTTCCATCATATCGTAGATGTACTTATGTGGATCTTTGACCAGACGCTGATTCAGGCGTCATTCTTCCTTCTCTGCTCTGCGGTCAGCCGGCCCGGACGTGTTTCTCCACGCTCCGCTGGTTCCGCATTTGCTGCGTCCCTAGTGAGTTTTTTCTCATTTGTTTACTCCGGGATGAATCGAGTAAGGTTAGGATATGCGTAGCAGGAGTGTCCTGGGCTGGTTGCCCGCAGTGCAGTGTATTTTGGGTCGTGTGTTTGGGGCATCTATTTCGGATGTACCCTCGTAGTCCGGTTGTGGACAGGTGAACTTTTTCACAGTTAGCTAGCTTTGTGATGCAGGCGGCTTTCATTACGCGTTATTGCTTCCTTTTATCTTTCTGATGAGGTAGCGTATTTTTGCTGACGTTCCCAGCGTATTTTTCTTCACTTAGTGAAGTTTTTTCTGGGTCCCGAGTCAGTTCTTCCCTTTGCCGGAAGTATTTGCTACAGTGGTGTGTTGGCGGTGGTTCCTGTTGTGATATAATTCAGTGCTTTTTGTTTATATTCCGACATGTTATTGTTATCCGTCTGCCTAGGCCTAGCCAGCCTCTCGTAGCTTTACCACATATACAAGTGTTATTGATTTTTTTTCTAAATATGTACTACTGTGTGATGTGTGTCCTGGTTTAGTTGTGTATTGGCTAATTCCACGGACTATTTATGTGTCCTGGGTTAGTTGTGTATTGGCTAATTCCACGGACTATATTGGGCCCGGCGTTAGTTGTGTTTTGGCTACGCCTCGGTCATGTGTTGCGGTCAGATGGTATCTGGACGGGGTGGGTTATTTCCGGCGGGTTTTTCTCGGTTACACCATGAAAATACCCGGCTGGTTGCAGAGTTTTGGCCACGCGTGGTTTAAAAACAGGCTTGTTTCCCCAGCGAGTGGGTGTCTGTGGCTCCCCAGGACGGCGTCTCTGGGGTGCCTGTTTCAGGCTCCTTCTGATTCCCGGCGGGTTGGCTGTACCCATCTAACAGTGTTCATACGGACAAGTGTTGTTTGTAGTTTTTTCGGTTTTGCAAAGCCAATATAAAACTATGCTGTTGTTGTATTTCCTCCCCGGCGATCTTTTACAAAGATGTGGGGTTCGGAACAATTGGGGTTAACTTTTAAACTTTAAATCACCCGGCGGGTGCAACCTGGTAGGGTGGGATGACCGAATTTGCAAAATTCAGTTTAGTTGACCAGACAATTGAGGGATGCATTGTGTATCGCCTCCTTCAACATACGGCGCTTTAGGGCACAATTGGGGTTAACGTTTTTTAAACTAATATTCACACCTGGAAGGGTGGGAATAACGAATTTACAATTCAGTTAGTTAACCAGACAATTGAGGGATACGTTTTGTATCGCCGCCTTCAACATACGGCGATCTAAAAAGATACTTCGGGAGAAGTTAGATCTCGTATATTTGTCAGGCTTCCCAGTTTTTGATCTACGAGATAATTCGGGGGCCGGCGTCTTTTTTAGTTTTTTTTTTCCAAAATTGAATCTTGAAACAAACACCACCGGAAAGACTTAATCAGTTATAAACGCCAGGCTGGTCTTTATATATTATGTCAGAGGGTATTCATAAATCTTTTGGACAAATTAAGATATTCGAAATCTTTTACTTAGCCCTCCAGCCCCGGGGGCTTATAGCTTACGACTGTGCTCCGGTACCGGGTGTTTTGACGATCTTTGGCCTATGTTGACTACTCTGTAAGTCAATGAATATGTCATGTAATGTTGTGAATAAAAAAGAATAATGTTCCACAAACCTTCCTCTGTCGAATGGCGTTGAGTAGAGGTCTCTAGCCCCTCTGGTTGCATAATGGTGAGCGCGGGAAGACGAGTGCTTTTCGGCGGCAAATTCTTCCCGCGTTCGGACGCGTCGCCCCGGCCATGGCTACGACGCACCTAGCCGCTCGTCGCGCCAAAGTATTTATCTCCCTTAGACGATTTTAGTGTTTGATATTGAGAATGTGATGTTTATTTGATATTTTCTAGTTATTTTGAGGCCAATTATATAAATATGTTTATTAGGGTATCACTGTCACTGATTTTGCTAATTTTCACTCGATACCGTACATTTTATTAGTAATTGAGGTAGGTTATTGTTGTATTAGGCACTGATTATTCGTTATCACAGGTGTTTATTATACTTTGGCCATCATATATTAGGTCTTGTGTCACTTTCACTTTGACAAATATGCTTTAGAGAGTGTCACTGTCACTGATAATGCTCATTTTCACTCGATACCGTACATTTTATTAGTAATTGAGGTAGGTTATTGTTGTATTAGGCACTGATTATTCGTTATCACAGGTGTTTATTATACTTTGGCCATCAAATATTAGGTCTTGTGTGACTTTCACTTTGACAAATATGCTTTAGAGAGTGTCACTGTCACTGATAATGCTCATTTTCACTCGATACCGTACATTTTATTAGTAATTGAGGTAGGTTATTGTTGTATTAGGCACTGATTATTCGTTATCACAGGTGTTTATTATACTTTGGCCATCAAATATTAGGTCTTGTGTCACTTTCACTTTGACAAATATGCTTTAGAGAGTGTCACTGTCACTGATAATGCTTATTTTCACTCGATACCGTACATTTTATTAGTAATTGAGGTAGGTTATTGTTGTATTAGGCACTGATTATTCGTTATCACAGGTATTTTTTATACTTTGGCCATCAAATATTAGGTCTTGTGTCACTTTCACTTAGTTATATGATTTGTAAACGTTTTATATACAATTTATTGTGTCTTTTTCACTGATTTATATATTTCTATAGGTTCTAATCATATGAATGTCACTTGGTATATACATATGTCACTTTCACATATTATTATGGTGTAATTGTATTTGTATCAATGTTCTCATAATACATGACTTTTGTATTACAATACATTGGTTTTCTTCCACTTTTTGCCTATATATAATTATAGTGTACATATTGTCATTTTATTTGGCAATTTCAGTATGATTATTAGAACTCCAGCTTGGAGTGGTAATCAAAGAAGCACTCTAAAGCACAGAGTGCCACCTTGCACTCCACACACTCCATGGTTGACTTTTTACCTGACCTCGGCTTCACCCTGCTGTTGTAGCAGACATGGCACCGCTTCTGCTGTGTTCTTCCTGATTCATTCTGAGGCAGGGAACCAAGCCTGTGCCTAATCAAGTATTGAGCACACTGCAAGCGGTCAATAACGGCGGGACCAGGATGTGCCACTGCCCTCTGTGGCATAGCATACTTCTCCAGGAGCTCCGTCAACACCTGCTTTTGGAACCTCCGCAGGCTATTGAACTTCATGGGTGTGTTCACATTCCGAAGCTTGTATATGTTGTAGGCATTCAGAACTGACATGTCCACCATATGCAGAAAGAACCTTTTGTACCATCTGCACGAGGTACGCAGGCAGTCAATGAAGCCTATCTGCATGTCGGACTTGTCCACCAGCCTCATGTTGATGTTGTAGTCCAGGACAGCATCGGGCTTGGTCACCCTGGCCTGGGTGCGGCGATCCACCTTGCCAGTCTCCACCATTTCCCCCTTGTGGATGGTGGTCAGGAGGTTGACCTTCCGCTGGTCGTGCCAGTGGATAGCCAGAATGGGCCCCGACTTCTTCTTGAACACATCACCTTTTTTGGTCTTTGGAGGGAAAGGTGGCATGCCCTTCCTTTTCCCTCGTACTGTGCCTACAGTCCCCGTCTTGCGCTCATGCAGGTACTGTGAGAGAGTGGGGGACGTGTAATAATTGTCCGTGTAGAGGACGTGATTCTTGTGAAAGTAGCGGTCCATCATGGCTTGCACCACTGCTCCGCCAAAGCCAATGAGGGGGTCCACAAGCAAGTCCCCTTCCTTCCCGCTGTAGACCAGGAAGTCCAGGACATAGCCAGTTTGGCAGTCGCACAGCACAAAGAATTTTATGCCAAAGCGATGTCTTTTTGAGGGGATGTACTGCCGGAAGCTGAGTTTTCCCCAGAACAGCACAAGAGACTCGTCAATGACGACCTTGCGGAAGGGCTTGAAGTAGGAGGTGAAGCGTTCTCGCATCATCTCGTACAACGTCCTAATCTTCCACAGCTTGTCTGGGAGGTGGACGTCAAGGTTGGTGACAAGATGGAGCGCTGCGAGGATATCAAGGTACCGGTCGCGAGACATATATTTCCCGAAGGCAGGGGTGGATATCAGATCATTGGTGATCCAATAGTCAGGGAACCTATGCTTCTTGACATGAAGCATTAGCATGGTGAGTGCCAGGAACACCATGAACTCTTTATGAGTCACTGGGGTCCACTGCCTCATGTGGCCCTTGGTCACCTTGCCCAAAAAGTGGACCTGGAATTGGTGCTGCTTATTTGTCTCTTTGACAACATAGCCTACCACCTCCTCATCAAAGAAGGCCTCAAATAGTTCGTGTGGTGGAGCATTGGGGCCTGCAGGAAAATTGGGGGTAACGCCTGAACCCTCCAGTACCTCATCAAAAGCTGGCACATCAGGGTTGTATCCATCCTCATCAACTACGTCTTGCCACTGAAAAACGTAGAATGGGTCTTGTCTACGCTGACGAGGAGCTCCAGCTGGTGGCCCAGCACGCCCACGGCCAACTCGGGAGGCGCGCGCCCTAGGGCGGCGAGGGCGGCGGCCAGGGCGGTGGGCAGCACGACGGGCAGCACGACGCCGGGCCAAGCGAATGGGTCGAGGGTCGTCGATGTCCATATAGTCATTGTCAGAGTGGTCATCTTGCCCTGACGGTGGACCTATGTAATCATGGCCAGAGTCTTCAGAGAGGTGCCCTTCATCATCAGTGGCCCCCTCATAATCTGGCGGGGAACCAGTGATGCGTGGGCGGCGTGCGGGTGGGCGAGGTGGGGAAGGAGTGGCAGGTGAGGCTGTGTCCCCCCGAGGTCCCGGGCTCCTTGGCCTGCGACGAGTGACAGAAAGCAATGTTTCACTGTCACTAGGCCCAGGTATTGGTGATGCGAGCTCAAAGACTTCTTCAGGAAGACATGTTGAAGGCGGGAGAGGTGGGGAGGACCGTGGGGAAAGTTGCGGGGACGTATGGCTGGGGCCGGCCGGGGTGGACGCCGCGGGAGCCTCGAACAAAACTCTCTTACTTTTCTTAATTTTCTTGGTATATTTCCTACCTTTCCCCTTTTCGGCAGCAGTATGTCTCCTGTCGGGGGACCTAGGAGGCAAATAGGCCGAAAGTGTGGGGTCCTCAACCCTTGGCAATGGTGGGGGTGGTGGGGAAGAATGCGGGGCATCCGGGTCATCTTGGGTGGCGTGGGTAGATAAGGGAGACAATGGCGGAGGAGAAGGGTCACCACGCTGACCCTCACTCACAGCCTCATCCTCACCAAGTAGTTTTGCTTGTTCCCTAGCTGCCGCGGCCGCCTTCTCAAGTATTTTCTGCTTATACAAATGTAGCTTGAAAGGCGATTTACCTGGGGAAGGGCTTGGCGTCGTGTCACTTATGCGAAATTTGGTGAGTGACCTTGAACTCTCCCACTCACTCACTCTCTCAAGTTCACTGTCTTTAGGTAAACCAGCTTCCTCAACAACTGGTACATCACCTTCATCACTCTCATCACTGTCATGTTCTCTCGCAAATCCCAGGAATTGCTCTTCTTTGTCACTCTCATGGCCATAATCACTCGACTTATAATTACTGGAGTCGTCACTGACTTCATCATCAACATTATGCTTGGCATCAGCTCGCTCATAAAGTCTCAATGTCGTCTCAATACCTCCGGGAGATAACACATTTAGGCGATGGCGTCGGGGTAAGGCGCGACGAACAAGCAAGGGCGTCGTAGGAAGCACGGTATCGGACACAGCGGAATCACTATTTGGCGTACTGTCCATGATGGCGTCGGGGTAGATACTGTTGCTGTGGCGTAGTTTACGCCTGGTGGCGCCACCTACCGTCCCACGATACCGAAAATGTACGCGCGGCATTCGAAAGCACGCACGCAAGCAATGGGCGTTCAAGAGCCCTTCCGGGTTGCGCGGGCCGAGGTTGTTATGGGCGTTCAAGAGCCCTTCCGGGTTGGAGGGGTTAAGAAACCCCACCGTGTAGCGAGCTGTAGTCGTTGAGTATTACGTCTCGTTACCCGGCGGGTTATTTAACACTTGTGTGCGAACATGTTTGGGTTAACCTTATGAGCATTAATTCCTGGGAATTTTCTTTTTTTCCAGAGCTGGGTCCCGGCGGGTCTATGCAGAACCTGGAGTAAGTATCCCACCAGTCTCTGTCATGGCTACCTTTGCCCCGGTTTTTGCTTTATGCATTACGCCCTCCTGTTCAGGTATCCCTATTTTTGCGCACACCCTTGGTATAAAATGTGTTAAAATGTCTCGTTTGGTGTGGGTTACCTTTCCGGCGTTTTTTCTCGTTGCTCCGAGAACACCGTTTTTGTTTACCGAGTTTTAGTCAGGATGGCTCAAAATAGGTAAGTTACCCCGACGAGTTTGGTCGCTTGAGGGCTCATCAGAAACTGCGTTTTCTGTGGTCGAGCCTGGGATCAGGCTTCCTGTGTTATTCATTGCTTTATGCATTACGCCCTCCTGTAATGTATAGTTTAGTGTGGGTTACCTTTCCGGCATTTTTCTCGTTGCTCCGAGAACACCGTTTTTGTTTACCGAGTTTTAGTCAGGATGACTAAAATAGGTAAGTTACCCCGACGAGTTTGGTCGCTTGAGGGCTCATCAGAAACTGCGTTTTCTATGGTCGAGCCTGGGATCAGGCTTCCTGGTTTATTCCCGTCGAGGGGGGCTCCACACAGTTTTCTAGGTGATCAGGCTGACACCTGTTGGACTTGGTTTTCTCTGCTTTTCGAAGCCATTGAAACAATGCTGTCTGTTTGTTTGGTCTTTACCTCCCGGCGACCTTGTTACAAAGAGGTCTGGGGCAGGTATAATTGGTTTGACATTAATAATAATAATAATAATAATAATAATAATATTTATTCAGTTAGCAATTTACAGAGTTGGTACCACATAGTATGTTATAAATATGACATGTACCAGCCTTGCATAATTCCAACTAAGGATAGCCCAATAAGGCCGTTAGGCGTATTTCCATTGGGGTCCTTGTATATAAAACCCGGCGGTTGTACCTTCGGGTGGTTATATTAACGGATTTGCGATTAGAGATAATTTGCCAAACAATTGATTGATACAATAGGGTATCACGGCCTTCAAGACGGCGATCTATGAGGGCTTCTGGGAGAAGCCGGATTAGAGATTAAGATAGGCTTAGACTTTTTATGGGATAAAAAGATGCCTGAATCTTACTAGTGTTTCAAGTGTAAAGGGTTACTTGAAAGACTTCATCTTTAATAAAGATATGCTTCATCTTTATGAGGATTAAGAAGTTATGCTTAATTCTTTTGGGCAGATAAAAGATATGCTGAAATCTTTAATAAGCCATTGAAACAATGCCGTTTGTTTGTTTAGTCTTTCCCTCCCGGCGACCTTTTTACAAAGAGGTCTGGGGCAGGTACAATTGGTTTGACATTGCATATAAAACCCGGCGGTTGTACCTTTGGGTGGTTATATTAACTGATTTGCAATTCGCGATAATTTGCCAAACAATTGATTGATACAATAGGGTATCACGGCCTTCAAGACGGCGATCTATGAGGGCTTCTGGGTGACGCCAGATTAGAGATTAAGATAGGCTTAGACTTTTTATGGGATAAAAAGATGCCGGAATCTTACTAGTGTTTCAAGTGTAAAGGGATACTTGAAAGACTTCATCTTTAATAAAGATATGCTTCATCTTTATGAGGATTCAGAAGATATGCTGAAATCTCCTGGACAGGTAAAGATATGCTGAAATCTTTAATATGATACTAAAGGACAACGAAAAGTAGTGGTGGAGTGCTACGGTTCGTTGACCGGCGGTTTTGAGGCACATATTTTGTACCGTTTTTTGGGTGTAACCCTATGAGCTTTAATCCCCGGAAAATTCTCTTTCCAGGGCGGATTACCGGTGTTGCACCAGGTTACCAGGTAGTTCCCGGGGGCGGGGTAGTTTTCCCCCAGTCTCTGTCGTGTCGGCACTTGAACCTCTCATGGCTGTATGTTCAACGCCGTTAAGCTCAGGTAGCCCTATCTTATTTTTATTTGTTAATGAAATAATTTAATAGCTGAATCATAATGAACATATATATTTTCTATGATTATATTATGATAATATTGTGTTTATTTATAGTAATTTATTTTAATACATTTATATATAAATTAAATTAATTAGTATACTTTATGATTTTGCTCACCAGCTCTGCTTTCAATGTGTTAATGCGCTATGGGAGCTTTTAATTATCATAAACCTTTACGGGACTCGGACGAGGGCTCCCCGTTCAGGGAGTATACCGAGCTCGCAAGCGAGGGACAGCCACAACCAAGGTGTATGGCGATACTCACAGTCGTACCTCACCCGCCGGACGATAACGCCGGCGGGCGGACCTGACGCTCTGATGACGGACGAGAACAGGTTGAGTTCCATTTATCTCTTTTCCGCCGCCAGACGCGTCTCTAATGTGCCACGTAGTCAACAAACTACAGGATTAGCGAGGCGTAGTCTCGCTAATCGCGCCCCTGTGGCCGGCGCAGTGTGGTACCGGCTTTGAACACGTGGTGCCCGCACCCAGTGTCCCTCCTGGTCGGGTTGTTCCACTTAGAACACAATTGGCAACCTAGAAACCTCGCGGACTTGTTCATTTTGGACATTCAGGAGGCCAAGTGGCTAGCACCTTATGGTAGCGACGTGACCAAGATATTCACGAATCAATATACCCAGTCTACAAAGCGACAGTTTCAATCGCATTGGAAAGCTTTTACGTCTTGGATTCTTAGAACAAAACAAACTGTGCCCTCGGTGGCGTTGGTTGTTTATTATTTAATTTATCTGTTCATGCAGAAACATTTATCTGAAAGTGATTTATGTGGGCAGGTTTTAAACTCCGCCCACCTCCCCGTCAGCTCAGGCCTACATGGTCTCTGGACAAAGCATCGTCGTTATTCTCGTTCCCGTATGTACCAAAGACTGCAGATTTTACAAAAGGGCAGTATTCCTTATGGCTTTGGCTACCGGGAACAGAGTATCTGAGCTGGCGGCGATGAGCAACGCACCGAATTGCCTCAGGTTTGATAGGCTTCATGAGTGTATTCACATTGCACCTTCCCCAGGATTCATAGCCGAGATTGAGCACAGTGAACACGTGTTTTCAGAGTTCACGGTGCCGGCGTTAAACAGGGGAAAGGTGCACCATCTTTTTTGCCCAGTGCAAGCTCTAACCAAATATTTAAGAGTGGCACCTCTAAATCACCAGGGTGCTTTATGGGTCGCAAGTCCGGTTGAACGCTTGATGGAGCGTACACTGGCTTCTCTCTTGGTCGAGGACTTTAAAGAGAAGCATCCCGGCGTTGTGGGTAAGACCCACGATTTACGCAAGGGGACAGCCTCTTTACGTTTCCTTAATAATCTTTCGGTGAAAGTTATTACGTCCACACAGTTGTGGGCCTCTAATCAGGAGTTTTTGCCTCGATACCTTTCAGTAGCTCTGGACAACCCTTCCTGGCCATGGATAGCTTTACGGCAGAGGGTCTAGGTGGCCCTTTTAGTCAAGTTTTGTTTAATTTCAAGAAAAAGGAGGGGGGTGGGGGGAAGGTGCAGTCAGTGTGACATAGGACACCCTAGACCCCTCCGGAGTATGTGTTCGGAACATACGAGCTGTGATACTGGTTGTAGGCATTGTATTATAAAATTTCTCTGTAGTATTCATTGCAGGAAATTGTGCTAAAAGCCAATAGTAGTGTTACGACAATTCTTGTTGTAAGTAGCTTTGGCTGTGAAGCAATAGATTTTTGAGAAATCTCGGTAGTGCAACTACGACTTTTACTTTTGCAGTAATTACTTCTGCATAAGTACACAAGTTCAGTACTTCTACGAATGTACAAGAATTCATTTATGTTTGGTTATATTTTTAGGAATATATCCACTAGTTAATGGGGTTTATATGTGCACATGTAAACTTATAAGTTTTTAGTTTTCACCACTTACTTTAAGTGGGGTGCCTTCTTAACTAGCAGATCTGTGCACAGAGTCTCAAAGTTAACCCTTTTTCAAGCAGGCTTCTTTGAAGCACGCTCCTGCTTGTACCCCTTTTTGAAGATTTAGGCTGTATAAAGTTTATGCACCCGAATATCTCTTTTTTTACAAAAGTAAGAATACTATGTGGTTGTTTGATTATCTGCTTTTCTAGTTATGATATGATTACGAATGTCCCCCTCCAGTCTTAGAAATCAGGCATGTTCGTCAATGATGGAGGGGCCACTAATAAATTATAGGTTTGACTCCTGTAAGGAGATAAAGAAAACCTAATATTTAGTAGTGGCCCCGTAATCATTGACGACTGGGGCCCTCCCGACCATCCCCTTCCCATTCGTTGATGTATTAAGGATTTTGGTTTACTTGATATGTCAGTGAAGGAAGAATGACGCCTGAATCAGCGTCTGGTCAAAGATCCACACAAGTACATCTACGATATGATGGAAAGCTTATTGGATAGTTATTCTTATTTTCTTTTTGTTTTTGTTTTTTATTTTTTTACTTAGTTTTTTCGTAGTGAGAACCCAATTCATAATGACTGAAGCCATGAGTGAGGTCGCGTGCGCTCATGATGAAGGCTCCTCAGATTTTAAATGCTCTGCGCGGTAGATTCAAACTACGGCGGATTAGTGTTTGAAGAGGATGCCTTATGTAATAGGCATGTTCGTCAATGATTACGGGGCCACTACTAAATATTAGGTTTTCTTTATCTCCTTACAGGAGTCAAACCTATAATCTGTGCCACGATGGCCAGGCCTATAGACAACTGCCATTCTTAGAATTTGTTGATGGAGTTTTATTTCCACTTCCAACAGTTCATAATAAAGAGGGGCTGGGTTATGGCTTATTTGCAAGATATTCACCAGAGATGTGGAGTAGACAACTGCCACTCCACCACCCGGATGATCTCCCCTAGGCCTAGGAACATTTATTATGGAATGGGTTTTAGGCAATGCCGCCTGGATTATATTCAGATCTGACTCGAACAACCAGGTCTCAGTGAGACATAATATATCAAGGTTACGTTCATCCTAGATCTCGCAAATATGATCCATTTTGTTACGCAAGGAACGAACATTCAACAGACCCAGTTTCAACCGGCTCCCGTGTGCATTTTTCAGTTTTTTGAACCTACAAAATTGGTGTTTTCAATAACTTTATTTCTCTGAGCTGTCATTAGAGGACAATTTCTACTTGAGGCGAAATGATTTGGCGGCTCCGTAACTGATGTGGAGCTCATACAATTTATACATTTGGGGGAAGTCTTGCTGGTGCAGTCTTTTGAGTTATGAGTACCGGCACAGAAGTTGCATTTTGGATCCTCATTTTTCCGATAACACCTGTCACTGGTATGGCCAAAGCCCTGGCAATGGTAACATTGTGTTACCCAGAAGTGATCGTATGCACGACATCTCACAAGTCCAACATACACAGAATTGCCATCATCCACAATGGAAGAGCGTATTTCAGGTGACATTTTTACTACCGCAGTCTTTGTGTGTGCATCACTCTTTTGCTTGGTGAATAGCAAATTCATAGCTAAGCCATCGTCGACCAGGGACTTTATTCTTGGGTTCTTGTTGAGGATGCTGGGAATTATCTCATTATCCTCAGCGTCATTAGCAATGCCTACCAGAGTCATTTTTGTCATCATCTTCTTTGGTTCGGAGACACTGAAGGCACTGTCCACCCCCAAACACTGATTGATGGCCCTTCCTGCATCTTCTTTGGCTTTCTTGGATGGAAGTCGTACCACCAGTACACCTGAATCAGTTCTAGTTAACTTGTTAACCGGAACTGAAGCCAAAGCAGTCTTGCTTGCCTTTGTATCTGGTGGGCTTACTGGCTCGGAGGATCGGTCTTTTGGCTTCACTACCAGGACCTGATGGTCCCAGACAGTTTTTTTCTTTCCACCATCTACCACCTCAGTGGTGCGTTTGGTCGGCTCCTTTTTGGTCTCTTCAAATGTTTGCTGAAATATCTTGGCAAACAAGGGAATGTCGGGGGCAGCAACTTTAGTCTCAAGGATATCCATTCTGTTACCAATACTCTCTATCTCCACGGCCACCTCAGCAAGGGCACCCTTCACTTCGTTTACAATGGCAGTCTTCACTTCACCAACTAGGGCAGCCGTCAGGTCATCCAAGGTCTGCTGACTAATTGCTGCGTCCTTTGCAGCCAGGGGGGTGGTATCGCAAACAGTGCAATGCCATTTAAATCCAGGTTTCTTCTTTGCAAGTACTCTGAGGTCCTCATCATCAACATTTATACAGTTAACGTGAAAATAGGTACCACACAAGTAGAAGCCCAGCGATTTGGCCTTGCCCACAACTGCAACTCTGCTTGCCTGCTGCCATTTCAGTGGAAGTAACCAATAATTAAAAACAAAAACACCTGTATTTCGTATCTGATTAAAAATAAGAGAAAACCCTAGTTTTAAAAAAACGTGAAAATAACTACCTGGGACAGACCCCAGGTAGCGCCGTCCCCGTCAGTGCCACCACAATGGAAAAAAAATAAAATGGAAAAGAAAAAAAGGGAAAGTGGTGTCTGCAAGGTCACCGCGGGCAGGTGGGGATCGACTTGGCTACCCTTTGGGGGTAGCCCAACCGAGATGCGTGGAGAGACCACGCACAGGATGGCAGATGTGTGTGGTGCAAAAACTTTAACCAATTTTGCACACTGTTTTGAGCTTATAGCAGTGACAATACAATTTCCACGGTACTCAGCAAGACCCTATTGGTTACGATACTGCCACTGCGCAAAGCTAGCAGATAACGTTTAGGCCTAAAAGATGGGTTGGGTGTGATAGGGATCTGCCTTGTGTGGGCCACTTGGCTCTCTGCAGACTCTTATTTTCAGGAAAAGTTAACGAGAAGAGTAGGGATCCCGGAGCTGGTAGGGGGGTTGGATGATGGGAGTAGAGCGGAGACGGATAAGGAGAAAGCAGAGGTGCTGGGGAAATACTTTGGGGCGGTACTAACAGTAGTCGGATGATGCAGTGCCAAATATTCCCATCAAACAGGCACCTGCACTAGAACTAATAGAGTTTTCCCATGCTAGAATAAGAAGGGCTATAGAAATAATGAACAGAAGTAAGCCCCCGGGACCGGATGGGATACACCCAAGAATCATAAAGGAAGGAGGTGAGATGTTAGTAGAGCCATTGAAAATTTTATTTGAGGTATCGTTTAATACAGGACAAATCCCGATGGACTGGAGAGAGGCGAACATAACTGCTATATTTAAGAAGGGAAAGAGAAATGACCCAGGAAATTATAGACCAGTCAGTTTGACAAGTGTTGTGTGTAAACTAATGGAAACAGTAATTAGAGAAGGAATAATGGAGCATATGAAATCAAACCAACTTTTCAGTGGGAGACAGTTCGGATTCTTGCCGGGGAGGTCGACGGTACTACAGCTAATTAAGGTAGTAGATCATTGGATGCAAATTCTAGAGGATGGTGATGTAATAGACGTGGTATATTGTGATTTTATGAAGGCCTTCGATAAGGTCCCACATAAAAGGTTAATAGAGAAAGTTAGAAGATATAATATAGGGGAGAAATGTGTGAAATGGATAGAAGCCTTCTTGAAAGATCGGAGACAGAGGGTGCTGGTGAATGGAATAGGCTCGGGGTGGAGGAAAATTACAAGTGGGGTTCCTCAGGGATCTGTGTTGGGACCACTACTGTTCGTTATATTAATCAACGACTTACCTGAAGTTATAACTAATGGAAGTGAGGTATACCTGTATGCGGATGACACTAAGCTGTATAGAAGAGTGAGGAGTAAGGAAGATGTGGGTTTGCTTCAAGGAGATGTGGAGGGCATGAAGGGATGGTCTGAGCATTGGTTAATGCCTTTTCATCCAAAAAAATGCAAGTACATGCGGATTGGGACAAGCAAGATAGACAAGGTAGGATACAGTATGTATGAAGCAATGGAGGGAGTGAATGCAGAAAAGGATATAGGAGTAGTGATAGACAATAAGTTATATTTCTCAGAACATTTAGCGGAAAAGATAAACAAAGCCAATAGAATTGTAGGGCTGATAAGGAGGAAATTTGTGTCACTTGACGAAGAAATCTTCAGGAATCTCTATACAGCGCTGGTTAGGCCGCACCTGGAATATGCAAACCAGGTGTGGGTTCCATATATGGTAAAGGATATAGAAGCAGTGGAGAAAGTGCAGAGGAGAGCTAGCAAGCTAGTACCAACGTTGAAGAACGCGGGCTATGAGCAGAGGTTGAGGACACTGGCATATAGGAGAAAGAGAGGGGATATGATAGACTTTTAAGATAGTGTCAGGAAAGTATGATGAGGATGTGTGTGAAGGTATCTTCATGATGCGGGAGGGAACAAGAACGAGAGGACACTCAAAGAAAATATACAAAGAAAGAAATAGGCTTGAGAAGGCAAAGAACTCATTTTGTGATAGAGTGGTAAATGAGTGGAACACACTGCCCCAGTATGTAGTCGATTCCGAATCAATAAGGGAGTTTGAAAGTAATCTTGATAAAGCATGGGGAAGACAAGATTTGAAGTTTGATTATAAAGCAAAAATACACAATAGTAAAAATGTTGAGTCTGCCACCGCCGCCGCCAACACCGTGAACGACCGCAGCAGTGCAAGTACTGGTACTGAGCTGGATACACAGGCCTAGTTTGCCTTTTCCAGAGGATCTACTGTAAGAAACTGTAAGAAATTTCATCTTGCTTGCATTGGTAAGGGATCTGCCTCATTTGTAACGGTGTGCAAACAAGAGAGATTGGCTGTGTAAGGGATCTGCCTCTCATAACAAAGTTGTAGATATGTGAACTAGGCTACCGAGTGCTATAATGGGATCAAGAACAATAGAGCCTCAAGATAAAATTAGATAGGCATATCTTACAGTTTCTTACAGTAGTACAGTGCACTCCCATTATCCGCGCTCCAAGTACAGTACTGTATTCACGAAACACGCTATCTGCGGACACCCCTAAATATCCCATTACTAGTTATCCGCGCAAAAAAAGCCGCAAAATACCAGCTATTCACGAATTTAAATCGGGCGGGCAGATGCACATCCTGATTCTAGTTTTGGTCGGCCATCTTGCAGCTCACAACCCACCCACCAAAGCCACCATTGTGTTGGAAAAATACCTATTTACAAGCTTTTTTTTCTGCCCGAACCTTCTATCTCCCGCGTTTATTAAGGCCTTTAGTCTATTCAGTGATAGGGACAGTGGGCCTGGTGGTAATGATCTATCGATCTATCTATCTATCTATCTATCTATCTATCTATCTATCTATCTATCTAGATCATCCCGATTCTTATTTTGGTCGGCCATCTTGCAGCTCACAGCCCACCCATCAAAACCACCATTGTGTTGGAAAACTACCTGTTTACAAGCTTTTGCTTTGCCCGAACCTCGTATCTCCCGCGTTTAGTAGAGCCTTTAATCGATTCAGTGATAAGGACAGTGGGCCTGGTGGTAATAATCTATCTATCTATCTATATACTCAGGCCCAATAGTAATAATGAAGGAATTAAATACCTGGGACCATCAAAGCAGAGAGCTATGGCTGGTCAAGCCTACCATGCCGTGTCGGACGAAAGCGGCGAAATTATGCCGATGAATTAGGCTAGGCTGATTTCAAATAAAGTCTGTGTGGTAAGTAATCTCCTCATATGTATTTATGAGTATTCTCCTCAAATAATATGTATTTATTGGATGTATTTGGGGGAAAATGAGGGTCTAAGATGGGTGAGCCTGGTACGACCCAAATCGATTTCCCATTGAAGCCTATGTTAAATAGTGCCCACGTATACACAAAACCATGTATACGCGAAAGGGGGCCGGTACGACCTAGGCGCGAATACTAGGAGTGCACTGTAGTTAACATTCACCTGGATAGTCCCCGGGCATGGGAGGGGGGGGTCGGGGGGGTCACTAAAATAATATTTTGTCTACCTGAGACCATAACTACAGTATTGCACAAATTAAAAACAAATTGTTTAAAGACTGACTATCGGGCATGGGAGGGGGGGGGGGCTATTTTTTCTTTTCTTTTCTACCCGAGACCATAACTATTGCACAAATTAAAAACAAATTGTTTAAAGGCTGTCACAATCAGGGAAGGGGGTGGGAAGTAACTCAATTCAATGTTGCGTCTGTAGTGACTGGGTACACAAGAGATGTAGTGGAGCTAGAGGACCTTTGACAAGAATCATAGACTTTGAATGTGGAGTGCACTGCCAGTGTGCAAGGGAGATCTTGTATTAAATGACCCGCCTGTCAGTGTTGATTTCGACAGTATAACGCTGGAGTGTGTGAATACATTCTGCTACCTGGGTGAAACAATTTCCACCGGAGGTGGCGCTGAAGATAGCTCCATTGCTAGAGTCAGAAGTGGCTGGGGAAAGTTTAGGGAGCTTTTGCCACTCCCACCCCACCTTAAAGGGAAGATGTATACCTCGAGTCGTGTGTTTGGAGCGCGATGACCTATGCCTCAGAGACGTGGCCGGTTAAAACGGAGAATATCAATAGAATGGAACGGAATGAGAAGAAAATGGTGAGATGGATGTGTGGGGTTAATCTTAGGGACAGGGTATCGAGCAAGGAATTGAGAAGGCGTATGGGCATTAGGAGTGTCATTGAAGTAATGCGCACAAGCCGACTTGGTTGGTTTGGACATGTGGAGAGAATGGATAATCAGAACTGGGTGAAGAAATGCAGGACTGTGAACGTGGGGGCAGCTGCGAGTAGGAGTGAACCTAGAATGACGTGGGCTCGGGTATTCCGGTCCGATCTCAAAATAAAGAACTTGACAACAGAGGCAACCCTTGACAGGGCCGCCTGGAAAGCTGCCATTTAGGACGTGAGACTGTAACCACATTTTCTGTGGACAAAACGGTCTTTAAACTTGTATGTATGTTTGTATGAAGTTTGGTGAAAATCCGTCGAACGTTTTAGGACTAGTTTCCGGACAGACAGTCGGACAGTTTAACTGGCATTGTACCACTCTGCTTACGCAGAGTTAATTATTATTATTAATTATTATAAGTATTATTTATAAAATAAAATATGTACCGGTATTGCCTGAATATAATTAATTATTTTCGCCAAATTTTGATCACACATTGACAAGACAGCTGAAATTTTGTGATAATAATTAATGGACTAACGTTAAATTGTGCGTAGGATTGTTTTTATAGAATAACAATATATAGCGTAGTGAAGTTATACTTATAGCGCATTTTTTGTATCGCTCAAAATTGAAAAAAAAAATAATAAAATAATAACTGCGTGCGGAGTTACATGGAGGGATAGACAGACTAATGAGGAAGTAAGAAGGAGGTGTGGTGTGGAGGTAGATGTGCTGGAATGTGTGAAAAGGAACAACTTGAGATGGTTCGGCCATATGGAACGTATGGAAAGCGAGAGAATGACTAAGAGGGTGTACGAGAGCGAGGTGGAGGGACAGAGGGGGAGAGGTAGACCGAATATGAGGTGGAAGGATGGAGTGAGGAACTACATGAACGAAGGCGGTGCTGGTTGGGGGGAGGGGCGTCGACTGACTGGGGACAGAGGTGCATGGGGGCGGTTCGTTCGTGGCCACCCCTTCGGGGATCACGGCGTCAGGCAATAGATAGATAGATAGATAAAAAAAAAAAATAATAAATAATGCTGTGAAATTATTTTAACAAGATTTTGGAATATTTTGAACGACGCAAATAAATAATAGATTAATAGCTATTTTAAGTTATAAAATTAAAATGTAAAATTTGCAAACTAAACAAACCAAAACTTGGACAAAGACAATATAAAGGCAAAATAACTTATCAAAATCGCTATGTGGAAACAATGCTTACTATAATAAAATTCATGAAATAAAAGAACACAATCCACCACATAGGGTGTACATTACTATATGAGCAAGTTAATCTGTTTCCCAAGCAAATTAATCGCACACATAACAACGCACTATCGTCACGTTCAAGGAATTAGTCAATTTGGGAAGTCCGGGACGTTCTGGTAAATTTGACTAAATTCTGCATGAATAAAGAAACTACAATTAATGTCAAAATTTTCTATTAAAATCAAATTTGCAACATGACAAAACATTAACAATAGTACAAAATACAAATAGCACTCACTAACGATAATGCTATCGGGTAGGTACCTGTAAGCATAGCATGCCTCAAGTGACCCCTATCAATTACTACCCTACAAATAACCTACATTTATCGTTCAAATAAACTAAGGAAATCGCAAAAGCAAGCAATTGATACTATCGACAATGAATAGATATAATATAATAAAGAAAAATACTTGCAAAATATGAAGAAGCAACAACAGATTTAAACAAAGAGTAGACTACTCTTTTAACAAGAACAATTAATTTTAAAAATCAATAATAATAATAATAGAAAAAGATAAACAATTAATACATACAGACAAAACGTAAGCAGAGGTTATACAAGAAACTTCAAGTTAATAATGCTTGATTAAAATTATTGATGTCAAATTTTAGAATAGTCACAATAATTGACCTTAAAAAGATTAAATTTATGTGACAATTTACTTGTCTCAAAACCTGTATACTAAGAGTCTGTATAGTAAACTAGCTCTAGCCCAAAAGTCATCTACTTTAGTGCAAATTTTACAAAATCTTATTAACTGGGAATAAAAACAATAAGTTATTTTACTATCGATAGTACTACTAGGGAGAGGAAAGTTTATTACGTTAAAATTAAAATCATCAACTTTGTGATATACTTTAAGTTTGCACTGTTCATTAACAATCTGTAGGCTATATTTATACAGTATCAAGAACATTTTCAACTTTATCATTTATGTTACCTTGTGTGAGGGGGATGGAATTAGGATATATAAGTTTAGCAACTTGATTAAAATTTAACATTGCAAACGAGAATATCATCAATATATCTACTATTATTACTTAACAATTTAGCCAGTGCTAATATTTCTGGGATGTTATTTTTCTTGCTACTGTCAACTAAGTCTTTTATACATTTAAATTCTAAAGCAAGCAAGAATAAATCTGCAATGAAAAGGGCTAGCATTTCCACCCATAGGAATTCCTAATATTTGTTTGAAAATGTAAGGCCTGAATCTAACATAAGTATTGAAAAGGAGGAATTATGGGTAGTTCCGAGATAACGAGTGTCAACACCTACAAAATTGGCGAAAATAGTGGAAAAAAAAAAAAAAAAAAAACAATAAAATAATTTAACAGTGGACCATGAAATTCAGTCAAAACATATTTTATATTATTATTTATATGTGGTGAAAATTTCAATGAATAATTAAAAAAATAATATTACAATATTAAGTAAAGTCTAGGATATCTCCTTAACAACCTTGATGTTTGATTCTTAAAACTAGACCATGCAAAAAAAAAATCTCACCTCGTCTGAGAGCATTTTGAGCATCGTTTGTCATAGCATCCGCTTCATCCAGTATAACCAGCTTAAACCCAGATTTAAAGATGGTGCGAGTGCTGGCAAAGCTTAAGATCTGTTCCCTCACCACACCAATACCACGGTCATCTGATGCATTTAGCTCCAAAACCTGTAAAAAGAACTTCTCTATAGCAAAACCAATCAAGTTTTGATAATTTTCTCTTCTTAAACACACTTACAGTTGTTGTTGTTGTTGTTGCTGTTCCTCAGGCTGTCTGGCCGAGCAGCCCCAAGGTCCCGAGCAAGGCCAAGGCCATAACCGAGCGCCCCACAGAACCCTCCCAGCTTACCACCAATAATGCCCAGGTGACCGAAGCCACTCAAAGGCGGGGAGCTGAGGAGGGTGCAGAAACGCCCGGGAAACAAAAGCCCCACCCAAGGCCCTGTGCCCCTCAGAAATTATAAAGGGAAAGTTGAGGGGCAAAGGAAAAATGTGACGCTTTGGCTCCCAATCTGCCAGGGTTGGCAGTAGGGAGGTCAATCCACGGAAATATAACACTTACAGTATCTTACTCTTCCTAAATTGACATTTAACTTTCTCCTTTTACACACCCATCAATACCAGTGACCGCTCTCAGAAGTTCTGCCACATTTACTGGTAATTGCGGGTTTAACAACAAAAGGGAAGAGAGGAAAACCTAAAGTGAACTTTCTTTTAACCAAATCCATGGGGCTTTGAGATTTCGGTTAATTTAATTTTTTGGTTGAAGGATAGTTTACCATATGAGAGGTGAAAATATGCAGAATTTATAAGAAATATACAAGTAATAAATAATAGAATATTTTTAATACCGGTAGTATTGATTGTCTCTACATTGAGCAAATGGGGAAATACACTGTAGGCGAAATTGCAGCTAGTCTAGGCTAGGCTAACTGATTGAATTTTTTCCTAAAATTATGAATTAATAATGCTATAAGCACTTAAGAGGTGAGGGCTGGTCCTATCCAGAGAGAGGTTTGGCATCCTCTACCAAACCTTAGCCGTTTCTGTCTGTCACTTTTACTGTCCTACGTCACTCCTACTTTTCCTTCTGGGAGCGGGAGGCTAGAAACCTCGTCCTCTTGTAGATTTCACCTACTAGACGAGACAAAGGAAGGGGCGAGGGAACGCGAAAGTGGTCCCGGACACTAAGAATGGCATTTTTAATGTTGTTCCTGTTCGGTCTCTGTCTCAAGTTGGCCACCCCTAGCTATGGGGTATGTGCCTGGGTACATACATACATAAGTATGTAAATGAAAAACTTATAGAAAAGGATTACAAAAAAATTAACATTTAAATCATCAGAAATCAGGATTACACACACTTAGTATCGATTGGTCTCAAGCGGGAGCCTCAACACGAGTCATACTCATTTCTATTACTTTTTTTTACATAATGAAATACCGTTAAAGTAAATCACTTAACCATGTTTCAATAAATATTATGTTTATGAGGTAATTATAATTCATATTTATAGGAAAGTCCAAAGAAAACTTCATGCAACTGTAAACCGTGGGCATGCAAATTTATATTGAAGTCGGTAGATTGGTGGCCGGCATAGCTACACAAGAACAAGCACACACAATGTAAATCACCAGTCCAGTCCGATCTTGTTTTTGTCCCAGTAACGAAGCAATAGGGTAAGATGCCCAATGCAGACGTCTGGACACAAAGAGACACACTTGAAACACAAAAACGTGCACATGCATAGGATGAGTAGGGCAATAAATTCTTTAACTATCACAAAATAGTCTCGCATAGTACCAGCTTTTTATTTTCATATGTTATTGTATGAAATGAGATGCACTGAAAAAAGGTCATGTTTTCACAAATTCCTTACAGAAAACCTAAGGATTTAATATCTTTAAAAGCTAAATTTCTCACAGATCCCTAATTTGATCCTCTTTTCTGTTGTTGCAGGTTGATAGTGCATGAGTTGAAGTATAGCAGTGCATGACCAAGAGGCTTTGATTTGCACCACTGAAGGAGGGGGGGGGGGGGGGGTGCATCCCCATAGGTCCAGCTAAATTTCTGAAATCCAATGAAGACGCATTTTTTTCAAATTGATGCCAGGTCGTACATCACACTGACAGAATGTCATACGCCTCTCTACGTCTGGTTACATGACTTGACTTTGCACCTCCTCACCGAACACTAGCCTTATGAGGGCCCTGGCCCAGTGGACTAATATAAAATAAACACATCAACAACAACAATCTATGTCTGGTATAAATAAGGTTGAGTTTCCTTCACCATTGACGATGCTACGTTAACTAGAACATGCGCTACTCTGGGACCTATAGAGACGCACTGCATAAAACCTATGGAGACGTGTGTCTGATTTGGGTAGCTGGGTTGCGTCTCCTTTGGTCTTTGTAAATGTGTGTATATTTTGTTAAAGTTATTTATAATAATAAACCTTTTCTTCTATCCCAGGTGAAGGAAACTCAACCCTATATATACCATACATAGTGGGGAGAATGTCTTTTTACCAGTGTGGTATGGCATTAGTTTGAAAAAATGCATCTCTATTGGACTTAAGAATTTTTGCTGGATTTAAGGAGATGCATTCCTTTTCTCCCCTCAGTATAGATAACCATTTTTGCGTCTACATTGGCCATCATATTTCTTACAGTTTCTTACAGTAGATCCTCTGGAAAAAGGCAAACTAGGCCTGTGTATCCAGCTCAGTGCCAGTACTTGCACTACTGCGGTCGTTCACTGTGTTGGCGGCGGCGGCAGAAGACGCAACATTTTTACTATTCTGTATTTTTGCTTTGTAATCAAACTTCAAATCTTCTCTTCCCCATGATTTATCAAGATTACTTTCAAACTTCCTTATTGATTCGGAATCGACTACATACTGGGGTAGCGCGTTCCACTCATTTACCACTATCACAAAATGAGTTCTTTGCCTTTTCAAGCCTATTTCTTTCTTTGTAAATTTTCTTATAGAGTGTCCTCTCGTTCTTGTTCCCTCCCGCATCAAGAAGATACCTTCACACACATCCTCATCATACTTTCCTGACACTATCTTAAAAGTCTCTATCATATCCCCTCTCTTTCTCCTATATGCCAGTGTCGGAAGTCCCAGTGTCCTCAACCTCTGCTCATAACCCGCGTTCTTCAACGTTGGTACTAGCTTGCTAGCTCTCCTCTGCACTTTCTCCACTGCTTCTATATCCTTTCCCATATATGGAGCCCACACCTGGTTTGCATATTCCAGGTGCGGCCTAACCAGCGCTGTATAGAGATTCCTGAATATTCTTCGTCAAGTGACACAAATGTCCTCCTTATCAGCCCTACAATTCTATTGGCTTTGTTTATCTTTTCCGCTAAATGTTCTGAGAAATTTAACTTATTGTCTATCACTACTCCTATATCCTTTTCTGCATTCACTTCCTCCATCGCTTCATACATGCTGTATCCTATCTTGTCTATCTTGCTAGTCCCAATCCGCATGTACTTGCATTTTTTTGGATGAAAAGGCATTAACCAATGTTCAGACCATCCCTTCATGCCCTCCACATCTCCTTGAAGCAAACCCACATCTTCCTTACTCCTCACTCTTCTATACAGCTTAGCGTCATCCGCATACAGGTATATCTCACTTCCATTGGCTATAACTTCAGGTAAGTCGTTGATAAATATAACGAACAGTAGTGGTCCCATCATATGTTACATGCTATACTTAGGATTATTTAATACTATTCATATACTGTATACTCAATATACAGGTACTGTATTTACCTATTTGTAGTTTACAGGAATTGAGCAGCGCTGGTGTTGTCCTGTCTTAGTTACTTCATAATCAATCCATTTTACTTAGACAAGTATTGTAATGGATATTCCCAGTATTTTGGACTAACATATCATAGCTTATGTTGTCCTATTTCCATATTTACTTTTATCCAACCTAGATTTGAACATGTTAATGTTCTTCGCTCGCACCACCTCCTCCTCCAAGTTGTTCCAAGTCTCTATACTGTTGTTGTTGTTGTTGTTGTTCCCCAGGCTGTCTGCCCGAACAGCCCCAAGGTCTCAAGCAAGGCCAAGGCCATAAACGAGCGCCCCCACAAAATCCTCCCTGCTTACCACTAACAAAGCCCGGGTGACCGAAGCCACTCCAAGGCAGGGAGCTGAGGACAGTGAGGAGGGTGTGGAAATGCCCGGGAAACCAAAGCCCCACCCAAGGCCCTGTGCCCATCAGCAATTATGAAGGGAAAGCTGAGGGGCAAGGGAAAAATGTGACGCTTTGGCTCCCAATCTGCCAACTTCTAGGTTGGCAGTAGGGAGGTCAATCCACGGAAAAGACGCCGCCACTTGAGATCTAGAAGATATATAAGTAAAAGGAACAGTCAGAGTAAGCTATGGGTATGGCAGAGATCGCTCAGGTCTCACTCTGATAGACCAGCCCATCACCAGTCTCTATACTTCTATATGGGAAGCTGAATTTCTTTGTGTCCTTATGACATCTGCCCTTCCTCAGTTTAAACTCGTGTCCGCTTGTCCTTCCATCATCCCTCACGAATAGATCTTCCCTATCCACTCGTTCCAAACTTTTTACTCCCTTGAACATCGTTATTAAGTCGCCTCGTTCCCTTCTCTCTTTCAAGGTAGGCAGTTGTAGTGTCTTAAGTCTTTCCTCATATGTCAACTCCTTCAATCTTGGGATTATCTTCGTTGTTATCCTTTGGACTTTCTCTAATTTGTTTATGTGTTTTTTCAAATGTGGTGACCATATCACTGCTGCATATTCTAATCTTGGTCTTATCATAGTCATTATCAGTTTTGTTAAAATTTCTTCGTCCAAATACTGTAGTTAAATGCCACTCTCATATTGGTTATTGTTCCATATGCTCCTCCAATGATCATGTTAATATGCTTCTCCGGTGATAGATCATCTTGTATTATCACTCCAAGGTCCTTCTCATGCCGTGTTTTGCCGATTTTGTCAATTCCTAATTTGTACTCCCAGCTTGGCCTTATCTCACTTGTTCCCACTTACAAAACATGACACTTTTCTGCATTGAAACTCATTTTCCAGGTTTGGCTCCATCTGTGCAACTTATCTAGGTCCTTTTGAAGATCCTGACAACTTTCTATACAGGTGATATTCTTCATGATCTTAGCGTCATCCGCGAACATGTTCATATGACTATTCTAATTTTCTGGCATGTCGTTTACATAAAGTAGGAACATTATCGGACCCAACACTGATCCCTGTGGTACTCCGCTCGTCACACTCCTCCACTGGGAATATTCGTCTCGTATTGTGGTCCTCATTTCTCTTCCTATTAAAAAGTTTTCCATCCATTTTAACATCCTACCATGTACACCTCCAACAACCTGCAATTTCCACAATAACCTTTTGTGAGGCACCCTGTCAAAGGCCTTTTTCAGGTCCAGGTAAACACAGTCAACCCATCCCTCTCTCTCCTGTGTAACATCTACCACTCTGCTATAAAAGCTTAATAAATTAGATACACAAGATCTCCCTTCCCTGAATCCAAACTGTTTCTCACTAAGCACCCCCTGTCCCTCTATGAAGTGTGTCTACTTTTTTCTTATAATTTTCTCACAAATTTTGCAAACAATGCTGGTGAGGGACACCGGTCTGTAGTTAAGCGGATTTTCTGTCTCCTCCTTTGTAAATAGGTACTATGTTAGCTCTCTTCCATTCCACTGGCAGGTCTCCTTCATTCAGTGAAGATTTGATGATGTCATAGATTGGTTCCACTACATATGTATATATGTATGTATGTATGTATGTATGTATTTATTTACTCAGGCCCATTCACCAATTTTCCTTTTTTTCCCCCCCTGGGGGTGGCCGACTCAAGACGGAGCCCGAATAGGGCCATTTGTTAGTAGTCTTGGCAAATCCAACGTCAAGGCTATTAACCTAATTGCAATGACGACTTGTCTATTTTGACTGCTATGTCGTCATTCCAACCGCGGTTAAAAAGAAAACGTCTAGAGTCTACTCCTTATCTTGCTCTAGGAGACTTTGTACATTAACCAAAACTACCACCGAAGGTGAAAAAAGCATAGAAGAGAAGAAAAAGGGGTTTACCTTAGTTACCGCTCAAGGCCCATCCCGTGTTCCGTCATGCGCAGATCCCTGTCGAACGTGCGCATGAGCGACCCTCTCTTGTCATCATTTTTTCACGCGTCGCCATTGTTGAGTCCGCTTTTGTTGTGCTCCTTCAATTCACCCTGTTTTAGGTTCGTTTCGGCTTATCTAGCCTTCTTTTTTTGTTAGACAGATGTTACGTGATCTAGGGCACACGTAAATGGGCTCCTCAGTGTGTATAATGGAGACGCGTGTGGAAATAGCTACCGAAGGTACGGGGGCGCCTAGCGTTCCTCGTCTATGTTTTTAATTTCTTTCTCTTTTCATATTCTTTTTTCCTGTTAGTCTGGGCATAGTTTAGCTTTTAGCTTATTTTAGCCTAGCTTGTTTTCTCATTCAGGACTTGCTATGCCCCTATGAATTTTCATTTTTTCATAGCCTAGGTGTACAGTTGGTAAACAATCTGAGATTTCATTGGTGGCGGTGTGTTTGTAGGGTTTGTGTCGGCCGCATTATTAGCGTTATTCCCGAGTCCCCCCTTTCGAGCCTTCACTGTGTCTCAAGGGCCTGGGCGACAGGTGGTTCGTGATATCCAGGGGTACCCCACGGGGGCCCCTCCTTCACACCACAGGGTTTTTCGCCCCTGACACATTCTCTCCTCACGGCTAGGCCACCCTTTTTCTCGCCAGTTTCATTTACTGGTTTTTGTTTTCCCTTCCTGTTTTCACCTCCATCCTTTCATAGTCTTTTGCCCAATCCAGGGGTACCCCATGGGGGCCCCTGTTTGTGCCAAACCACCCTCCCTGCCACTTCTCCTCATGGGCTTTGCTCTATCTCTGTGGGTTGGGTGGTTCCTGGGGGATGTGCCTCCTCTCCCCTGGTGTGTCTTCCTTGCCTCTCCCTTGACCGGTTGAGTTAGGATATTATCAAGGAAGACACTGCTCAGCTTGATGGCCATCGTCGCTTGGAGTTCATGAGGAGATGACGCTTTTTTATGGGCCTTTTTTGGTATTCCCTAGACGCTCCTCTCGCTTTTTCGGCGCCGGACCATCTCGGCCGGTCCCGCAAATTTGCGGAGAGCTCGATTCGGTCCTCTGGGACGTTTCGGCTCCCCGCAAATTTGCGGAGATCGCTGGGGGGTCCCGCGGAGATGCGGGAGGGTTGTGTCGGTACGGTTATGCCTCCATTGGCCCGCAAATTTGCGGTTATAGTTGGCTTTCACTGTTGACCTTTTTTATGTCATATTGTTGCCTGATACTATATTGGTGTATGCGCTTTACTGGTGTTATGGACCCTGCATGTAAGGTGTTGAGTGGTGGTTAACACTTTCTCCATCTTTGCAGGTTCTGCTTGTGCTCTTCCACCTCGCCCGCCCTCCTCGCCTACCTCGGTGCTCCCGGTTTAGAGTGAGTACGGATACCGGTTTGCATGTGTGTTCCTGTTTACCCATGCTCATTCCCTGGTTTTTATTGGACATTCTCTACACTTACTCCGTCGACGTGCTGCTTATGGTGTGTGTTCTTCCGTTGCAGGTGGGATGCCATGCTTTCGCCAGGGCTGTGGCTCCCCGTGCTTGGAACGCCACAGGTCCTGCTTACGCCACTCACAATGTGTGTCCTCTACGGCCTACCTCCCTGCTCTGTGTGGCCCGTGTATGGACCTGGTGGATGTGGTGGACCATCACCCTGGTTCCTCAGACGCGGCGGTGGCCTCTGCTTCCCTTCAGTCTGTGTGGGCGGTGGTCTCCCACCACATTAGGACTGTGGGCCACCGTTCCCCGGCCTTTGTTGACGACCGGATCCGCATTGCCCTGGGCATCCCTGACCCATCTGGAGGCCGTTCACCTAGCCCTCTCCCTGCTCAGGCCCTCCTCCCTGGGTCCCGTGGTCGGTCGTCACATCGTCGGGAGGATCCCCAGCTCCGTCCACGCTCTCGCTCGCCTCATCGCCCGTCCTCTACTGCCCCTCATCGTCCTCCTGATCGCCTTGACTCCGCCCGTCGCCCTCGTCATGGTTATCGCCCTGAGGCCGGGGTTAGCGTCTCTGCCCCTGTACACCCTCCCCTGGCCTCTCCGGATAGGGGCTCTACTACCTTCCGCCCGCTTCCCCTGCACGAAAGACGTCCTCTTCATTTGTCCTCTACGCGCGCGGATGTTCATGCTGTAGCTGGCCCTCTGCTCCCTCCTCCTACTCTGTCCAGGGGGGTCCGCCAGGATGTAGTTGCTTCTCCTCCTACTTCTCCTGCTTCGGTGCCTATTCTTCCTTCACGGTCTCGTCCCAAGGTGGAGGTCCCTCCCTCCTCCGCCTCGGTGTCGGGCCGCCCTGTTCTCTCAGCCCCGGGATCCTTGCTCTGTTTCCCCCCGCGGCTCCTTCTGACCTCCTTTCACCCGGCCAGCCTTCCCACTCCCGTCATCCTGCTCCTCTTCATTCTTCTATCCCTGATCTTCACTTACCAGCTCGCCAGGGGGGTACCCCGCCGCTTGACTCGGTGGAGTATAGCGAGGTTTCGGGGTCCCCTTTCTCGGGAGCTGACGTGTCGCTGGAAGAGGGGGATGGTGATGTTTCCCCCTCGGGCGTTAGTGATCGGGGACGAGACCCTCAGGGGCGCCACAGCAGTCGTCGCTCGCCTTCTTTGGGCCGCGACGCTGCTGTTTCGTGTCGTGGGTCTCGCTCCCGCTCACCCCTGCGGGCCGAACAATCTTCGGGGGGGTCGCCTCTCTCGGATCGATTTTCGGCTATGCAGGGGTGGGTTGTGTCACACTTCGACGCGCGCTTTGAGGCGATGCAAGATTCCCTCTTGTCGCGCTTCTTGGCGGTGACACAACCTCAGCGCCTCACCCAACCTACCCCTGCTTTGGTCCCCCTCCCTTCTGCGGTGGACCACATTCCTTCTCGCCCTGCTTCTCCGCCTGCCCGGTCGTCGGCTAGTACTGCTTGTGCCCTAGCTCAGGTGGTTGCCCCTGCTGTCTCCCATGCGGGGGTTCTCCGTCTGCTAGGGCAGGGTCCGCGCTTGCCCCCCATCCAGAAGGCCAAGGTCCCATCGCGGACTATGCCGCTCCTCTATGGCTCCTTGGCTGTTTGGAAGGGGGTGCAGGCCTCCCACCCGGAGCGTGCTACCGGCTTCCCGTCAGGTGAGAGGGCCCTACCTTCGGACTGGTCGGTGCAAATTAATGATAAGATGCAGTTCAGGGCGATCAGGGTGGATGGTCAGGTGGCCAACGTGGAGTTGCGGGTTTACCCGACGAGGACTGACCTTCAGTACTTTTCGGTGAAGCCCAAGCCCCCGTCTGCTCCTCGGACTAAGCTCTGGTCAGACTTCAGCCGCCAGGACATCCTTCAGGATGTTCAGTCCCTGGCTGTGTTGACGGGACTGTCCTCCTATGGGACGGGTTTGTGCGACGACGGTAAGCCTGGCTTAGCCGTCGTGCTCGATAATCCTCTCCCATTGGAGGCCTGGTTTGCTGAGGCCTTAGAATTCGCCAACCGTTCCGTCGACAGATCTGTTTCAGTTCCTCCCCCGGAGTCATCTCTGCTTTTGCCTCCTCTTGTATCTGTCGGCGGCTTGGATGGCAAGTTCTGGTCCTGGATCAGCGCGCCCAAACTTGAAATTTGTGCTATTGCTAACCCGTTCTTCTCTCACCCAGATAAGTCCTCTGTCGACAGGGATTTTACCTTGCGGCAGAGGGTGGCGAACTTATTGTCTTGTCTTTTAGGTTCCCTCCAGACGTCTGTTCACCACCTGAGGCTTATCGAGGCGACTGCACCAGGCGATCTTCGCGAGGGTTTGGACCACGTTCGGCGGATCCACCTTCAGCTCGCGGTGTCTTTGGTTCCCGAGCTGAAGGCGGTTTTGTGCGAGGCAACTCGAAAACGCCAGACGGTAAGGTCCTCGTTCTGCCGGAAAGCCCCCTTGGATATTCGTCAGGGTTTGTTGTACTCTGAGCTCTATACATCGGGTCTTTTTGCGCAGGATGCTTGGGAGCACTACGCTTCTCTGTCAGCGGACCCTGCTTACGACACGCAAAGACGCGCTGTGTCGCGACCAGGGTCTTTCGCAGTCCCGTCCTTCTGACGGTCCTCTTCGGGGTGCTGCCGCCAGTGCTGCCGCCAAGAAAGGGCGCAGGAAAGGGAAGTTGCCGGCCAGAGCGTCGGTTCCGCCTCGCCCTTCTGCTCCTGCTCCCTTTCATCCCCGCCGAGAAGGGGCTGGCCAGCCTTCCACTTCCGGCCGCACTTCGACGGGGTCAGACGCGAGACGGACAGGGGATGGGGTGACCCGCCCTTTTCGACGAGGTGGGGGGGGTAGAGGAGGTCAACGTGGCTCTTATGACCGCAGGGACCGTACCGGGGGACCCTCCACGTAAAAAAATGTGTAGGTTCTCCAGGTCGGTCTCCTCCTTGTTCTCCTTCTCGCCTAGCCGAAAGGGTCGCTCACCTCGTCTCGGGGGCTCCCACAGGTTGTTTTCGCCCTTGCGCCCCTCGGTGGCCGCGAGGGACGTGGGGGCGGAAGATTGCACGGAGGGGTCTAACCTGGAGATGGAAGTCCAGACCCCCACTCAGCTCTTGTCAACGAAGCCGGCCTGTCTCTTCGGAGGTGGCCGACGTGATAACATCCATGCACGGGCAGGGAATCGTCAAGGAGGTGAAAGCCGGTCAACCGGTTTTCCTCTCCCATGTATTTCTGGTACCAAAGAAGGACTGCGACGCGATGCGACCGGTGGTGGATCTGTCGGCCCTCAACGGGCACATCGTGAACACACGGTTTCGGATGCTGACGGTACACCAGGTACGACTGGCCCTGCGACCTCTGTCGTGGGTAGTGTCGCTGGACCTCAAGGATGCGTATTGGCACGTTCCTATCCATCCTCGTTTCCAGCGATTCTTGGCCGTTCAGACTTCCGATCGTGTGTTCATGTTCGACAGACTTCCCTTCGGTCTCGACATCGCGCCGCGGATCTTCTCGAAACTGGTGAAGCAGGCTCTGGATCCTCTCCTCAGGGGCGGCCTCCAGATCCTGTTTTACTTGGACGACTGGTTGATAGTTTCAGACACCCTAGAACAGTGCGTCCACGACACCCTCACAGTAGTTCAACACATCACACAGTTAGGGTTCAAAATCAATATTCCCAAGTCACGCCTGACCCCGTCGCGTGTGGTGACGTGGGTAGGTCTCGAATGGGATCTGACCAACGCTACAGTAATCCAGAGTCAGCCAAACGCGGTGAAACTTCGCAGGAAGGTCTTCGCCGTGTTGCACTCGGTCTCCCTCACAAGGAGGATCTGGGACTCGTTAGTGGGTTCACTGAATTGGGCCGCTCTGACCATTCCCTTAGGGAGGCTCAGGCTGCGCCGCCTAATACTTATGGGCAACAAGGTGTTTCCGTTGGCCCCTATGGATCGGCTCATGCCGATCCCGCGTACCATTCACAGACACTTAGGACACTGGGTTGCTCGGGGCACGCTCTCTGCGGCTGTGCCCTGGACCGCCCCCCCGCCGACGATCTGGGTAGATACAGATGCGTCGAGCGAGGTAGGGTGGGGTTACCAATCCAACCTGGGACATCAACATCACGGCAGATGGGTGGGACACACACACCTACACATCAATGCCCTCGAACTGTTGGTTCCCTTGTTCTTCCTGAGGGACCACGCGCTGGCCCTTCGGGGACAGTCAGTGGCCTTCAGGATGGACAATCAGACAGCTGTCCACTGTATCCAAAAGCAGGGGTCCTCCAGGTCTTTGACTCTGTTGGGGATCTCCGAGAAGTTGTTCTTCCTCGCGAACCGACACAACATCTCCCTGCACGCCTCCTACCTGCCCGGGACTGCCAACCTGTGGGCGGACGCCCTGGCGAGAGGACAGGGCGTTCTTGTAGAATGGGCATTGAAACAGACTGTATTCGACGACCTCGCAGCTTCCTGGGGTGTTCCGGAGGTCGACTTGTTCGCATCGAAGGAGACGCGCAAGTTGCCTCAGTACCTATCCCTCCGGACTCGTACTCCGGAGGGGGGTCCGCACTGTTGATGTGCAAAGTCCTCGCGAGGCTGCGGCTGTACCGCGGCAGAGTCTGGCTAATAGCGCCTCTGTGGCCGGCCCAGGCTTGGTACGCCCAGTTGAAGCGGTGGTGCCCGAGTCCGGTCCCTCTCCCTCTCTCAAGCTTCCACTTGAGCCAGGTTGGAGACCTGCGGACCTCGTTGGCCTTCGCATCGTGGATGTTCGTGAGGCACGGTGGCTCCCAGTCCACGGACGGGACCTGACTGACTTCCTGAAGCGTTCATGGACGTCTTCGACTTGGGGGACTTACGAGTCCCACTGGAAGTCTTTTACTAGGTGGATACAGGACACTCGCCAGACAGTTAGCTCTCCTTCCCTCGTCCTACACTACTTGTTTCACCTCTTCCGTACACGTCGCTTTCAAGTCAACACTATACGTAACCACTTGTCTGCCATCCGGGAGGTCTTTGAGTCCGTCACTGGGCTGGTCGTTCCGCCGAAGGAGCTGGATTCCTTCATGAAGGCTGCCTTCAGGGAGCGACCGCCTCCGCACCAGATCCCTCCTCAGTGGGATCTGGGGCATGCTCTGGACCTTCTGGCTTCACATACATATACACGGGACACTACACCGGTTCAGTTGCTGGAGCGTACACTCTTCCTTGTCGCTCTGGCCACTGGGGATAGGGTGTCTGAACTAGCAGCCATGTCACGGTCCCAGGAATGCATGCGATTCTCCCCGTCCTTGAATGTCGTCACGTTAGCCCCCTCCCCTCATTTTGTTGCCAAGAATGAGAGAGAGACCCACATTTTCAAGCCTTTCACCATCCAGGCTTTAAAGCGTGGGCATACTCACCATGTGTTGTGCCCGGTGCAAGCCTTGCACTCCTATGTTGAGTCTGTGGCGCCGACTTCGGGTACTGCTGTGTGGGTGTCTCCTCGGACTGGTGGGAGGCTCTCGAAGGTACAGATAGGACGCTACATTTGTCGGGTCATTCGTGCCAGTAACCCTGATTGTAGGGGTTCTGCGCACGATGTGCGGTCCTTTGCTGCCTCCTTACGGTTCCTGCAGAGTCGGTCGTTGCCTGACGTCGCCTGACATCGCCTTGGCGGGTTTGTGGTCTTCTGTCCATACCTTCGTATCCTCCTACCTCTCCATGTCCATTGTTAGACCCCCTCGGCCTGTGATAGCTCTCGGGAGTCGTGTTTCCTAGAGCTCTGGCGAAGATGCCTGGTCTTCCCCCCTTGTCACTCTTTCTTTGACTTTGTTTTATTTGGAAAAGGGGGGGGGGGGTACGGGTTTGCAACACTGGATTGCAAGTTTGAGATTATGTTTTATGTATACAGTACATAAGTGTTTTTGCCAAATTGAAAATAGTTTTATTTTTGTGTTCAATGTTTTTATTGGTTTTGGAAGAAAAGGGATTTTGGGTACAGTACTTTTTGGTTTAAGACAAGTCTATGGTTTTGCATTACTATGAATGACGGGCACGTGTTAAAACTGCTCTTTTTAGCTACTCCTCAGTTTTTCACTCTTTTATTAAACTCTCTTGTTTAAATTGTGTTTCTTTGTCATTCATAATTTTGTTTTATGCATTGTTTTTTTTTGGTATGTTGGGCTTGGATGTCCTCCTCCTATTTGTTATGCAGCCTTGACGTTGGATTTGCCAAGACTACTAACAAATTGGGAGGTTTGACGTACCTCCCAACCTACCAAATAGGAAAACCTACTATTTGGTAGTAGTCTTGGAAAATCCAACGTACATAATACCCTCCCTCACGCCGGACCCCTGCCCATCCGCGTTCTTCTGCTGACGTGAGATGTGATGACAAGAGAGGGTCGCTCATGCGCACGTTCGACAGGGATCTGCGCATGACGGAACACGGGATGGGCCTTGAGCGGTAACTAAGGTAAACCCCTTTTTCTTCTCTTCTATGCTTTTTTCACCTTCGGTGGTAGTTTTGGTTAATGTACAACGTCTCCTAGAGCAAGATAAGGAGTAGACTCTAGAAGTTTTCTTTTTAACCGCGGTTGGAATGATGACATAGCAGTCAAAATAGACAAGTCGTCATTGCAATTAGGTTAATAGCCTTGACGTTGGATTTTCCAAGACTACTACCAAATAGTAGGTTTTCCTATTTGGTAGGTTGGGAGGTACGTCAAACCTCCCAAACACAACAGAAAACAATGAACACACAAAAACAAAATACAAATTCACACACATCTAGGTCACCGAGGAGAAGACCCGGAGATGATGATGCCGTTTTTACCACCATACACTCCCTGCTGAATAGCAAGGCTAGGGTGGGTGCCCTGATGAATCAGGGACTTAGTGAATAGTTGCCACAGATTGCTAGACCGCACCGTTCACCAACAGCACTGATATCTGCCAATAACTCACTGGCTGGCCCCGAGGCTCGAACTGTCAACCTCACGGTTAGCAGGCGAACGCTCTACCAATCGAGCTACGGCCCGGGGTCATCAAGGTTCTTCCAGCACTCCCCCGGCTCCCAACCACCCGGAGAGGTTCCGGTCTCGCAGGCAGACATGCAGTGTACTACTCTTATTCAAGTTATAAATGTGCTTGCATTGTGGTACTATATACCTGTGGGCAACTGTACGCCTCTTATGCCCTTTCATTTATTCACAGTTAAAACAGTTTGCTTCTCACTGACATCAGAGCTGATTCATATGATGAGTACATACATACATACATAAAATTTTAAGACTAAGTGTTCCACACATTTTTTTTTTTTTTTCTATGTGATTGAGGGAGGCAAAAGGCATAACTGCCTATAGCGAGTGCCTCCCCCATAGTTGAAAGAGTGACAGGGCCAAAATCAAGGGACGTTCGAGTCAAAATGCCTGGACACACGGAGTTTGAAGCAATTTAAGTCATAGGAAGAGGGAAAGACTGATTCTGGGAGAGAGTTCCAGAGCTCAGATGTTGAGTAGAAGAAAGTTTGAGAGTAACGTTTCACTCTTGGGTTGGAGAGTTGCACAGAGTAGGGGTGGGATTGAGTTGCAAGACGGGTACCACGTGTCCTACGTAAAGGAGGTGGTATGCACTGGGATAGCTCTGAGGAACACTGATTATTATAGTAGCGATAGAATAGCGAGAGAGATGCAACATTGCGGCGGAGAGAGAGAGATTGCAGAGAGTTGGTGAGTGGACGGGAGTTAATGATACGAAAGGCCTTCCTTTCAACTTTGTCTAGGAGAGCGGTGTGAGAGGAACCTCCCCACACATGTGAACAATACTCAATACAAGGGCGCACTATGCCCCTGTACAGAGCAAGAAGCTGTGCAGGGGAAAAGAACCCCCTAAGGCGGTTGAGCACACCCAGCTTCTGGGAGGCTGCCTTAGCAAGACTGGTAATATGGTCCTTCCAAATGAGAGCAGAAGAAAAAGAGACACCAAGAATATTGAGAGAAGATGAAGGGTTGATTTTTGTATTGTTGAAGAATAAGGGATAGTCCGCTGGGAGATCCTGACGGGTAGATAGATGGAGAAATTGGGTTTTGGAAGCATTAAAGTTAACAAGGTTTTCTCTGCCCCAATTGGAAATAGTATTTAGATCAGAATTTAAGAGTTCTATGGCTTCATTACGTTTGTCGTTGAGGGATTGCTGGCTGGGGCGTTTTGAAAAACTAATGGAGTAGTGTAAGGTTGAGTCGTCTGCGTATGAATGGATGGGAATTAAGGTACAGTTAAGGAGATCATTTATAAAAATTAGAAAGAGAATAGGAGATAGGACAGAGCCCTGAGGAACACCGGAGTTTATAGGGTGAGGAATTGAACAATGGCCGTCCACAACCGCAGCTATGGAACGGCCGGAAAGGAAATTAGAGACAAAGGCACAGATGGAGGGATAGAAACCGAAGGAGGGTAGTTTAGAAATTAAAGATTTATGCCAGACTCTATCGAAGGCTTTCGATATGTCTAGTGCAATAGAAAAAGTCTCACCGAAGTCCCGAAAGGAGGATGACCAAGAGTTAGTAAGATATGAAAGAAGATCACCAGTAGAGCGACCCTTAAGGAAGCCATACTGGCGATCTGAGAGCAGATTATGAGAAGAGAAATGCTTAAGAAATTTGGAAGCAAGAATAGTTTCAAAAACTTTAGAAAGACAAGAGATAAGAGCAATTGGACGATAGTTGGAGGGTTGAGAGCGGTCACCCTTCTTTGGGACAGGTTGAATGTGAGCAAACTTCCAGCATGAAGGGAAGACGTTAGAGGATAGACAGAGACGAAAGAGTTTGCCTAGGCAGGGAGTCAGCACGGAAGCACAGTTTTTGAGAACAACAGGAGGAACACCGTCCGGACCGTACGCCTTATTAGTGTTAAGCCCAGAGAGGGTAGAAAGTACATCTTTAGAAGTTATTAGGATATTAGGCATAAGTAAGAGAGAGGAGGGCGGAGAGGGAGGAATAGCACCGGAATCATCCAAGGTGGAGTTTCTAGCAAAAGTTTGAGCGAAGAGTTTAGCTTTGTCAGAGGAAGAAGTGATGGTTGTGCCATCAGAGTGGGAAAGGGGAGGGAAAGACGAGGAAGAGAAATTGTTGGAGAGGTTTTTGGCTAGATGCCAGAAAGCTTGGGAAGAGCTAGAGTTGGATAGTTCAGTGCATTTATTATTGATGAAAGAGTGTTTGGCAAGTCGAAGAACAGATTTGGCTTGATTCCGGGCAGAAACATATGAAGAATGAGAGTCTTGAGTTTTAAGGCGTCGGTACCGTTTGAATGCTTCCTCCTTATTGCGGACAGCAGTAGAACAGGCGTGAGTAAACCAAGATTTTTTAGCATTAGTCTGAGAGAAAGAGAATGGAATGTATGCTTCCATGCCCGATAGGATTACCTCGGTAATGCGTTCAGCACTCTCCGAGGGTCCTCGGCCATGGAAGCAGAAATCATTCCATGGGAAATCAAAGAAGTACTGCCGAAGAGCCTCCCAGTCGGCAGCGCCAAAGTGCCACAAGCGCCGCCGGCTAGGAGGATCGGGTGGCTGTACTGGAGAGATAGGACAGGTGATAGAGATAAGTTTATGGTCGGAGGAGCCCAAAGGAGAGAAAGGTGCGACAGTATAAGAAGAAGGGTTAGAAGTTAGAAACAGGTCAAGAATGTTGGGCCGATCTCCGATGCGATCCGGGATACGGGTGGGTTGCTGAACTAACTGCTCTAGGTCATTTAGGATAGAAAAGACGTAGGCTTGTTCACCAGGTGGATCAGTAGTGTGAGAGGAGAGCCATTGGCGGTGGTGAACGTTGAAATCTCCTAAGATGGAGATTTCTGAGAAAGGAGAAATGGATAGAATGTGTTCCACTGTAGAGTTTAGATAGTCAAAGAATTTCGGAAAGTTGGTAGAGTTAGGGGAAAGATAGACAGCACAGAAATATTTAGTAAGAGAATGACAGGAAAGTTTGAGCCATAAAGTTGAGAATTCAGAGGAGTCGAAATCGGGAACACGAGAGCAAGTGAGTTTGTTGTGCACATATGCACAACATCCGCCTTTGGCTTTGAAACTAGGATAGAGAAAGTAGGAGGATACAGAGAAGGGGTTGCTGGATGTTGCTACAGACACCTGGGTTTCGGTGAGGAAGAGAAGATCAGGTTTGTAGGAGAGATGGTGCTCAACAGAGTGAAAGTTAGAGGAAAGTCCGCGAATGTTGCAGAAATTAATAGAAAGAGTAACAGGCCGAGGTCCAGGTAATTGTGTGGGGTCGTCAGGGGATGGACGGTCGGGTGAGGGGGCATTTATGGTCCCCCCCCCTGGGACCACCGAGGCTGGGCTAAAATTCATCATTTTGTTTTTGTTTAATTTTGGTGTGGAGGAATGAAGTGTGGTGTGCATGTTTAGTGTAGTGAAGTGGATAGGAGGAGGAGGTGTTTGTGAGAGCTAGCTGGATTGCTCTCAGTGTAAATGAGGCACAAAGAAAATCAGTAAGAGAGGCCAAGCAAATGAAACAGGAGTTCCAGCGACTCTTTATCACATGCCTATAACCTCACCTGGGTCTAGCCCTGATCGATTGGTGCCTACAATCTCCCCACCTCACATGCACATAAGTGCACATAAGTGCAGTTTAAGTCTCTCGTCCTAATGGCGGCGTTCCAGGCAACCCTGTTAAGGGCTGCTTCACTTGTCAAGTTCTTGGATTTGAGATCGGTGCGTATAGTCCGATCCCAGGTCTTCCTCGGTCCACCCCTTGGTGCAGCTCCCTCCACAATCACAGACCTGCATTTTTTCACCCAATTTTGTTCATCCATTCTCTCCACATGTCCATACCATCCCAGTCTACTTGTACGCATCACCTCGCTAATACTCTTTATACCTAAACGTCTCCTCAGCTCAACATTTGTTATTCTATCCTGTAGCCTGGCCCCACACATCCATTTCACCATTCTCATCTCATTACGCTCCATTCTGTTGACATCCTCTACTTTAACGGCCCATGTTTCTGAGGCATACGTCATTGCACTTCTAACACATGAGGCATACACCTTTCCCTTCAGGGGGAGAGGCATTCTTTTCATGGTCAGGATTGGCATCAATTCTCTGAACTTCCCCCAGCCACACCTAATTCTAGCAACAGTGGCAGCCTCGGCCCCACCACCGGCAGAGATGGTATCTCCTAGGTAACAAAACTTGTTCACCAGCTCCAAAGACTCATTTCCAAAATTCACAGCCACAGGATCATCACTTAACACAAGCTCGCCTTTGCACACTACGCACTCAAATTTCTCTATTTCTGACTTATCCTTCGGCAGGGGCCCCTTTATTCTACTACAGCGCTTACTCCCATGGTGTACCCAACATCGACAGATGCTACATTCAATTGAGTTAACGCCCACTCCCTTTCCACACACTGCACATGGGTATGCACTGCTCTATTCCACATTGCCTCGCCTCAATCTACAATGCATAACCTTGGTTTTGTTAATATTTGGCCCATGTTTCTGAGGCATACGTCATTGCACTTCTAACACATGAGGCATACACCTTTCCCTTCAGGGGGAGAGGCATTCTTTTCATGGTCAGGATTGGCATCAATTCTCTGAACTTCCCCCAGCCACACCTAATTCTAGCAACAGTGGCAGCCTCGGCCCCACCACCGGCAGAGATGGTATCTCCTAGGTAACAAAACTTGTTCACCAGCTCCAAAGACTCATTTCCAAAATTCACAGCCACAGGATCATCACTTAACACAAGCTCGCCTTTGCACACTACGCACTCAAATTTCTCTATTTCTGACTTATCCTTCGGCAGGGGCCCCTTTATTCTACTACAGCGCTTACTCCCATGGTGTACCCAACATCGACAGATGCTACATTCAATTGAGTTAACGCCCACTCCCTTTCCACACACTGCACATGGGTATGCACTGCTCTATTCCACATTGCCTCGCCTCAATCTACAATGCATAACCTTGGTTTTGTTAATATTGACTCTTACACCCTTGCTCGCCATGCCCTCTCTCCACTCTCTGAATTTGGCCTCAGCATCCTGCATACTGTCAGCTATTAGGACTAAATCGTCTGCATAAAACAGTTCCAACGGGAGTCCGCCTCTAAAAACTCTAGACAGCGCCTCCAAGACCATAATAAAGAGGAGGGGGCTTAACACTGAACCCTGATGGACTCCAACACGACCTGCGAACTCATCACTCAGTACACCCTTCACCCTCACCGAACTTCGCGAATCCTCATACATCTTCATTATCACATGCACCAGCCACTCTTCCACACCAAGTTTCCTCATAGCCCACTGCACAACATCTCTAGGCACCCTATCAAAGGCCTTCTCCAGGTCTACAAACACAAAAGTAAAGATCCCTGCCTTTTAGTAAGTATCTTTCCTGTATCTGCCTGACTATGAAGATAGCATCGGTTGTACCACGTCCTGGCATAAAACCAAACTGCATATCATCAATAGAGATGCTTTGCCTGATCAAACCCTCAAGGACTCTCTCACAGACCTTCATGATTTGGTCAAGCATTTTCAGGCCCCTATAATTTCCTCTATCTAGCGCATCCCCTTTTCTTTTGTATATATTTACTATTACACTTTTGAGCCAATCCTCTGGGATTTTCTCATCTTTAATAATGGTGTTTATCAACTCAGTGACCAAGTTTACACCAATCTCCCCTGAGGCTTTTATCATCTCAGCGACAATGTCGGAGCAACCTGGAGCTTTACCGTCCTTCATTTTATTGATTGCGTCGCTCACTACAGCTGGTGCTATCAAAGGAGGGGGCCCAGATATTGGTTTTTCGATACTAAGCTGTTCCTTATCCCATTCAAACTCTACATTTAGCAATCGTTCATAGTGTACCTTCCATGCTTCTCTGATTTCATTTTCTGCATACACAATCTTCCCATTATCATTTCTAATACACTGTTCACCTATAATATCCCTACTGTCATTTTTAACTCGCCTAGCTAGGTTGAAGATCCCATTGGGATTGTCAGTGTTACACACTTGTTCGAGGACCAGGTCCTTAATGTGATTTTTAGCATTGTAAATAACTCTTTTGGCAGTTCGTTTAGCTGCCTGGTATTCCTCCCTGCTGCCTCCTTTCTTCCATGCTTTGAAGCATCTCCTTTTCTCTTTCACAGCATGTTCTACCTCATCGTTCCACCACCAAGAGGTCTTATTCCTGAGGTGGTATCCTGTTGTTGTCACTAGGGGTCAGTTTGACCGGAAGCTAACGTGAGGCTTGAGGTGATTTGAACATTTAACTTACACTTAGACACTGGCTTTGAAAGAGTAATACAGAGTTCAGTTATTCTCCCGACATGGGGAATACTCCCAGTTAATATTAATACAGTACAATACTACAATTCTGTTCCTATACTATTCAACTTTGTTCCTGTTACCCAGATTTGTTCCTGCTATCATAATATATCTAGTCTTCATTGTTCCTGAATAAATATCCTGTGGCTGGATAAGAAAGTTTACATTAATTACCCATTTATCTATAAGTATCAACATGGTGGCAGCAATATTACTACTTAAATAATTAGAAGTACAGGAGGGTAAACCAGAGTCTACCAGAATCTCCGACAATCTACCAGAGTCTACCAACCATAATCAACCAAAAACTATACCTACCTACTCACATACATTCATAACACCTCACATTATCTTTGTACCTTACATCGTACCCTATGTGTTTTACATCGTAGATGTAACATGCAACTAGTCTACCTACAGCATCCTTCATATTTCGGGTGGAAAAAGTAGCTAAAAAAAAGTGTAAATAAAAGCACTGTAGTGCCGCCTCTGACGGGATTTTCGGATAGAATCTAAAATTGTTCGGCTTACCGAATTCTGCCCAAAATAGCTCACCTTATGGTTAACCCCCGCCGAACGGCTATTTAAACCTTCCCATGATCTCGTACTCGTTGTTATGTTGCGACGGGTGAAGACTAAAACACTGTACAGTTGGTCCTTCGTTAACGCGGCCAATGTGTTCTGGTTACCTCCCGTGTTAGCAAAATCCGTGTTACCGAACCCATATGTTTACATGTTAAAGGTACAGTACCTTGGTGTTCTGGGGATTTCCACAAAGTCCACTTTTTCTCCATAGAAGCCTATGTTATAATAATTAAATCAATTACAAAGGTTATTTGACATGTGCAATGAGTTGATTTGCCCATTGCAATAACTCTTACCTCTGAATAAATATTTCGTTTAGGCTAGACAGCTAGGCTAAGGTCACAGCAGTAGCCGACATTTTTCGATCGAAGCTCTGAAATCCCTCCATCATATTTCTCACCTCACACAATAACTACACAATGTAGGGTGTTCTAGTCTTCACCCAACGCACTGCGACAACCATATCTTTATCTGGTATGCATAAACACTTGGTTAGGCCATTTATTTGCAGAGATATGAGCATCGGTAAATTACGAAAATCGTAGCTTCGGAATTCCCGCATAACTCGCCGTCTTATTATTTCTCACCTCACACAATAACTACACAATGTAGGGTGTTCTAGTCTTCACCCAACGCACAACAACAATCATATCTACCTCTGGTAGGCATAAACACTTGGTTAGGCCATATATTTGAAGAGATATGAACTACGAAAGTCGGGAGTAAAGGTTCGGCGCCCAGCTGGACCCCGCGCCAGTGTAAGTATTGACCGTGTTAGCAACAATTTGGATATTTGGGGGGTACCGCGTGCCACGTGTTAGCAACAATTTGGATATTTGGGGGGTACCGCGTGCCACCAAAACCATGTTTCCAAAACACGCGTTACCGGAGGACCAACTGTATATTAAAGGGCATAGCTCATGCAATATCCCATTCCATTTTATCACTGTCTAAAGCATGTAATGAAATAGTACACAATCGATGTTGTTGTTGTTGTTGCTGTTCCCCAGGCTGTCTGGCCGAACAGCCCCAAGGTCCTGAGCAAGGCCAAGGCCATAAACGAGTGCCCCCACAAAACCCTCCCTGCTTACCACTAATAAAGCCCGGGTGACTGAAGCCACTCCAAGGCAGGGAGCTGAGGAGGGTGCGGAAATGCCCGGGAAACCAAAGCCCCACCCAAGGCCCTGTGCCCCTCAGCAATTATGAAGGTAAAGTTGAGGGGCAAAGGAAAAATGTGACGCTTTGGTTCCCAATCTGCCAAACTCTAGGTTGGCAATAGGGAGGTCAATCCACGGAAAAGACGCCGTCACTTGAGATCTAGAAAATATATAAGTAAAAGGAACAGTCAGAGTAAGCTATGGGTATGGCAGAGATCGCTCAGCTCTCACTCTGACAGACCACCCACAATCGATGTACAGTATGTACTCCAATTTTAAACCTAATTAAATCTGTATTAAACCTAACTAAATCAAACTTTCTCCACAAGCAGGCAAATAAACTTCTAAATAATCCAAATGATAACAAAATATTTTGGTCTACTCTTAACTCATTCAAATCCAACTTCACTACTGCTTCATCCATTCCACCATTAAAATCTCCGACTGGCAATCTTGTAAGTGACCCACGAGGTAAAGCTAACCTTCTTGCGGATATTTTCTCCACCAACTCAACCTTAGATGAAATAAATCAAGATGTCCCTGTACTAATTTTAATTCGCCTGAAATTCCTTCACTTAAGATCCACACCAGACATGTCAAAACTATTTTGCAGAATCTCTCAGTAGATAAGGCTCCTGGTCCAGATGAAATTCCTCCAATAGTACTTAAGAATTGCTCCTTGGTGCTCGCTCCTGTATTGGCAAAAAAATTCCGTCTGTGTACTCATACCTCATGCTTCCCAGTACCCTGGAAAGAAGCAAACATCCATCCATTTCCTAAAAAAGGTGCCTCTTCAGATCCATCAAACTACAGACCAATAGCTATAACTTCCACTTGCCCCTCAACTTTCTCTTCATAATTGCTGAGGGGCACAGGGCCCTGGGTGGGGCTTTGGTTTCCCGGGCGTTTCCGCACCCTCCTTAGCTCCCCGCCATGGAGTGGCTTCGGTCACCCAGGCTTTATTGTGGTCGGCGGGGAGGGTTCTGTGGGGGCACTCGGTTATGGCCTTGGAATTGCTCGGGGCCTTGGGGCTGTTCGGCCAGGCAGCTTGGGGAACAACTACAACAACAACAACAACTTCCACTCTAGGTAAAGTCTTTGAAATTATATTAAATAATCACATAATTAAGCATCTTGAGAATAATAAATTAATCAGTGATAGGCAATATGGTTTTAGACGATGTCGATCAACTGCAGACATTCTTTGCCTTCTTACGCATCAAATCAACCAAGCTACAGACCAACATGGTGAAACACATACAATAGCACTGGATATATCAAAGGCATTTGATAGAGTCTGGCATCAATCCTTATTGTCGAAGATGTCACACTACGGCCTTGCATCATTAGTTCCACTAATTTCTTCTTATCTTCATAACAGAAAAATATGTGTAATGGTAGATGGCCTTTATTCTCAATTTCACTCAATAAATGCTGGTGTTCCCCAGGGATCAGTTTTGGCCCCAACTCTGTTCCTCATTCATATTAATGATCTCATATCTACCACTCATAATCCAATACATTCCTACGCAGATGACTCAACACTCCACAGTTCCTTCACATTTACCAATTCTTTCACCCAACCCGATCTTATAAATTCAAAAATAAACACTGCAATTTCTCTGAACCAGGACCTTTCTAGAATTGAAGAATGGGGACAAAAGAATCTAGTTTCCTTTAACCCTTGCTTAGCGGGTGCTCTGTGGCCGTTTTGGGCCTTTCCGGGCCGTTCTGACTGCTATATCAACCATCAGTATGAAAGGAACTGTATTGCGCCGAAAACTAGGTGGAAATCGCTACACAATGACACCACATACAGCTACGTAGCACTCGTGGAACACTGACAGTGTTACCTCGAAGATGGAAGTTTAGCTGATTTTGCTACCTTGCTTACTTTTAGCGAACTATTGGTTACACTGTCATCCTCCCGCGCGGTGGGGGAACTGGAGTTAGTGTGGGCCGGGAGGCCACAAATGTCGGACGTATGGATCATTACTATCCCACCCATTTTCACTCGATTTCCACCCTTTTTTCACCCGTTTTTTGCCAGTTTTTTCAACTCGACTTATGTTGCGCGCCGCTCTTTAAGGGTTAATGCACAGAAAACCAAGTACAGTACAGTAAACTTCCGTTAATCCGAAGGGCAGCGGACCGGCCCTCATTCGGATTAGTGGATTTTTCGGATTATCGGACTTTACCCCTATGAACCTGTGTATTAATGGCCTGACGAAAACATTGAGGCATTAGGCCACCCAAATGACACACACACACATATCATATGTTCATGAAATCACTTCAAAAGTTTACCATTGTCATTGTAGCCTATTACCTACTTCAAAACATTCAGATTAATGGTCAAAGGAATCTGCTGATATAAACGTAAACACCATATGCCCGCATCGTCTACTAGCGAGTTTGTCTTGCTCTTGAAGATCAGATCAGATGTGGTTCGGGAAGTAATGCCTTAACAACGGCACTTCCCTGAGAGGTTCTTGTAATTTTCCTTTTCCTTTTGTGACGTGCTCTGTTATATTATATTGTATTGAAAGCACCCTTGTCTTGTTGTCTTGAAAGCACCCTTGGGACGCTCCGATCACTGAACTATAAATAGTAGCGTATCGGAACGTCCAAAGGTGCGTTTTCAAGCTCAAGACTGAATGCGCTTGCAGAAAATGCAAGCCAGTAGCGCATAGGAGCGTCCCAAGGATGCGTTCAAGAGCAAAACAAACTCTCTAGCAGACGATGTGGTGTTTACGTTTATATCAGTAGCTTCCTTTGACCATTAATCTGAATGTTTTGAAGTAGGTAATAGGCTACAATGACAATGGTAAACTTTTAAAGTGAATTCATGAACATATGATATGTGTGTGCTCCATTATGTGTCATTTGAGTGGACTAATGCCTCAAAAAGGGGACTTTGGGACTTCTTGAAATTCGGACCATCGGGTGAATTCGGATTTGGCCTCAAATTGAAAAATTCGGACTATTGGGATATTCGAATCATCGGTCGTCGGATTAACCCTCCAGCCCCGGGGGCTATAGCTTGCGACTGTGCTGCGGTACCGGGTGTTTTGACGATCTTTGGCCTATGTTAACTACTCTGTAAGTCAATGAATATGGCATGTAATGTTGTGAATAAAAAAGAATAATGTTCCACAAACCTTCCTCTGTCGAATGGCGTTGAGTAGAGGTCTCTAGCCCCTCTGGTTGCATAATGGTGAGCGCGGGAAGACGAGTGCTTTTCGGCGGCAAATTCTTCCCGCGTTCGGACGCGTCGCCCCGGCCATGCCTACGACGCACCTAGCCGCTCGTCGCGCCAAAGTATTTATCTCCCTTAGACGATTTTAGTGTTTGATATTGAGAATGTGATGTTTATTTGATATTTTCTAGTTATTTTGAGGCCAATTATATAAAATATGTTTATTAGGGTATCACTGTCACTGATATTGCTAATTTTCACTCGATACCGTACATTTTATTAGTAATTGAGGTAGCTTATTGTTGTATTAGGCACTGATTATTCGTTATCACAGGTGTTTATTATACTTTGGCCATCAAATATTAGGTCTTGTGTCACTTTCACTTTGACAAATATGCTTTAGAGAGAGTCACTGTCACTGATAATGCTCATTTTCACTCGTTACCTTACATTTATTAGTAATTGAGGTAGGTTATTGTTGTATTAGGCACTGATTATTCGTTATCACAGGTGTTTATTATACTTTGGCCATCAAATATTAGGTCTTGTGTCACTTTCACTTTGACAAATATGCTTTAGTGTCACTGTCACTGATAATGCTCATTTTCACTCGATACCGTACATTTTATTAGTAATTGAGGTAGGTTATTGTTGTATTAGGCACTGATTATTCGTTATCACAGGTGTTTATTATACTTTGACCATCAAATATTAGGTCTTGTGTCACTTTCACTTTGACAAATATGCTTTAGAGAGTGTCACTGTCACTGATAATGCTCATTTTCATTCGATACCGTACATTTTATTAGTAATTGAGGTAGGTTATTGTTGTATTAGGCACTGATTATTCGTTATCACAGGTGTTTATTATACTTTGGCCATCAAATATTAGGTCTTGTGTCACTTTCACTTAGTTATATGATTTGTAAACGTTTTATATACAATTTATTGTGTCTTTTTTCACTGATTTATATATTTCTATAGGTTCTAATCATATGAATGTCACTTGGTATATACATATGTGTCACTTTCACATATTATTATGGTGTAATTGTATTTGTATAAATGTTTTCATAATACATGACTTTTGTAAAACAATAAATTGGTTTACTTCCACTTTTTCCCTATATATATACTGTAGATATTGTCATTATCTTTGGCACTTTCACTATGATTATTAGAACTCCAGCTTGGAGTGGTAATCAAAGAAGCACTCTAAAGCACAGAGTGCCACCTTGCACTCCACACACTCCATGGTTGACTTTTTACCTGGCCTCGGTCTCACCCTGCTGTTGTAGCAGACATGGCACCGCTTCTGCTGTGTTCTTCCTGATTCATTCTGAGGCAGGGAACCAAGCCTGTGCCTAATCAAGTATTGAGCACACTGCAAGCGGTCAATAACGGCGGGCCCAGGATGTGCCACTGCCCTCTGTGGCGTAGCATACTTCTCCAGGAGCTCCGTCAACACCTGCTTTTGGAACCTCCGCAGGCTATTGAACTTCATGGGTGTGTTCACATTCCGAAGCTTGTATATATTGTAGGCATTCAGAACTGACATGTCCACCATATGCAGAAAGAACTTTTTGTACCATCTGCACGAGGTACGCAGGCAGTCAATGAAGCCTATCTGCATGTCGGACTTGTCCACCAGCCTCATGTTGATGTTGTAGTCCAGGACAGCATCGGGCTTGGTCACCCTGGCCTGGGTGCGGCGATCCACCTTGCCAGTCTCCACCATTTCCCCCTTGTGGATGGTGGTCAGGAGGTTGACCTTCCGCTGGTCGTGCCAGTGGATAGCCAGAATGGGCCCCGACTTCTTCTTCAACACATCACCTTTTTTGGTCTTTGGAGGGAAAGGTGGCATGCCCTTCCTTTTCCCTCGTACTGTGCCTACAGTCCCCGTCTTGCGCTCATGCAGGTACTGTGAGAGAGTGGGGGACGTGTAATAATTGTCCGTGTAGAGGACGTGATTCTTGTGAAAGTAGCGGTCCATCATGGCTTGCACCACTGCTCCGCCAAAGCCAATGAGGGGGTCCACAAGCAAGTCCCCTTCCTTCCCGCTGTAGACCAGGAAGTCCAGGACATAGCCAGTTTGGCAGTCGCACAGCACAAAGAATTTTATGCCAAAGCGATGTCTTTTTGAGGGGATGTACTGCCGGAAGCTGAGTTTTCCCCGGAACAGCACAAGAGACTCGTCAATGACGACCTTGCGGAAGGGCTTGAAGTAGGAGGTGAAGCGTTCTCGCATCATCTCGTACAACGTCCTAATCTTCCACAGCTTGTCACCGAGGTGGACGTCGGTGTTGGTGACAAGATGGAGCGCTGCGAGGATATCAAGGTACCGGTCGCGAGACATATATTTCCCGAAGGCAGGGGTGGATATCAGATCATTGGTGATCCAATAGTCAGGCAACCTATGCTTCTTGACATGAGGCATTAGCATGGTGAGTGCCAGGAACACCATGAACTCTTTATGAGTCACTGGGGTCCACTGCCTCATGTGGCCCTTGGTCACCTTGCCCAAAAAGTGGACCTGGAATTGGTGCTGCTTATTTGTCTCTTTGACAACATAGCCTACCACCTCCTCATCAAAGAAGGCCTCAAATAGTTCGTGTGGTGGAGCATTGGGGCCTGCAGGAAAATTGGGGGTAATGCCTGAACCCTCCAGTACCTCATCAAAAGCTGGCACATCAGGGTTGTATCCATCCCCATCAACTACGTCTTGCCACTGAAAAACGTAGAATGGGTCTTGTCTACGCTGACGAGGAGCTCCAGCTGGTGGCCCAGCACGCCCACGGCCAACTCGGGAGGCGCGCGCCCTAGGGCGGCGAGGGCGTCGGCCAGCACGACGGGCAGCACGACGCCGGGCCAAGCGGATGGGTCGAGGGTCGTCGATGTCCATATAGTCATCGTCAGAGTGGTCATCTTGCCCTGACGGTGGACCTATGTAATCATGGCCAGAGTCTTGAGAGAGGTGCCCTTCATCATCAGTGGCCCCCACATAATCTGGCGGGGAACCAGTGATGCGTGGGCGGCGTGCAGGTGGGCGAGGTGGGGAAGGAGTGGCAGGTGAGGCTGTGTCCCCCCGAGGTCCTGGGCTCCTTGGCCTGCGACGAGTGACAGAAAGCAATGTTTCACTGTCACTAGGCCCAGGTATTGGTGATGCGAGCTCAAAGACTTCTTCAGGAAGACATGTTGAAGGCGGGAGAGGTGGGGAGGACCGTGGGGAAAGTTGCGGGGACGTATGGCTGGGGCCGGCAGGGGTGGACGCCGCGGGAGCCTCGAACAAAACTCTCTTACTTTTCTTAATTTTTTTGGTATATTTCCTACCTTTCCCCTTTTCGGCAGCAGTATGTCTCCTGTCGGGGGACCTAGGAGGCAAATAGACCGAAAGGGGGGGGTCCTCAACCCTTGGCAATGGTGGGGGTGATGGGGAAGAATGCGGGGCATCCGGGTCATCTTGGGTGGCGTGGGTAGATAAGGGAGACAATGGCGGACGAGAAGGGTCACCACGCTGACCCTCACTCACAGCCTCATCCTCACCAAGTATTTTTGCTTGTTCCCTAGCTGCCGCGGCCGCCTTCTCAAGTATTTTCTGCTTATACAAGTGTAGCTTGAAAGGCGATTTACCTGGGGAAGGGCTTGGAGTCGTGTCACTTATGCGAAATTTGGTGAGTGACCTTGAACTCTCCCACTCACTCACTCTCTCAAGTTCACTGTCTTTAGGTAAACCAGCTTCCTCAACAACTGGTACATCACCTTCATCACTCTCATCACTGTCATGTTCTCTCGCAAATCCCAGGAATTGCTCTTCTTTCTCACTCTCATGGCCATAATCACTCGACTTATAGTTACTGGAGTCGTCACTGACTATATCATCAACACTATACTTGGCATCAGCACGCTCATATAGTCTCAATGTCGTCTCAGTACCTCCGGGAAATAACACATTTAGGCGATGGCGTCGGGGTAAGGCGCGACGAACTAGCAAGGGCGTCGTAGGAAGCACGGTATCGGACACAGCGGAATCACTATTTGGCGTACTGTCCATGATGGCGTCGGGGTAGATACTGTTGCTGTGGCGTCGTTTACGCTGGGTGGCGCCACCTACCGTCCCATGATACCAAAAATGTACGCGCGGCATTCGAAAGCACGCACGCAAGCAATGGGCGTTCAAGAGCCCTTCCGGGTTGCGCGGGCCGAGGTTGTTATGGGCGTTCAAGAGCCCTTCCGGGTTGGAGGGGTTAAAGGACTTTTACTGTACATTCAATTTTCTAACCGACAGAATCTCACCGACTCCCATATATTTTTTAATGATGTAAATATTCCCACTTCCCCTAGTACTGTATTGACATTCTCGGTGTAACATTAACTACTAACTTGAGCTGGACACATTATGTTAGAAGCATTGCTAAGAATGCCTCTAAAAAAACTGGGACTCCTGTACAGAGTTTGAGAATTCTTCACTGACGAGCAGTTGGCCGTAATATATAAAAGTCATGTGCGTTCTCCGATGGATTACTGTTCACCTCTGTGGGGTGGAAGTGGAGTGGTTGCATTGAGGCCGTTGGACAAAATTCAAAATAAAGCTATTAGATTAACCCGTGGAGCCCCGCCTAGTTTTTTATTTTTTGTTCACCAGAACCCGGCTCGTTTTCAAAAAATGGTTTTATTCCAGAAACAATAGCGAATGGGTTAGGAATGAAGGAAAAACCACGAAAAACCGCTCAAAAAGCTTAAAAAATGGTCCTACAGAGCCCCCGAAAACGTATTTTACAAGAGTAAAAAATTGAAGGCAATTTCCCCCCCAAAAAAAGGTTATTGCGCGCTGAGACGCACGCACGTGGACTTTGAGAGTTTTCAACCATCGGCACGGTTGCGTGGGATACGTACACAGTTCCCATACAAATCTGAGACCTCTCGAGTGGCTACACCTGAGGTTACGGTCGGAGCAATTAGGGTGACTCGTCAGACGCGTCGCTGGGGCTGTGCGTTACATACATAGGCGACGCGCCAGACGCGTCGCTGGGGCTGGACGGGTTAATCAATAACCCTGCAATCACACAGGACCTTCCTACATTATCCATACGAAGAAACGTTGCATCCCTTGCATTATTCTACAGATATTTTCACAGCAATTGTTCCGAGGAACTTGCTTCAATTGTGCCGCCTCTCCACATCTTTCCCCGTAGAACTAGGGCAGCTGAGAGCGCCCATGAATTTACACTTTCTCCTCCACAATGCAGAACTTCTGCTTATCAGAATTCATTTATCCCCAGAGCTACTATTCTTTGGAATTCTCTTCCCTCGAATTGCTTTCCACAAACTTACAATCTACAAATGTTTAAATCCAGTTGTTACAAACATTTTATGAATGGAGGATGCCTTTAGGCACATGGACCTTTTTGTTTTATCTGTGTTTTTCCTTCCTCCGTTCATTGTCTCTTTAAAAAAAATATATATATATATATATTTGTGAGAAATTGGTCGACATTGCAGGCGGCAAAAGTGAAATTCGCAAAATTGGATTAACTAACCTTATGGGGGAAAATGAATATGGTCGACATTTCATCAGTGACGGCCCAAGTTTTCATGATTTCCGTCATTTATTTGCTTTGTTTGTACACACATACTGTACATGTAATTATACATCCCACAATAAAGAAAAATAAAGAAAAACATAAGACATTATCATTATCCTTGAGAAAATCAAATTAAATTAGCAATGAGAGAAAACTGTACTAAAAATCCAGATGGCGCTGGGGATCTTATTCAAATGACTATCGTGTGTGATGCACCATTGAGGTGTTTTGAGGGTTTTCGTGATTTAAGAGGTTTAATACAGTTCGCAACTTATCTATGACACATAGTTGTGTAGTATATTTTTACTAGATTCATAATATGATGGTTATATACTCGTTAATGCAGTGAATATATAATAATTAACATAATTTGATACATAAATATCAGCTTCCTGACCTAGAAATTTAGTTTCATCTAATGTGGTGTAATAGGCTGGGCGAAATGTGTAATACTCATTGAAGTATTGTATTTACTTCCTTTTTAGTTACTAACAAATACGTGTTTCAGTAGATATTGGCTGAACATACGGTATTATAATTCTGTAGTTGTAGCATTTGGCAGGTCGAATGTCTGCGCCTGCGCACTAGCTTCTTTCCTACAAAACAAGCTATCGTGCGCTTTTAAGTTACCAATTTATAATCCACTATCAAATCGGGCTGCTAAATAGGTTACCGGCTATATTTTTTATTAGACTTGTGACAGGAAATCAATCAATGTTAATCATTATGTCATAGAACACAGTGGCAGCAAATTACATACGTGGAGATGCAGGAAATTCGAAAAGGATGATGGCAATTTTTTTTTACAACACTGCCTTTTCCACGGGCGAAGGTTTAGGTGGTCAGCTGACCGCGGCGGGATATACGTACACAGTGTTGCCAAAGTCGTCTTTTGTTCGCACCATTGGGCTAGTTAGGATTCGTTCATAAGCGTAGATTTTAGAGTTTCCATTTCTAACGATATTCTTGATTTACAGTGTGATGGGGTTGATACCCTCTGAAGTACTATCCTAACTAACTAAAATTGAGGAAAGCGGAATTGGGCTGGTTCTATGTATTATTAAAGTTGTAGAGGTGTCGAGTGTTGAGTAGCTAGGCTACATTTCATACAAACGTTCATCATGGCTTTCTGTTGGTTGTAGCCTACTATACATGTACTGTATGTTGGTTGTAGCCTACTATACATGTATGGTAGCCTATGTGGCGGTGACTGAATAGCCTAATTAAGTGATTGCTTGTGAGGGGGGATTGGGACATTGATGCATATTTGATGAGTGCATGATTGTGATAATAATGTATGTGGTATTTCATTAATATTTAAATGATGTGACACATATACGCCACTACTCATACAGTAGGCTATATGGGACTAGGCCTAGTGATATTTGGGGAACTCATAGTATCATGCACGCATGGCTGTTAAAGATAAACATATCAGAAAATGTGTGTGATAGGATTAAATTAGCTGAAATTGTATGTTGTGCGGTATTCGGTGATTGGGCTACATTTGGGCGAGTTTGGAGATGTGATGTGCGCTGGCAACCTTGGAATACATACACACACATACACATACACACACACACAGACAGCAGACAGCTTGTCACCTGAACAGCATATAAATAAAATAACTGGTGAAACCTATGCAGTGTTGACTAACATGAGAATAGCTCTGAATTATTTAGATGAAGAGATGTTAGCAAAAATAATAGGGACAATAATACGACCAAGACTGGAGTATGCAGCAGTGGTGTGGTCTCCACACCTTATAAAACATAATAAAAAACTGGAAAGAGTTCAGAGAGTTGCCACGAAGATGATAGCTAGCCTTAGAGACCTGCCTTATGAGGAGAGATTGGAGAGGCTAAAGCTGCCAACGCTGAGGGAGAGGAGAGAGAGAGGTGACATGATCATGATGTTTAAGTGTGTGAAAGGTTTTGAGAAGATCGACAAGGGAGATTTTATGGTGAGGGACGAGGGAAGAACCAGGGGTCATGATTGTAAGTTGAGGAAAGTTATATGTAAGTCTGATGTAAGAAAGTTCAGCTTCCCGTATAGAAGCATTGAGTGTTGGAATAAGTTGGATGGGGAGGTGGTGGGAGCAAGAAATATCCAAACTTTTAAAGCAAAATTGGATAAATGTAGAGAGAGAGACAGGACAACACGAGCTTAGGCTCAAATCCTGTATACTACAATTAGGTGAGTACAATTAGGTGAGTACACACACACACACATGCACGACACAATCTACAGTATAACTGAACATTTTACCTTCATTAAGGCTATAATCCACATTATATTAAGATTTCCATCTGTGGGAAACAAATATCTACCACCATTCCTGCTAATGTGCACATAAATGCACAACTAATGTCAAATTTAACAAAGTAAGTCAGTGGGGAGGAGATGTTGACTGTCTGAGATGTTTCGTTTAATGACTATTATGGGTAGCGAACACTGGCATCAATTTATGATGCACTTGCCAGTTTTGAAAGTACCGGTAGTTTATAATTGTATAATCTAATATCCAGTAAAGTGGCTAATGTTGATTATTTTATACGTTCATCTAGAGTTTTTATACATATTATTAGCATTTTTAGGACATGGATACCTATCTATTGAAATATTAACAGGACTACTTTTAGGGCGATTACCAATTGTTTGTATAGGTCTAATAGAATCGTTTGTATTTACCATAAATACTTTGTATATTGGACAATGTACTGAATAGAATTTGAGAGTAATATACAGTATCTGTAACATTCATGACTATAGAAATAGTGATTTTTGATGACTGCGATTTAAAAAATTCAATTCACCCGATGGCAACAAATTTAGGTTCGGTGCGAACCAAAGGCGGGAAAAATAGCAGACAATTTTTTTATTTCCCCCCATTGAGCATTTACCTAGACTCGAAAGATGGCTGGGCTTGCGGGGATGGAGGGAGGGTGTCCGAGGCTTGGGTGGCCCGGCCACCCCTCCCCCCCGAAAACTAGTGCGGAGAGCCCCACTTTCTTATCGCGCCACCCGCAAAAATAGAGTTACCTCGCAAAATTAGGTTTTCATAAAAAATTGGTTAGTGGGGTCTCGGTCGCAAAATTGGTGTTTCGCAAAATCAGAACACGCAAAATTGGAGTAAGTACTGTACTTTACGTTACTTGTAGAAACGAAGTGGAATGCGATAAATGTGGGAAATCAGCTATAAAAAATCCTAAAAATACTTGTGATATATGTGAATCACTCATAACACAATGACAAAGGATCCTATACTGTGTTAAGTGTAAAACTGTAGCTCAGATGAAATGCATCTCTAAGAAGACCAACAGTGAAGACCGTGAATTTTTATGCAATAAGTGTGCCTTGCTTTCATTATCGAATGTTTATGTAAATGAACCACATCACACCACAAATGACACCACAGAATCCAGCCAGGACCCAGTCCAAGATGAATATAAAGTTTTCACTAACAAAGGGCTCCATTTCATCCACATCAACGCCAGATAAAATTGTTAGATGATAAGACCAAAGCTGCAATAATTGCAATTACAGAAGTCTGGCTGGACGCTAGTATAAACTATGGTGAATTAACCATTCAAGGTTTCAATATGGTTAGAAATTATTGTAATAGACAAGGGGGAGGAGTATGTCTGTATTATTATGTTACCTCCACCAACCGACTTTACTCCTAAACTCAATTAATGAAATCAACAAATACATGTGGCAGTCCAGGGATTCGAACCTAGGATGCTCACACCGAAATTCAGTGCATTTATCCATTGCGCTACGAAGACAGTTAAAGAATGGTGGACAAGCCTACGATTTATTATGCAGTTTCGAATCCTGCATATCAATCTAAGCATGTACACACTTTCCAACTGTGCTATCATAGGCTATGGATAGATGAATGGAAGGAGTAATTAATGTGGCCTTAACCCTAAGGAAGGCCTCTCTATAAACTACCCCTGAACCTGAATTAATTATGTTACCTCCACCAACCAACTTTACTCCTAAACTCAATTAATGAAATCAACAAATACATGTGGCAGTCCAGGGATTCGAACCTAGGATGCTCACACCGAAATTCAGTGCATTTATCCATTGCGCAACGAAGACCGTTAAAGAATGGTGGACAAGCCTACGATTTATTATGCAGTTTCGAATCCTGCATATCAATCTAAACATGTACACTTTCCAACTGCGCTATCATAGGCTATGGATAGATGAATGGAAGGAGTAATTAATGGGGCCTTAACCCTAAGGAAGGCCTCTCTATAAACTACCCCTGAACCTGAATGAATTATTATGTTACCTCCACCAACCGACTTTACTCCTAAACTCAATTAATGAAATCAACAAATACATGTGGCAGTCCAGGGATTCGAACCTAGGATGCTCACACCGAAATTCAGTGCATTTATCCATTGCGCTACGAAGACAGTTAAAGAATGGTGGACAAGCCTACGATTCATTATGCAGTTTCGAATCCTGCATATCAATCTAAGCATGTACACACTTTCCAACTGCGCTATCATAGGCTATGGATAGATGAATGGAAGGAGCAATTAATGGGGCCTTAACCCTAAGGAAGGCCTCTCTATAAACTACCCCTGAACCTGAATGAATTATTATGTTACCTCCTATGTAAGAAATAACCTCCCACACACAGTTAGGAATGACCTTCACATAGAAAACCACGAAGCTCTTTGGATTGACTTATACTGTACCTGCCTAGAACAAAACCCACCACAATCGGAGTGTGCTATAGGCCACCAGATTACACACAATTCTTAAACAAATTTGAACGAACTCTGTCACTACTAGACCCCCAGAATGAATCAATTATAGTAAAAGATTTTAACTTGTGTTACAAACAACGAAATAATAGGCTTGTGCGAGATTATAGGCACACACTGACAATGCACAATCACAAAAAACTCATCACAACCCACACCCGTATCACTGATAACACTGCTACAATACTAGACCATGTAAATTGTAACAGAGAGGACAAAATATAACAATCAGGGGTTATACAGACGGGGATAAGTGATCACTTCGTCACATATTGCACACGGAAAACGCCAAAAATTACCCTAGAGAATCACAAGGTCATTAGAACAAGGTCACTCAGAAACTATAGCAAAGAAACATTTTTGGACATTTTATGGAATACAGATTGGTCTCCAGTGTTTGGAAGTACAAACGTTAATGACGCATGGGTTGACTTCAGAACCATCATCACAAGCATCCTAGACAAAATAGCGCCTCTGAAAAATATATGAATTAAAGCAAGGTCAGACCCATGGATTAACAATGACATACTACACCTTCTAGAACATAGAGACAAACTGTTAAAAAGGCTAGTGAAACATAGACAAGATGAAGTACTGAAACAGGAGTTTAACAGGGTTAGAAATAAACTAAGTAGGAAAATTAATTCAGCGAAATCTAATTATTTCCATAGTAAGGCAGAGGAATATCAGAATAACCCCCAAAAACTATGGAGGCACTTAACCCATTGAGGACCAGCGACGCACGTAATGCGTCGGCAATGTATGGAATGCTAAACCCCAGCGCCGCATAGGGTGCGTCGCGGTTAATTACTCCGGTCCTATGGCACCTAGAGGGCTCAGATTTGTATGGGAACCGCGTAAGTATCCCATGCAACAATGGCGATGGTTGAAAAATCTCAAAGTCCAAACGCGTGCGCGTGAGTGCGCAAAAACCTGTTTTTGCCTACCCATTTCCCCTCTTGTAATTTCGACTTTCGGGCGCCCCGTAGGGCCCCTTAATGACCTAGGGGATCGTTTTTTTTTGTGGTTTTTCCTTCATTTCAAACCTATTTCAGGTGTTTTCTGGAAGAAAAAAAATGTACAACCTGCTGGTTCTGGGGTGTACATTTATTCTTAATTAGCTGGTGCTCATTGGGTTAAAATCAACGGGCTACAGCAACAAGGCAAGGGATTCATCTAACACTAATATTGCTCTAAAATTAATGATCAGGTTTGCCATGATAAACATCAAATTTCAACCTACTTCAACTCCTACTTCAACTCAATAGCAAACACACTTGCACAGAACCTACCGCAACCTCTCAATAAATACACCACAACCACTGCCACCTTTCAAAATGTCTACAGGGATAAAGGCATACACCCAAACACATTTGGATTGCAAAATGTTACACCAAAATACACATTTAAGGAGCTCTGTAATCTAAGTGTACACAAAAGTACAGGACCAGAAAAGATTCCTGCCAAATTTCTACAGGATGGAGCTATTGGTATCGCAGGTCCCCTAACCCACATCATCAACCTGTCAATAAACACCAACACTGTACCTGATGAACTTAAGGAAGCTATTGTAACGGGAGGCCATGCACGCAGCCGGATCCCATGCCTTGGCCCCGCCCACTGCCCAATATGTACAAACATTATATTAGATTAGATTAACCTATCTTAACTTAACCTAACCTAACCCTAATATAATATAATATAATATAATATAATATAATATAATATAATATAATATAATATAACATAACATAACACAAATAACAAAATAAAAATATAAAATACACGAGATCCGAGTGGGATCGAACGCTGGATTATCAGATCCAGGGGCGGGAGCTATACCGACTTTGCTACTGAGCGACTTGGCAGTGACGGTTTGAAGGTTATATTTAAACGCGGTTGGGCAAGGGGGCTTACATTTTCGCACATGCGCAGAGGGTAAGGGATCCGGCTGCGTACATGGCCTTCCTATTGTAACCCCTCTATTCAAGAAGGGAAACAAATTAGATGTTAGCAACTACAGACCGGTTAGCATATTATGTATTGTATCAAAAATCCTTGAAAGAGCTGTATACACCCAAATTGAACACTACCTCAAAGAAAATTATCTATTCTACATGTTTCAATCAGGTTTCAGAGGCATGTACTCAACAGACTCCTGTCTCATCCACTTAACAGATCACATTCGTAAAGAAATGTCTAAAGGTAACTACACCGGCATTGTTCTTCTTGACCTACAAAAAGCGTTTGATACAGTGGACCATGATATCCTCTGTAATAAACTACAAGCAATGGGTATTGGGTCAGTGAACTGGTTTAACTCTTATCTTAGTGGTAGAACACAAAGAGTCAAAATTGATGATAATTTATCAGATCCAATGCCAATTAACTGTGGGGTCTCGCAGGGAAGCATCCTTGGTCCCTTACTCTTTCTCTATGTGAACGACATGGAACTGAGCGTCTCGTGTAAATTATTACTATATGCTGACGACAGTGTGCTTCTGGTTTCAGGAAAAGACCCAAAAAGTATTGCCACTTCACTTTCTTGTGTAAATTATTACTGTATGCTGACAACAGTGTGCTTCTGGTTTCAAGAAAAGACACAAAAAGTATTGCCACTTCACTTTCCAAAGAACTAGATCGTGTAGTGATTGGCTAGTGGACAATAGACTATCTCTACACCTGGGCAAGACAGAAGACATCTTATGTGGAACAAAACGCAAATTGAAAGTCATTGAGGGCTTCTCGGTTAACTGTAATGATATTCCTATAACAACAGTGTCACAAGTTAAATATCTCGGACTAAAACTGGACTCGACTCAGGTGAAACAATCTTGGAATCGATCCTGAGTAAATGTAGAGCAGGTATAAAATACAGTACCTGTAGTCCTGTATAGACAGGTGGGATGCTTGCCAGCGGCGACCAAAATGACCCTATGCCAAGCGCTTGTTCAATGTAATTTTGACTATTCTGTGTCATCCTGGTACTCTACATCATCTTAATCAGCAAAGCGCAAACTTCAGGTCACTCAAAATAAAATGGTTAGATTCATGCTGAACCTAGGGCCCAGATCGCATTTTGGCCAGGAACAACTTCAGTCACTTGGTATGCTCAATGTCTCTGACAGGACCAAACAAATCAAACTCATTAATGCCTTAAAGATATTTCATGATAGGGCTCCTGAGTATTTAAAGAGTAATTTTGTTAAAGCAAATGAAAGGAATGGACACAATACACGGAATAGGATTTATAATTTTATAGTTCCGAGAATCCAAGGACAGGGTAAGCTAACATTCTTCTTCACTGCCATCAAAGACTGGAACAACCTACCACAGACAGTCCGTGAAAAGAGAACATTGTATTCCTTCAGACGTAGCTTGAAGGAGCACCTGAACTGAACAGCTGCGAGATGGGAGGACCAAGATTATGTCTACTACTAAATACAACATAAGAGATAGGCAAAAACAAACTAAATATTATTACTTAAATATTTTAACCTGTCCAACTATAGAATGTAAGGTATCTTTGTTTAGCCCCCTGGAAATACTTTCTCTACATTATTTACTAATCATATTCATTTACATTATCAAGTAGAGCCAGAGTATGTGGTGCATATAGAGTAGAGAAAGTTGATAGAGCCCGAGTATGTGGTGTAACTGTATCCGTGGTGATGGGCTGGTCTATCAGAGTGAGAACTGAGCGATCTCTGCCATACCCATAGCTTACTCTGACCGTTCCTTTTACTTATTTATTTTCTAGATCTCTTCCGTGGATTGACCTCCCAATCTACCAATATTGGAAGCCAAAGCGTCATATTTTTTCTTGGCCCCTGAACTTTCTCTTCATAATTGGTGAGGGGCACAGGGCCCTGGGTAGGGCTTTGGTTTCCCGGGCGTTTCCGCACCCTCCTCAGCTCCCCGCCATGGAGTGGCTTCGGTCACCCAGGCTTTATTGTGGTAGGCAGGGAGGGTTCTGTGGGGGCGCTCAGTTATGGCCTTGGCCTAGCTCGGGGCCTTGGAGCTGTTCGGCCAGGCAGTCTGGGGAACAACAACAACATTTTTTTATTCTCCCCTTTTTTCCCAGCTAACTTAATCCCACAAGGACCCCAATGGAAGTACGCCTAACGGCCTTATTGGGCTATCCTTAGTTGGAATTATGCAAAGCTGGTACATGTCGTATTTGTAACATATTGTGTTGTACCAACATTTGTAAAATGCTAACTGAATAAATATTATTATTATTATTATTACCGGTATTATTATTATTATTATTATTATTATACATTTTGATCTGAAATAGTAAACAAAGCCATGTAAGATATTTTAAGCTTAGAAAGTTAATGGCAGCCCCTGTCGCCTCTCTCTTGTGTTAGTGATAACGGAACTAGACCAGGAAATTTGAATATGTTTTCATATTTCCTTTAGCTACCCTACCCTGATATATTTCATACATGATGAAGTACATATGAAGGCAGTATTTGATATATACAGTAAACCCTCGCTATCTCGGACTAATTGGGGGAGACCCAGTCCGAGATGACCGAAAATCCGAGATGTCCGGAGTCCAGCTTGTGTCCGACCTAACAGAGGATAAAATCCGACCTAACCAATGTCCGTCCGAGACAACAATGAAATCGGAAACTACGGAAAAAATCCGACCTCAAGAGAGACGTCAGCGTCAACCTAGAAAACGAAGACAACCCTATAATCTGTAATACAAAACACAGTACAGTAAACCCCTGCACAACGAACACTCTCGCAACAACTTTTCACTTTAACGAAGGTTGCATAGTACTACCCCTTGCCCGCACAACAAACACTTTGGCTCGACTTTACAAATTGTTTACCGAGATTTACCGATGGTTCGGAAGTTTTTTGCCAGGGTATTTTTTAGCTTTTTTCCACATAAAATCGCTCACTCCCCCTTGCAACTCTCTTTCTATCTCTCTAATGCATATCTACCTAACTCCCTTATACATTAACATAACTATGTCTTATTTGGACTTTTTGTAATCTTTGAATAATTTCTAATGTGATGGAATTGAAAAATATAATATCCTTCCAGCACATAGATAAATAATAAATAAGATAGTCAACACAATATTTCAACCCTCCCCTCCGTGCGAGCAGAGACGGAAGATTTAAGTTTGATAGATTTTTTGTTTTGTTTTGTTCCCTCGATATACATCCTCTTTCTATCTATCTATCTCTCTAAATCATCTACCTAACTCCCTTATACATTAACATAACTATGTCTTATTTGGACTTTTTGTAATCTTTGAATCATTTCTAATGTGATGGAATTGAAAAATATAATATCCTTCCAGCACATAGATAAATAATTACGGGTTTGACAACCCGTAGGGAAGGAAGGAAAACCTTCTATTTAGGAGTGGTTCCGTAGTCAATGACGAAGAGCCTATACTATATATATATAGGCTGAGATTCCGGGACCCGTTCGGGATTCCCCGGAGTTCTTATCACAACCGTTGCGTATATAGCATAATAAACAATCCTTGGTTAATACCCATTAAATCTTACCAAGGGTTCGTCATTGAAAATGATACCACTAGAAATAAGAATTTAAAGAAGAATCTATCATTTCGAACCTCCCGGTGCCTCTGCCCTCCAGCTATGCTGTCGTCATGCTTCCCTTGCACGTGATGCCAGATTTTCTAGCATGTTTATCTGCCTCTCTACGGTTGTGATCCAGGCGAGTCGGACGTGTGACCCCTTGCTCTGGGCGTCTCGGCGTTTGCCTAGCTTCCTCACTCCTAGCGAGTCCTTGTTATATATTATTTGAGTTAGGTTCAAACATGAATTGAGTAATCGCCTGTATGTTTCAGAGGGCCACTGTCCATGCCTGTCCACACCGAAAGTATATGAGTACCGCTTCGCCATTTCTTAATATGTGTAATTCGTCGTAGTAAGTTTTTTTTTTTTTTTTTTTTTTTTTTTTAACCTCTGAAGTGCGCATGGGGGTAATTAGACACCTCTCCCTGTGCGCATGTATTTGAGGTGTTTCCGTCACTAAAATATTCATTGTACCATTAATAGCATTAATACTTATCCATATGCGCCTATTATGGGTTGATTATAAAGGTATTAACCTGAAACAACAATAAAACGAGTGAAAACAGCGTTTGGATGGTCAAAATCGGAGATATAGCCCGCGAGTTGTATAATGTATGGGTGAGGCAAGCTGCTTTCCCGCCAATTTCCCCCAAGGCCACTGAGACACAGTCGATCGATACTCTCTCTCTCTCTCTTGCACTCGCTTGCCATCAGTGATGACAACACCCTGCTTGCAACTCGCTAATGTTAGCAAGAAAATATACCTCAGAATAAGGGAATAACAGGGAAAATAGGTGATAACTGAAGGAGAGGAGGAAAGTGGGGAAGGAGAGGAGGAAAGTGGGGAAGGAGGGGAGGTAGAGGACTGAGATTTTGCATGGCCCAGGGGCCAATTTTTTTTTTTTTTTTTTTTTTTAAGTCAAAAGTTGATTTTTTTTTCACTCACTCTTAACCCTTTGGCGCACCTATAGTTTCCAATCAAAGTTTTTCCCACTCCCAAAGTATATCTCAGCTCACTCAGAGCCAGTTTTGTGCCCGGCAATAATTTGTTTCTGTGACGTTTTTATCCACCAAAAAATCCTTGTATTTGGATTAATGAGGTACCATCGGCTTCGTTATTGATTGAACTTGAAGATAAGCGAATAAAAACATAGAATAAATACAAAACAACCACATTGGGGCACTCCAAAATAAGAATTGTAAAAAAAAAGTAAATACCTTATCTCCAACTCGCGCTAGCTCAAAATTTTGCCCGCAACATTTTTGATTTGCATACATATATGGAAGCGGAATTTAATGAGGATTCCACTGGTAACTTCAGAATTACTATAAACCAAATAGTTACTGAGATACACGAATAAACGTGAAAGTATCGAAACACAGACTGAGCTGTACTCTGCTCCCTTCCCAGCCAGCCGTGAGTAAACGGTTAAACTGAGGGGGTTGCCAATTGTACCCATTGAACTAGACGTAATACTTAATATCTATGCCAAATATGACGCGCGTCAGACGAAAACTTAATTTTTGGCGAATATTTTTAAGTTTAATGACTCTTAACGAGTCATCGTGCGCCTAGGAAAAAAATACCTAATGACTCTGAACGAGTCATCGTGCGCCAAAGGGTTAAGAGTCTCCCCGCAGTCCGCCGGGGGAACTCTTAAGAGTCTCCCGGCAGTTCCCGGGTTAAGAGACAATGAACGGAGGAAGGAAAAACACAGATAAAACAAAAAGGTCCATGTGCCTAAAGGCATCCTCCATTCATAAAATGTTTGTAACAACTGGGTTTAAACATTTGTAGATTGTAAGTTTGTGGAAAGCAATTCGAGGGAAGTGAATTCCAAAGAGTAGTAGCTCTGGGGATAAATGAATTCTGATAAGCAGAAGTTCTGCATTGTGAAGGAGAAAGTGTAAATTCATGGGCGCTCTCAGCTGCCCTAGTTCTACGGGGAAAGATGTGGAGAGGCGGCACAATTGAAGCAAGTTCCTCGGAACAATTGCTGTGAAAATATCTGTAGAATAATGCAAGGGATGCAACGTTTCTTCGTATGGATAATGTAGGAAGGTCCTGTGTGATTGCAGGGTTATTGATTAATCTAATAGCTTTATTTTGAATTTTGTCCAACTGCCTCAATGCAACCACTCCACTTCCACCCCACAGAGGTGAACAGTAATCCATCTGAGAACGCACATGACTTTTATATATCACGGCCAACTGCTCGTCAGTGAAGAATTCTCGAACTCTGTACAGGAGTCCCAGTTTTTTAGAGGCATTCTTAGCAATGCCTCTAACATAATGTGTCCAGCTCAAGTTAGTAGTTAATGTTACACCGAGAATGTCAATACTAGGGGAAGTGGGAATATTTACATCATTAAAAAATATATGGGAGTCAGTGAGATTCTGTCGGTTAGAAAATTGAATGTACTTGGTTTTCTGTGCATTAAAGGAAACTAGATTCTTTTGTCCCCATCCATTAATTCTAGAAAGGTCCTGGTTCAGAGAAATTGCAGTGTTTATTTTTGAATTTATAAGATCGGGTTGGGTGAAAGAATTGGTAAATGTGAAGGAACTGTGGAGTGTTGAGTCATCTGCGTAGGAATGTATTGGATTATGAGTGGTAGATATGAGATCATTGATATGAATGAGGAACAGAATTGGGGCCAAAACTGATCCCTGGGGAACACCAGCATTTATTGAGTGAAATTGAGAATAAAGGCCATCTACCATTACACATATTTTTCTGTTATGAAGATAAGAAGAAATTAGTGGAACTAATGATGCAAGGCCGTAGTGTGACATCTTCGACAATAAGGATTGATTATTGTTATAATAGGCTATATCCTATACAATGCTTGCATTTAATTATTTACTTATTGTAGGCTATTATTCACCTTATTCGTGTGCCCTTAGGCTACACGTTGAACTCTTAAGGTATTATTAATTCAAAGTTTTCTTTATCGTAAAGTAGCCTACATTATTTCCTGAAATTCTACTTGTATAAAATTTTCAAGATCACTTCGCTTTTATAGTTTACTTGCTTCTGAAATTTTATAGTTTGCTTGCTTCTAGCATTACTTCGAGCTGATAGATTCTTAGCTAAGAATTATTGATTTCCTTATGTGTTACATGCTTGTACTAGTTACTTATTTATAGGGCCATGCTTAGCACATAGATAAATAATAAATAAGATAGGCTTATCAACATCACAGTAACGGGGTCGGAGTTGAGGCTTGGGACAGGGAGGGGAGGGATTAGGCCTACAGCGCGGGGATAATTTTTTTTTTTTTTTTTTGTGTGTTTTTTTTTTCATGTGAAATTTATCATATTAATGACAAATACGACCCTTATAGTTAGCGGGGGTTTACTGTATTTTATCATATTAACACCTTACGAGCGGCCTATGCGGTTTATTTATGTGTACCGCCCAGCGGGGTGTTTTTAGCCAAAATAGGGCTGTTTACGTGATCATTTTCATGCCTAAATAAGACCCAGAACGTAAAACAAGTATCTATCCCTGAAAGGGCATAAACAGAGCTTTCGAATGACACCATAACGATCCTTGTATGATGGATAGTTTTCTTGCAATAACCGTGCAACGCGAGTGCAAAAAGCAGGTAATTCGGTACTTTCGGTACATAATTGAGTATGTAGCGAGTGAGAGAGGGAGGAGGGAGCTGAGATTTGTGTCAGTAGGTTCGCCGCGGTGGTCTGGAGCAGTCATACGCTCGCTAGTCTCCTGCCACCACTTGTCTCTCTCTCTCAGCCACATTACGTGCTGAAATTGCCACTCGAGTTATGTCGAGCGCCGCCACATAGTCCAGCTTTATTTAACTCGACTTATGTTGCTCGCCGCTAATTAAGGGTTAATGACAAATACGACCCTTATAGTTAGCGGGGTTTACTGTATATCATTTATTAATTATAACAATTTATTATGACTTTTATTTGGTGTTTACGAACATTATAGGGGTACAGTATATGCCTGATGGTTCGGACCTAACCTAATTAATCCCATATAACTAATAGTTCACGCAACGAAAATTTGCCCCGGATGTAGATGGCGTCGGACGTCCCTTCTGTTTGTCGGATATTCACCCTTATTGCCCGGTGACGTGAGGGCGTCATCCGACAACGTCGGACACTGTCGGAACGATGACGGAAATGTCCGAAATACGGAAGTACATGTCCGAGAGGCCGTAGCCAGTCCGGCTAGTACGGGTTTCCGACCTCGAGGGGTCCGAGATGGCGAGGGTTTACTGTATATCACGTGAGTGTAAAATTTGTCTATCCTTAACCCTTGTCTAGCAGGGGGTTTTGGGCTATTTTGGGCATATTCAGGCCCTCCTGAATGATCAATCAAGTATCTGCATGAAAAGAAATGTATTCAGCAAAAAACTATGCGCTAAAAGCTTCAAAATGAGACCAGAACGAGCTACGTAGCACTCGTCGTTCTCACGCAGTGGTACCACTAACACAGGAGTTTAGCGTATAGCGGCATATTTTTCCCGCTACGCTCACTACTGGCTACACTGCCGGCCTCTCGAGAACAGAGGGAGCGCGAGTCAGTGGGGCTCGGAAATGCCTCTCGCCACCACCGTCCAAAACACTAATTTATTTATATTTACTGTACATCTATATGAAACTCGGACTACTGTACTATTATTGCACATAAGAGGTATACTGTACATTAACATTTATGATAATGAGGATAGCTGATCCTATGCGCTATGCCCTTTAACCCTTCCTGCCCGGGTGTAATTTTAAAATTACACCCCTTGCGAAGGGCAGGAGCCCGGGTGTCGTATTAAACTCTGTAAGCTTGAAAGCTTATTAATCCCTACACCACGGAAGGGCTCTTGAACGCCCATAAAAAAGCATATAACAGGTACCCGGAAGGGCTCTTGAACGCCCAGTGGTTGAAAGCCTGTGAGCTTCGTGTGCGAGGCGTCGGTCCGACGCATGTAAACAACAGCCGGCTGGACCGACGCCCCGCATCTCCGGCCACAAGAAGGAGAGCGTCGCTTGTTCGTGTGTGCCTGTATGTTGTTGTTAAGTATCGAAAAGTAGTGTAAAGTGGCTGTTTTTGCCATAAAGTTATCTCCAATGAAATCATCATCACAACTCAACCAGTTGACTTAGAGAGCTCTACTTAACGCCATTCTACAGGTAAATAACACAGCTACGCTTGGGGATGCGCGGGAATGCGGGAAGCAGTCAGAATAAGAAATATACGGTAGCCTAGCCTAGACGTTTTTCGGCCAAAACACCCGGGTTTCGGGGAATATTTATATAATGCGTAGCCGGGGCTGGAGGGTTAAGCGTGGTTTGAAAGCCGCGCGGCGAAACATTTGTAAACAAAGCCGGTCGGAGCGACGCGCAGCTTCAAAAACAAGAAGTCGGACCTTTGTTATTGTTGTTTGATAGAACGAAAATTAGTGTTTATAAGTGTCCGATATTGCTAAAACCGCATCAAAACTCTCTTCACGGAAATCGTCTTCACAACTGAACCAGTTTATCTAGAGAGCTCTACTCAATGCCAGTCTACAGAAACAAAACAGGGCTACATTTTGATATTTGTATGAATTCTCTAGCAGTTAAAATAACAAAAATAGGCCTAGGCCTATTACCGACGTTTTTTGGCCAGATCGCCCGGATAGGAGTACTGTCATTTAGAAGGCCAGCCCTGGGGGGGGGGGGGAAGAGTTAAGCGGTTATTGTGTGAGGTGCAAAAGAAAAGCCAGTGTTTTATGATACTGTACTGAGAACTGTTCAAATGCGGCAACGCAGTAGCACCAGCCATTGCTACGGTCTATTTACATTCGTTCAACATTTAATTATTGATTATGGATTATGTATTTCATTAATTGAGTTTAGGAGTAAAGTCGGTCGGTGGAGGTAACATATTAATTATCTAATAATATTGATTAGATTATATTGATTATTGATTACTGATTTATTTCACCATAATAAGCATTCTTCAAAGTCACAGTCGTCTGCTTTCATGCATCGTTTGGGACTCAGGAAAAGCAAGTACAGTAAAAGTCTTTTAATCCGGAAGGCAGGGGACCGCCGGACTTCCGGATTAGCAGATTTTCCGAGGTATCAGATTTATACATAAACATGGCCCTAAAACACATACAAATTAATAATTAATTAGAATAGAGGCAGTGCGGTGAAGTTCCGGTGGTGTAGAGGTGTAAATCCAAGAGGTGTAAATCCAAAACACTCCATTAATTGACTTAAGATAGACATGAATCTTATTTTGGGGGAAAAATAATATATTTTTGGGGAAAAATAGTATATTTTGGAGGAAAAATAGTATATTTTTGGGGGAAAAACCTTCCGAGGTATCGGGCATTCCGAGGTTTCAGCCTCCGGATTAGCGGAATTTCACTGTACAAGCTTTTGTTAGGCCTGCATCCAAGCAGGAGTCGCATGGATGGCTGGCTATGTGTTCTTGTTCTTGTTGGTTATACGGACCACCCGCTAAGACAACAAAACTTTCTCTAGTGCGGTTTAAAGTGGTTTTCTATCTATCTATCTATCTATCTATCTATCTATCTATCTATTGCCGGCTCCGTGATCCCCGAAGGGGTGGCCACGAACGAAACGCCCCATGCACCTCTGACCCGAGTCAGCATCGCCTTCCACCTCTCATTCGGTCTACCTGGTCTACAATTAGGTTAGGTAAATACCTCTCACTCTCTGTCCTTCCACCTCGCTCTCGTACACTCTCTTAGTCATTCTCTCATATCCCATACGTTCCATATGGCCGAACCATCTCAAGGTGTTCCTTTTCACACTTTCCAGCACATCTACATCCAAACCACACCTCTCTTATTTCCTAATTCGTCTATCCCTCCATGTAACTCTGCACGCACTTTTCAAGTAACTGATTTCCACCCCTCTCACTCTTGGTTTGTGTCTCTCCAACAACGTCCATGCTTCACTCCTGTACGTCAATGTCGGGATTACCACACTATCCTGCAAGGACTTCTTTACTTCCATGCTGACCACCCTATTTCTTGTTACTGCTTTTAGCGTTCCTACAACCCTCTTCCCCTGTTGCACCCTCTCCCGCACTTCTTCATCCATACTCCCATCTTTACTCAACACACTGCCCAAATACTTAAATGAGCTGACATTCTCCAAAGCCTAACTATTCAACCTCACCTCACATTCTGTGACTGCACCCCTTTCAAAGATCATAATCTTTCTCTTCCCCACATTTGCCTTCAAATTTCCTTTCTCACACACAGTTCCAAACATACTTACCAGACCCTGCAACTATAATAATAATAATAATAATATTTATTCAGTTAGCAATTTACAGAGTTGGTACCACATAGTATGTTACAAATATGACATGTACCAGCCTTGCATAATTCCAACTAAGGATAGCCCAATAAGGCCGTTAGGCGTATTTCCATTGGGGTCCTTGACCTTGATCCTTGGTCCTTGACTCCCACTCATTATAACTGTATCATCAGCAAACAGCAGCACAGGAAATTTCCACTCACTTCCTTCCCTTATCAGAGGTAAACCAACATCCACTGCTCATCCTTGTAATTCTTTCATGACTTTATCCATACATATACTAAACAACCATGGGGACATCACGCACCGTTGCTTTAACCCAACATTCAGATCAAAGAACTCGCTTTGTTTATTCTTCACACGCACTGCCGCCTATACACCCTCACACATGCTCTTCACTGCTTTCAGCAACTTACCAACTACCAAATATTCTCAATGCCTTCCACAAACCTTCCCTGTCAATTCTATCATAGGCTTTCTCCAGGCCCATAAAGGCAGTATACAACTTTTGTCCCTTCTCCAGATATTTCTCAACCACATATTTCAGGGAAAAATCAGGTCTATACACCCTCTTCACTTCCTAAACCCGCCCTGCTCCTCACCTACCTATTTCTACATTCTTGCTCTCACTCTCTCGATCACTACATTGCTGTACATCTTCCCTACTATGCTTACAAGACATATCCCCCAGTGATTACCACACCCTCCTCTCTCCCTTTTACCCTTATACAGGGGAACTATTATGCATGATTTCCAGTCTTCAGGCACACTTCCTTCTCACATGCTTGTCAACACATTTTCCATACCCATTCAATTACCATCTCACCACCATACCTCCCCACATACTCCATCTATCCCTGCTACTTTCCCCGTCTTCACCTTTTTCAAAGCCTCACAGACTTCTGACCTGCAGATCACCACCTCCTCCTCCTCTACTACTTCTCTCTCCCTTACCCCATCCAAGTATGTTTACCGGCATTTCTTTTCCAACATTCAACAATTCATTAAAGTGCTCCTCTCAACTTTCTCTTGCTTCTCCACTAGCACTAACCCAGTCTTATCTTTCACACCTTTACTACTTCCTTTGTCACCCTCCCCAACCTTTTTAACCTCTTCCCATTTTTTTTTCTTACACTCTCTAAAGTTTCTACTTAAATTACTTCCAAATTCCTCATCTACTCTTCTCTTACTTTCCCTAGCTACTCTCTTCGCCACTCTCTTTTCTGCTCTTTTCTGTTTCTCCAAATTTGTGTTCCCTTTACTACCCAACCCCTCTTTATATGCTTTCTTGTTCTCTTCTATAGGTTGTTTCACCTTCTCAGTTCACCATGCTATTCCATTCACTCCTCTCCCCTTCTCCTAACCCCACATACTGCACAAATCTCTTCCTTAAAGTATTTGCTCACTTCTTCCAAAGTACTTCCTTCACTTGCTCCAAGTCAAACCTACCAAGGTGTCTTTCTACTACTCTCTTGAATAAAAGTAAAACAAAATAAAAATAAACTTGAAATTCTTGAATATATAAAGTAAATGACTAATGCTTACCATTGAATTGAATTCTTTTGGTGCGTAGAGTTTCCTGGCACAGGCAAGAATAGTAGAAGTTTTTCCTGTTCCAGGAGGGCCATAGAAAAGCAAATGTGGCAGATGGTCATCATCAATGAACCTTTTAACTGTAAAAGAAAGAATTCATTATTAACAGTAGAGTAGGTATGGCATGTTTATATGTCTCTCTACCTAATGTCAGACGTTTCAATAATCCCAGAGGAGGAGGGCCACAAATAAAAAGACTCCAAGCGGCACTGTCATCTACCTTTGTCAGCAGAGAACTCATCCAACTCCAAAGCTTAGGAATTTTTCTATTCTTACTTTAGCACCTTCTTTTCGCAGTGGTGAAGACCTATCTACCAACCTGTTGCTTCCAGCAACTTACCAACTAGGTCTGGTGTGGCGGCGTCTTCGCTGTGGACCTACCCCCCGGAGCTGCAAGTCGAAAGAGAAGCAATGATGGGGGCCAAACCGCCACGATATCCCCCTCACTGGAGGGGATATGAGATCCTGGGAATGGCTTCGGTCACCCGAGCAAGTACCACATACTCTCAACAAAACATGCACACTATCACGTTTTCTCCACACCAAAAAATGCTCCTTCGGCGGTTATTTCTCAATTCTATTAGAATTATTCTAGCACGAGACAATGAGAACTATCCTGGACACACTCACAAATATATATGTCTGACATGCTCTAAACCAATCACTTCGAGTTGACAGATCAAGGGTTCAGTTCTCTGCAATTCCTGCGGGAACTGAACCCACTTCACATGCACAACACTTGCTTCCATGGACACTACACAAACACCTAGACCTGCTCCTCATGTTCCCTACACCCTTCCTCAAACCCCCACCCCATCCCCTCCACACCTCCTTCCAACCCATCCTACGCCCTCTTCCCCAATCTACTCCATTTTAACAAACCTTCCAGGGGGTGAGGAGGCCTTCACTTATGGTGGAGGAGGAAAAAAAGAATATACCCCACGCATCCTACTGCGTGTCTTACAAGGCTACTAATTGGGGGAATGACGTTAGACTTGCGGACCAACAGCCATTACTATACAGTACAATGAAGCCTTGTTATTGATGCTGGCATTTTTTTTCTGTGACAGGGCTTCATTGTTCTAGTCCAAGTTGCCTAATGGCGGCACACTGGCGGTGGATGTCGCTCCCTCCTGACCCGGACCTGGCGCCTTGGGCCCAACTTGGACGAAATGGATCCAGAGGGTACAGTACGTAGTGTTTCTCCAGACTTGCACTCTCCGCCCAACAGTGTAGGGGCCCGAACCTGGTGGTAGCGCTCCAGGAGGCTGCCCTGTCATTGGGTGAAAAATACCAGACCAGTCGCAGTGCCGTGTACGCGAACGGGGTGCATCCCTGCAGCTGGTTCTGGTGGGGTGCACCGAGGCCACTGGATCCTACCCCCTTGTAATCTCTTGGGGGAAGGTGCTGGGAATGGTCCCCGGGGTAGACTGGAGCCGGAGTTGTGGGTGTGGGGGGGGGGGGGGGATGCCCATCACCGATTATGAATAAACCTAAAGAGAAACAACGAAAGTCCGATGATCCAAAACCGCACAGGATACGGACAAATGCCCCCCACAGTCTCAGACTTGCTAGTGTGAATGTTGGTACTTTGAATCTGCATGCAAATGAAGTGGCCGTGATGTGTGAGAGGAGGTGAGTGGACGTCTGCTGTGCCCAGGAAACACTCTGGAAAGGGTATGGGGCACAGTGGTTTGTTGGAAGAAAGAAAAGATATAGGATCTACTGGAAGGGGGTTGAGACTGATTAAGCGAGAGGAGTGGGTGTTCTGGTGGCTGAAGAGTGGGCGGAAAGTGTGCTTCAGATTATGAGAGTTAGTGAAAGGCTGATTGTTTTGAAGTTGAAAGTTAGTGAAAGAATTCTGAATGTGATATCTGCATATGCCACACAGACTGGCCTACAGAAAGAGATAAAAGAGGACTTCTAGAACGACACCGTCAGTGTCATTTCAGGCCTCTCGGAGAATGAAATAACAATCCTGGGAGGAGACCTGAATGGTCACGTGGGAGCATCTGCAGATGGATATGAGGGAGTACATGGAGCAAATGGTTACGGAAGGAGGAATCTGGAAGGCAAATATATACTGGAGACCTGCGTTGCACTAAACATGGTTGTGTGTAACACAAAGTTCAAGAGAAAACAGAGCCATCTGGTCACATATAACTCTGGGGTCTCCAGTAGCCAGATAGATTACTTCTTGGTTAACAGGAAAGAATGGAAACTGGTTCGGGATGTAAAGGTCATCCCGAGCGAAGAATGTATCCCCCAGCATAAGCTACTTGTGTGCGACATGAGCTTATACAGAGATCCTGAGCGCAAGAAGGTACCGGAATACATGCCCAAAAGTAGAGTGTGGCTGCCGAAGAACAATTAAGTTAGGGATAGGTTTCATAGTGAACTGGAGGAAATTAAAAGAAATAAGGAAGCTACGCCTAGCGATGTAAATTTTCAATGGAATTTCCTTAAGCATAGCCTTCTCGCTGCCACTGACAGTCTGTGGGAAAACAAAAGGTCACCCCAGGAATAAGACCTCCTGGTGGTGGAACGATGAGGTAGAACATGCTGTGAAAGAGAAAAGGAGATGCTTCAAAGCATGGAAGAAGGGAGGCAGTAAGGGGAAATACCAGGCAGCTAAACGAACTGCCAAAAGAGTTATTTTATATAATGCTAAAAGAGGCATTAACCCTTATTTAGCGAGCTAGGCGGTATATTTGACCGTGCCGCCCAGCGTTTTTTTTTTTTACCATAAATGGGGTTGTTTCCGTGCTCTTTTTCATGCATAAACAAGACCCAGAGCGTAATACAAGTATGTATCCCTGAAAGGGCGAAAATTGAGCTTTCCAATGACACCCGAACCATCCTTCTACGATCACTGGTTGTCTTGCAACGATCGTGTAACCGAAGGGCAAAAACGGTAAAATACGGCAATTTCTTTATATAATTACGTATATAGCGAGGGAGTGAGGGTGGATGTAAGTGGAGTAAATCTCAGTAGGTCCACGGCGGCCGTGGCGAGCGGTCAGGAGTTAATCTACGCTCCTCCCACCGCTCCGCTCTCTCTCAGAGCACATTATGTGCTCAAAATTGCACTCGACAATAGCCGTGACCCGCCACATAGGCCACATTTATTTAACTCGACAATAGCCGGGTGCCGCCAGTTAAGGGTTAAGGACCTGGTCCTCGAACAAGTGTGTAACACTGACAATCCCAATGGGATCTTCAACCTAGCTAGGCGAGTTAAAAATTATAGTAGGGATATAATAGGTGAACAGTGTGCTAGAAACGATAATGGGAAGATTGTGTATGCAGAAGATGAAATCAGAGAAGCATGAAAGCCACACTATGAAAGATTGCTAAATGTAGAGTTTGAATGGGATAAGGAACAGCTTAGTATCGAAAAACCAATATCTGGACCCCCTCCTTTGATAGCACCAGCTGTAGTGAGCGACACAATCAATAAAATGAAGGACGGTAAAGCTCCAGGGTGCTCTAACATTGTCGCTGAGATGATAAAAGCCTCAGGGGAGACTGGTGTCAGCTTAGTCACTGAGATGATAAACACCATTATTAAAGATGAGAAAATCCCCGAGGATTGGCACAAAAGTGTAATAGTAAATATATACAAAGGAAAAGGGGATGCGCTAGATAGAGGTAATTATAGGGGCCTGAAAATGCTTGACCAAATCATGAAGGTCTGTGAGAGAGTCTTTGAGGGTTTGATCAGGCAAAGCATCTCCAATGATGATATGCAGTTTGGTTTTATGCCAGGACGTGGTACAACCGATGCTATCTTCATAGTCAGGCAGATACAGGAAAGATACTTACTAAAAGGCAGGGATCTTTACTTTGTGTTTGTAGACCTGGAGAAGGCCTTTGACAGGGTGCCTAGAGATGTTGTGCAGTGGGCTATGAGGATACTTGATATGGAAGAGTGGTTGGTGCGTGTGATAATGAATATGTATGAGGATTCGCGAACTGTGGTAAGGAGGAAAGGTGTACTGAGTGAGGAGTTCACAGTCAGTGTTGGAGTTCATCAGGGTTCAGTGTTAAGCCCCCTCCTCTTTATTATGGTCCTGGAGGCACTGTCTAGAGATTTTAGATCCGGACTCCCGTGGGAATTGTTTTATGCAGACAATTTAGTCCTAATAGCTGACAATGTGCAAGATGCTGAGGCTAAATTCAGAAGATGGAGAGAGGGCATGGCGAGCAAGGGTTTAAGAGTCAATATTAACAAAACCAAGGTTATGCATTGTAGATTGAGACGAGGCAATGTGGAAAAGAGCGGTGCATACCCATGTGCAGTGTGTGGAAAGGGTGTGGGTGTTAACTTGATTCGGTGTAGCATCTGTCGATGTTGAGTACACCATGGGCGTAAGCGCTGTAGTAAAATAAAAGGACCCCTGCCGAACGATAAGTCAGAAATCGAGAAATTTTAGTGTGTAATGTGCAAGGGCGAGCTTGTGTTAAATGATGATGATCCTGTGGCTGTGAATTTTGGAAATGAGTCATTGGAGCTGGTGGACAAGTTTTCTTACCTAGGGGCTAGGAGATACCATCTCTGCCGGTGGTGGGGCCGAGGCTGCCACTGTCGCTAGAATTAGATGTGGCTGAGGGAAGTTCAGAGAACTGCTGCCAATTCTGACCATGAAAAGAATGCCTCCCCCCTGAAGGGAAAGGTGTATGCCTCATGTGTTAGAAGTGCAAGGACGTATGCCTCAGAAACATGGGCCTTTAAAGTAGAGGATGTCAACAGAATGGAATGTAATGAGATGAGAATGGTGAGCTGGATGTGTGGGGCCAAGCTGCAGGATAGAATAACAAATGATGAGCTGAGGAGACGTTTAGGTATAAAGAGTATTAGCGAGGAGATGCATACAAGTAGACTGGGATGGTATGGGCATGCGGAGAAAATGGATGAACAAAATTGGGTGAAAAGATGCATGTCTGTGATTGTGGAGGGAGCTGCTGGGTATTCAGACATAGAAACTCAATCAATAGCTATGTCTACAGACCAAACTAAGGATTTTGTGACAAAGGACGATCTCCAGGCCTTTATGGATGTTGTGTTGAGTAGGTTAGGCAGGGACAAATCTGTGCCAGTTAACCCTGCATCGACGCCGGTCATGAGGCCTTTGGGTTCACTCCATGTAACGCCTAAACAAGTCACTACTCCCTCCATTGTCACCCCTAGTGTTAGTAATGTTACCGAGACGCTAGTTACGTCCAATGTCAGGTTATTGGCGTACATCATTCCTCCTCCACTTGATAAGACTCCCCTTAAGAAAGGTCCTATGCCCTTACTGTATGGTCCAGATCGATCCTGGACATCTGTTGCTCCCATGAACCCTCAGGCTGCGCAATCGACGGTGTCGGGGGAGACCATAGTCGCCGAGCACTGGTGTGTGGAACTGAACTAAGTGAGTAAAAGAATTTTGCGAGTCAAAACTATGTCAGGTGAGGTTTTAGATGTAGTGGTGAAGGCTATTCCCAACGTCTATACGCCGGACTATTTAGTTTATGGTCCGTCACCTGCTCTGCCGCCGGCCTCATCTGTTCGCCTATATTCAGACTGGTCCAAACTTGACTGTATTAATGACATGAAGCCTTTATTCAGTTTAAAGCCGGAGTTGAATACACAACCCATTTGGTACCAGTCAGGGAATCCGGTGTTGCAGATTGGGGCTGTCGGCTCAGTTCCGTGGCTAGATTGGGAATCCGAGGCACAGAACTTTGCCAGCACAATAACCAGTAAGTCAACCCACCAAATACCTCAGGAAAATAATTGTTGGTTCTCACTACCGGTGGCTCAGGCGGGAGGTGTGTCCAAACCTGTGTTAGACTTTTTGAGTGCACCCAAACTTTCATTATGTCAGTTAGCGGACCCATTTTCTTGCCCTACACCTACTCAGATAGATAAGGACTTTAAATTAAGACAGAAAGCCTGGCGCCTGTTGTCTCAGTTCCTCGTCAGTTAAAGGGAAGGTGTATACCTTGTGTGTTAGGAGTGCGATAACCTATGCCTCAGAGATGTGGCTGGTTAAAGTGGAGGATATCAATAGCATGGAACGGAATGAGAAGAGAATGGTGAGATGGATACGTGAGGTTAACCTCAGGGACGGGGTATCGAGTGAGGAATTAAGAAGGCGTCTGGGCATTAAGAGTCATAGAAGTGATAAGCACGAGCCAACTTGCTTGGTTTGGACACGTGGAGAGAATGGATGATCAGTGCTGGGTGAAGAAATGCTGGACTGTAAATTTGGGGGTAGCTGCGCGTAGGGGTTGACATAGAATGACGTGGGATCAGGTACTCCGGTCCGATCTTAAAATGAAGAACTTGACAACAGAGGCAGCCCTTGACAGGGTCGCTTGGAATGCCGCCATTTTGGACGTGAAACTGTAACCACATTCTCTGTAGACAAAATGGTCTTCAACCCCTCCTGCCCGGTTGTCATTTTAAAATGACACCGCAGCAGATGGGCAGGAGCCCGGGTGTCATTTTAAAATCCGTAAGCTTGAAAGCCCATTAACCCTCCAGCCCCGGCTATGTATTATATATATATTCCTCGAAACCCGGGTGTTTTGGCCGAAAAACGTCTAGGCTAGGCTACCGTATATTCGTTAATCAGACTGCTTCCCGCATTCCCACGCATCCCCAAGCGTAGCTGTGTTATTTACCTGTAGAATGGCATTAAGTAGAGCTCTCTAAGTCAACTGGTTGAGCTGTGATGATGATTTCATTGGAGATAACTTTATGGCCAAAACAGCCACTTTACACCACTTTTCAATACTTAACAACAACATACAGGCACACACGAACAAGCGACGCTCTCCTTCTTGTGGCCGGAGATGCGGAGCGTCGGTCCAGCCGGCTGTTGTTTACATGCGTCGGACCGACGCCTCGCACACCAAGCTCACAGGCTTTGACGTCATGGGTGTTTAAGAGCCCTTCCGGGCAGCTCGTGTATGCTTTTTTATGGGCGTTCAAGAGCCCTTCCGGGAACAGAGGGTTAAGCGTGGTTTGAAAGCTATGAGTCGAACCGTATGTAAACAAGCCGGTCGGAGCGACGCGCACCTTCCAAAACAAGAAGGAGAAGTCCGACTTTTGTTGTTATTGTTTTGGAAAACAAGAACAAGTCTTTGTTATTGTCTGATATTGCTAACATCGCATCGAATCTCTCTCCACCGAAATCGTCATCAGAACTGAACCAGTTGACCTAGAGAGCTCTACTCAACGCCAGTTTAGATATGAAACAGGACTACGTTTTGAGATGTGTGCGAATTCTCTAGCAGTTAACCCTTAGGTGCACCTATAGTTTCCAAACAAGTTTTTTCCCACTCCCAAAGTATATCTCAGCTCACTCAGAGCCAGTTTTGTGCCTGGCGATAATTTGTTTCTGTGACGTTTTTATCCACCAAAAAATCCTTGTATTTGGATAAATGAGGTACCATCGGCTTCGGTATTAATTGAACTTGAAGATAAGCAAGTAAAAACATAGAATAAATACAAAACAACCACATTGGGGCACTCCGAAATAAGAATTGTAAAAAAAAAAAAAGAAATACCTTATATCCAACTCGCGCTAGCTCAAAATTTTGCCCACAACATTTTTTATTTGCATTCATATATGGAAGCAGAATTTTATGAGGGTTCCACTGGTAACTTCAGAATTACTATAAACCAAATAGTTACTGAGATACACGAATAAACGTGAAAGTATCGAAAACAGCCTGAGCTGTACTCTGCTCTCTTCCCATGCCAGCCGTGAGTCAACCGTTAAACTGAGGGGTTGCCAATTGTACCCATTGACCTAGACTTAATACTGAGTATATGTGCCAAATATGACGTACGTCAGACGAAAACTTAATTTTTGGCGAATATTTTTAAGTTTAATGACGCACATAGTCATCATCGTGCGCCAAAGGGTTAAAATAACAAAGATAGGGCTAGCCTATTGTGACTACTTAGCTGCACAGACAAGATTTAATGTTCTTTCTCAGCATTCCCTTGGATATATCAAAACAAGGTAAGTGTCATTAATGTTTATCCACCTACCAAAGTAAGCTAGCTACTTTAGTTATGAAATCATAATTATTTTCTTCTAACGGGGAAATTTGACTCGGTCCCCTGGGGCAATCCGATTCAGCCTCCTGGGGCAATGTGACTCACTCATTTAAGGCAATATGATCCACTTACCTTTGACAATGTATGTATGACTTATTTATTTTTAATGTATTTTCTAAGCTAATACAGTACATAATGTCTTTTACAGCATGGTTTGTACGTTATTTGTTTAATGTTTGGAAGGTGTGAGTCTAATTGCCCCGTATGTCCGTGTGGTAATCCCGAAACTGACTTACGGAAGCGAAGCATGGACGTTGGAGAAGACTCAGACCAAGAGTGAGAGGGGTGGAAATTAGTTACTTGAGAAGTGCGTGCGGAGTTACATGGAGGGATAGACAGACGAATGAGGAAGTAAGGAGGAGGTGTGGTGTGGAGGTAGATGTGCTGGAAAGTGTGAAAAGGAACACCTTGAGATGGTTCGGCCATATGGAACGTATGGGAAGCGAGAGAATGACTAAGAGGGTGTACGAGAGCGAGGTGGAAGGACAGAGATGGAGAGGTAAACCGAAATAGAGGTGGAAGGATGGAGTGAGGAAGTATATGGATGAAGGCGGTGCTGGTTGGGAGGGGCGTCGACTGATTGGGGACAGAGGTGCATGGGGGCGATTCGTTCGTGGCCACCCCTTCAGGGATCACGGCGTCAGGCAATAGATAGATGTCTGTAAGGTGTCAGTCGAATTGCCCCACACCATGTTTTTTTTTTTTTTAATATTTCTGTTTTCATGTTTTTCTAGGTTAATATACTTTTCCACATAATTATAAAGTTGGATTGTTCGTGTTTCATTACCCATACAGTACAGCTTTTAAGTGACTAATATAGTGCAGTATACATCTTAATATAACGAAAACTTACATATAGTGAGTCCAATTGCCCAAATGTACAGTACTGTACCATCATCATTGCTATTACCATCATCAATCACTATCATCACTACTACTGCCATCATCACTACAACTGTCACCATCATCACTACTACTGTCATCATCACCATTACTATGATCATCATCACTAGTACCGGTACTATTACAATCATCACTACTACTGTCACCACTGTCACTATTATCATCATTATTACTACAACTATTACAATCAACACTAATATCATCATTACTACTGTTAACATCATCACTACTATATTCACTACTACTATCACCATCAGTACCATCATGATCACAACTGTCATCATGATCACTACAACTATCACCATCATCACTATTATCACCATCATCCCTACTACTACTACCATCACTTCTACTGTCAACTAAACTAACCTAACCTATCCAAACCGTGGGAAGTTCCTCACACAAATGCGAGGCACGTTGTTTTCAGTGCGTCATCTCCAGTAACTATCACCAACATCACCAATACTTTCACCATTATCACTACTACTATCCCCATCATCTACTACCATTGTCACTGCTACTATCACAACTACTTTCACAATCATGATTGCCCTCACTACCATAATATAAATCATCATCACTACTGACAATAACATACTGTAACTGCTACCATAATCACCACAACTACCATCACTACACTAAGACACAATATCGTCACCACTACAGATCATCGCCACCATGACAAATAATAATAATAATAAAGTAGACGTGCCGTTTTGCCCAAAATCAAAACGGCATACCCAACTCTGCGATGGGTTACCATCATCACTACTAATACCATCATCAATCACAATCAACATAATCACTACTACTGCCATCATCACGAGTACTGTCATCATCACCATTACTATGATCATCATCACTACTACAATTACAATTATCACTACTACTCTCACCATCATCACTGTCCATTGTCACTAGCATCTTAATCACTACTATCATCATTGATACTACAACTATCAACCATCATTACTAATATCATCACCACCATCTTACAATCATCATTACTACTGTTAACATCATCACTACTACTATAACCATCATCATTACTACTGTCACAAATATTACCATAATTTATTCTGTCACCATCATCACTACTACTGCCATCATCACCATTACTATGAACTTCATCACCACAACTATCGTCATCATCACTACAAATTTCACCATCCTCACTACTACTCACCATCATCACTAATACTCACACCATCGTCACTACTGTCATTATTATCACAACTATCATCATTACTTGTCACCATCATTACTACTACTGTCACCATCATATCTACTCCTGTCATTATCATCACTGCTGTCATCATCATCAATACAACTACAACCATCATCACTACAATTATCACCATTATCACTACTATCACCATAAATCCAAATATTACTACCATCACTTCTAATGCCAACTAAACTAACTTAACCTAGCAAATGCGTAGCGAGATGTTTTCGCTCCCAGAACGCCATCATTGGGGGGGGGGGGGGCTGGGAACCATATTTTGGACCTAAAATCATAACTATTGCATAAATTAAAAAAAATCTTTTTTGACTGACTTTTGCATTCACGCAACAAATGTTTGTGTGAAATTTGGTGAAAATCCGTCCAACGGTCTAGGAGTTCCGAGACAGACGGACGACGACGACGACAACAGACATTTTTTTCGTGTGGTACCCACTATACGGGGGGGCGATACCAAACTCTGCTTACGCAGAGTTGATAACAATAAATTACATAATACCCAGCTTGCTATCATGTAATTCACAGCACTGCCTCAACCAAAAACAGTGGTCATCAAACTACTGTGTTACCAAAACCACTGTCCTAATTGTGTACAGTACCATGCCTCAGATGTGCTGGAAAGTGTGAAAAGGAACAACTTGAGATGGTTCGGCCATATGGAACGTATGGAAAGCGAGAGAATGACTAAGAGGGTGTACGAGAGTGAGGTGGAAGGACAGAGAGGGAGAGGTAGACCGAAGGAGAGGTGGAAGGATGGAGTGAGGAAGTATATGGATGAAGGCGGTGCTGGTTGGGAGGAGGGGCGTCGACTGACTGGGGACAGAGGTGCATGGGGGCGGTTCGTTCGTGGCCACCCCTTTGGGGATCACGGCGTCAGACAATAGATAGATAGACCATGCCTCACATCATTTAGCTTCCGGTACAGTACAGTATATTGCTACAATACACCAATCATCACAATCACCAACACCATCACTACTAGTACTGTAATCACCATTATCATCACTTCTGTGATGTGTGTGCCCCACACACACAGAACACCATCATTACATAAGAATGTAACACACATAACCATATATACACAGTGATTACAATAATATGCCTGTCTTTGGAGGAGGGGGGGGGGGGGGGGTTGTTGGAGAGGAGAGGTTCTGTAAATTAAAACTATTGCACAAATTAAAACTATCTTTTTTGACTGACCGTCGCATTCACCCAACAAAAGTTTGTGCGAGTGAAAATCCATCCAACGGTGTAGGAGGAGTTTCGGGACAGACGGACGACGACAGACTTTTTGGCTGGTGGTACCCCACTATACGGGGAGGGGATACCACTCTGTTTATGCAGAGTTGATAATACTTAACAAATCTTGTTCCCTAATAAAATAGCACATATAATACTTAACAATTGTTTCCTAATATAATAGCAGTGTTATAATGAAATTATTTAACAAAAAACAACTTTAGGTGATGAGTACCTAACGTAGACTGCTCGATACTCACTTGTGGAAATGATGTCTTCATGGGATATCAAGTCCTTCAAAGTTTCTGGTCTGTATTTCTCCACCCTAAAAATAAAAACAAAAACATATTACTGTACTGTACAGTTTAATAAGACATAATGAGTACCAGTACCTGCACTGCACAATAATATAGTTTTCATCAAATTCTCCCTACCAAGGTAATGCTGTAGCCACCTGGTAACCATGTTGGAACTAGCACCGAGGAATCTGCTGATAACAGTGATGAAAGGCAACACCTCTTTAATCAAGATCATGCATATAATATTGCATTTTTCTGTTACTGTGCAGTACAGTATGACTTTTTTTTACAGAGAGGGAGAGGTAGACCAAATGAGAGGTGGAAGGATGGAGCTAAGAAGCATATGAGCGAAAGCGGTGCTGGATAGGAGGGGCGTCGACTGACTGGGGACAGAGGTGCATGTCGTTCGTGGCCACCCCTTCGGGAATCACGGGGTCCGGCAATAGATAGATAGATTTTACAGTAAGATGTAGGCTATACAGTATTGCATCGTAGCCATATGAAATTCTATATGCAGCTGATAATGACTACAAACATAATTTTATTTTATTTTTCTATGTGAGTGAAGGAGACAAAAGGCAGAACTGCCTGTATCGAGTGCCTCCCCCAGAGTTGAAAGAGTGACAAGGTCAAAAGCAAGGGACGTTCGAGCCAAAATGCCTGGACGCATATTTCCGAAGTAAAGACTAGTACTTAGCCTATATATATATCATACGCTAAATTTGGACCAATTATTATGTTCCTTCCAACAACCAACCATACTCCTAACATCGATTAATGAAATTTACAAACACATGTGGCAGTCCGTGGACTCGAACCCAGGATGCTCACACCGAAAATCAACACCTTATACATCGCACCACGAAGACAGTTAAAGGTTGGTGGACACTGCCTACGATTTATTATGCAACTTCGAATCCTGCATATCAATCTAAGCATGTACACACATCCCAACTTCAACTCACGTAGGCTATGCATATGTGAATGGAAAGAGCAATTAATGGGGCCTTAACCACTTAGGGAAGTCCTCTCGATAAATTACTCCTGAACCAATATCAATTATTATGTTCCTTCCAACAACCAACCATACTCCTAAAATCGATTAATGAAATTTACAAACACATATGGCAGTCCGTGGACTCGAACCCAGGATGCTCACACCGAAAATCAACACCTTATACATCGCACCACGAAGACAGTTAAAGGTTGGTGGACACTGCCTACGATATATTATGCAACTTCGAATCCTGCATATCAATCTAAGCATGTACACACATCCCAACTGCAACTCACGTACCCTATGCATATGTGAATGGAAAGAGCAATTAATGGGGCCTTAACCACTTAGGGAAGTCCTCTCGATAAATTACTCCTGAACCAATATCAATTATTATGTTCCTTCCAACAACCAACCATACTCCTAAAATCGATTAATGAAATTTACAAACACATGTGGCAGTCCGTGGACTCGAACCCAGGATGCTCACACCGAAAATCAACACCTTATACATCGCACCACGAAGACAGTTAAAGGTTGGTGGACACTGCCTACGATTTATTATGCAACTTCGAATCCTGCATATCAATCTAAGCATGTACACACATCCCAACTGCAACTCACGTAGGCTATGCATATGTGAATGGAAAGAGCAATTAATGGGGCCTTAACCACTTAGGGAAGTCCTCTCGATAAATTACTCCTGAACCAATATCAATTATTATGTTCCTTCCAACAACCAACCATACTCCTAAAATCGATTAATGAAATTTACAAACACATGTGGCAGTCCGTGGACTCGAACCCAGGATGCTCACACCGAAAATCAACACCTTATACATCGCACCACGAAGACAGTTAAAGGTTGGTGGACACTGCCTACGATTTATTATGCAACTTCGAATCCTGCATATCAATCTAAGCATGTACACACATCCCAACTGCAACTCACGTAGGCTATGCATATGTGAATGGAAAGAGCAATTAATGGGGCCTTAACCACTTAGGGAAGTCCTCTCGATAAATTACTCCTGAACCAATATCAATTATTATGTTCCTTCCAACAACCAACCATACTCCTAAAATCGATTAATGAAATTTACAAACACATGTGGCAGTCCGTGGACTCGAACCCAGGATGCTCACACCGAAAATCAACACCTTATACATCGCACCACGAAGACAGTTAAAGGTTGGTGGACACTGCCTATGATTTATTATGTAACTTCGAATCCTGCATATCAATCTAAGCATGTACACACATCCCAACTGCAACTCACGTAGGCTATGCATATGTGAATGGAAAGAGCAATTAATGGGGCCTTAACCACTTAGGGAAGTCCTCTCGATAAATTACTCCTGAACCAATATCAATTATTATGTTCCTTCCAACAACCAACCATACTCCTAAAATCGATTAATGAAATTTACAAACACATGTGGCAGTCCGTGGACTCGAACCCAGGATGCTCACACCGAAAATCAACACCTTATACATCGCACCACGAAGACAGTTAAAGGTTGGTGGACACTGCCTACGATTTATTATGCAACTTCGAATCCTGCATATCAATCTAAGCATGTACACACATCCCAACTGCAACTCACGTAGGCTATGCATATGTGAATGGAAAGAGCAATTAATGGGGCCTTAACCACTTAGGGAAGTCCTCTCGATAAATTACTCCTGAACCAATATCAATTATTATGTTCCTTCCAACAACCAACCATACTCCTAAAATCGATTAATGAAATTTACAAACACATGTGGCAGTCCGTGGACTCGAACCCAGGATGCTCACACCGAAAATCAAAACCTTATACATCGCACCACAAAGACAGTTAAAGGTTGGTGGACACTGCCTACGATTTATTATGCAACTTCGAATCCTGCATATCAATCTAAGCATGTACACACATCCCAACTGCAACTCACGTAGGCTATGCATATGTGAATGGAAAGAGCAATTAATGGGGCCTTAACCACTTAGGGAAGTCCTCTCGATAAATTACTCCTGAACCAATATCAATTATTATGTTCCTTCCAACAACCAACCATACTCCTAAAATCGATTAATTAAATTTACAAACACATGTGGCAGTCCGTGGACTCGAACCCAGGATGCTCACACCGAAAATCAACACCTTATACATCGCACCACGAAGACAGTTAAAGGTTGGTGGACACTGCCTACGATTTATTATGCAACTTCGAATCCTGCATATCAATCTAAGCATGTACACACATCCCAACTGCAACTCACGTAGCCTATGCATATGTGAATGGAAAGAGCAATTAAAATGGGGCCTTAACCACTTAGGGAAGTCCTCTCGATAAATTACTCCTGAACCAATATAAATTATTATGTTCCTTCCAACAACCACAGCTCGAGTTTACCCTAGGATGACTATTACCAAGTCACTAGACTAACTTCAACCATGCATATAACCCTGGACAGCCAACATTGTAGCACTTAGTCATGAAAATATTAACTATAAAGAGACAAACAAAAATTATAATAATGCCCTCGGTACTTTAAATTATGCAAATAAATATATCCCATTATGTTTTACGATAATAAGAGTTAAAGCGTAACTGGCAACAGTTTCTAGTCTCAGTATAGCGAATATTCGGCATTCAGTGTAGGCCTATTCGCCTTAATACTAAATATCCTATTATAATACTGTAGACACCTATTACTATTGCAATATAATACAACCATAGACAATGTCATTACATATTATTTGAATATGATATAAAGTTCTCCACTATATGTTTAGCATGAACAGTCATGACAGAACCGAAATATTCTCTATGGACTAGTTAGTGCACAGAGAAGGTAACTATAATTTATTCCAGATATAAAAATATAATAGGAGTACACTTTAATAAATAAATTCTACATATATTTTAGTCAATAACAATATTTACAATAATTGTTGAACAGTACCGTAAACTGAGGTAACTTCGGACATTTTTCGAGGTTTTTTAACAATTTCTCCTGAGTGTAAACACATTATAGAGATTTAACTAGGTCAAGTGATGTATGGTGATAGTGCGCCGTAATCCAGGAAGCCTCCTAAAATTATCCCCCATAATAAGAGAGCTATCCTTATCCTAAATGATGTCCGAAGTATTCTTGAAAAGTGGAAAACTTCGGACATACAGTACTGTGATTTCTTATGGAAAATGATTGCCAAGAAAGCTGGGATAACTCCGGACAAACGGAGGAGAACTTCGGACGTACGTTCGTGGCCTTATTTCTTTAATTTTTCGGCTCCTACTATTTTATATGAATATTTTATTATTGCTGCTTATTCCTGTCCGATGTTTTAGTGGAAAATACAGTTAATACTTTTAGGCCTGTATAATCAGTATAGGAGGGGGTTATATACGATGTTTAACATATATTCTTTTTGGATCTGTTCTCGTTAGGCATTGAACTCACTCGTAGAAAATATTGAGCAGGAAAAATAACCAATGCTGTCAAATCAATAACTCGAAAATTAACTAGGCCTAGTGAAAATATATAGGTATGTACAGTACCGGTATACTATATCACTGCATATACATTTTTATGAATTTGAGCATTTTTATAGGTATAACGTATTTGTTGGTGTTTCTTTCGGCAGATAAAAAAACATTTGGACAAGATATATGCCTCTCCTAATTTATATATATTATATATCCAGAATTATCCGAAATACATAAATCGGTTAGCATATTATCATATTTTGATGGGTTTTTGGACTCAGAGAATGTTGATTTGATCTTTTACCACCATTTTAATGATGGAGAAGTATTATGAATTATTTTCATAGGGCAAATAATAACAAACGATTGTTTTGTTCCATGTCCGAAGTTAGCATGTTTTTTTTTTTAAACACAATCGGTTAAATGATAGTGTTCTAGCTAGAGCGTTATACAAGTGTAACAAATTTCCTTTGGTGGATGTTGTCTCTGGTAATGTTACTACAAAATTATATCAGTCACAACATCATTCATACAAATAAATTTCTTCAGGGTGATAGAAGTTTGGCAGGGTAGCGAAAAATTTACATATTTTCGTCATATATATAATATTTTGTTAGTGTACATTATAGGTTTGACTCCTGTAAGGAGATAAAGAAAACCTAATATTTAGTAGTGGCCCCGTAATCATTGACGAACATGCCTATTACATAAGGCATCCTCTTCAAACACTAATCCGCCGTAGTTTTGAATCTACCGCGCAGAGCATTTAAAAACTCAGGAGCCTTCATCATGAGCGCACGCGACCTCACTCATGGCTTCAGTCATTATGAATTGGGTTCTCACTACGAAAAAACTTCGTAAAAAATAAAAACAAAAACAAAATAAGAATAACTATCCAATAAGCTTTCCATCATATCGTGGATGTACTTGTGTGGATTTCTGACCAGACGCTGATTCAGGCGTCATTCTTCCTTCACTGACATATCAAGTAAACCAAAATCCTCAATACATCAACGAATGGGAAGGGGACGGTCGGGAGGGCCCCAGTCGTCAATGATTACGGGGCCACTACTAAATATTAGGTTTTCTTTATCTCCTTACAGGAGTCAAACCTATAATTTATTAGTGCATCATTGACGAACATGCCTGATTTCTAAGACTGGAGGGGGACATTCGTAATCATATCATAACTCTAGAAAAGCAGATAATAAAAACAACCACATAGTATTCTTACTTTGAAAATATATTTAACAACGGCGTAGCCGAAAAAATACAAGAAAAAGGGGGTTCAGGCAGGTGCGTGCTTCAAAGAAGCCTGCCTGACAAAAAATGGGTAACCCTGAAGATTCTGAACACAGATCTGTAGTTACAAAGGCACCCCACTCAACGAGTGGTGACAAAAAAATAACAAGTTATAAGTTTATATGTGCACATAATAAACCCCAACATAAACTTGGAGATAAATTGCAAAGGAACTCCATTATTCTAAAATTAAATTGCTTTCGCAGCTAAACTACTTTAACAACACCGTTGTTTTGTACTTAACATTGTACTAGCACAATTTCTCACTGAGAAATTTTCATATCACATTTTAACCTTAAATTGTATCACAGCTCTCATACTCCGGCGGGGTCTAGGGTGTCCTATTTCAACTGACTGCACCCCCCCCCCCTTTCCCGTGAAAGTAAACAAAAGTGACTGCAGGGCCACCTAGACCCTCTGCCTTAAAGCTATACATGGTAAGGAAGGTTTGTCTAGACTCTAGAGCAACTGACAAGTATCTAGACAGAAACGTGTGATTAGACGCCCACAACTGCGTGGACGCTATGTCTTCAACTGAAAAAAAATTCAGGAAACGTAAAGAGGCTGCCCATTTGCGTAAATCGTGGGCCCGACCCACAACGCCGGGATTACTTTCTTTAATGACTTCTACCAGAAGAGAGGCTAATCGCCGTTTAAGTAAGCGTTTACCCGTACTTGCTACCCATAAAGCACCTTGGGGGTTTTGAGGAGCTACTCTCAAATATTTGGTTAGAGCTTGCACTGGACATAAATTATGATGCACCTTTCCCCTTTTTAACGCCGGCACCGTGAACTCAGAAAACACGTGTGCACTATGCTCATTCTTGGCTACAAAACCTGGGGAGGGTGCAATGGAAATACATTCATTAAGTCTACCAAACCTAAGACAATTAGGTGTGTTGCTCATCGCCGCCAGCTCAGACACTCTGTTTCCGGTGGCCAAAGCCAAAAGGAAAACCGCCTTTTTTAAGAGTAATGCAAAGTCTGCAGTATTTTGGTACAGACGAGAGTGAAGCAAAGACAAAGCTTTGTCCAGAGACCAAGTAGGCATGAGCTGACGGGGAGGTGGGCGGAGTTTAAAACATGCTCTCATAAAACCTGTTTCCTCCGCTACCGGTATGGAAAGACCCGTAAGGTCTAAAAAGGGCACTCTAATCGCAGTTAAGTGATTTTTTAATGTTACCACAGATAAACGTTTCTGCTCAAACAGATAATTCAAATAATTAAAAACTAATGCCACTGAGGGTACAGTTTGTTCTGTCCTAACGATCCAAGAAGAAAAGGCTTGCCAATGTGATTGATACTGTCATTTTGTAGACTGAGTATATTGATTAAGTAATTTATTTGTCACATCTCTACCGTATGGTGCTAGCCACTTGGCCTCCTGAATGTCCATAATGCAAAAGTCAGCGAGGTCGCTAGGTTTCCAATCGTGTCTAAGTGGAAATACCCGACCGGGAGCGATACCGGGTCCGGGCACCACATTTTCAATTGCTGGTACCACAACTGCGCCGGCCACAGTGGCGCGATTAGCGAGACCAAGCCTCGATAATCTCGTAGTTTGTTCACTACGTGGCACATTAGTGACGCATCTGGCGGTGGAAACAGATAGATGGAGCTCCATCTGTTCCAGTCTGTCACTAGGGCGTCTGGCCCCCCTGCCGGCGTTTTCGCCCGGCGGGTGAGGTATAGAGGGAGTTTGTGAGTCTCCTCGGACGCAAAAAGATCCACTTGTGGATGGGAGAGCTCTGCAATCATTAGGTTGAAAATGGGTTGCTTGAGCTCCCATTCTACTGTCGTGCTCTGTCTCCGGGACAGAGCGTCTGCCCAGACGTTTGCTACGCCTGGGAGATAAGATGCGTGAAGATAAATATCTAGACTGTTGGCTAGAGCAAAAATCTCTTCCGACACGTTTAGCAACTTCCTTGACCTCATTGACCCTTGTTTCTGAATACAGTGGACTGCATTCAGATTGTCCATTCTGAAGGCCACCGACTTGCCCCGTAACGCCGGGCCGTGAGCCTGAAGGAAATACAAGGGGACTAGTAATTCTTTGACATTGATGTGCGAGATTTCTAAGTGGGACCAAAGCCCCTGACCCTGGTGCCCCTGATTTGACTGAAATCCCCAACCTATTGTGCCTGACGCATCCGTGTCTACCCATACCGTTGGTGGAGGAGAGGTCCATGACATTATTGAGTGCAATGTTTCCCTCTTCGCCCAGACCGCTAGTAAGGTGTGGATTAATTTCGGGATGGGCCATAATTTTCCCGCCGGTAAGAGCGGGAAATATTTGTTGCCTTCCAATATTAATCGTTTTACTTTCAACCGGCCTAACTTGACAGTTAGTTGAATCCAGTTGAGAGAGCCGACCAGAGACTCCCAGACCCTTCGCGTAGTAGTCAGACTGTGAAGAAACCTGAACAGTTTCCTGCGAAACCTGTTGCGATTGTCCACACTCTGAATCAGAGTGAGAGCGGCGGTGTCCCAGACCAGCCCTATCCACTGAATTACTCGTGAGGGCACAAGGTTTGACTTTACCAGATTTACCTTGAACCCTAGAGTTTTGACATGATTTAAAATGATATTGACATGTTTTATGCATAATTGTTGTGTCTCTGCCACCACCAGCCAGTCGTCCAGATACCACAACACTCTGATCCCCTGTTTTAACAATGGCATCAGGGCTTGCCGGACTAGTTTTGTGAATAATCGAGGTGCCAGGTTCAAGCCGAACGGCATCCTCTGAAAAAAAAAATTTTGGTGCCTGATCCGTAAGGCCAAAAACCTTTGAAATCTTTTGTTGACCGATACGTGCCAATAGGCGTCTGTCAGGTCTAGTGAACACATCCAACCTCCCGGCGGAAGTGTTAGCCTGATTTGGTGTACTGTTAACATTCTGAAAGATTCGTTGTGAATGTGAAGATTCAGATAAGACAGGTTTACGACCGGCCTCATCTGAACACTGTCCCTTTTGGGAACCAAAAATAGTTTGGACGTGAATACAGGGTAATTTGGGGGGACCGGGATGATGACATTCTTGGCAATCATTTCCTGGGCTAGTGACTCCACCTCTAAAGAAACAAAATTCGCCGTTGTCGGCTGACGTAAACGAGGTCGCCGGAGCCACTGACAAGTGATGCCTTTGCGTGCCACCATCCGTGCCCAAGTGTTTAACGGCCATGCTTGGTGACACGTTCGGAACGACCCAGTTAGCAGACAAGGGTTCGCCGGCTGTACTACACTCGGTTCCTCCGGCCTTAAGGTAGGCGCCGGGAGTGAGAGAGACTTTAGTTTTTTGATGGTGGGGTTGGTGCTGGACGCTTCGCCGGCTGGCTGGTGTTGGCCGAAGACTGGCCCTGACCTGGTTTATGTTGGCCGCGTCCTCTCTGACCTGAAAACCTACTCTGTCTATGCCTGAACTGACCCTGGGGGGAGTGGGAGGACTTAGGCGGAAGAAAAGGTTTAGATCCCCCTGGCTGAGCTTTAGTAGTAGGCCTGGGTTTGGGGAAGTTAAATGCAGGTTTCTTAGAAGGGGTGGGACTGTGCTTAACGGCCTGTGCCATATTGAACACTGTTCGCCACACTTCAGGGGTCATTAAAGAGGGAGTAAGCACTGGTGACATAACCACCTGATTAGCAATGCGATCAGGTAGCTTGCGAACTAACGACATCCTAAGATCTTGTCGTGCTCGTACCGCCTCAAGCAAGGCGGTACGTATGTCACCCAAGGATTGGATTGACGACTGAAGAATCAGTCGCCGGGATAACTCAACCGATCTTCGAGCATCCGCATCTGCGATTGCCTGAGTGGATCATAGTAAAGACTTAGCCACCTGCTGAGATACTATGTACTGTGAGAACAGGCGAAAAGCTTTTCCCCGTAGCCTAAATTCTCTGTCTAGGTGAGTAGGGGTAGGGGTAGTGAACGGGTCCTTCAGCTCACAAAGATTAATCTTAGGGGCAGCTAGAAATGAAAACAAAGCTGACGGGACTCCGCCGGCAGAACCCACCGGCATGGAGAACCAAGAATGAGTGTCCTGAGGTATCTGGTGGGAAGATTTAGAAGTGAAAGTGGTTGCAAAGTTTTGAGCCTCTACCTCCCAATCTACCCAAGGTCCTGGTCCCAACTGTCCCACCTTCAAAACTGGATTAGCTGCCTCGTCTGTGACGGTCTGTAAATCTAGTTCAGGAGTGAGAGCTGACAGAGTCTTAATATCATTAAACCCGTCCAGCTTAGACCAGTCTGAAAATAGTTTTGAAGCTGAGGCAGGGGGCAAAGCAGGCTTAGAAGCATACACAAAATAATCTTGATGATAATAACTAGGTATAGCCTTGATGTTTACGTCCAGAACATTACCTAAAGTATCCATGGCCCTTAGTTTCTTTGACTTATTGCCCTGGATGACCCACTCACGCGGTACCGGGAGTTCCCCTGACAAAGTAGGTTGGGCAAGCTCTGGTTTAGAGGAGTTCAAAAGAACCCATGACTCGTCTGGCCCATAAAGTAAGGGCATAGCTACCTTTCTAAGAGGCGCTTTGTCTAGAGGGGGTGGATTGACATCCGTTATGACCCTGACATTTGAAGTTGTCAAAGCCGCCGTAGCAGGCTTATTGATCCCTGAGGTTAACAAAGTGGGAGGGTTAGGGATCTTAGATAAATCAATCGAAGTCATCAGAGGCCGTACCGTAGAACTTGTCTTGGGAGCCCCCAAGTCCATTGTGGGGTTTTCCTGTTGTTGACCAAAAAAATTAGATAAAGCATGAGTAAGCAGCCCATTAATTTCTTGTGCCGTAACAAACTGGTTTGATGAAGAACTTACAGGTGAATCATTAGTATCCTGTGCGGCGTCCAAGCCTGAGCCTGACCTTTGTCCTTCCATCTCCGAAATTATAGAAACTTCATCTTTCTCATCCTGATCCTCCTGAGAAGACCCCGCCGAGGCAGGGGTACCTTGTTGCCAAGATAAGTCTGGGATAGAGGATGGGATCGCCGCGTCCCTGTGGACATCGGCTACTGTGTGACTCGTTTGAGTCGGACGTGGGTGATCAGACCCTGGTTGCGCAAACCGCCAAACACCTAGGCCCTGGCCTACGCTCTCTTGAGAGTCTGAAACATTCTCACTTACTGAACCCCCTGAACTTTCCAATTCCAGGGTTAAAATATTAAGTGGCAAATCCTCTTTTGGGACAGGCACTGCACTGGACTCTTGGGCCTTAACACAAACTCTGTCTGGGGTAGAGGTACGATGAGATGCACTAGAAGTTGGTGAATGTCGAGAGGACTTCCGTTTATGAGAATCCTTTTTAGAGGATTTATGGCTACGGTGTGACCGCGAACTATTCTTGGATCTAGAGGAATCGTCACCGTGACCACTGGTGGAACCTTCCGTCCTGCTCTTCTTACTCGCCGGTGAAGAGGCCCGACTAGATGACTGGTGTCTAAGAGGAGACCTAGACCGGGATCTCGCCCGAGACGAAGAGGCGGATACCGGGGGTGTAGGCTCTCTTGGGCGTTTAGGTGTAGCCGCAGAGGATACAGAACCCTGACCAGTCTCCGCCGGCTTAATACTCGTGACTCTAGAGGAACGTTTAGGGGGAGGGTGTTCGGAGAGCAATCTATCCCAAAGTGGGACGTTGTCACATTGAAGTGATTTATGTGCAACAATGGTAGTGTAGGCTGACATCTGTTGCCTAACCTCTCTTAAGGCTACCGCCGCGGTCTTATCATTATCACAAAGGACCTTTAAAGCTAATTGGGAGCAAAAAGAACAATTACGCATAACCCAGAGACCCCTTGAACGGTCTAGACATTTAACACACCTTATGCAACGGGTATGCGCAAAAATAGAGATACCAGCACAAGCAGTGGTAGTGCACAAAGCAAAAAACTGGGGCCACGGTAGCCATGACAGAGACTGGTGGGAGGAAACTACCGCCGGGTCTGTATTGGTCCGCCGGAGCTCAGCTCTGGAAAAAAAGAAAATTTCCAGGAATTAATGCTCATAAGGTTAACCCAACATGTTCGCGCACAAGTGTTAATAACCCGCCGGGTAACGAGATGTAATGGCACAAACACAGCTCGCTACGCGGTGGGGTTCAGAAATCTAAACAAATCTTTTGTTAAAGAAAGTGAAGAATACCCTCTGATATAATATAACGGTCCAGCATGGCGCTTATAGTCTCTTGGTGGTGGCGACTGGCTCAAGATTCAATTTTGTAACAAGGCAACCCCCCAAAAGACGCCGGCCCTTGAAATATTTTAGTAGAATAGCACAGGGCAGGATGATACGAGATCTGATGTCTAACGAATTGTCACAAAAGATCGCCGTAAGTTAGAAGGCGGCGATACCTGCTTGTATCACTAAATTAACTGGTTAAATCGAAATCGAATTTTGTAAATTCCTTATTTTCCTCCACCTAGGAGCACCCGCCGGGTGAGAAGAATCGATATATTAACCTAAATTGAACCTTCAATTGCCGTAAAAGTAAAGGCGGCGATACACATAGTATCACTAAATGGATTGGTTAACTAACTGAAAGACATAAGTCGTTCATCCCACCCTACCCAGGTGCACCCGCCGGGTGAGATGTCCAAACGTTAACCCCATAAGTTCCTGTCCCCACTTCTTTGTAAAAGATCGCCGGGGAGGAACGCCTAAAACAACAGCTAGGTTTTTCAAGTGGCTTTGTAAAACCAGGTAGAAAAACTACATAACGTATGTCCGCATGAACAATCGTATTATAGATGGGAACAGCCATCCCGCCGGGAATCAAAGGAGGCCTGAAACCAGGCATCCACAGAGACGCAGTCCTGGAGAGCCACAGACACCCCAACGCCGGGGAAACAAGCCAGTGTTAACAACCACGTGTGGCCCAACACGGCTCGCGGCCGGGATTTTCATGGTGAAACCGAGAAAATCCCGCCGGAAGGCAACCCACCCTGAACAGACACCATCTGAACAACAAGAGACACGAGGAGAGCCACGCACGACAACCCCAAGGTCACACCATAATCCGTGGAATTAGCCAATACACAACTAAACCAGGAAACAATTATAGTCCGAGGAATTAGCCAATACACAACTAAAACCCGGATACACATGACACAGTAGGGCATATTTATCAATAATAAACAATAACACTAGTACATGTGGCAAAGCTACGAGCGGCTGGCTAGGCCTAGGTAGACGGCATAATAAAAGTTGAAATATACACAAACACTGGAATATCACAACAGGAACCACCGCCAACACACCACCGTAGCATAAACTTCCGACCAAGGGAAGACTGATTCGGGACCCAGAAAAAACTTCACTAAGTGAAGAAAAATACGCTGGGAACGTCAGAAACAAAGCTTACCTCATCAGAAAGATAAAAGGCAGCATTAACTAACGCGTAGTGAAAGCCGCCTGCATCACAAACTAACTCAGCTGTGAAAAAGTTCACATGTCCACAACGGGACCACGAGGGAACATCCGAAATAGATGCCCCATACACTCGACCCAAAATACACTGCACTGCGGGCAACCAGCCCAGGACACTCCTGCTACGCCTATCCTAACCTTACTCGATACATCCTAGAGTAAACAAATGAGAAAAAACTCACTAGGGACGCCACGAATGCGGAACTAGCGGAGCGTGGGGAGGCACGTCCGGGCAGGCTGAACGCAGAGCAGAGAAGGAAGAATGACGCCTGAATCAGCGTCTGGTCAGAAATCCACACAAGTACATCCACGATATGATGGAAAGCTTATTGGATAGTTATTCTTATTTTCTTTTTGTTTTTATTTTTTACGAAGTTTTTTCGTAGTGAGAACCCAATTCATAATGACTGAAGCCATGAGTGAGGTCACGTGCGCTCATGATGAAGGCTCCTCAGTTTTTAAATGCTCTGCGCGGTAGATTCAAAACTACGGCGGATTAGTGTTTGAAGAGGATGCCTTATGTAATAGGCATGTTCGTCAATGATGGAGGGGCCCCGTAGTGGCCCCGTAGTGGCCCCGTAATCATTGACGAACATGCCTATTACATAAGGCATCCTCTTCAAACACTAATCCGCCGTAGTTTGAATCTACCGCGCAGAGCATTTAAAAACTGAGGAGCCTTCATCATGAGCGCACGCGACCTCACTCATGGCTTCAGTCATTATGAATTGGGTTCTCACTACGAAAAAACTTCGTAAAAAATAAAAACAAAAAGAAAATAAGAATAACTATCCAATAAGCTTTCCATCATATCGTGGATGTACTTGTGTGGATTTCTGACCAGACGCTGAATCAGGCGTCATTCCTCCTTCTTTGCTCTGCGCTCAGCCTGCCCGGACGTACCTTTCAGGCTCCGCTGGTTCCGCATTCGTTGCGTCCCTAGTGAGTTTTTTCTCATTTGTTTACTCTAGGATGTATCGAGTAAGGTTAGGATAGGCGTAGCAGGAGTGTCCTGGGCTGGTTGCCCGCAGTGCAGTGTATTTTGGGTCGTATGTATGGGGCATCTATTTCGGATGTACCCTCGTGGTCCTGTTGTGGACACGTGAACTTTTCACAGTTGTGTTAGTTGGTGATGCAGGCGGCTTTCATTACGCGTTAATTATTGCTGCCTTTTATCCTTCTGATGAGGTAAGCTGTGTGTTTGCTGACGTTCCCAGCGTATTTTTCTTCACTTAGTGAAGTTTTTTCTGGGTCCGTGTCAGGCTTCCCGGGGTGGGAAGTTATCGCTTCGGTGGTGTGTTGGCGGTGGTTCCTGTTGTGATATTCCAGTGTGTGTTTATATTTCAACTATTTTCATGCCGTCTACCTAGGCCTAGCCAGCCGCTCGTAGCTTTGCCACATGTCTAGTGTTATTATTTATTTTATAAATATGCCCTACTGTGTCATGTGTATCCGGGTTTTAGTTGTGTATTGGCTAATTCCTCGGACTATATTTGTTTCCTGGTTTAGTTGTGTATTGGCTAATTCCACGGATTATGTTGTGACCTTGGTTAGTCGTGCGTGTCTCTCCTCGTGTCGTATTGTTCAGATGGTGTCTGTTCAGGGTGGGGTTTGCCTTCCGGCGGGTTTTTCTCGGTTTCACCATGAAAAATCCTGACCGATGAGCAGTGTTGGGCCACACGTGGTTTTTAACTCTGGCTGGTTCCCCGGCGTGGGGAGGTGTCTGTGGCTCTCCAGGACTGCGTCTCTGTGGGTGCCTGGTTTCAGGCCTCCTTTAAAATTCCCGACGGGATGGCTGTACCCATCCTTACATATATTTAGATATATATAAAGAAACGACGTTCTTGAGAACACTCGTTTTTTATAGGTTTTTCTACCTGGTTTACGACAACCACATGGAAAACCTAGCTGTTGTTTAGGCGTTCCTCCCCGGCGATCTTTTACAAAGAAGTGGGGTCAGGAACTTGTGGGGTTAACTTTTAGACTTCTCACCCGGCGGGTGCACCTGAGCAGGGTGGGATAAAACGACTTAGGTCTCTTATAGTTAACCAATCCATTTGAGTGATACTCTGTGTATCGCTGCCTTTACTCTTACGGCAATTGAAGGATCAGTGAGGTTTAACCAAATCGATTCCCACACCCGGCGGGTGCCCCTAAGTGGAGGAACTAAGGAATTTATAAACAAATTCAATTTCGATTAACCTTAATTGGGTGATACTTTCAGTATCGCCGCCTTCTATTTTTACGACGATCGTTTGGGACAATTCGTTAAAAAATCAGATCTCGTATATTCCTGCCCTGGGCTATTCTACTAAAATATTTCAAGGGCCGGCGTCTTTATGAGGGGGGGCTTTGTTACAAAATTGAATCTTGAGACAGTCACCACCTCCTACAGACTATAAGTGCCATACTGGACCTTTATATCAGAGGGTATTCTTCATGTTCTTTAGCTAAGAAGATTTGTTTAGCCTCTTTACACCCAGCCGCGTAGCGAGATGTGTTAGCTGTGTCTTTGCATCCCGTTACCCGGCGGGTTATTAACACTTGTATGCGAACACTTGGGTTAACCTTATGAGCATTAATTCCTGGAAATTTTTCTTTATTTTTCCAGAGCTGAGCTCCGGCGGACCAATACAGACCCGGCGGTAGTTTCCTCACACCAGTCTCTGTCATGGCTAATGTGGCCCCAGTTTTTGCCCTGTGCATTACCCCTACTTGCGCGGGTATCCCAATTTTTGCGCATACCCTTTGCATAAGGTGTGTTAGATGTCTAGACCGTTCAAGGGGTCTCTGGGTTACACTTAATTGTTCATTTTGCTCCCAATTAGCCAATAAAGTCCTGTGTGACAATGACAAGACCGCGGCGGTAGCGTTGAGAGAGGTCAGACAACAAATGTCGGCCTATACTACCATTGTCGCACATAAGTCACTTCAATGTGACAACGTCCCACTTTGGGATAAGTTGCTGTCAGAGCACCCTCCCCCTAAACGTACCTCTAGAGTAACGGGTTTTAAGCCGACAGAGACTAGCCAGGGTTCTGTATCGTCTGTGGATACGTTTAAACGCCCGAGAGAGCCTACTCCCCCGGCAGCCACCTCCTCGTCGCAGGCGAGATCGAGGTCAAGGTCACCCCTCAGACAGCGGTCTTCAAGTCGGGCCTCTTCCCCGGCTAGTAAGAAGTGTAAGACTGAAGCTTCCCCCAGTGGCCATGGTGGTGATTCTTCCAAACCTAGGTCTAGTTCGCGGTCACACCGTAGCCACAAATCCTCCAAAAAGGATTCCCATAAGAAGTCCTCTCGACATTCTACTAAGTCTAGTGCATCTCATCGTACCTCTACACCTGAAAATGTTTCTGTTACAGCCTCAGAGTATAGTGAAGCGCCTGTCCCTAAACAAGATTTACCTATTGATATTTTAACCCTAGAAACGGAAAGTTCAGGAAATTAAATAATTGAGAATGTTTCAGACTCTCAAGAGAGCGTAGGCCAGAGCCTCGGTGTTTGGCGGTTTGCTCAGCCAGGGTCTGACCATCCACGTCCGACTCATACGAGTCACACAGTAGCCGATGTCCACAGGGACGCGGCGACCCCATCCTCTATCCCTGATTTATCTTGGAAACAAGGTGCCCCTGCCTCGCCGGGGTCTTCTCAGGAGGATCGGGAGGAACAAGATGAAGTGTCATTAATTTCAGATAGGGAGGGACAAGGGTCAGGCTCAGGCCTGGACGCCGCCCATGATAATACTGATTCACCTGAAAGTTCTGCATCTAACCAGTTTGTTACAGCACAAGAAATTGATGGGTTACTTACTCATGCTCTATCAAAATTCTTTAATCAACAACGAGAAAACCCCACAATGGACTTGGGGGCTCCCTTGACAAGTTCTGCGGTACGGCCTCTGATAACGTCAATCGATTTATCTAAGATTCCTAACCCTCCTACTCTGTCACCGGCAGGGAGCTCTAAGCCAGCTACGGCGGCATTCACTACGTCAAATGTCAGGGTCATTACGGATGTTAATCCACCCCCTCTAGACAAAGCGCCTCTTAGAAAGGTAGCTATGCCCCTGCTTTATGGGCCAGACGAGTCATGGGTCCCTTTGAACCCCTCTAAGCCAGAGCTTGCCCAGCCTACCTTGTCAGGGGAACTCCCGGTACCACGTGAGTGGTTTATCCAGGGAAATAAGTCTAAGAAATTAAGGGCATTGGATGCCTTGGGTAATGTTTTGGACGTAAATATCAAGGCTATACCTAGTTATTATCATCAGGATTATTTTGTTTATGCATCTAAGCCTGCTTTACCCCCTGCCTCAGCTTCAAAACTTTTTTCAGACTGGTCTAAGCTGGATGGGTTTAATGATATTAAGGCTCTGTCGGCTCTTACTCCTGAACTAGATTTACAGACCGTCACAGACGAGACAGCTAATCCAGTGTTGAAGGTGGGACAGTTGGGACCAGGACCTTGGGTGGATTGGGAGGTAGAGGCTCAAAACTTTGCAACCACTTTCACTTCTAAATCTTCCCACCAGATCCCTCAGGATACACATTCATGGTTCTCCATGCCGGTAGGTTCTGCCGGCGGAGTTCCGTCAGCTTTATTTTCTTTTTTAGCTGCCCCTAAGATTAATCTTTGTGAACTAAAGGAACCATTCACTACCCCTACCCCTTCTCACCTAGACAGAGAATTTAGGCTAAGGGGAAAAGCTTTCCGCCTGTTTTCACAGTACATAGTTTCTCAACAGGTGGCTAAGTCTTTACTCAGGTCTACTCAGGCAATCGCAGACGCGGATGCTCGAAGATCAGTTGAGTTATCCCGGCGTCTGATTCTTCAGTCGTCGATTCAATCCTTAGGTGACATACGCACAGCCTTACTTGAGGCGGTGCGAGCACGACAGGATCTTAGGATGTCATTAGTTCGCAAGCTGCCTGATCGCATTGCTAACCAGGTGGTAATGTCCCCAGTACTTACACCTTCTTTAATGTCCCCTGATGTATGGCGAACAGTGTTTAACATGGCACAGGCCGTGAAGCACAGTCCCGCACAGGCTCAATCAGGCTAACACTTCCGCCGGGTGGCTGGATGTGTTCCCTAGACCTGACAGACGCCTATTGGCACGTGTCGGTCAACAAAAGATTTCAAAGGTTTCTGGCCTTGAGGATCAGGCACCAAAATTTTGTTTTTCAGAGGATGCCGTTCGGTTTGAACCTAGCACCTCGATTATTCACGAAACTAGTCCGGCAAGCCCTGATGCCGTTGTTAAAACAGGGAATCAGAGTGTTGTGGTATCTAGACGACTGGCTGGTGGTGGCAGAGACACAACAATTATGCATAAAACATGTCAATATCATTTTAAATCATGTCAAAACTCTAGGCTTCAAGGTAAATCTGGTAAAGTCAAACCTTGTTCCCTCAAGAGTAATTCAGTGGATAGGGCTGGTCTGGGACACCGCCGCTCTCACTCTGAGTCAGAGTGTGGACAATCGCAACAGGTTTCGCAGGAAACTGTTCAGGTTTCTTCACAGTCTGACTACGACACGAAGAGTCTGGGAGTCTCTGGTCGGCTCTCTCAACTGGATTCAGCTAACTGTCAAGTTGGGCCGGTTGAAAGTAAAACGATTAATATTGGAAGGCAACAAATATTTCCCACTCTTACCGGCGGGAAAATTATGGCCCATACCAAAATTAATCCACACCTTACTAGCGGTCTGGGCGAAGAGGGAAACATTGCACTCAATCATGTCATGGACCTCTCCTCCTCCAACGCTATGGGTAGACACGGATGCGTCAGGCACCATAGGGTGGGGATTTCAGTCAAATCAGGGGCACCAGGGTCAGGGACTTTGGTCCCACTTAGAAATCTCTCACATAAATATCAAAGAGTTACTAGTCCCCTTGTATTTCCTTCAGGCTCACGGCCCTGCGTTACGGGGCAAGTCAGTGGCCTTCAGAATGGACAATCTGAATGCAGTTCACTGTATTCAGAAACAAGGGTCAACGAGGTCAAGGAAGTTGCTACTCGTGTCGGAAGAGATTTTTGTTCTAGCCACCAGTCTAGATATTTATCTTCACGCATCTTATCTCCCAGGCGTAGCGAACGTCTGGGCAGACGCTCTGTCCCGGAGACAGAGCACGACAGTAGAATGGGAGCTCAAGCAACCCATTTTCGACCTAATGATTGCGGAGCTCTCCCATCCACAAGTGGATCTTTTTGCGTCCGAGGAGACTCACAAGCTCCCTCTATACCTCACCCGCCGGGCGATAACGCCGGCAGGGGGGCCAGACGCCCTAGTGACAGACTGGAACAGATGGAGCTCCATCTATCTGTTTCCGCCGCCAGATGCGTCACTAATGTGCCACGTAGTGAACAAACTACGAGTTTATCGAGGCTTAGTCTCGCTAATCGCGCCCCTGTGGCCGGCGCAGGTGTGGTACCAGCAGTTAATAATGTGGTGCCCGGACCCGGTATCGCTCCCGGTCGGGTACTTCCACTTAGACACGATTGGCAACCTAGAGACCTCGCTGACTTTTGCATTATGGACATTCAGGAGGCCAAGTGGCTAGCACCATACGGTAGGGATGTGACCAATAAATTGCTCAATCAATATACTCAGTCTACTAAGCGACAATATCAATCTCATTGGAAAGCTTTTACTTCTTGGATTGTTAGAACGGAACAAACTGTACCCTCAGTGGCATTGGTTTTTAATTACTTGAACTATCTGTTTGAGCAGAAACGTTTATCTGTGGTTACTTTGAAGAATCACTTAACTGCGATTAGAGTGCCCTTTTTCGACCTTACAGGTCTATCCATACCGGTGGCGGAGGAAACAGGATTTATGAGAGCGTGTTTTAAACTCCGCCCACCTCCCCGTCAGCTCATGCCTACTTGGTCTCTGGACAAAGCTTTGTCTTTACTTCATTCTCGTCTGTATCAAAATACTGCAGACTTTGCTTTAATCTTAAAGAAGGCAGTTTTCCTTTTGGCTTTGGCCACCGGAAACAGAGTGTCTGAGCTGGCGGCGATGAGCAACACACCTAATTGTCTTAGGTTTGGTAGACTTAATGATTCAATTTCCATTGCACCCTCCCGGCGTTTGTAGCCAAGAATGAGCATAGTGCACACGTGTTTTCTGAGTTCACGGTGCCGGCGTTAAACAGGGGAAAGGTGCATCATAATTTATGTCCAGTGCAAGCTCTAACCAAATATTTGAGAATAGCTCCTCATAACCCCCAAGGTGCTTTATGGGTAGCGAGTACGGGTAAACGCTTACTTAAACGGCGATTAGCCTCTCTTCTGGTAGAAGTCATTAAAGAGAGTAATCCCGGCGTTGTGGGTAGGGCCCACGATTTACGCAAGTGGGCGGCCTCTTTACGTTTCCTGAAAAACTTTTCAGTTGAAGATATTGCGTCCACACAGTTGTGGGCGTCTAATCATACGTTTCTCTCTAGATACTTGTCAGTTGCTCTAGACAAACCTTCCTTACCATGTATAGCTTTAAGGCAGAGGGTCTAGGTGGCCCTGCAGTCACTTATGTTTATTTTCAAGGAAGGGGGGGGGGGGGGGGGGGGCAGTCAGTTGACATAGGACACCCTAGACCCCGCCGGAGTATGAGAGCTGTGATACAATTTAAGGTTAAAATGTGATATGAAAATTTCTCTGCGAGAATTTGTGCTAGTACAAAGTTTAGTACAAAACAACGGTGTTGTTATAGTAGTTTTAGCTGCGAAAGCAAGGTAACATTAGTTCAATGGAGTTCATTAGCAATTGATCTCCACATGTATTTTGGGGTTTATGATGTGCACATATAAACTTATAACTTATTATTTTTGTCACCACTCGTTGAGTGGGGTGCCTTTTGTAACTACAGATCTGTGTTCAGAATCTTCAGGGTTACCTATTTTTGTCGGGCAGGCTTCTTTGAAGCACGCACCTGCCTGAACCCCTTTTTCTTGTATATTTCCGGCCTACGCCGTATTAAATACATTTTTCAAAAGTAAGAATACTATGTGGTTGTTTTTATTATCTGCTTTTCTAGAGTTATGATATGATTACGAATGTCCCCCTCCAGTCTTAGATATCAGGCATGTTCGTCAATGATGGAGGGGCCACTAATAAATTATAGGTTTGACTCCTGTAAGGAGATAAAGAAAACCTAATATTTAGTAGTGGCCCCGTAATCATTGACGACTGGGGCCCTCCCGACCGTCCCCTTCCCATTCGTTGATGTATTAAGGATTTTGGTTTACTTGATATGTCAGTGAAGGAGGAATGACGCCTGATTCAGCGTCTGGTCAGAAATCCACACAAGTACATCCACGATATGATGGAAAGCTTATTGGATAGTTATTCTTATTTTCTTTTTGTTTTTATTTTTTACGAAGTTTTTTCGTAGTGAGAACCCAATTCATAATGACTGAAGCCATGAGTGAGGTCGCGTGCGCTCATGATGAAGGCTCCTCAGTTTTTTAAATGCTCTGCGCGGTAGATTCAAACTACGGCGGATTAGTGTTTGAAGAGGATGCCTTATGTAATAGGCATGTTCGTCAATGATTACGGGGCCACTACTAAATATTAGGTTTTCTTTATCTCCTTACAGGAGTCAAACCTATAATCAGTCACAACATCATTCATACAAACAAATTTCTTCAGGGTTATAGAAGTTTGGCAGGGTAGCGAAAAATGTAAAATTTTTCGTCATATATACAGTATAATATTTTTTTTTTGTACATATACTCATGTCGGTTCCCTAGGGCTTTTAATATTTTACATGCTCTTCCTTTGCTATTTCTCTAAACAGACCCCACAAAAAAACCAATAAAAAGCGTTTCCATTATATAATGACAATGGCTAATTACTTATTATCGCCGATGTCCGAAGTTACGACCGCAGTCCGAAGCGACCCGGTTTTACGGTACGATCTTTTATTGCGAGTCAGGTGGCAATATGGGTTAAATCCGGGGAGTTTTCTATTAGTGCGGCCAAAATTTGTACAGTGCGATAAATTTCCTGCCTGACTCGTGGCATCACTGGCGTTTGAGCAGCTTGGGCATGGAGTGAGGCTGGTCAGTCAGACAATTGTTTACCCCATACTGTGTGACGCTATCTCGCATTCTCGGGTTTGTGATCATATCAAGTGTAGAATTTAACCCTCTCCGACATATGACGCGATTTTGAGCCTATTAGGGATACTTTAAAGCCTTTGTTACCATCAGGGGTATTTAGAAACCTTTAGTTTAGTTACTTCAACCTCTGCAGTTGTCTTTGAGTTAGCTGTGGGCAGAAAACTAATTTTGGAGAGGTAATTATAAGAGTGAGAGAACTCTATTTCTTATTGCTAATCTGGCAACCTCTGCGTCATATGAGTCTGAAGGGGTTAAGGTAAGGAAAGGTCTAATTTACCATTGATATGCTATATTTATCATTAACATTTGTTCTTGGTACAGCCCTCGAGTCAAATTTCTTAGAAGAGAGCGTAGAAGAGCCGAACGTAAATGGCGGAAAAATAAAACTGACATCACATGGCTGCCATACATGTTGGCAAAAAGAGCCGTAGTCCACACAATCAAAGACGAAAAGAAAGCATATTATCAGGGGAAAGTCGAGTCATGTGGTGGTGATCAGAGAAAGCTGTCTTCGGTTGTCAGTAGCTTACTTGGAAAAAGACACGTGAACTCAAGACCTTCTGCATCTGATGCGGAGTTGGCTGCGGACTTTGTCACATTTTTTACTAGCAAGATAACTCGTATGAGACATGAACTGGATGTAGGCCCCTCTAATGAAGAATATTCAATTGTACCCCAACCACGACATACTCCTAATAGTGTCCTCTCATCATTCCATCCGGTGGAGGCTGATGTTGTTTCATCATATATAAGAAACCTTAATAAAACATTTTGTCAATTGGATCCTATAAACGTTTCCAAACTACCTGGTGTATATGATCATGCAGTGGAACTTATTTCCAAAATAGTTACCAAATCTTTCTCCGAAGGCAGCTTCCCAGTGTCTGAAAAACATGCCTTGCTCCGACCTATCCTTAAGAAACCTGGACTTGATGTAGAGAACATGTCGAACTACCGTCCTGTCTCCAACTTGTCTTTTTTATCAAAGATATTAGAGCGTGCCATACTTGATCAACTGCTGCCGCTACTTCAACAAAATGAAACGATTCCTATTTTTCAGTCTGCTTATCGGCAGCATCATTCGACTGAGATAGCATTGATGAGAATACATAATGATTTAGTCAAGAACACTTGTGACGGTGAGATCTCATTGTTGGTTTTACTTGATCTCTCAGCAGCCTTCAACACAGTGGATCATAAGCTGCTATTGAGTGATCTTTATGACTGTGGTGTGCATGACTCTGCTCTCTTGCTTCTCAGGTAGATCCCAGAGTGTGATGATGAATCGGATAGTCTCGGACTCGGCACCCCTGCTCTATGGCGTTCCGCAGGGTCCTGTCCTGTTCACGATATACGCTAGTGGCTTGTCTCTTCTGCTTCGTGCACACGGTGTCACCTATCATTTCTATGCTGATGACACCCAGATTTACGTGAGGATCACAGGTATAGCTGATACACAGAGGAAGGTGGAAATGCTGATGACCGATATCAAGAAGTGGATGAGGACAAGAAAACTTAAACTAAATGATAACAAAACTGAAATTCTCATTATCCGAGGAAACAGAAGGGCTACTGACGCAGTAAATGCCCTCTCCATCGATACGGGTGACTCACAGCTGCAACCAGTAAAATCTGTTCGAAATCTGGGAGTGTATCTGAACTCAAGACTGGATTTTAAGGAGCACGTAAATCAGATTGTCAAAAGTTGCTACCTACACATCAGAAATCTCTACTCGGTGAGGCAGTTTATACCTAGACGTTGCCTTCTGACACTGGTCCACTCATTGATATTCTCTCGTGTTGATTATTGCAATGCCTTATTCGTGGGTCTTCCAAATTACATATTAAAGAAAGTACAATCTGTTCTGAACAGAGCTGCAAGACTCATTTTTGGAATTCCACCAGGAACCCCTACCACTTCTTATCACATCGAACTGCACTGGTTACCAATAAAAGCTAGAATAGAATTCAAGTTGTGTCTGGTAACTTTCAAGGTCCTCAAATTTGGTGAGCCCGGGTATCTTGCAGGGCTGCTCAGGCGTCCACCGGCACGCCATGGTGTAGTCGTGCGCCATGATGACGACCCCCTGCGTCTTGATGAGCCGTGGGCTTTCCGGCAGTCATCTTTCTTTGAAAGATCATTCTCTTACATGGCTCCAAGGTTATATAACAGACTGCCACTGACCATGAGACAACTAAGTTCTATTGAGTGCTTCAAGAGGCAACTTAAGACGTTTCTCTTTGAAAGAAGCTATGATCTCGAGAGGGGTGTCATCATCGAGGGTTATAGGGTGTAGGCTATTTGCCATTGCTGGTGGCTGGGTGATGCGTATAGGTTTTGTGTTTCATTGATTTAAGCGATTTGTGTTTGTTTTTTTGGTTTGGTTTTGGTTTTCGAGCGCCAGTGAATTCTGCGGAAAAATTGGCGCTTGTGAGAAATAAGTAACATGCTTATTATTATTATTATTATTGGTATGTTTGTGTCAGTATAAATAATGATATAAGGAAAGATATGTGTGCTATATGGAGGACCGATCGACCAATTACGTTTTTTCCCATAGGATATGTTGTTCACACAGTGCGAATGCACATACAGTAGTGCGACGCACTGTATCGACCAATTTCTCACACGATGCGGGACCGAGCTGTAGATATGGTCGTTGCCGTGCGATGGATGAAGACTAGAACACTCTACATTGTGTAGTTATTGTGTGAGGTGAGAAATAAGACGGCGAGTGAAGCGGGAATTCCGACCTTCGTCCGAATGCGGCACCGCCGCTCTGCCGACCACGGCTACGGTCTGTTTATATTCGTTCAACAATTCATTATTGATTATGGATTATTTATTATGTAATACAGTATGTAATAATGTTGATTACTGTATATTGATAATTAAATATTGATTACTGATATACAGTCGGCCCTCGGGTAACGCGGCTTTTGTAGCCGCGGTTTTGCTCAAACACGGGTACCCCAAATGTGCCAAGTCAGCATCTAGCACGGTTTTGTTTAGGTAACGCTTGTGGCGGCACTGGCGGGTGGCGGCTGGTCGGCATCTCTCGGCAGGTGACGTCAGATCCGCATATACCGGCGTATAAGGCACATTTCTAAGCCTTAAATAAACCCTCCAAAACCATGGGTGGTCTTATACGACGAATATACTTTCAATGCAAGTGAATTTGGAGCACCAAGATTCATCAGCTGATTTTCCGAGTGACCGAAATCGTGTGTGTTATTGTTGTGTGTGTGTGTGTGTGTGTACTTACACTAGTTGTACTTACACTAGTTGTATTTGCGGGAGTGAGCATGCTCGTTAATTCCCGCCTCCTAAGATATGTTTGTCATACCGTGCTTTGAAACTATGCACTGATGGTGCAGACACTACTTCGGCTGGCAATTTGTTCCACCCACTAATCGAGTTGGTAGGAAATCTTTTACTTTTCAGATCAGATTTACTATTTAGCACTTTTAGTTTGTAGCTGTGACCTCTTGTCCTCTCACCTCCATCCCTCTCTATGAAGTTTTCTTGGTCAATTTTGTCAATACCTCTAACACATTTATATATCTGAATTTGCTGTCCTCGTTTCCTTCTCTGTTCCAGTGTAGGTAGATTCAATCTCTCGAGCCTCTCTTGGTACTCCAAATTTTCCAAACCTGGGATCATCCTCGTAGCTGCTCTCTGTACCCTCTCAATTTTGTGGATATGTTTCTTCAAGTGAGGGGACCACACTACAGATGCATATTCCATCCTGGGTCTTATTATTGCCGTTATTATTTGTTTCATGGTGTTTTCATTAAGATAATTGAAAGACATCCTAATATTTGCCAATAATGCCAGTGATTCTCTCACTATCTTATTTACGTGGCTTTCTGGAGACATGTTATCCCTAAATTCTATCCCCAAGTCTTTTTCTTTTTCTGCTTTGGGAATCACTTCGTTTCCTAGTTTATAATCTTTTCTAGGTCTGTACTTGCTTTTACCCATTTCTAGAGTCTTACATTTCCCTGCATTGAACTCCATATTCCATTTGATGCTCCATTCATGGATTTTTTGCAAATCTGCTTGGAGCTCAAGGCAATCCTCCTGGGTTCTGATCGTTTTAAGCAGCTTAGCATCGTCCGCAAACATACTCATGTAGCTTGTTAGTCCCTCAGGCAAGTCATTTACAAATATTAGAAACATGATTGGGGCTAGAACAGATCCTTGTGGTACCCCACTCGTAATTTGAGTCCAGTTTGACGATTTCCCCCTTACTGTTGTTCTCATCTGTCTTCCGCTAAGGTAGCTCTCCATCCATTTCAGCAGTTTGTCTCCTACTTTTCCCTCATGTTTTAATTTCCACAGCAATCTCTTGTGTGGAACTTTGTCAAATGCCTTTTTAAAGTCTAGGTAGGCACAGTCTACCCATCCTTCCCTCTTGTCCACTGTGTCTATTACTCTAGAGTAAAAACTCAACAAGTTGCTTATACATGATCTGCCACCTCTGAATCCAAATTGTCGGTCAGTAATTAATCTTTTGGATTCCAGGTATTTCACCCATTTGTCCCTTATTAATCCTTCCAGAATCTTCATGAGGATGCTCAATAGTGATACAGGTCTATAGTTCAGTGGTTTATCTCTGCTTCCTCCCTTAAATATAGGAATAATGTTTGCTCTTTTCCATTCTGTAGGTACTATCCCTGTGTCCAATGATTTGGTCATTATGTCATATAACGGTATACTCAGTTCCATAGCATTTTCTTTAATAATCCAGCCTGATACTCCGTCCGGTCCAGCGGCTTTGTTTGGATCCACCTTACTCATTTTGTCTATGAGCTCTGGTCTGTTAAATGTTACTTCCGGCATTTCCTCTGTACCTATCTCATTGATTTCTGGTGCAATGAATTCTCCTTCTTTTGTAAATACTGATGCAAAATTTCTATTTAGTTCTTCCGCAATCTCCGTATCCTCTTCTATGATTCTGTTTCCACTTTTAATCTTAACGATCGTGGCTTTTATCTTCCTTTTGCCGTTTACAAACTTGAAAAACATTTTTGGATTCTTTTCATAGTTCTCCACTATCCCTTTCTCATGGTTTGCCTCTGACCTCCTCCTCATTTCTGTGTATTTGTTTCTCTCCTCTTTATACTTTTGCCTGTTATCTTCCGAATCCCAGTTTCTCATCTTTTTCCAGGCTTTGTTTTTTGCTTCCTGTGCTTGCCTACATTCGCGGTTAAACCATACTTTGCGATTACTTTTTTTCCTTTTATTAATGTACTTAGGGACAAAAGTTTTTATACCTGTATCATAGATCTCCATGAATGCCTTGAGTTTTTTGTCTACCTCACTTTCAGATAACACCTGATCCCAATTTTGTGACTTGAAAAAATCCCGTAGTCCTACGAAATCGGTTCTGGAATACATCCAGTGATTTTCCTTGTGTTTTTCCCTTCCCTTGGGTAGATTATACTTCAATAGTAAGTCTATGTCTAGAACTGCATGGTCGCTTTTTCCTAGTGGGCATAGGTACTGAATACTTTGAACCTCCTTCTCCCTTCTTGTGAATAGAAGGTCCAATCTAGCTGGTTGATCACTTCCCCTTACTCTTGTTGACTCTTTTACATGTTGGTATATAGAATTTTCCATGGCCATACTTAAAAATTCATAGCCCCAACTTTCCTCTCCTGCTCCGGCTTCAAGATCTTCCCAATTCACTTCCTTGCAGTTAAAGTCCCCACACATGACTATTTCATTCTTTGAAGCCAAGATATTTCCTAGCACACTAATTGTTTCCTTACGCATTAGGCTATGCTCCTCCTTACCCCATGTCTTCGTCTTGGGAGGTACATACGCTACTATCACCACTATTTTTTCGTTTCCACCAATCTCTATTGCTAAAACTTCTGCTGTTGAAGTTACCAGTTTTATCTCAGACACAATCAAATCTTTCCTAGTAAGGATGCACACTCCACCTCCATGTCGAAATTTTCTGTCCCTCCTCCAAATCCTGTATTCAGACCATCCTAGTAAATTTATATCGAGGTCTTCTCTTAGTTTTGTCTCAGTGAGACATACTATTTCTGGTTTCTTAGTATTGAGTAAGTCTGTTAGTTCTAGTTTCTTAGAGATTAGCCCATCGACATTGCTATATAGAATCCTTATACTTTCTAGTCCCCCAATATCTGTTCCAAGCCCCTTAACTGCGGCGGTCTGTTCCCTACCCTCTTTTACTTTTAGTTTCTTTTTACCGAAAGTTTCATAATCTTCCCCTTTCTTACTCCGTAAAAAAACTTATTCTTTTCTTGTTCTGTCCTCTTGCTATTTTCCTCCTTGGCAGTTTTCCTTAGTTCAGCCTCCTTCTTTCTCTCTTCTTCTGGTAAGTCTTGCCTGATGTAGATTTTGTCTTTACCCTCTAACCCTTTTAGCCTAGATGCTACTGCCATGATTTCATCACATGTCCTTCTTGACTTAAATTCGATTTTTACCAGTCTATTGTATTCCTTTGTATATTTACCCAGCCTAAACATGTCTGATATTTCCTCCTTCCAGGTGTCCTCCTCATCTTTAATAGAATCCAGAATCTTGTTGATGCGACCTTCATCCTGTTCTTTTCGTTTTGTCCAGTCTAGTTCCTCCTTTTCTTCCACCCCTGATATTATGAGGCAGTTAGCCCTACGACTTTCTTCCTGGATGGCCTGAGAGTTTTCGTGGATGCCTTGCTTAACCATACTTTTTACCTGGTCCTTTATCCTAACATCTTGCTGTTTCTGTTCATCCAATATCTTCCTGAATTCGTCACTGTGTGCCTTCCTTACACTGTCTAAATCTTTTACCACTTGGTCTCTAGTCATGCCCCAAGCATTTTTACCTTCAGAGATACTGGCGTCTAGCCTAGTCATTATCACTGCCTTTTCTCTCTCCACTGACTCCAACCTGTTCTTCAACTCACCATTCTCTGTAACAATTTCCTTCTTAACTAACTCCAAGCCGGTCACTCTGTCTTCCAAGTTCTTGATTTTGTTCAACAGCATGAAGCAAAATTTACCTGTGTCCTCAGTCGTCCATGTTGTCATGAAACCGGGAAAATCCGGCTCTCCCTCCCGATTCGTCACTCCCGCCTTTATCACCCCTCCCCCCCTCGTCACCTTCATTAACCATCTTCCCCACCTATTTCCTCTTGAAGTTTGAACCAAATATCTTGCCTCTTGTGATGGGCAATACTTACATAGGCCATATACTTTTACCCACCATACTGAGCCGAGAACTTCCCGCGCCGAAAACAACAATATTGTGCGGTCTCTTCGGATTGTTCACTCACACCCTATAGTTTAGTCACCAATTTCTCACTTGCCAGCCGAAGTTTACTTGTTTTATATGATCATCCTAATCCCTGGAGTCCCCTTTACACATGAATAAGATATATAATATAGCTCACTCCCGCCTGCAACCATGTAAGTAGAATCAGCTGGAGCCTGTGGACCGCTTCCTGTGTGTGTGTGTGTGTGTGTGTGTGTGTGTGTGTGTGTGTGTGTTCTTGTTCGTGTGTGGCTATGTCGGCCATATCAGTAGGGAGTCTAAACCCGAGTTATTTCTGTACGCAATAAAATTTTATTATATTGAATTATTATGGAATTGAATTTCATTTTACCAAATAATATTTATAATAGTAAAAGCCAAAGAAAAAAACATTAAACTGTAACTGTATTGAAGGCGGTAGATTGTTGGCAAGTTTAGCAACTTGTAGCCATGGGATATAATGTTCTAAATGTGTATCATAGCTTTTTCATAGAGTACTGTATTAGTCACCGCAATATATGTCTTTACCGCTGCATATAAAATTATTTTTCCTTAGACTTTGTGGGTTTTTAAATAAGGGTGGAATGAAAAATGGCGGCCATCTTGGATCTGCTGAGAACTAATATTTTTCACTTTTTTACCGTATTTTTAGTATTTTATCATATTGGGATGGATGTAGATTCCGGGCGTACTGTCGTCATGTTTACATAGGGCGATTTCCGCGGTTAACTTCGCGTCTATTTTGACGGCGATTTTTTCGGTTATTTGCCCCCCCTCAACATATTATTGTATCCAAAGGCAGTCAAAATAGACGGGAACATGATGGCAAAGGTCCGACGCCACTACGCGTAGTGTAAACAAGGCTGGCGGTACGCCCGCACTTAACATTCATGCCATCATATTCTATATCAATGCTAACCCTGTGGGGGTCTGGGGGCGGTAGCGCCCAGGTTAGGTTAGGTTGTTAGGTTAGGGTTATGACAAAATATGATTTTAGGGGGCATGTTTTAATATTGCAAAATAATGGGTAAAAATGAATTTGCAGAAGATAAAATGGTAATGGGGGGGGGGGGGCAGCCCCCACCTATAATACTAGGATAGGTTAGGCTAATATTACCCCTTATTTAGGTCTTTTACCCCGCAATTACCCTGGTCTTCATAGCCCTCCCCACTAATGGGGGCCGTGTTTTTAGATTGTTGGATAATGGGGAAATACTCATTTCCACCAGTCCTTAGTATAAAACAACACTGTATATTAAAGAAAACTAAGAAAAACAAAAACACAAAACGACAAATTCGCTGTGAAACCGGATCTAGAATTTTACCCAAATTATTATTGTATTTAACAGGAAGGTATGACGAGGTAAGTGATGTGGTAGCCTATAGGTGGCAATATGCGGAAATGGATTATAAGGGCATTCCGCCCCCTCTGACAAAAGTCTATCAATCTAGATATGACACAGATTTTACAATGTTTCAGAGACACATTAGGGAATGAGTTGTGGGCAAGAATGTTAAGTGCGGGCGTACCGCCACCCTTGTTTACACTACGCGTAGTGGCGTCGGACCTTTGCCATCATGTTCCCGTCTATTTTGACTGCCTTTGGATACAATATGTTAAGGCCCCCTCACCCCTCCATGACATATTGTCATCATCATATAGGATATATTGCCAGCAAGGGGCAAATTACCGAGAAAAAAATCGCCGTCAAAATAGACGCGAACTTAACCACAGGATAATTATAGGGAATAGGCTCGCAGTCTTATTATACATAATTTATTAGTGGCAATGTAGGTCTATGGAATCCTTATACTGTAGCCTACTCATGTATAATCCACTGTGGGAGAATAATGTTGATCACCTTTATAAAACACGATATTAATAGAAAAAACGCCCATTCTAATCAATCTCAAGAGCTCTTTCAGACATCCTCACTGTTTACAAGCGCCTTCTTTATGCAGTATAATCGATATTTACCCCCTGCTGGCAACATAGATGACGATTTCAATAATTCATGGGGGGGGGTGAGGGGGGCGAAGCCCCCCCCCCCACCTATCGTGTATCCCACATTGGAATTATAGCTAAGACCACGAAAACACTCAATTCTCAAAATCTGGAGGAAAAAACATGAAAACTAAGGGTGCGAGCCTATTCCCTATAATTATTATGTTCCTTCCAACAACCAACTATACTCCTAAAATCGATTTATGAAATTTACAAACACATGTGGCAGTCCGTGGATTCGAACCCAGGATGCTCACACCGAAAATCAACACCTTATGCATCGCACCACGAAGACAGTTAAAGGATGGTGGACACTGCCTACGATTTATTATGCAACTTCGAATCCTGCATATAAATCTAAGCATGTACACACATCCCAACTGCAACTCACGTAGGCTATGCATATGTGAATGGAAAGAGCAATTAATGGGGCCTTAACCACTAGGGAAGTCCTCTCGATAAATCACTCCTGAACCAATATCAATTATTATGTTCCTTCCAACAACCAACTATACTCCTAAAATCGATTTATGAAATTTACAAACACATGTGGCAGTCTGTGGATTCGAACCCAGGATGCTCACACCGAAAATCAACACCTTATGCATCGCACCACGAAGACAGTTAAAGGATGGTGGACACTGCCTACGATTTATTTACCAACCACGGCGATCGACAAATGTAATCACGGCGGCGGCGGTGGCGGCGGGGGAGGCATCGGACCTTTGCAATCATGTTCCCGTCTATTTTGAATGCCATTGAATACAATAATATGTTGAGGGGGCCTGGGGGGACTTTGCCCCCCCCTCACCCCCCCATGACATATTGTCATCATCATATATATTGCCAGCAGGGGGCAAATAACCGAAAAAAAATCGCCGTCAAAATAGCTTAACACCTTACGAGCGGCCTATGCGGTTTATTTATGTGTACCGCACAGCGGGGTGTTTTTAGCCAAAATAGGGCTGTTTACGTGATCATTTTCATGCCTAAATAAGACCCAGAACGTAAAACAAGTACCTATCCCTGAAAGGGCATAAACAGAGCTTTCGAATGACACCATAACGATCCTTGTATGATGGATAGTTTTCTTGCAATAACCGTGCAACGCGAGTGCAAAAAGCAGGTAATTCGGTACTTTCAGTACATAATTGAGTATGTAGCGAGTGAGAGAGGGAGGAGGGAGCTGAGATTTGTGTCAGTAGGTTCGCCGCGGTGGTCTGGAGCAGTCATACGCTCGCTAGTCTCCTGCCACCACTTGTCTCTCTCTCTCAGCCACATTACGTGCTGAAATTGCCACTCGAGTTATGTCGAGCGCCGCCACATAGTCCAGCTTTTTTTAACTCGACTTATGTTGCTCGCCGCTAATTAAGGGTTAAACCGCGGCGATTGCCCTATGTAAACATGACAACCGTACGCCCGGAATCTAAATCCATCCCGAGTTGTATTACAGGGCGTACGTCGTGTAAACATGTAAGTTGATGTCAAACAGCGTGGGTGTGGGGGCAGCAGCCCCCACCCATAATATTGTACTAGGATAGGTTAGGTTAGGCTAATGTCCTTTCAAAGGGGTATAGAAAACACTAGAATTATTAGGATATAGGGCCTACCCGGTCAGAGGTAGCCTGGTAGGTGATACGAATACAGGACGTTTCGACGGTGTGTCAGTTCGTCGGTGCTATTTGGACGGTTCGATGGTACCGTCGAACCTCCGTGGAAATGTCTTATAGCCTAAATATTTATTAATTTATTTTTGTACTATGTATAGTCTATTTTTCAACTGTATTTGTTGACTACTTATAATATTTTTATGTTTAATATAGACGTGCTAATTGCAACTATATATACAGTATACAGTATTGTTATACCAGGTTTTTACTGGGGTTGTTGTTGTTGTTGTTGTTGTTCCCTAAGCTGCCTGGCCGAACAGCCCCGAGTCCCTGAGAAAGGCCATGGCCACGATCGGGCTTTCCCACAGAGCTCTCATTGAGTGTAGATTGTGTTGTTGCCGTAAGTGGTTGTGTGAAATGCAGTCTTCTATGATGTGTTTAATGGTATGGGGTGCTGTGTTACATCCCGGGCAGGCGTCGACAACGGAGTCATCCAGTCTCTTCTGATAGCTGATTTACTGGGGTTGTATTGACTAATAGATAGGTTCTTACTCGACTGGAGAAGCTTATATATTGAAACGTTATAAATATGTTAGTCCTATTCCTCTGCATTCGGACTTTGCTGCAGAATCGAGAAACAATTTCGAAACGGTTAAACCTTCGAATTAAGGCTTCAATGGTTCTAATTCTGTACACACATAAATAGAACATAATATGACCCAAACTTAATAAACACAAAATGCCAAATTATATGTATTAAACAAGGCTTCAAACAGTATCAAACTTGCACTATTCATAACACAAACCAAACGCGTTGTGACATTAACCCTTGGGATCCGGGGGGGCCTCATATGAAGTTTGGTATTTTCAAACTTCATAATTCAGTAGCTACTGATTGAGACCACCTAGAGCAGTCAATTTTTTTGCAAATTGTAGAAAGTTTTCTTGTCTGTAGACTGCCGTTGAGATGACATCGCTACGTTGCATGGTTGCCGAGTTCTGATGATTATATCGGCGACTTTTTAGCCGTGCATTTTGCCTCAAATGAGGCCTCCTGGATTCCAAGGGTTAAAGTTGAATTGTCTATCATTCGACGATAATAAACAGTTTACGAAGGAATTGTGGAACTTTCTTAATTATTATAAAAGTCTGAAAACATCCCATAGCATGAGACATTAACTCCAAGGGGTTGAACAGTACAATTAGCACAATTAGATGGTTCCCCGGTATTATTGGACGATTTGACGGTTCTAACAGAGACATTTCAACGATCGCGAGATTGGAAGTTTTGACGGCATCGTCGAATCGTCCTGTTTCCGGTCATACGCCCGATAACACAACTCTTGCCGACATTAGCCTAACCGGTCAATATACAGGAGACACAACAATATAGGTAGCAAGTTTCGGCAAGAATGTATTTACCGGGTGTACCGCCCACCTTGTTTACACTATGCGGATGCCTTTGGATATAGAAATACATTAGCCTAACCAAACAACCTAACCTAACCTAAGCTAGTATTCATGCAGTAATGACAGGGGGCAAATAGCAGAAAATATAGCGTCGAAATAGACGGGAACGTAAGTGCGAGCGCACAACATGACAACCGTACACCCGGAAAATACATCCTTCCCCAAGTTTCTAATGGTAGTTTTGGATTCCTTGAATCCTATCATCATATGCTTCATTTCTATATAGCCTAGGCCTACTTTTTATCCCCGGGGAAAAAAAAAAGAATCTTGGGATTTTTATTTTGTTTTGGTCATTAACCTAACCTAATAGCCCCCAAATACATTTAAGTTAGTTTAGGTTTTTTGGTTAGGTTAATGAAAAAAAAAAAAAAATCCCAAGAAAAAAATTAAAAATCCCAAGATTTTTTTTTTCTTTTTTCCCAGGGATAAAAAGTAGGCTATATAGGCCTAGCCTAGAAATGAAGCATATGATGATAGGAATGCAGAGGGTACTGGTGAATGGAATAGGCTCAGGGTGGAGGGAAATTATAAGTGGGGTACCTCAGGGATCTGTGTTGGGACCACTGCTGTTCGTTATATTTATCAACGACATACCTGAAGTTATAACTAATGGAAGTGAGGTATACCTGTATGCGGATGACACTAAGCTGTATAGAAGAGTGAGGAGTAAGGAAGATGTGGGTTTGCTTCAAGCAGATGTGGAGGGCATGAAGGGATGGTCGGAGCATTGGTTAATGCCTTTTCATCCAAAAAAATGCAAGTACTGTACTGTACATGCGGATTGGGACAAGCAAGATAGACAAGGTAGGATACAGTATGTATGAAGCAATGGAGGAAGTGAATGCAGAAAAGGATATAGGAGTAGTGATAGACAATAAGTTAAATTTCTCAGAACATTTAGCAGAAAAGATAAACAAAGCCAATAGAATTGTAGGGCTGATAAGGAGGACATTTGTGTCACCTGTTACGCTGGCCAGCTTGCCAGAATGCACTCGTAACTCGCTAGCGCTCGCCAGGGCAGTGAAATGGGCTACAATAATCGTAGAACGACGTTCTTTCTTTTATAGAGTTCATGTTGTCACAGACAGATCAGTGGTGGTCTTTATTCTTGTCTGTGACACTTGCAAGTATTTTATATCATTCATAGAATATAAGATGCATTGTGTGAAGTTAAAGGAGAAAGAGCGAGGTAGGCAGTGAGGTGGTAGTATGTGCGTGTGTATGTACGTTTGCCTCCCTCGCTTGGAGGAGTTTCCCACGCTTGTGAGTGGTCGGCGGGCCTGACGCGTCACGTGACGCCTGCTCCTCGTGACGTAGTCGTCTGTGATTGGGTGCCGCTGCCTTTGTTAGTGCTGGGGGGGCTCCTGCCGCATTTCTCCTGCAGAGCTTGGCACAGCGTGCTTGGTCCTACATGTCCTTTGCAATCTGTCCCCCATATAACCCCCTGTACTACTTTCTCTCTCTCTGAACTTCTTCGTTTTCATACTTCTCTTTATTCAATTACTTATCCCTTCTGGTTCTGAATACGACTTCCATAGTCGGCCAGTCGTATTACCAGCACCAGCTTTCCATATATGTTTGCACTAGTTTTAGGGATTATTAGAGTCATAGTCATATGGTAGCCTAGTGTTGGGGTGCTTCTAATTATTGAGTTGTTCTTTCCCATTATTTAATGCTAGACAGTGGAAGGTATCTTTGGTCGTTGTCTGAGTTATGTATGTGGCAAGTCAGAGCCTGTACAACATCGACGAAGCTAGCTAGCCTGTAACCCTTGTGCATATTTTCCTTTGCGAGTGTAGCAGTATACAGGTGAAGGGCTTTTGCCTATACTTACCTGTATGCTTGCTACCTCATTTTGTTGACCTTTGTGGAGCACCAGGGCAAGACCAGATACTAGAGATCTGGACTTACCAAGAGAGCCTCCAAGTCACTTAACGTAACATAAGGGAAATCTGTTCAAGGGGAGACAGTAGGCTACGAGCATGCTTGCGCTCTGCCTAGTTTCCTAGTACCTTTTATGCCAGTGCTAGACTTTATTAGTGAGGAAGACAGCATTGTGTTTATTAACTTTCATTGTGTATGCTTTACGAATTATTCACGCCTTATTTTAGCCTAGGTTGATGCATAGTGCACAACCCAGTTTGGCTGTTGCGTTGGCTAAGGAAGTACTGTTTCTGAGTGGTTATTATTAGTGCTGTCACAGAGTTGTTGCACTCCCTTGTTATATATATGTATCCTACTTATTGGTGTATTTAAGATACACGCTTTGGTGTCCTGCCCCTGCATTATTCCTGTTCTATATTAACGAGCATCTTAGAGCATCAGACCTTTTCAGAAGATTCCTTATCTGATTGCTGTAGGATTAGACTTCCAGTGTTTTCATAGAGCATTGAAGAGTTTAGTGTTGAGTACAGACTCACACTAAAGTTAACGTAAGCATATATTCCTTTATTAAATCTTATATAGTTTATTCAAGCATTGTTATTACTTTAGAGCATTTTCGTAACGTAAGTACTCCTGTTGTGAGTTGGCTTTGCCGTCACCGGAAAGCCTTTGTAGAAGTGCACTAAAACCCAGTTAATTGATACCCCGTTATCCAGTAGATTAACTCTGGAGGGTTTTAAGTGTTTTTGTTCACCGGCGTAATAGTTCGAGGGTTTGGAATTAGCGTACCGTTGTAATAAATATAACAAATGGCCGTTGTTGAAGATATAGCCTATCATCTAGTCCATTATTAAGTGCCCTTGTTTATTTCGTAGTGCCGGTCGTAACACACTTGACGAAGAAATCTTCAGGAATCTCTATACAGCGCTGGTTAGACCGCACCTGGAATATGCGAACCAGGTGTGGGCTCCATATATGGTAAAGGATATAGAAGCAGTGGAGAAAGTGCAGAGGAGAGCTAGCAAGCTGGTACCAACGTTGAAGAACGCGGGCTATGAGCAGAGGTTGAGGACACTGGGGCTTCCGACACTGGCATATAGGAGAAAGAGAGGGGATATGATAGAGACTTTTAAGATAGTGTCAGGAAAGTATGATGAGGATGTGTGTGAAGGTATCTTCTTGATGCGGGAGGGAACAAGAACGAGAGGACACTCTAAGAAAATTTACAAAGAAAGAAATAGGCTTGAGAAGGCAAAGAACTCATTTTGTGATAGAGTGGTAAATGAGTGGAACGCACTGCCCCAGTATGTAGTCGATTCCGAATCAATAAGGGAGTTTGAAAGTAATCTTGATAAAGCATGGGGAAGACAAGATTTGAAGTTTGATTATAAAACAAAAATACAGAATAGTAAAAATGTTGCGTCTGTTACCGCCGCCGCCAACACCGTGAACGACCGCAGCAGTGCAAGTACTGGTACTGAGCTGGATACACAGGCCTAGTTTGCCTTTTTCCAGAGGATCTACTGTAAGAAACTGTAAGAATTAGAAATTTGGGCAAGAATGTAGTTACCGGGTGTACCGCCTGTCTTGTTTACACTACGCGGACACTCACCATCATGCTCCCGTCTATTTTGACTGCCTTTGGATACAAAAATACATTACCCTAGCCAAACAACCTAACCTAACCTGACCTAGTATTATAGATTTATAAGTATTTATTTTATTATAAGTATTTAGAGATGATTTATGTTGTATGTCGGTAGTGGTACACCCGGTAACTACATCCTTCCCGAAATTTGCTACCTACTGTAGGCTATATTGTTGCGTCTCCTGTATAGCCTATTTACCCAATTTTACCGCCTAACCTAACAACCTTACCTAACCTATCCTAGTAGTTTCCAGACATGGGCATGATTATAAAAAATGATTATGATTTGATTTTGATTATCATCCGGAATATTTTTTGGAAAAACTAAATAAGATGGTCACCAATTTTCCCATGGATTTTTTTTTTTCCCTGTTAGTTTTCATCAATATATTTATTAGTGGCCCCTCCATCATTGACGAACATGCCTATTACATAAGGCATCCTCTTCAAACACTAATCCGCCGTAGTTTGAATCTACCGCGCAGAGCATTTAAAAACTGAGGAGCCTTCATCATGAGCGCACGTGACCTCACTCATGGCTTCAGTCATTATGAATTGGGTTCTCACTACGAAAAAACTTCGTAAAAAAATAAAAACAAAAAGAAAATAAGAATAAGTATTCAATAAGCTTTCCATCATATCGTGGATGTACTTGTGTGGATCTTTGACCAGACGCTGATTCAGGCGTCATTCTTCCTTCTCTGCTCTGCGCTCAGCCTGCCCGGACGTGTCTCCCCACGCTCCGCTAGTTCCGCATTTGCTGCGTCCCTAGTGAGTTTTTTCTCATTTGTTTACTCCGGGATGTATCGAGTAAGGTTAGGATATGCGTAGCAGGAGTGTCCTGGGCTGGTTGCCCGCAGTGCAGTGTATTTTGGGTCGTGTGTTTGGGGCATCTATTTCGGATGTACCCTCGTGGTCCTGTTGTGGACTTGTGATCTTTTCACAGTTGAGTTAGCTTGTGTTGCAGGCGGCTTTCATTACGCGTTAATTATGCTGCCTTTTATCTTTCTGATGAGGTAAGCGTTGCTTACTGACGTTCCCAGCGTATTTTTCTTCACTTAGTGAAGTTTTTTCTGGGTCCCGAGTCAGTCTTCCCTTTGCCGGAAGTATTTGCTACAGTGGTGTGTTGGCGGTGGTTCCTGTTGTTATATTTCCAGTGTTTTTGTTTATATTTCAACATTTCTTATGCCGTCTACTTAGGCCTAGCCAGCCGCTCGTAGCTTTGCCACATGTACAAGTGTTATTGTTTATTTTATAAATATGCCCTACTGTGTCATGTGTATCCTGGTTTAGTTGTGTATTGGCTAATTCCACGGACTATGTTTGTTTCCTGGTTTAGTTGTGTATTGGCTAATTCCACGGATTATTGTGTGGACTTAGGCTAGTCGTGCTTGGCTTTCCTTCGAGTCCGTTGTACGTTCAGATGGTTTCTGAACGGGGTGGGTTACCTTCCGGCGGGTTTTTTCTCGGTTTCACCATGAAAAAACCCCGGCCGAGAGCCGTGTTGGGCCACACGTGGTTTCAACACAGGCTTGTGTCCCCGTCGATGAGGTGTCTGTGGCTCTCCAGGACTGCGTCTCTGTGTTGGTGCCTGTTTTCAGGCTCCCTTTGATTCCCGGCGGAGTGGCTGTACCCATCTAACATTGTTCATGTGAACATATGTTATGAAGTTTTTCTACCCGGTTTTACAAACCACAGAAAAAACCTAGCTGTTGTTAAGGGGTTTCCTCCCCGGCGATCTTTTACAAAGAAGTGGGGACAGGAACTTATGGGGTTAACGTTTTGACATCTCACCCGGCGGGTGTACCTTGGTAGGGTGGGATGAACAACTAAGTCATTCAGTTAGTTAACCGATCCATTTTAGTGATACTAGATGTATCGCCGCCTTTACACTTACGGTGATTGAAGGTTCAATTAGGGTTAACATCGTTTTTTACACGGGTGCTCCTGGGTGGAGGAAATAAGGAATTTACAATTCAATTTCGATTAACCACTTAATTTAGTGATACGTTTATGTATCGCCGCCTTCAAACTTACGGCGATCTTTTTGTGACAATTAGTTAAGAAATCAGATCTCGTATCAGCCTGCCCTGTGTTATTCTACTAAAATAATTCAAGGGCCGGCGTCTTTGTGGGGGGTTGTTTTTTCCAAAAGTGAATCTTGAAACAGTCACCACCAGAAAGACTATAAACGCCATGCTGGTCCGTTATATTATGTCAGAGGGTATTCTTCACTTTCTTAAAAAGATATGTTTAGATATTCTGAACCCCGCCGCGTAGCGAGCTGTGATCGTTGTGCCATTACATCTCGTTACCCGGTGGGTTATTAACACTTGTGTGCGAACATGTTGGGTTAACCTTATGAGCATTAATTCCTGGAAATTTTCTTTTTTTCCAGAGCTGGGCTCCGGCGGACCAATACAGACCCGGCAGTAGTTTTCCCCACCAGTCTCTGTCATGGCTACCTTGGCCCCAGTCTTTGCTTTATGCACTACCCCTACCTGTGCAGGTATCCCTATTTTTGCGCACACTCTTTGCATCAAGTGTGTTAAATGTCTAGACCGTTCAAGGGGTCTGTGGGTGATGCGCAACTGTTCCTTTTGCTCCCAATTAAGTGTCAAGGTCCTCCGCGACAATGATAAGACCGCAGCGGTCGCATTAAGAGAGGTTAGGCAACAGATGTCAGCATATACTACGATTGTAGCTCATAAGTCACTTCAATGTGACAACGTCCCTCTTTGGGATAGACTGCTTTTCGAACACCCTCCCCCTAAACGTTCCTCTCGAGTAACTAGTCATAAGCCGGCGGAGACTGGTCAGCGTTCTGTGTCTTCTGCTGCTACTCCGAAACGTCCAAGAGAGCCTACACCCCCGGCGACCGCCTCCTCGTCTCGGGAGAGATCTCGGTCTAGGTCACCTCTCAGACACCAACCATCTAGTCTTGCCTCTTCACCATCGAGTAAGAAGAGTAGGACGGAAAGTTCCACCAGTGGTCACGGCGATGAATCCTCCAAATCAAAGAGTAGTTCACGGTCACACCGTAGCCATAAATCTTCCAAAAAGGATTCCCATAAAAGAAAGACCTCCCTACATTCGCCAGCTTCTAGTGCTTCTCATCGTACCTCTACCCCAGACAGAGTTTGTGTTAGGTCTCAAGGGTCCAGTACGGTGCCTGTACCTAAAGAGGATTTACCCATTAACATTTTAACCCTGGAAATGGAGAGTTCAGGGGGATCAGGGATTGAGAATCTTTCAGACTCCCAAGAGAGTGTAGGCCAGGGCCTCGGTGTTTGGCGATTTTCTCGGCCGGGGTCTGACCACCCACTTCCGACTCAAACTAGTCACACAGTAGCTGACGTCCACAGGGACGCGGCGATCCCATCCTCTATTCCTGACTTATCTTGGCAGCAAGGTACCCCAGCTTCGGCGGGATCTTCTCAGGAGGAACAGGAAGAGAAAGACGAGGTTTCAATAATTTCGGATATGGAAGGGCAAGAGTCAGGTTCAGGCTTAGACGCCGCGCAGGATATTAATGATTCACCAGTAAGTACATCATCAAGTCAATTTGTCACTGCGCAGGAAATTGATGGGCTACTTAGTCATGCTTTATCTAAATTTTTTGGCCAACAACAGGAAACTCCCACAGTGGACTTGGGGGCTCCCACGACAAGTTCTACGGTACGGCCTCTGATGACTTCTATTGCTTTATCTAAGATCCCTCACCCTCCCACTCTGTCACCATCAGTGGTTACTAGGCCTGCTATGGCGGCATTGACCACTTCGAATGTAAGGGTTATAACGGATGTCAATCCACCCCCTCTAGACAAGGCGCCTCTCAGAAAGGTAGCTATGCCCTTGCTTTACGGACCAGACGAGTCATGGGTCCTTTTGACCCCCACTAAACCAGAGCTCGCCCAACCTACCTTGTCAGGGGAACTCCCAGTACCGCGTGAGTGGGTCACCCAGGGCAATAAATCAAAGAAATTAAGGGCCTTGGATACTTTGGGAAATGTACTAGACGTCAAAATAAAGGCTATACCTAGTTATTATCACCAAGACTATTTTGTGTATGCTACTAAGCCAGCTTTACCCCCTGCCTCAGCTTCAAAATTGTTTTCAGACTGGTCTAAGCTGGATGGGTTTAATGACATCACTTACCAGGATGGAGTACATCTCTCTCGACTAGGAGTTTCGACCTTAGCAAGCTCACTCGACAAGTTTGTTGCGGGGTTTTGTTAATAAACCATAGGTGTGTAAGTAAAATAGAATCCCAGCCACATGAAATTGATAGTAATAACGAACATTCTGATAGCGTAGCTTTTCCGTCTAGGTCCAGTAGTTCAACAGGTAAAAATAAATTAGTTAAAAACAATAGAAAAATAGTTGCAAATACAAGTAATAGTTTGAGGGTTTATTATACAAATTGCAGGAGTTTATGTAACAAAATGAACGAACTTAGAGCACTGGTTAGCAAAGAAAATATAGACATAATAGCGCTAACTGAAACATGGATTAATACAGAAACCAGGCATTTTTTAGCAGAGTTTGATATACCGGGATATAGTTTGTTTAAATATGACCGAACAAGTAGGAGGGGCGGCGGTATAGCAGTGTTTGTCAGGAGTTCATTAAAAAGCTGTACTAAATCAGGTATTAGAGTAAATAATGAAAATGAAAGTGTTTGGGTAGAAGTTAACGAAGGTAGTGAGACTTTAGTTATTGGAGTTATGTATAGACCGCCAAATATGAGTAGAAATGACGGAACATCATTATGGGAGGAAATTAAAATAGCATCAAGGCTTAGCAACGTGTGCATTATGGGGGATTTTAATTTCCCTAATATAGATTGGCAGCAACAAATAGGCGACTCTGATTCAAAGGAGTTTATTGAGGTAGTACAAGATAGTTTTTTATCTCAATTCATAGATACGCCGACTAGAGGTGATAATATTCTCGATTTAGTTTTCAGTAACAATGAACATATGATAAATAGTGTAGAAATCGGGGACCACCTAGGAAATAGTGATCACAATTCTGTGTATTTTAATATACAATGGAAAGGTAATATCAGAGAGAATACAACATTAATACCTGACTTCAGAAAAGCCAAATATGGTGGGTTAAGAGAAGCCCTGTTAGCGGACCCTATGGTCAAAAAATTAAGTCGATCCAGGTGTCCAAATGAGTGTATCCTTTCTCAGGCACCTGTCATCTTAAGTCAGGAAGAGACGTCAAACTTGGTAGATACATACGATAATTTTATCAAGTCAGTATTCAATGCGCAAAATAAATATATCCCCAAAAGAAAATTTAGATCAACACAGAACCAACCCAAATGGATGAATAATAGACTATTAGATCTTCTAGGAAAAAAGAGAGGAATATATAGAAAAATTAAAAAAGGCGAAATTCACCTACTTGCTTACTATCAGAATCTATCACGACAGGTAAAAAAGGATATTAGTAAAGAAAAAATAAATTATGAAATTAAGGTTGCCAATGACTCAAAAAATAATCCTAAAGCTTTTTACCAACTATATAAATCCAAGGTTAGAGATGTAATTGGTCCCCTTAAAACTTCGATAGGAGAAATGACAAAAAATGATTTAGAAATGTGCAGTACATTAAATAGTCAATTTCTTTCCGTTTTCACTAATGAAAATTTGGCACAGTTTCCAGAAGTCCGTAAGGTATACAGCGATAGTATAGATAATAGGTTAAGTACGGTTACTATAAGTAGAAATGATGTGCTTAAGGAAATTGACAGACTGAAACCTCATAAATCGCCTGGTCCTGATGAGGTATATGCTAGAGTATTAAAAGAATGCAGAGATGAGTTAAGTTACCCATTAACATTTCTATTTAACAAGTCATTAGAAACAGGTATAGTTCCAGAAGCTTGGAAGCTTGCAAATGTAGTTCCGATCTTCAAAAAAGGTGATAAATCAATAGCATCCAATTACCGTCCCATTAGTCTCACTTCAATCATAGGAAAGCTACTAGAGTCAATTATTGCTAGGAAAATGAGAAACCACTTAGAAACATTTAACTTAATCAATTCTTCTCAGCATGGATTCACTCAGGGACGGTCTTGCCTTACTAATTTGCTTAGTTTTTTCTCAGAGGTATATGAAGCAGTAGATAATGACAAGTCATATGATATTATATATTTAGATTTCAGTAAAGCTTTCGACAGAGTCCCTCATGAGAGACTGATGAGAAAGGTTGAGGCACATGGAATAGGTGGGGCGTTGTTAGGATGGATTAGGTCATGGCTAATTGGTAGGAAGCAGAGAGTCAGCATAAATGGTACGAAGTCAGAATGGGGAGCAGTCAAAAGTGGTGTCCCCCAGGGATCGGTATTAGGTCCCCTGTTGTTTCTTATATACATAAATGACCTAGATTTAGGTATAACTAGTAGGATAAGTAAATTCGCAGACGATACTAAAATAGGGAGATCAATTGATTCAGATAGCGATATAGCGTGCCTCCAAAGGGATCTAGATACCTTACATGAATGGTCAGTAAATTGGCAGATGAAGTTTAACATTGACAAATGCAAGGTATTAAAGATAGGGAAGATGCAAACAAATGTTAAATATAAACTAGCTAATTTAGAATTAGAAAATTCAGACTGCGAGAAAGATCTAGGTGTGTTTGTTAGCAATGATTTGAAGCCTAGAAAACAGTGTATAAGCGTTCGTAATAAGGCAAACAGGATTCTCGGGTTCATCTCTAGGAGTGTGAGTATAACAGAACTGCTGATGTTATCTTAAAACTTTACTTGTCATTAGTGAGACCCCATATGGATTATGCTGTCCAATTTTGGTGTCCTTATTACAGAATGGACATAGATTCATTGGAGAGAGTACAGCGTAGAATGACAAAAATGATCCACAATATTAGAAATCTTTCGTATGAAGAAAGGTTGAAGAAATTAGGTTTACATTCGTTAGAGAGACGCAGAGTTAGAGGGGATATGATAGAGGTGTTCAAGTGGGTTAGTGGGATTAACAAAGGGGACATGACAAATGTACTAAAGCTCAGTGATAGCGAAAGAACTCGTACCAATGGTTTCAAATTAGATAAATTTAGTTTCAGAAAAGATATAGGCAAATATTGGTTTGGTAACAGAGTTGATGGGTGGAATGGACTACCAAGTGCTATAGTGGGATCTAAAAGTGTAGGGAGCTTTAAGATAAAATTGGATAAGCATATGGACGAGAAAGGTTGGGTGTGAAGGGGGATCAGCCGGGTTGGGCCAATCAGCGCTCTGCAGACCCCCATAATCCTGCGTTAATCTGTAACCGTTTTGGTAAGATGATCCTCAGGGTATTAGAGTGTGAAGCCTATAATTGGGCTTTGTAATTGAATTGGGGTTGTGTAACTTGTGTGGGACAGGGATCTGCCTTGCTTGGGCCAATCGGCTTTCTGCAGACTCCCATTTTCTTATGTTCTTCCAATCGGCTTTCTGCAGACTCCCATTTTCTTATGTTCTTATGTTCTTATGTTCTTACCTCATCATACCTTCCAGTTAAATACAATAATAATTTGTTTAGCTCGTATAGGCCTAGGTGCAATTATAGAATAATAGATAAATCTACAGTTATACTACCCCTATTTTGTCGCTATTCTGTTGGTACTAATGGGTTAATATTATTAGTAGTAGACTTAGGCCTAGTATGGTTTGATGATGCGCGGAAATGTAGCCTAGGCTATATTTGACTTGAAATAGATACATTGAAGTAGGCTATTACAAACCTTCGCAAACTCATAAACAGGGAACGTGAGGGGGAGTTTAGACCGTCGCGGTCTCGCGGAGACAGGTTACTTTTCGGTTAGGTTAGGTTAAGTTAGGTTAGGCTAATGTTAAAAATACTAAAATGTGACAGTCCTCGGTATTAAACAACACTGTATAGGCTAGGCCTATCAAAGAAAACATTAAAAACAACAACAAATTTCCTGAAAAACTCTTAGGCTATCTGGTTGGTGATAATTTGTTATCAAAATTTTTTTTTCCCAGTTTCCGCGTCTTCTGAACCATCCAAAGGCGTGTTTTGAAGGGGGGGGGGGGGGGGGGGTAGTGGGGGAGGGGTAGTATAACTGTAGATTTACCGTATTGGCTAATATCCTACCCAAAATCATTTGTGACCATTATATTCGGTAATAGCCTAGCCTAGCCTACTTAATTTTCTTCAAGCAAATCAACAAGTAACATTAGGCTAGCCTATAGCCTACACTTTCATTATTTGTAACTTTTTTATCTAGCCTTCGCAACATCTACAAGTAACAAGTAGGCTATAGGCCTATAGCCTATCCTAGGCCTAGCCTAACATGATACTTACCAAGGAGAGGTAACATTTTACAGACTAGGCCTATCATCATTTGTTATTTTGTTAACTTAATAACATGGTTCAAAACAAGGGACAGCAACTCTACAAGAAGAAGATAGGCCTAGGCTACTTACCAAGGCAAGTTTGGGGATTTATTCTCGTCTTGAACACCCATTTTTTTTCTGATACAGCCTATAGGCCTAGGCTATGCAGTAGGATATGCAACACTCGAGCCACCAAACCAACGATGAACCAAAGTGACCGAACTCCCACCCCACAGGCACAATTTCGCGGGAACTTACAGTTACAGAGTTGCTAATTATAAATGTCAAAACGCGCTAGATTAGGCCTAAGTCACTTTATAGCAGAGGCTTTATAGTCACTATAATAGATACACCAATTTGGAACAAAGTCGCCAAAAAAAAACCCAGAAAAGTCTCTGAACTTCACTTAGTATTTGTCAAAATATCTAAAATGACACTCATTTCATGTCAACTGCCACAGTTTTGCGCTATGTGTAAGTAGCAGTGTATTACTGTTCATCAAATTGCTGTACTCAGATCAGATCAGATCAGATGTTGTTCGGGAAGTAATGCCTTAACAACGGCGCTTCCCTGAGAGGTTCTTGTAATTTTCCTTTGTGACTGGCAACCTTGGGAACTTGGTGCAATTCAGGGAGAAAGCCATTGTATCGGCCTCTGGAACTTTTGTCTGAGCTGAACGAGAGGGAAATAATAATAATAATAATAACATTTATTCAGTTAGCAATTTACAGAGTTGGTACCACATAGTATGTTACAAATATGACATGTACCAGCCTTGCATAATTCCAACTAAGGATAGCCCAATAAGGCCGTTAGGCGTATTTCCATTGGGGTCCTTGGAAGGCTTATGAGAGAATGAATAGAGAACTACTATGGGAGATGCTGAGAAGAGTTGGAGTAACGGAGAAGGTGTGGAACATACTGAAAAGCATGTACAAGGGAACGAAAGCATTCATCAGGTTAGGGGATTGGAAAACGGACTGAGTGAGGTCAAGGAGCTAGGGGTGTGAGATAGGGCTGTATGTTTTCTTCACAATTTTAGCTATCTTTGTGGAGGAGCTAACCCAGAGGAGTAAAAGAACGGGGGAAGGAATGGACAGGAGGTTAAGCATTCTAACCTTTGCTGATGATGTGTTGTGATGGCAGAGGGAGGGGATGGGTTAGAATGGATGCTATAAGAAGCAGATAGCTACGGAGAGGAGATGCAGGTGAAATTTAACGGAGAGAAGAGTAATGATAGTAAACAAGCCCGAGGGTATGGAGGATAGAGAATGGGTTTTAGGCAAGGCCGGTTCACACAGTCATTTTCAGTTTCCAATCCTTGGGAAGGACGGGGAAGAGTTGCCGTAAAATTTCCAGTGAGAATCAAAAAGTGTTCACGCGAGAGAGCGAGTCAAAGGTTATGGACTGAGGACGGAGAATGACCAAGCAGAAAGCACATGTATCAGCCTATATAGTGATATGAGAGCATCTTTGGGCCACTCATGTTTGTAGAGGGTCTCAGGGGTGCAGGATGATGGTTATAATGAGCAGGGGTGAGATAAATACATGAGGTAAGGCTTGTAAGCTCTAGTTGAATGCGGGCGGTTACAATACAATGTTGGGAGCAATTAAAAGAAAACGGGCGATGGCAAACTATAGTAAAATATTAACAATGGATATAGTGTAACAACTCCCAAGATCGTATGTGTTTTGTTTTGGCAGACATACTTAAGAATAAACTTAAGATAAACCTAATGCGTCTGTTGGTGCTTGGGATATAGTGGTATAACCTACACGACTGGTTGATGTTAGGTTAGTGAGATAGCCTCCCTATTTGTTTGTTATTATCAAGTGAATGAGTTAACCAACTTTTATCCTTCGTTTCATATTTCTGTAATTATTATTTTTACCTTTTGTCTTCTTATCTTCTCAGAATAGTATTATATATATCTTCTTCGTATATGACCTGCTTAATATATCTCTCTCTTCTTCACAACGATGCACAGTGTCCACAGGGATGTAGCCCCCAGATAACTGCGCAAGTAGTACAAGCTCATGGCGAGGGGGCACGATTTCTAGCAGATAGTAGCACAGATGATGATGAGTGTGTAGAAGATGAATGACGATGAGCAGCTGTAGTTGGAGGAAGGTCATCAGAGGTCGGGGATCCTCCCCGTTGCAGCGAGGAACGTAGAGAGTCCAGAGGAGATGATATGAAGAGCGGTGGTGCTGAGAGATGCTCTTCCAAGAATATGCTTAACGGTAAATTGTCCTCCCTGGCGGAGAATGCATTCCCTTAAGGCGACCCTGGCACCATGATATCTATGACAATGTAGAAGGAAATATTCAACCGTTTCAGTGGTATTGCAGTGCTGGCAGTGGCCATCCTGGTGGAGACCTAGGCGATGCATATGTGCCGCCAGCCGAAGTCGTGTGGCTGCCTTATTGAGAGATAAAGATTTGTAGAAAGTGTGCCGCCAAACCATCCAGTCATCCTTGACAGTGCCATAACGGGTATGCGCAATCTGAGCCTCGATCCAATCGTGGATAAATTATTGTCGCAATGCATCGCTAAGGATCACCTTCCTGTCTTGTACTGTGTAGGGTAGCCTAGTGATATGCTGGAGGGAATGTAAGTTCTTGGAGAGGGAGTCCACGATCTCGTTATGAAGGAGACCCGAATGGCTCGGAACCCACTGGAGGGAGATTAAGGAGCCATTAGTAATCTTATGACAAGCAAGAAGCTGTAGGATCGAGTGGACAAGCTCCTTGTTGGTCTTGGTGGCGTAAGATATGGATTGGAGAGCACTTCGAGAGTCGCAGCAGAGGACATAATGACCAGGGGGAAGGGTGATCATGGTCTCAAGAGCTTTGAAGAGGCCAAAAAGTTCTGGGGTAAATATGGTGGAGCGGCGGGGCAGTCGCCAACCCTGGACTAAATGAAATTTGGGAACCCACAAAGCTGTTGAGACGGAGATACCGGTAGCACCATGGATGAGGGACCCATCAGTGTAGATGTAAGTGGTGTCAGCAGGGAAGGAGGTAAACAACTGGAGAACCGCTTGCTTGATGAGGGACGGGCTGTCACATTTCCGCATACCAGGTATAGGGTTAATCGATATATTTGGAGCTACAAAATCCCATGGAGGTAGAGGGGGTACCAGAGGTGTTGCGTGGCTGTTTCTGAAGATAAACGTGTGGCGCTGGATGAGAGGGCCTATCCTTTCCCTAAATGGCACTTTGCACGTCCTAGGCATATCCGGGTAGAGTGGAACATCACGTAGATTGGCCGAGAACGGGTGAGACGGCGGGGAGCTATAGATGACAGCAAAGTAAGATGAACATAGAATATCCTGTCGGACAGACAGAGGCAGGAGATTGCTCTCACTGCAAAGTCCGGCGATTGGAGAGGAGCATAAGGCACCCGTCATCAGTCTCATGGCAGAGTTTTGAACCAAATCTAGTTTCTTGAGGGTTGTTGAAGATGCTGAGGTAAAAGCTTGGGAACAATAATCCAGCTTACTATGGATATATGAAGTGTAAAAGATGCGGAGAGTAGACGGATGAGCACCCCACGTTGTACCAGTAAGAGCCTTCATGATGTTCAGGCGCTGTCGTGAGGAGTCAACAAGGTGATCTATATGGTCCTTCCATGTTAGGAGCGGGGCATAAAAAACAACACCAAGGTAGCGATGACTGGCAGACTGTGCAAGTTTGATGCCATCGAACGTGAGGGTTATCGCAGGTAGGCCTACAGGTCGTTTCCGGGAAAATACTTGGAAGACAGTCTTATTAGGGTTGACACGGAGGCCCCAGGTGGTAGTCCAACGGTAAAGGGAGTCAAGTGCAGCCTGTACAGCATGTGCCGCAGGCAGAGGGTCCTCATGTGAATAGTACAGGGTCAGATCATCGGCGTATGCAACTAGGTGCACTGGGGATAAGTCAGGGAAGTCAGCTAAGTAGGAATCAAATAGGTATGGACTGAGGCTTGAGCCCTGCGGCACACCAACACCATAAACCACTTCTGAGGAGAAGGCACCTTGAAGAAACACACGTCCCGTCTTCATATTAAACGTAAAATAGGCGTATTTGAATAAGTAATCACGATATTTATCGTAAAATGACGATTTTAGGCGGGAATGAAGCCTAATATGGCCGTCCAGTAGTAGGGTGTTCACTACACAGAGCTCTCCTTTTAAAGGTTAATGACCTAGGGGATCACTTTTTTGTGGTTTTTCCTTTATTTCTAACCCATTCCAGGTGTTTTCTGAAATTTTTGCGGGCCTGTATTGTACATTTATATTATATTGCCTGGTGCTCAGTGGGTTAATTGTCGAATTATTCCAATCCCCTTCGTATAAGACTATAAGATATTATTTTTATACTACAATAATAATAATAATAATTATTATTATTATTAAGAATTGTTATACCAGGATTTTTACTGGGTTTAGATACTACTGTAAGTGGATTCGATCTCAACTGGGCAATAAATGAAGCTATCACAAAGTACAATATTATAGGCATGCAGCAGGACAAGTAAACACCGTATAACATTTCATATGAAGCTTATTGACATGGAAATATAAAATGGCCTTCAAAGGTTTTGGCTAGTACACACAAGGGTGACCGGACAACTCAACCAGTAGACCATTTCAACCAGTAGCTCTCAACCAGTACCAAATCAACCAATACGGTTAGGTTAGGTTAGTACTATATTTTGGCAGTGGTTTGGTTGATTTGGCACTGGTTGAAATGGTCTACTGGTTGAGATGTCCTGGAACCACACACAAGTAATCATTATAAAATAAACACATACAATAATGGTGATATCCACCAAGATGTTAAGAACAAAGTTAATCAAACAAGAATCACAGTAAACATTCACAAGACGTTAACAGTCAAAATATACAATTATAATACTCTCTCGCACAGAGTGACTTCAAATCAATATTACACGGACAGTTAATTCACAGGTACAAGCATGGTCATAGAAACGGTAGTTCGAGGGGTCATTTAAAGAAAGATGTAGCATTGGGTTGAGTATATGTGTGGAACTGGTGGGTGTGTGGCCTCGAATATGTGAAATATTACATATACAATCACCTAGGTTTTTTGTCTATATATATATATATATATATATACCGTATATATTTATTAATATATTTTTGAGTTTCCTCGCTAGACCTCCATCAAGCATAGAAAAACACTCCCTAGACCCCTTTCAAGATAAATTTGTACATTTTTCCGTAGAAAAATGTCTCGGCCGAAGACCGGTTCCTTCTAAAATTAGAGGCTTGCTATCGCTCGCCAGGAAAAAATCGACACCAAAAGGGCACGAAAGGCCTTAATATTGAAAAAAAAAAATGAAGCGAAAGGTCTCAAAATCGCCAAACTAACGGAACAAACGCCTTAAAACCTCAAAATTAATATGCTAAACATGAGGGAGAAGGGGGTCCAGAAAAAGCGAGTACTACCCCCTTAACCTGTTCAGTACCAGGGGCGTCTGTCTTATCATATTCTGGCTACTATTAGACAATTTATTTCAGCGTAGGAAGGACCTCAAGCAATAATATGGCTTCAAGCTATCTCCACCAACCCTTTTAACTACCGCAGATCCTTCCAAAGCTGCATAATATCGTTAAAATATAGCTAGAATCAAATATAGCACACGTCGCTGGTATTCAAAGGGTTAAAAGGGACGGTATACAAAATACTTAACAGAGTCAAGGATAGAACGTGTGAATTGTATCCTCATACAAAAGAGGCCTATCACAATGAGAAGATAGACATTTTGAAACAGCCTTCAACAAGCTAACACTTTTCTTCTTAGTGGGTGGTCTGTCATTTACTTCTGGTTTCCAACAGCTTGGGTACTGGCCTGGATATCGCGGCATGATAGGGGCAGCGTCCATGGGGCGGCACTTCAGGTCCTGTCGCACAAGTTGCGAGCTGTTCAATTTTTAGGGAGGGACACAAGACTACCTTTTCGTTGCTGGCCAACACTCAACCGAGTTACTGGGGTGGAATAGTATTTCCCGTGTTTAATAAGTTCTGGCCTGTGCCCTGTACACATCACTTATTAGACAGCGGTTTACTTGGCAAGCAGGACTCCCTGGTAGTTTCTCAATGACTGCCTGACCGGGCTCAACACAGTCAACTTACACAACCAGTGTGGTATCTGCATTACTTTATTGGCTGCCTGGCCGGGCTCAACACAGTCAACTTACACAACCAGTGTTGTGGTATGGTGATGGGCTGGTCTATCAGAGTGAGAACTGAGCGATCTCTGCCATATCCATAGCTTACTCTGACTGTTCCTTTTACTTATATATTTTCTAGATCTCAAGTGACGGCGTCTCTTCCGTGGATTGACCTCCCAATCTACCAAGATTGGAAGCCAAAGCGTCACATTTTTCCTTTGCCCCTCAACTTTCTCTTCATAATTGCTGAGGGGCACAGGGCCCTGGGTGGGGCTTTGGTTTCCTGGGCGTTTCCGCACCCTCCTCAGCTCCCCGCCATGGAGTGGCTTCGGTCACCCAGGCTTTATTGTGGTTGGCAGGGAGGGTTCTGTAGGGGCGCTCGGTTATGGCCTTGGCCTTGCTCAAGGCCTTGGGGCTGTTCGGCCAGGCAGCTTGGGGAACAACAACAACAATAACCAGTGTGGTATCTGCATTACTTTATGGATTGCCTGGCCGGGCTCAACACAGTCAACTTATACAACCAGTGTGGTATCTGCATTACTTTATGGATTGCCTGGCCGAGCTTAACACAGTCAACTTACACAACCAGTGTATTATCTGCATTACTTTATGGACTGCCTGGCCGAGTTTAACACAGTCAACTTACACAACCAGTGTGGTATCTGCATCACTTTATGGACTGCCTGGCCGGGCTCAACACAGTCAACTTACACAACCAGTGTGGTATCTGCATTACTTTATGGGCTGCCTGGCCGGGCTCAACACATACGTCTTTATGGGTAGTTTGGAAGTGGGGAAGGTCGTTTCTTCAACTGAGGGCCTGTACTCAACAGCTGTATTGGAAAGGGCCTATACACCGATCCAACCTAGCCAGACCTCCAGTGATTTGGCTGAGGTACTGAGGTAGTCTCAGCTTTGGTTGCATTATCACTTGTGGTCCTTTTGAGGGCAAGAAAGGCATCTTGTATCTTGGCCTTATTTCTGAGTCATGGAAGGATCCCGGCCGTGCGAGAACAGCCCGGGTGGACGGCTTGCATGCTGGGGTAGGGGTGCGCTTAGGTCCTTGTTGGATGGAGGCTATGCACACCTTATCCTCTCTTCACTTCTTCTTGTCCTTGTTCTTCTTCACTCTCCTTTCTTCCCCTCGCATTTCAATAATAACAACAATAATAACAATATATATATATTGATAATATTAACAATAATAGTAATATTAATAATGATGATAATAATAATAATAATACAAATAACAAATATATTATCCCCAAGAAGAAAAAACAACAACTCGCACTAGCCATTGATCTTCGTTTCTTGATGTAAGTAATACTAGAATCAAGTAGAAAGAACTAAGTAATGGTGGCAAGTGTTCATTGCCATGCCAGCTGGACCATTAATATCACTCCGCAGCCACACAACGAGGGGCTAACACACACCGCACAGTATACATCAAGCTTTCACATGTATATATTTATACCTTATAGTTAGATCAACAAAAACGAAAATTAAGGATTTTTCTTATTTTATTTATTTGATCAAGCAGCTCAACTCTACACAGGAACATGAGGTGTGTTTATTGATAAGTACACTACTAACGTGTATTAGCTAGTATTACTGTAATAATAAAATTACTTTTAGAGAATTCAAACGTGAATGCCCATTATTAAGACAGGGCAAGCCAATCTTTAATATAGGAGAAACAGGGATATATAATTGAGACTGATAAAATAATCAGTGAATACAATATGATGGGAAAGTATGTGGAGATATATCTAAGAAAATAGAAGAGACAATGACAAGTGGATCAAGGAGTAACCCAGATTAGACATAGGAATTTCTTGTGTATGTATCGTGTAGTAAATGGAAAAGCCTGTCTGATTATTTTGTAAATTCAGAATATGCAAAGAAGTGTGAAATGGGCCTTGACCTGGAATAGGCAAATCAAGATAAATAATAATGATTATTATAATGCCGGGTGGTTAAGGATTTTTGTCCCCCCATAACATGTGGCCCTAGCCGGGGATTGAACCCAGGTCTCTGGCATACCAGACTTGCACTTTTACTGACTAAGCCACGCTTAGACGTACAAAAGGGGAGTTAGACCTGTCTATAGGCCTATTATCTGGGACTGGGACTCTCTCTCTCACCCTCCACTCCCGACCTGGCGTAGCTCTGTGGTTCAGAGATTTTCGGACATTACTAAACATCCTTCTTTGACAAGGCTAAATCCCGTAGCCTCAATACCTTCAGAAAACACTTTTAGGGTTCGTTTTGATGGGTGCACTAAATCTAGCTGCTACCTAAACACGATCCCACCATTGCCACCAGTGAAATGTCTCCCCAAAACATCTGACCCTAGCCAGGGATTGAACCTGGGTCTCTGGCATACCAGACTTGCCCTCTTAAGCCCGGTTAACATGAGCCGTTTTCCGTGCCATTTTTCGGCCCGTACAAAAACTTGTGATGTCATAGTGATGTCACTTACAGACATGCTGACCGTATGTCTCGTGAACCGAGAAACCGCCCCCCAAAATACGGGCCGCACAAAAAGATGAATTTTATTAATCTTTTTGCGGTCCGCACAACTAGTACGGTCCGTACTTTGAACAATGAAGTGAAATGTATGTAATATTTTTATATCTATTTTCATTACATTATAGTTAACTCATAAACTGCGAAGCTATGGTAGTTTATAAAACCCTCCCGCCAAGCGAAGATATTTGGTTATATTCTGACGAAAATCGTCATATGTAATATATGTATAATTATTACTTATCCATATGCGCCTATTTTGCTTTTAATATGAACATATGAACATATAAGAGCAATAAAAGAAGTGGGCATAGCATTTGGGGGTGAAAAAGACGTATTATTGCCGCAAGGATGTATCATGAGGCGAGAGCAGGGGTGGGGTGGGGGGGGGGGGGGGGGGGGGGAGGGGGGGCGTATATGTTCACTCTCCAAGCTCTCGATCGACACTGACGAGTCTGAGTAGAAGTCTCTGTGTTGCAAGGATCTCTAGCTGGCTCACTTATGTTAACGAGACCGGGAGGGTGAAATTCCCGCCAAAAATTACCCGATAAAAGAGGGAATAAGAGGAAAAATAGCTGATCATTGAGGAGGGGGGAAAGGGGGGGGGGACACATATGTAGGAGTGGTAGAAAGTAATGGAGGGAAATTATCTCACCTAGTCACAAATTGCTTTGTTTTGAGTGCCACTGGGTGTTTTCTATTTTTTTGTTTATGCTCTGGATCTATTGAGGACGGTCGCAGTGCACCAGAAAAGCCACTATTGAGGACGGTCGTCGTTTTTGGATTAATATCGCTTAACAATATACGCTATATGTATAATTTTAATGGCAAGGCACACATTAAGGCAGTAAATAAGTTTTCCTATTGATCGTGTACCTGGCAGCCGTCACATACCCCACTCCGGCACTAAAGTAAACATGTCATTCTCCTTCGCGCGCCTTCAGATACAAATAATAAAACACCAAACTATATAACTACACAACAATAACAACGTGCTTCTCCAATAAAATCTTGATTCCTTTCTACAGTGCATATAATTTGTGCAGGTGCCGTTGCCCACATAAGTTCTGTTTCTAGTCTTGATCTGATGTATGAAAGTAAAATTAGTGTTATGCCCTGTTTTTCTACAGGTTTAACTTGGGTAATGTGAGTTCTAATTGACTGGGTATATAAGGCTGCATGCACAATACAAGGTATGAGGAATAGAGAACACAAAATAAACACACGGTAACACGACACAAGTTCAAGTTTATTGAAGTAAGTAAATTATAGGATTGACTCCTGTAAGGAGATAAAGAAAACCTAATATTTAGTAGTGGCCCCGTAATCATTGACGAACATGCCTATTACATAAGGCATCCTCTTCAAACACTAATCCGCCGTAGTTTTGAATCTACCGCGCAGAGCATTTAAAAACTGAGGAGCCTTCATCATGAGCGCACGCGACCTCACTCATGGCTTCAGTCATTATGAATTGGGTTCTCACTACGAAAAAACTTCGTAAAAAATAAAAACAAAAAGAAAATAAGAATAACTATCTAATAAGCTTTCCATCATATCGTGGATGTACTTGTGTGGATCTCTGACCAGACGCTGATTCAGGCGTCATTCCTCCTTCACTGACATATCAAGTAAACCAAAATCCTCAATACATCAACGAATGGGAAGGGGACGGTCGGGAGGGCCCCAGTCGTCAATGATTACGGGGCCACTACTAAATATTAGGTTTTCTTTATCTCCTTACAGGAGTCATACCTATAATTTATTAGTGGCCCCTCCATCATTGACGAACATGCCTGATTTCTAAGACTGGAGGGGGACATTCGTAATCATATCATAACTCTAGAAAAGCAGATAATAAAAACAACCACATAGTATTCTTACTTTTGAAAATATATTTAACAACGGCGTAGGCCGAAAAAATACAAGAAAAAGGGGGTTCAGGCAGGTGCGTGCTTCAAAGAAGCCTGCCTGACAAAAAATGGGTAACCCTGAAGATTCTGAACACAGATCTGTAGTTACAAAGGCACCCCACTCAACGAGTGGTGACAAAAAATAACAAGTTATAAGTTTATATGTGCACATAATAAACCCCAACATAAACTTGGAGATAAATTGCAAAGGAACTCCATTGTTCTAATATTAAATTGCTTTCGCAGCTAAAACTACTATAACAACACCGTTGTTTTGTACTTAACATTGTACTAGCACAATTTCTCGCTGAGAAATTTTCATATCACATTTTAACCTTAAATTGTATCACAGCTCTCATACTCCGGCGGGGTCTAGGGTGTCCTATGTCAACTGACTGCACCCCCCCCCCCCTTTCCCGTGAAAGTAAACAAAAGTGACTGCAGGGCCACCTAGACCCTCTGCCTTAAACCTATACATGGTAAGGAAGGTTTGTCTAGAGCAACTGACAAGTATCTAGACAGAAACGTATGATTAGACGCCCACAACTGCGTGGACGCGATGTCTTCGACTGAAAAAATTTTCAGGAAACGTAAAGAGGCTGCCCATTTGCGTAAATCGTGGGCCCGACCCACAACGCCGGGATTACTATCTTTAATGACTTCTACCAGAAGAGAGGCTAATCGCCGTTTAAGTAAGCGTTTACCCGTACTTGCTACCCATAAAGCACCTTGGGGGTTAAGAGGAGCTACTCTCAAATATTTGGTTAGAGCTTGCACTGGACATAGATTATGATGCACCTTTCCCCTTTTTAACGCCGGCACCGTGAACTCAGAAAACACGTGTGCACTATGCTCATTCTTGGCTACAAAACCTGGGGAGGGTGCAATGGAAATACATTCATTAAGTCTACCAAACCTAAGACAATTAGGTGTGTTGCTCATCGCCGCCAGCTCAGACACTCTGTTTCCGGTGGCCAAAGCCAAAAGGAAAACCGCCTTTTTCAAGAGTAATGCAAAGTCTGCAGTATTTTGGTACAGACGAGAGTGAAGCAAAGACAAAGCTTTGTCCAGAGGCCAAGTAGGCATGAGCTGACGGGGAGGTGGGCGGAGTTTAAAACATGCTCTCATAAAACCTGTTTCCTCCGCTACCGGTATGGAAAGACCCGTAAGGTCTAAAAAGGGCACTCTAATCGCAGTTAAGTGATTTTTTAATGTTACCACAGATAAACGTTTCTGCTCAAACAGATAATTCAAATAATTAAAAACTAATGCCACTGAGGGTACAGTTTGTTCTGTCCTAACGATCCAAGAAGTAAAGGCTTGCCAATGTGATTGATACTGTCGTTTTGTAGACTGAGTATATTGATTGAGTAATTTATTGGTCACATCTCTACCGTATGGTGCTAGCCACTTGGCCTCCTGAATGTCCATAATGCAAAAGTCAGCGAGGTCGCTAGGTTGCCAATCGTGTCTAAGTGGAAATACCCGACCGGGAGCGATACCGGGTCCGGGCACCACATTTTCAATTGCTGGTACCACAACTGCGCCGGCCACAGGGGCGCGATTAGCGAGACTAAGCCTCGATAATCTCGTAGTTTGTTCACTACGTGGCACATTAGTGACGCATCTGGCGGTGGAAACAGATAGATGGAGCTCCATCTGTTCCAGTCTGTCACTAGGGCGTCTGGCCCCCCTGCCGGCGTTTTCGCCCGGCGGGTGAGGTATAGAGGGAGTTTGTGAGTCTCCTCGGATGCAAAAAGATCCACTTGTGGATGGGAGAGCTCTGCAATCATTAGGTTGAAAATGGGTTGCTTGAGCTCCCATTCTACTGTCGTGCTCTGTCTCCGGGACAGAGCGTCTGCCCAGACGTTCGCTACGCCTGGGAGATAAGATGCGTGAAGATAAATATCTAGACTGTTGGCTAGAGCAAAAATCTCTTCCGACACGTTTAGCAACTTCCTTGACCTCGTTGACCCTTGTTTCTGAATACAGTGGACTGCATTCAGATTGTCCATTCTGAAGGCCACCGACTTGCCCCGTAACGCCGGGCCGTGAGCCTGAAGGAAATACAAGGGGACTAGTAATTCTTTGACATTGATGTGAGAGATTTCTAAGTGGGACCAAAGCCCCTGACCCTGGTGCCCCTGATTTGACTGAAATCCCCACCCTATTGTGCCTGACGCATCCGTGTCTACCCATACCGTTGGTGGAGGAGAGGTCCATGACATTATTGAGTGCAATGTTTCCCTCTTCGCCCAGACCGCTAGTAAGGTGTGGATTAATTTCGGGATGGGCCATAATTTTCCCGCCGGTAAGAGCGGGAAATATTTGTTGCCTTCCAATATTAATCGTTTTACTTTCAACCGGCCCAACTTGACAGTTAGTTGAATCCAGTTGAGAGAGCCGACCAGAGACTCCCAGACCCTTCGCGTCGTAGTCAGACTGTGAAGAAACATGAACAGTTTCCTGCGAAACCTGTTGCGATTGTCCACACTCTGACTCAGAGTGAGAGCGGCGATGTCCCAGACCAGCCCTATCCACTGAATTACTCGTGAGGGAACAAGGTTTGACTTTACCAGATTTACCTTGAAGCCTAGAGTTTTGACATGATTTAAAATGATATTGACATGTTTTATGCATAATTGTTGTGTCTCTGCCACCACCAGCCAGTCGTCCAGATACCACAACACTCTGATCCCTTGTTTTAACAATGGCATCAGGGCTTGCCGGACTAGTTTTGTGAATAATCGAGGTGCCAGGTTCAAGCCGAACGGCATCCTCTGAAAAACAAAATTTTGGTGCCTGATCCGTAAGGCCAAAAACCTTTGAAATCTTTTGTTGACCGATACGTGCCAATAGGCGTCTGTCAGGTCTAGTGAACACATCCAACCTCCCGGTGGAAGTGTTAGCCTGATTTGGTGTACTGTTAACATTCTGAAAGATTCGTTGTGAATGTGAAGATTCAGATAAGACAGGTCTACGACCGGCCTCATCTGAACACTGTCCCTTTTGGGAACCAAAAATAGTTTGGACGTGAATACAGGGTAATTTGGTGGGACCGGGATGATGACATTCTTGGCAATCATTTCCTGGGCTAGTGACTCCACCTCTAAAGAAACAAAATTCGCCGTTGTCGGCTGACGTAATCGAGGTCGCCGGAGCCACTGCCAAGTGATGCCTTTGCGTGCCACCATCCGTGCCCAAGTGTTTAACGGCCATGCTTGGTGACACGTTCGGAACGACCCAGTTAGCAGACAAGGGTTCGCCGGCTGTACTACCCTCGGTTCCTCCGGCCTTAAGGTAGGCACGGGAGTGAGAGAGACTTTAGTTTTTTGATGGTGGGGTTGGTGCTGGACGCTTTGCCGGCTGGCTGGTGTTGGCCGAAGACTGGCCCTGACCTGGTTTATTTTGGCCGCGTCCTCTCTGACCTGAAAACCTACTCTGTCTATGCCTGTACTGACCCTGGGGGTAGTGGGAGGACTTAGGTGGAAGAAAAGGTTTAGATCCCCCTGGCTGAGCTTTAGTAGTAGGCCTGGGTTTGGGGAAGTTAAATGCAGGTTTCTTAGAAGGGGTGGGACTGTGCTTAACGGCCTGTGCCATATTGAACACTGTTCGCCACACTTCAGGGGTCATTAAAGAGGGAGTAAGCACTGGTGACATAACCACCTGATTAGCAATGCGATCAGGTAGCTTGCGAACTAACGACATCCTAAGATCTTGTCGTGCTCGTACCGCCTCAAGCAAGGCGGTACGTATGTCACCCAAGGATTGGATTGACGACTGAAGAATCAGTCGCCGGGATAACTCAACCGATCTTCGAGCATCCGCATCTGCAATTGCCTGAGTGGACCGTAGTAAAGACTTAGCCACCTGCTGAGATACTATGTACTGCGAGAACAGGCGAAAAGCTTTTCCCCGTAGCCTAAATTCTTTGTCTAGGTGAGTAGGGGTAGGGGTAGTGAACGGGTCCTTCAGCTCACAAAGATTAATCTTAGGGGCAGCTAGAAATGAAAACAAAGCTGACGGGACTCCGCCGGCAGAACTCACCGGCATGGAGAACCATGAATGAGTATCCTGAGGTATCTGGTGGGAAGATTTAGAAGTGAAAGTGGTTGCAAAGTTTTGAGCCTCTACCTCCCAATCTACCCAAGGTCCTGGTCCCAACTGTCCCACCTTCAAAACTGGATTAGCTGCGTCGTCTGTGACGGTCTGTAAATCTAGTTCAGGAGTGAGAGCTGACAGAGTCTTAATATCATTAAACCCATCCAGCTTAGACCAGTCTGAAAAAAGTTTTGAAGCTGAGGCAGGGGGTAAAGCAGGCTTAGAAGCATACACAAAATAATCTTGGTGATAATAACTAGGTATAGCCTTGATGTTTACGTCCAGAACATTACCCAAAGTATCCACGGCCCTTAATATCTTTGACTTATTGCCCTGGATGATCCACTCACGCGGTACCGGGAGTTCCCCTGACAAAGTAGGTTGGGCAAGCTCTGGTTTAGAGGAGTTCAAAAGAACCCATGACTCGTCTGGCCCATAAAGTAAGGGCATAGCTACCTTTCTAAGAGGCGCTTTGTCTAGAGGGGGTGGATTGACATCCGTTATGACCCTGACATTTGAAGTTGTCAATGCCGCCGTAGCAGGCCTAGTGATCCCTGAGGTTAACAGAGTGGGAGGGTTAGGGATCTTAGATAAATCAATCGAAGTCATCAGAGGCCGTACCGTAGAACTTGTCGTGGGAGCCCCCAAGTCCATTGTGGGGTTTTCCTGTTGTTGGCCAAAAAATTTAGATAAAGCATGAGTAAGCAGCCCATTAATTTCTTGTGCCGTAACAAACTGGTTTGATGAAGAACTTACAGGTGAATCATTAGTATCCTGTGCGGCGTCCAAGCCTGAGCCTGACCCTTGTCCTTCCATCTCCGAAATTATTGAAACTTCGTCTTTCTCCTCCTGATCCTCCTGAGAAGACCCCGCCGAGGCAGGGGTACCTTGTTGCCAAGATAAGTCTGGGATAGAGGATGGGATCGCCGCGTCCCTGTGGACATCGGCTACTGTGTGACTCGTTTGAGTCGGACGTGGGTGGTCAGACCCTGGTTGAGCAAACCGCCAAACACCGAGGCCCTGGCCTACGCTCTCTTGAGAGTCTGAAACATTCTCAATTACTGAACCCCCTGAACTTTCCAATTCCAGGGTTAAAATATTAAGTGGCAAATCCTCTTTTGGGACAGGCGCTGCACTGGACTCTTGGGCCTTAACACAAACTCTGTCTGGGGTAGAGGTACGATGAGATGCACTAGAAGTTGGTGAATGTCGAGAGGACTTCCGTTTATGTGAATCCTTTTTGGAGGATTTATGGCTACGGTGTGACCGCGAACTATTCTTAGATCTGGAGGAATCCTCGCCGTGACCACTGGTGGAACCTTCCGTCCTACTTTTCTTACTCGCCGGTGAAGAGGCACGACTAGATGACTGGTGTCTAAGAGGAGACCTAGACCGGGATCTCGCCCGAGACGAGGAGGCAGATACCGGGGGTGTAAGCTCTCTTGGGCGTTTAGGTGTAGCAGCAGAAGATACTATAGGTTTGACTCCTGTAAGGAGATAAAGAAAACCTAATATTTAGTAGTGGCCCCGTAATCATTGACGAACATGCCTATTACATAAGGCATCCTCTTCAAACACTAATCCGCCGTAGTTTGAATCTACCGCGCAGAGCATTTAAAAACTGAGGAGCCTTCATCATGAGCGCACGCGACCTCACTCATGGCTTCAGTCATTATGAATTGGGTTCTCACTACGAAAAAAACTTCGTAAAAAATAAAAACAAAAAGAAAATAAGAATAACTATCCAATAAGCTTTCCATCATATCGTGGATGTACTTGTGTGGATTTCTGACCAGACGCTGAATCAGGCGTCATTCCTCCTTCACTGACATATCAAGTAAACCAAAATCCTTAATACATCAACGAATGGGAAGGGGACGGTCGGGAGGGCCCCAGTCGTCAATGATTACGGGGCCACTACTAAATATTAGGTTTTCTTTATCTCCTTACAGGAGTCAAACCTATAATTTATTAGTGGCCCCTCCATCATTGACGAACATGCCTGATATCTAAGACTGGAGGGGGACATTCGTAATCATATCATAACTCTAGAAAAGCAGATAATAAAAACAACCACATAGTATTCTTACTTTTGAAAAATGTATTTAATACGGCGTAGGCCGGAAATATACAAGAAAAAGGGGGTTCAGGCAGGTGCGTGCTTCAAAGAAGCCTGCCTGACAAAAATAGGTAACCCTGAAGATTCTGAACACAGATCTGTAGTTACAAAAGGCACCCCACTCAACGAGTGGTGACAAATAATAAGTTATAAGTTTATATGTGCACATCATAAACCCCAAAATACATGTGGAGATCAATTGCTAATGAACTCCATTGAACTAATGTTACATTGCTTTCGCAGCTAAAACTACTATAACAACACCGTTGTTTTGTACTAAACTTTGTACTAGCACAAATTCTCTCAGAGAAATTTTCATATCACATTTCAACCTTAAATTGTATCACAGTTCTCATACTCCGGCGGGGTCTAGGGTGTCCTATGTCAACTGACTGCACCCCCCCCCCTTTCCTTGAAAATAAACATAAGTGACTGCAGGGCCACCTAGACCCTCTGCCTTAAAGCTATACATGGTAAGGAAGGTTTGTCTAGAGCAACTGACAAGTATCTAGAGAGAAACGTATGATTAGACGCCCACAACTGTGTGGACGCAATATCTTCAACTGAAAAGTTTTTTCAGGAAACGTAAAGAGGCCGCCCACTTGCGTAAATCGTGGGCCCTACCCACAACGCCGGGATTACTCTCTTTAATGACTTCTACTAGAAGAGAGGCTAATCGCCGTTTAAGTAAGCGTTTACCCGTACTCGCTACCCATAAAGCACCTTGGGGGTTATGAGGAGCTATTCTTAAATATTTGGTTAGAGCTTGCACTGGACATAAATTATGATGCACCTTTCCCCTTTTTAACGCCGGCACCGTGAATTCAGAAAACACGTGTGCACTATGCTCATTCTTGGCTACAAACGCCGGGGAGGGTGCAATGGAAATTGAATCATTAAGTCTACCAAACCTAAGACAATTAGGTGTGTTGCTCATCGCCGCCAGCTCAGACACTCTGTTTCCGGTGGCCAAAGCCAAAAGGAAAACTGCCTTCTTTAAGATTAAAGCAAAGTCTGCAGTATTTTGATACAGACGAGAATGAAGTAAAGACAAAGCTTTGTCCAGAGACCAAGTAGGCATGAGCTGACGGGGAGGTGGGCGGAGTTTAAAACACGCTCTCATAAATCCTGTTTCCTCCGCCACCGGTATGGATAGACCTGTAAGGTCGAAAAAGGGCACTCTAATCGCAGTTAAGTGATTCTTCAAAGTAACCACAGATAAACGTTTCTGCTCAAACAGATAGTTCAAGTAATTAAAAACAATGCCACTGAGGGTACAGTTTGTTCCGTTCTAACAATCCAAGAAGTAAAAGCTTTCCAATGAGATTGATATTGTCGCTTAGTAGACTGAGTATATTGATTGAGCAATTTATTGGTCACATCCCTACCGTATGGTGCTAGCCACTTGGCCTCCTGAATGTCCATAATGCAAAAGTCAGCGAGGTCTCTAGGTTGCCAATCGTGTCTAAGTGGAAGTACCCGACCGGGAGCGATACCGGGTCCGGGCACCACATTATTAACTGCTGGCACCACACCTGCGCTGGCCACAGGGGCGCGATTAGCGAGACTAAGCCTCGATAAACTCGTAGTTTGTTCACTACGTGGCACATTAGTGACGCATCTGGCGGCGGAAACAGATAGATGGAGCTCCATCTGTTCCAGTCTGTCACTAGGGCGTCTGGCCCCCCTGCCGGCGTTATCGTCCGGCGGGTGAGGTATAGAGGGAGCTTGTGAGTCTCCTCGGACGCAAAAAGATCCACTTGTGGATGGGAGAGCTCCGCATTCATTAGGTCGAAAATGGGTTGCTTGAGCTCCCATTCTACTGTCGTGCTCTGTCTCCGGGACAGAGCGTCTGCCCAGACGTTCGCTACGCCTGGGAGATAAGATGCGTGAAGATAAATATCTAGACTGGTGGCTAGAACAAAAATCTCTTCCGACACGAGTAGCAACTTCCTTGACCTCGTTGACCCTTGTTTCTGAATACAGTGAACTGCATTCAGATTGTCCATTCTGAAGGCCACTGACTTGCCCCGTAACGCCGGGCCGTGAGCCTGAAGGAAATACAATGGGACTAGTAACTCTTTGACATTTATGTGAGAGATTTCTAAGTGGGACCAAAGTCCCTGACCCTGGTGCCCCTGATTTGACTGAAATCCCCACCCTATGGTGCCTGACGCATCCGTGTCTACCCATACCGTTGGAGGAGGAGAGGTCCATGACATGATTGAGTGCAATGTTTCCCTCTTCGCCCAGACCGCTAGTAGGGTGTGGATTAATTTTGGTATGGGCCATAATTTTCCCGCCGGTAAGAGTGGGAAATATTTGTTGCCCTCCAATATTAATCGTTTTACTTTCAACCGGCCCAACTTGACAGTTAGCTGAATCCAGTTGAGAGAGCCGACCAGAGACTCCCAGACTCTTCGTGTCGTAGTCAGACTGTGAAGAAACCTGAACAGTTTCCTGCGAAACCTGTTGCGATTGTCCACACTCTGACTCAGAGTGAGAGCGGCGGTGTCCCAGACCAGCCCTATCCACTGAATTACTCTTGAGGGAACAAGGTTTGACTTTACCAGATTTACCTTGAAGCCTAGAGTTTTGACATGATTTAAAATGATATTGACATGTTTTATGCATAATTGTTGTGTCTCTGCCACCACCAGCCAGTCGTCTAGATACCACAACACTCTGATTCCCTGTTTTAACAATGGCATCAGGGCTTGCCGGACTAGTTTCGTGAATAATCGAGGTGCTAGGTTCAAACCGAACGGCATCCTCTGAAAAACAAAATTTTGGTGCCTGATCCTCAAGGCCAGAAACCTTTGAAATCTTTTGTTGACCGACACGTGCCAATAGGCGTCTGTCAGGTCTAGGGAACACATCCAGCCACCCGGCGGAAGTGTTAGCCTGATTTGATGAACTGTTAACATTCTGAAAGACTCGTTGTAAATGTGAAGATTCAGATACGACAGGTCTACGACCGGCCTCATCTGAACACTGTCCCGTTTGGGAACCAAAAACAGTTTTGACGTGAATACAGGGTAATCTGGGGGTACCGGGATGATGACATTCTTGGCAATCATCTCCTGGACCAGCAACTCCACCTCTAATGAAACACAATTTGCCGTTGTCGGCTGACGTAAGCGAGGTCGCCGGAGCCACTGCCAAGTGATGCCTTTGCGTGCCACCATCCGTGCCCAGGTTTTTAACGGCCATGCTTGGTGACACGTTCGGAACGACCCAGTTAGCAGACAAGGGTTCGCCGGCTGTACTTCCCTCGGTTCCTCCGGCTCTAAGACAGGCACTGGGAGTGAGAAAGACTTTAGTTTTTTGATGGTGGGTTTGGTGGTGTTGGACGCTTCGCCGGCTGGCTGGTGTGGGCCGAAGACTGGCCCTGCCCCGGCTTATACTGGCCGCGTCCCCTCTGTCCTGAAAACCCTCTCTGTCTATGCCTGAACTGACCCAGGGGGGATTGGGAGGACTTAGGCGGAAGAAACGGCTTAGAACCCCCTGGCTGAGCTTTAGTAGGAGGCTTAGGTTTGGGGAAGTTAAATGCGGGTTTCTTAGCCTGTGCGGGACTGTGCTTCACGGCCTGTGCCATGTTAAACACTGTTCGCCATACATCAGGGGACATTAAAGAAGGTGTAAGTACTGGGGACATTACCACCTGGTTAGCAATGCGATCAGGCAGCTTGCGAACTAATGACATTCTAAGATCCTGTCGTGCTCGCACCGCCTCAAGTAAGGCTGTGCGTATGTCACCTAAGGATTGAATTGACGACTGAAGAATCAGACGCCGGGATAATTCAACTGATCTTCGAGCATCCGCGTCTGCGATTGCCTGAGTAGACCTGAGTAAAGACTTAGCCACCTGTTGAGAAACTATGTACTGTGAAAACAGGCGGAAAGCTTTTCCCCTTAGCCTAAATTCTCTGTCTAGGTGAGAAGGGATAGGGGTAATGAATGGTTCCTTTAGTTCACAAAGATTAATCTTAGGGGCAGCTAAAAAGGAAAATAAAGCTGACGGAACTCCGCCGGCAGAACCTACCGGCATTGAGAACCATGAATGTGTATCCTGAGGGATCTGGTGGGAAGATTTAGAAGTGAAAGTGGTTGCAAAGTTTTGAGCCTCTACCTCCCAATCCACCCAAGGTCCTGGTCCTAACTGTCCCACCTTCAACACTGGATTAGCTGTCTCGTCTGTGACGGTCTGTAAATCTAGTTCAGGAGTAATAGCCAACAGAGCCTTAATATCATTAAACCCATCCAGCTTAGACCAGTCTGAAAAAAGTTTTGAAGCTGAGGCAGGGGGTAAAGCAGGCTTAGATGCATAAACAAAATAATCCTGATGATAATAACTAGGTATAGCCTTGATATTTACGTCCAAAACATTACCCAAGGCATCCAATGCCCTTAATTTCTTAGACTTATTTCCCTGGATAAACCACTCACGTGGTACCGGGAGTTCCCCTGACAAGGTAGGCTGGGCAAGCTCTGGCTTAGAGGGGTTCAAAGGGACCCATGACTCGTCTGGCCCATAAAGCAGGGGCATAGCTACCTTTCTAAGAGGCGCTTTGTCTAGAGGGGGTGGATTAACATCCGTAATGACCCTGACATTTGACGTAGTGAATGCCGCCGTAGCTGGCTTAGAGCTCCCTGCCGGTGACAGAGTAGGAGGGTTAGGAATCTTAGATAAATCGATTGACGTTATCAGAGGCCGTACCGCAGAACCTGTCAAGGGAGCCCCCAAGTCCATTGTGGGGTTTTCTCGTTGTTGATTAAAGAATTTTGATAGAGCATGAGTAAGTAACCCATCAATTTCTTGTGCTGTAACAAACTGGTTAGGTGCAGAACTTTCAGGTGAATTAGTATTATCATGGGCGGCGTCCAGGCCTGAGCCTGACCCTTGTCCTTCCCTATCTGAAATTAATGACACTTCATCTTGTTCCTCCCGATCCTCCTGAGAAGACCCCGCCGAGGCAGGGGCACCTTGTTTCCAAGATAAATCAGGGATAGAGGATGGGGTCGCCGCGTCCCTGTGGACATCGGCTACTGTGTGACTCGTATGAGTCGGACGTGGATGGTCAGACCCTGGCTGAGCAAATCGCCAAACACCGAGGCTCTGGCCTACGCTCTCTTGAGAGTCTGAAACATTCTCAATTATTGAATATCCTGAACTCTCCATTTCTAGGGTTAAAATATCAATAGGTAAATCTTGTTTAGGGACAGGCGCTTCACTATACTCTGAGGCTGTAACAGAAACATTGTCAGGTGTAGAGGTACGATGAGATGCACTAGACTTAGTAGAATGTCGAGAGGACTTCTTATGGGAATCCTTTTTGGAGGATTTGTGGCTACGGTGTGACCGCGAACTGGACCTAGGTTTGGAAGAATCACCACCATCGCCCCTGGGGGAAGCTTCAGTCTTGCACTTCTTACTAGCCGGGGAAGAGGCCCGACTTGAAGACCGTTGTCTGAGGGGTGACCTTGACCTCGATCTCGCCTGCGACGAGGAGGTGGCTGCCGGGGGAGTAGGCTCTCTCGGGCGTTTAAACGTCTCCACAGACGATACAGAATCCTGGCTAGTCTCTGTCGGCTTAAAACCCCTTACTCTAGAGGTACGTTTAGGGGGAGGGTGCTCTGACAGCAACTTATCCCAAAGTGGGACGTTGTCACATTGAAGTGACTTATGTGCGACAATGGTAGTGTAGGCCGACATTTGTTGTCTGACCTCTCTCAACGCTACCGCCGCGGTCTTGTCATTGTCACACAGGACTTTATTGGTTAATTGGGAGCAAAAAGAACAATTACGTGTAACCCAGAGACCCCTTGAACGGTCTAGACATCTAACACACCTTATGCAAAGGGTATGTGCAAAAATTGGGATACCCGCGCAAGTAGGGGTAATGCACAGGGCAAAAACTGGGGTCACATTAGCCATGACAGAGACTGGTGTGAGGAACTACCGCCGGGTCTGTATTGGTCCGCCGGAGCTCAGCTCTGGAAAAATAAAGAAAAATTTCCAGGAATTAATGCTCATAAGGTTAACCCAAGTGTTCGCATACAAGTGTTAATAACCCGCCGGGTAACGGGATGCAAAGACACAGCTAACACATCTCGCCACGCGGCTGGGTATAAAGAGGCTAAACAAGTCTTCTTAGCTAAGAACATGAAGAATACCCTCTGATATAATGGTCCAGTATGGCACTAATAGTCTGTAGGAGGTGGTGACTGTCTCAAGATTCAATTTTGTAACAAAGCCCCCCCTCATAAAGACGCCGGCCCTTGAAATATTTTAGTAGAATAGCCCAGGGCAGGAATATACGAGATCTGATTTTTTAACGAATTGTCCCAAACGATCGTCGTAAAAATAGAAGGCGGCGATACTGAAAGTATCACCCAATTAAGGTTAATCGAAATTGAATTTGTTTATAAATTCCTTAGTTCCTTTACTTAGGGGCACCCGCCGGGTGTGGAAATCGATTTGGTTAAACCTCACTGATCCTTCAAATGCCGTAAGAGTAAAGGCAGCGATACACAGAGTATCACTCACATGGATTGGTTAACTATAAGAGACCTAAGTCGTTTTATCCCACCCTGCTAAGGTGCACCCGCCGGGTGAGAAGTCTAAAAGTTAACCCCACAAGTTCCTGACCCCACTACTTTGTAAAAGATCGCCGGGGAGGAACGCCTAAACAACAGCTAGGTTTTCCCCGTGGTTTGTCGTAAACCAGGTAGAAAAACCTATAAAAAACGAGTGTTCTCACGAACGTCGTTTCTTTATATAACTAAATATATATGTAAGGATGGGTACAGCCATCCCGCCGGGAATTATAAAGGAGGCCTGAAACCAGGCACCCACAGATACGCAGTCCTGGAGAGCCACAGACACCTCCCCTCGCCGGGGAACCAGCCAGTGTTAAAAACCACGTGTGGCCTAACACTGCTCATCGGTCAGGATTTTTCACGGTGAAACCGAGAAAAACCCGCCGGAAGGCAAACCCCACCCTGAACAGACACCATCTGAACAAAACGACACGAGGAGAGACACGCACGACTAACCAAGGTCACAACATAATCCGTGGAATTAGCCAATACACAACTAAACCAGGAAACAAATATAGTCCGAGGAATTAGCCAATACACAACTAAAACCCGGATACACATGACACAGTAGGGCATATTTATAAAATAAATAATAACACTAGACATGTGGCAAAGCTACGAGCGGCTGGCTAGGCCTAGGTAGACGGCATGAAAATAGTTGAAATATAAACACACACTGGAATATCACAACAGGAACCACCGCCAACACACCACCGAAGCGATAACTTCCCAACCCCGGGAAGCCTGACACGGACCCAGAAAAAACTTCACTAAGTGAAGAAAAATACGCTGGGAACGTCAGCAAACACACAGCTTACCTCATCAGAAGGATAAAAGGCAGCAATTATTAACGCGTAATGAAAGCCGCCTGCATCACCAACTAAACCAAACTGTGAAAAGTTCACGTGTCCACAACAGGACCACGAGGGTACATCCGAAATAGATGCCCCATACATACGACCCAAAATACATTGCACTGCGGGCAACCAGCCCAGGACACTCCTGCTACGCCTATCCTAACCTTACTCGATACATCCCAGAGTAAACAAATGAGAAAAAACTCACTAGGGACGCCACGAATGCGGAACCAGCGGAGCCTGAAAGGTACGTCCGGGCAGGCTGAGCGCAGAGCAAAGAAGGAGGAATGACGCCTGATTCAGCGTCTGGTCAGAAATCCACACAAGTACATCCACGATATGATGGAAAGCTTATTGGATAGTTATTCTTATTTTCTTTTTGTTTTTATTTTTTACGAAGTTTTTTCGTAGTGAGAACCCAATTCATAATGACTGAAGCCATGAGTGAGGTCGCGTGCGCTCATGATGAAGGCTCCTCAGTTTTTAAATGCTCTGCGCGGTAGATTCAAACTACGGCGGATTAGTGTTTGAAGAGGATGCCTTATGTAATAGGCATGTTCGTCAATGATGGAGGGGCCACTAATAAATAGAACCCTGACCAGTCTCCGCCGGCTTAATACTCGTGACTCTAGAGGAACGTTTAGGGGGAGGGTGTTCGGAGAGCAATCTATCCCAAAGTGGGACGTTGTCACATTGAAGTGATTTATGCGCAATAATGGTAGTGTAGGCTGACATCTGTTGCCTAACCTCTCTCAACGCTACCGCCGCGGTCTTATCATTATCACAAAGGACCTTTACAGCTAATTGGGAGCAAAAAGAACAATTACGCATAACCCAGAGACCCCTTGAACGGTCTAGACATTTAACACACCTTATGCAACGGGTATGCGCAAAAATAGGGATACCAGCACAAGCAGGGGTAGTGCACAAAGCAAAAACTGGGGCCACGGTAGCCATGACAGAGACTGGTGGGAGAAAACTACCGCCGGGTCTGTATTGGTCCGCCGGAGCTCAGCTCTGGAAAAAAAGAAAATTTCCAGGAATTAATGCTCATAAGGTTAACCCAACATGTTCGCACACAAGTGTTAATAACCCGTCGGGTAACGAGATGTAATGACACAACGAACACAGCTCGCTACGCGGCGGGGTTCAGAATATCTAAACAAATCTTTTGTTAAAGAAAGTGAAGAATACCCTCTGATATAATATAACGGTCCAGCATGGCGCTTATAGTCTCTTGGTGGTGGTGACTGTCTCAAGATTCAATTTTGTAACAAAGCAACCCCCCATAAAGACGCCGGCCCTTGAAATATTTTAGTAGAATAGCACAGGGCAGGATGATACGAGATCTGATGTTTAACGAATTGTCACAAAAGATCGCCGTAAGTTTGAAGGCGGCGATACCTAATTGTATCACTAATTTAAGTGGTTACATCGAAATCGAATTTTGTAAATTCCTTAGTTCCTCCACCTAGGAGCACCCGCCGGGTGAGAAGAATCGATATATAACCTAATTGAACCTTCAATCGCCGTAAGAGTAAAGGCGGCGATACACATAGTATCACTTAAAATGGATTGGTTAACTAACTGAAAGACATAAGTCGTTCATCCCACCCTACCCAGGTACACCCGCCGGGTGAGATGTCCAAACGTTAACCCCATAAGTTCCTGTCCCCACTTCTTTGTAAAAGATCGCCGGGGAGGAAAGCCTAAAACAACAGCTAGGTTTTTCATGTGGTTTTTGTAAAACCTGGTAGAAAAACTACATAACGTATGTCCGCATGAACAACGTTTTATAGATGGGAACAGCCATCCCGCCGGGAATCAAAGGAGGCCTGAAACCAGGCACCCACAGAGACGCAGTCCTGGAGAGCCACAGACACCCCAACGCCGGGGAAACAAGCCAGTGTTAACAACCACGTGTGGCCCAACACGGCTCGCGGCCGGGATTTTCATGGTGAAACCGAGAAAAAACCCGCCGGAAGGCAACCCACCCTGAACAGACACCATCTGAACAAACAAGAGACACGAGGAGAGCCACGCACGACAAACCCAAGGTCACTCAATAATCCGTGGAATTAGCCAATACACAACTAAACCAGGAAACAATTACAGTCCGAGGAATTAGCCAATACACAACTAAAACCCGGATACACATGACACAGTAGGGCATATTTATAAATAATAAACAATAACACTAGTACATGTGGCAAAGCTACGAGCGGCTGGCTAGGCCTAGGTAGACGGCATAATAAAAGTTGAAATATACACAAACACTGGAAATATCACAACAGGAACCACCGCCAACACACCACCGTAGCAAATACTTCCGACCAAGGGAAGACTGACTCGGGACCCAGAAAAAACTTCACCAAGTGAAGAAAAATACGCTGGGAACATCAGAAAACAAAGCTTACCTCATCAGAAAGATAAAAGGCAGCAATAAATAACGCGTAGTGAAAGCCGCCTGCATCACAAACTAACTCAGCTGTGAAAAAGTTCACATGTCCACAACGGGACCACGAGGGTACATCCGAAATAGATGCCCCATACACTCGACCCAAAATACACTGCACTGCGGGCAACCAGCCCAGGACACTCCTGCTACGCCTATCCTAACCTTACTCGATACATCCTGGAGTAAACAAATGAGAAAAAACTCACTAGGGACGCAACGAATGCGGAACTAGCGGAGCGTGGGGAGGCACGTCCGGGCAGGCTGAACGCAGAGCAGAGAAGGAGGAATGACGCCTGAATCAGCGTCTGGTCAGAGATCCACACAAGTACATCCATGATATGATGGAAAGCTTATTAGATAGTTATTGTTATTTTCTTTTTGTTTTTATTTTTTACGAAGTTTTTTCGTAGTGAGAACCCAATTCATAATGACTGAAGCCATGAGTGAGGTCGCGTGCGCTCATGATGAAGGCTCCTCAGTTTTTAAATGCTCTGCGCGGTAGATTCAAAACTACGGCGGATTAGTGTTTGAAGAGGATGCCTTATGTAATAGGCATGTTCGTCAATGATGGAGGGGCCACTAATAAATAAAGAGCATGGAAAGATAGTAATTCTTGCACAAAACAAATAATAGAAGGGAACTGCTAGCATTAGCGGATCTGGATGGAGCCTAGTCTCCCACTTCCAACGTTCAGGTATACTCTTCTGATCACGGGTTTAATTAGCAAGTTTTATTTTACTGGAAGACCTCAATGTATTCATGTAATTCAATTTCACTGATTTGATCTCTAACTGGCTGGTCGCGTGCCCAAGTAGCAGCTCACAGTTAGCTTTAGACACGCGTATATTGTAGAACACGGAATCTCTAGTAACCTCATGGGGGTACTGATCTAAGTTTTATATTCTTATGGCAGAAATACGTAGAACACAAATCAGTGGGCGAACGTTAGATATCACTAGAGTTTTAATATCTGAATAAGGTAATTACGAGAGTCAATGTCGCCTGTTAATTAATGAGCACTGATCGCTTAGTACGTCCCAAATAGAATGGTTAAATATGAGTTACACTGGGCAAGGTTTTAGCCACTTTATAGAAAGTTAATAAGTGAGTGTCAAACTAGTACTATAACACTTAGTACTAGCAACATGAATCTTGAATAGTATTTGTAGATCTGGTCCTGGTTATCTTGCTTCCGGTGATGTTGGGGGCTAACGACTGGTTCCTCGGCCGTCCAGGTGGTCCGAAATGTAGGAAGTTCTCAAGTCGGATCTCTTGACAATCGTTGCTGGCTACACACTTATATACCCACGAATTTGTGTGAAGGTTATAAGGTGCACGTTAGGACTTGTACATGGACAGATGCTTCTATTAGTCTTCTCTGCCACGGAGTCTGCCGGATCTGGAATCTCTCAACTCCGGAACAACACAAGGGCAGAGCTAGAGGTTAACTGCAGGGTAGTGACCACTGGTTGGTGTCTAGCTTTCAACTGATTTGACTGGGGGCGGGAGCTAGATTTATAGGCTCGGTTCTGGACCCTGTAGACAGTAGGGATCTCGAGTCTTATGGACTTATTTGAGCTCTCAATAGATATGGGGACTAGGTAAGATGGTATTTACTGTTGTGGCACATGGCTATAGGAAGCCTTTATATTTTAATATAACTGAGCCTTAGTAAGAGGTACTATTTTGGCTATACTGGAAGTATTTAGGGGAGAGAGACTGGATCTACTTTGCGAGGAGGATGGGGACAGCTGTGATAGGAGCGTCTCTCTTAGATTGTTCAATCTTCATTCTATGGTATAGCTGAGGTGCTAATTTAGTGATCAGAGTATGCAAGAAAGGTAAATGGTTTATTGTGAGTTAATAGAGGTTAGTAAAGGTGTTAGTCATGCATGGTTAGTTCATTGATAGGAAGAATTCCTGTGCTACCTGGCAATGACTCAGAAGTCAAAACAGGGGCCAGGTATACCTCCGCGGGGGTGGGGGTCTCCCTCCTCGGGTGGGCAAAAAGGGGGGCTGGGCGCCCTCTCTCTGTGATAGTCGTCCGGCGGCTGTGGCTAGGGGCTTGCCATATCACCAGTGTTTGTAATAACCATCTGTGTATGAGACAGATGTGGGTGTCCTTAATACCAAAACCGAAGGTGCCTTGGCTAGCTGGTTTTACTCGGCTGGCTGTTAATTGTAGGGTTTGCTGGATGTGGTGGAGACTGGGTTGCTAACTCTGCCACATTTATCTGGAAGTATGGCAATAGAAGTTAGTTACTGGTGAGGCGGCTAGCCTCGCACCAACGACCATTGGGTGCAGGGTTGTGAATGGGTTGTAAGAGAATAGATGGCATGCAAGGGGTTAGTAAAGTTCTAATGTTGTTCTGGCCTACTAAGTGTAGGTAGGCTGGATAGGAGTATATATATAAAAGGTTGGAGAGCGTTAGCAACGGAAAATTCAAGGATCTTCCAGAGGTATGAGAGGGAGGCTAGGTCGGACAAGAGTAGGGAAGCGCGGGGTCTTATAATGAGAGGGGAGGAGTTCAGGGGGGCTATAGGGGAATTTGACCCTAAGGTCTCTGGGCGTGGGGGTGGCATTAGGCTGCAGTTGATATTGGAGTTTGAAAAGGCAGTGGAATTACGTTAGCCAAATGCTACCGGGGAATGCAACTATGGGGGGGTATATGAGTCTGGAAAAGATAGAATTATGTAGTCAGTACGAGGGGTTATGGATACTATTAGTTGGCCCTGGGAACTGCGTTTTCTATGAAATATGTATACCAAACAAAGCGGCAGTTCGTAGGGGTACTTAGTTATTGTTTTCGAGGTACTTATGACAGATACTGGTAACAAGGTTATCTATACAATCTCTGGTTGGGGTAAGAGGTGTATGACACGAAGCAAATTGGCGTAGTGTGGACTGTGGATACGAAGGAGGCAAGTGGAAGACGTATGACAATTGTGGAAAAGTAAATGGAAAAAGGTGAACACAATGGCGGATAAAGATACTTAACTTAAGGATTGAATACATAGATTTATGGGGCGATGGGTCTTCAGAAAGCTTAGTCTGGCAAGACAAGATGTTAGGGAATGTTAATATTAATACTTAAACTAAGGATTGCATACATCGATGAACGACGACATTATAGTCGTCGTCCTAATAAGGTGATGAAACCTGGTTGATCTGTACTTGGCACAATACGACACAAGGACAGTGCCGCTATGTCGTATCAATGCTGGTGGCAGTTAATATTATAGAGACACTTAGTTACTAGAGGAACAATGCAAGGGGGCGACTGAGCACGGGTTACATCTATCTATACTTGTCATGGGAAATGATATACGAGGTCTAGGGACAGGCGTGGGTGTTTTAACTTCTAAGATATATAACATCTACTTCTCGGATGTAAGAACATACATAGATATAATTATGGCTGTCTGATGTGTTGGCATTGGCTCAACGTCGGGACAGGGCATGGGTGTTTTTAATATGAATGTATATTCCTGTTCATCATCTTTGTAGTTAGGAGTGTAGGACACGAGGGGTAGTGTACGTGAGGTGTGGAAAATGGTCAGTTTAGAAAAGGTAGGTAGGTGCGGCCTGGAGCTGCTTAACCCTGCGGGCTTGGGCCTGTCTGAAATGGCTGGCTCGGTCAGCTGGTCCTTTCGTTCGGTGGACCTTTCTTCCGGGTGTTTCTGTGTGGTGTTCGCTCGTGGCTTCTGTGGTGGGCTTCTTGTTCTGGGGCATTTTACTTCCCTCTCCTTCATTATAGGCTCGTCCTCGAGCCTCAAGGGTGAAGTAAAAAGAAGCATAGTCATGGTGGGTCATTTTAAGGGTATTTAGAAAGTTCCATCAAGCAAGAGAGCGACGGTCAGGTTTCTTTTGCAGGTCAATGTATACCTGTAAGAATGTGTCCTCTGTGTTGTGGCGGGCGGCTGCCCGGGCTTGGTGTGGGTGTGGTACACAGGCCAACTCAACTGTCCAGTGGGGGTTTTTACTTTAACCTTTCGTATGAATGGTTTGTAGCTTTCCCCCATGGGGGTCGGAGTGAGGTGTGTGGGATTGACAGGAAGTCTGTTTAGTGTGGTGAATGGGTTACTAACCGAAAGGGGATTCACGCGTGACAACAGAGCTGGGGATGAAGGGGGAATGTGAGTCTGGGTTTTATTTGGTTTTCTTGGGCGGTGTTGTAGGTTGGGAATATATAGTGAGACAATGCGCAAGATCGGTTTAGGTAAGGTGGGTGAAGGAGGTGTGTGGGAAGGAGGGGGTGTGTGTGTTGTGTGGCTTGGGTCCTTAGTGTCAGAACGGGGTGTTATTTTTGTATCGCTGTCTTTAAATCTGATGGGTCTGTTGATTATTCTACCTCTGGCGGTCCTGGTGGGAAGGTAGATGTTTGTCGTGGGACTTGAGTCGCTCGACGATGTTTTATATTGAGAGGAAGAACGTTTTACAGGTAAAGGACATGTGGGGGTTTTCTCAGGGGTGACTTTGTGGGGGGGGATTCCTTAGGGGTTGGTTGGTTGGGGGTTCGGTGAGATGAGGAGGTTGGTCGGTGTGTGGGTGGGGTGGTGGGGATCGTGGAGGGGAAAGGGGTGGATGCGGGGGGGGCTAGACGGGTGGGTAAGGAGTGTAGATTTAAGTTGGAGGGTTGGGGGTAGGGGCGTGTGTGGGGTGTGTCGTTTGATGAGGTTGGTGATTTGCTGGTGATTATTCGTCTTCTTTCCCTTTGTGGGGGAGAATTCGACGAAGAAGAAGAAGAGGAAGAGGAGGAGGAGGAGGGGGGTAGTGGTCTGGCAGCCCTACGGAACTTGGTTAGCAGGGTGTGTTTTCTGGAGGTTTTAAACGATTTTTGTCGTGGGCGTAAGTTGTAGTGTGAGGTTACTGAGGTAGATTGTGTGGTGCGGTTGGGTGTGTACTTGGTTTGGGGTGGGGGTGGTGGTTTTCTCACTGTGGTGCCTGGTGCAGGTATGTCAGGGCTAGACGGGAGGGTTTCTGTTGTGGTCGGGGTTGTGGGTGGAGGTTTTCGTACTTGGATAAGTTGGGGAGGAACTTGACTATCAGAAGTGAAGGAAGGTGTCATGGTGGAAGAGGGTGTGATAGTGGGGGCTTGGGGTTTGTGGAGGTTAGTTTGGGGGTTATGTTGAGAAATGATTTGTCGGTTCGGTGCTGGAGGGCTTAGGTCCTTAGGGGTTTGTATGGGAATATTCATAGCCTGAGTGGGAGGGTGAGTAGGGGTGTTTAATTTTGGGTCGGACGTGTGGGGTGGGGTAATGTCTTGTGGCTTTAGAGGTTTAAACGCTCGGACGAATCTAGTTCGGAGCGTGCGAGTCACGCCGTGATAGTCGATGGTGACTTGAAAGGCATTTGGGACTTGTATGATGGTGTAGGGCCCGACATAGCGAGGGCCTAACTTGTTGGTGATAGGGAGGTTGGCTACCATTACGGTGTCATGGATGGCGAAAGGGTTTTTGTCATCGATGTTATCAGTTTTGGTGTCCTGACAGATCTGGGTGGTATGGAGGGTGTTTTGCAGATGTTGCAATGGGTCAATTGTGGAGGTGGTGGAGGGAAGGTGAGCATGGTGGTGGAATGGCAGTAACAGGGGGGGTACACCGTAAACACGTTCATGAGGGGAAATACCGTCTTCCCAAGGACAGGTGTTCATACCCCACTGTATCATCTTTAGTTGTGATGGCCAGTCTGAGGTGTTAAGAGCAATCATTCTTGTACGTAACTGGTTGTTGATGGTGCGATGGCTGCGTTCGCATATAGCATTTCCTTGAGGCCAGTACGGGGATGAGTGTTTAATCTTAATACCGCATTGTTGGGTGAATTGTTGCCAAACGTGTCCACTAAACTCGGGGGCATTGTCCGATAGAAGAGCAAGGGGAAGGCCGAATATAGGGAACACTTCTGTGGCAAGCAGTGTGGCGACTGTGGTGGCTGTGTGGTCTTTAACTGGGCAGGCTATTAAAATTGTTGAATATACGTCCACAAATGTGACGATATAGCGGTTGCCAGCGTAAGAAGGGAACGGGCCCATGATGTCGAGGGATAGGACTTGGAACGGTTTGTTGGCAGAAATGGTACCAGCTGGGCCTGGGGTGCGTGATCTATCCTTTCCCAATAAACACGGTTTGCAGGATTCTGTCACTCGTTGAGCAATTTTGGAGGGGTTGGGGGTCCAGTATTGGTCTGTGAAGATCTTTAACATCTTCTTTTGTCCAAGGTGTATGCCGTTTCCCTCGTGGATGGCAATCATGTAGTCGTGGGCAATGGTGGGGTCCAAGATTATGTGACCAGTGTCTGTGGCAAGTTGATCTCCCCAGCAAGTCAGTCTCCTGAAGACATTTAACGGTATCCAGGGGGGTCTGATTCGTGCTTCCCAAGATTGAATTAGGGAGGGGGCTGGGGGGGCATTCTGTCTGTGGGGGTAGATACCAATTGAGTGTTTTGTAAGGCGGCTAGGTTGGTGGGGGGGTCTTTTGGTACTGGCAAACGTGACAGGGCGTCTGCATTAGTATGGAGTTTGCCGGGACGATATTGTATGGTAAAGTCGTAGTCCTCTAGTGTCTCCCTCCAACGTACCAAAATGGCTGAGTTGGTTTTGCACCTACGCAGCCATTGTAAAGATTGATGGTCGGTAATTATTTCGAGTTTTGCGCCCAACACAAATGACCGGAAGTGGCTGAGTGCCCAAATGATCCCTAAGCACTCTCTCTTGGTGGCTGCGTAATTCTGTTGGGGTGGGGTGAGGGTGGAGCTGGCATACGCTATCACATGTTCCTTTCCATCTCTGAATTGAGCTAAAACTGCACCTATGGCGTACAGAGATACGCCGGTATAAAGACGGAAAGGTTTCTGGTAGTCAGGGAAAACGACAATAGGGGCTTGGATTAGCTTTTGCTTCAAAGTGTTAAACGCGAGGTCTCTTTCAGGTGTCCAGGCGAACGGGGTGTCTTTGTGGGTAAGTTGGTGGAGGGGTCTGGCTATGGTGGCAAAGTGGGGGACGAAACGTCTGTAGTATGTGGCTAAACCTAGAAACGAACGTATTCCTTTAACCGTGGTGGGTGGGGTTTGGTTTTGTATGGCTTGAAGTTTCTTTGGGTCTGGCGCAATACCATGTTCAGATATAACGTGTCCGAGAAAATCTACCTTATTCCGGGCAATCACGCACTTTGAGGGTTTTAATTTCAACCCGGCGGCTAGGATTCTTTGAAGGACTTGTCTCAACCTGAGGAGGTGTTCTTCCCAGGTTGGAGAATACACAATAATATCGTCCAGATAGGCTAGGCAGGTTTCCCAGGTTAGGCCATGTAATACCGTTTCATCAAACGGGAGAAAGTGGCGGGTCCATTACAGAGGCCAAAAGGTAGGACGTTAAATTCATAGTGATGGCCACCACTAGTGGAAAATGCTGTTTTCTTTTGGTCCTCGGCCTTGATAGGCACTTGCCAATACCCTGCTTGCAAGTCGAGGGTAGTGAACCATTTGGATCCGTATAGGGAGTCAAGGGAATCGTCTATTCGGGGTAAGGGCGTAGCGTCTTTAATGGTTATGTCATTTAACCTCCTGTAATCGACGCAAAAACGAGTTGTCCCATCTTTCTTTTTGACTAAGACAACAGGGGAAGACCAGGGGCTAATGGACGGGGTGGCAATCCCGGCCTCTAACATTTCCTGGACTTGGCGTTCCTCTTCCTGACGTTGTATGGGGTTCTTTCTACGGGATGGTTGTCGTATGGGGGGGCCTGTGGTGTTAATGATGTGTTGTTCTACATCAGTCTGTCCGATTTCGGTGGGTTGTTGGGCAAACACGTCACTGAATTCCAGCAGTAGGTCGTACATGCCGTTCTTTTGGTGGTCAGATAGTGTCTCAGGAAGAGGGGGCAATTGGGGGCTGGTAGGGGTGTCGTTACAATGTATGGGGAGGTCATTGAAAGTTTCGAGGTCTCCTATAATGAGACCTTTTGGTAATGTCAGGGGTTCCTCTGAGATATTTGCCACGAGAATGTGGTTGATGCGAGCGGAAATGATGGCGGGTTGTAAGAGGCAACGATGGGGGTTGGGGGACGTGTTAGTGGGGGAAAATATCATGTGAGTTTGGAGTATGGGCCGCAGGTTCACCCATTTTTGATGGTGGGGGGGAATTTGGCATTTATCCTGAACTACCGCTGGGCTAATGATGGTGGGGGATTGACTGGCGAGCAGGTGCTTGGTACTTATAAGGGGGGCAAGGTCACTTTGGTGGGGGTCACGCGTGAGGGGGGGATTAACGGCGCGTGTGAGAGGATCAGTGGGGCACGGTGTGAGGGGGTTAGAAAACGGGATTTGTTGGAGGGACTGCGGAGGGTTGGTGGGGGGAGCGTTGTCGGTGGCAGTAACGGTTTGTTTGGAGTTTATGTGGGTTTGGTGGTTATGTTTGTCATGAGAGGGCGAGTCAAGTGTGGGGTTGTGAAGTTTTTTAGGGGTGTGAATTGTGTGGGGGTGGAAGGGAGCTACTGACGAAAATCTGTCACAAGGGGGATTGGGGTGGTGGTGGAATAGCTGGGCATTTCTGGGGGCATGGTGGGAACATGGTTGTGTCCCTCGGTCGGCACGCGTGAGGGGGGGATTAACGGCGCGTGCGGGCGGTTCAGAGGGTGAGAGGTGAGCGAGTTAGAAAACGGGATTTGCTGGGGGGACTGCGGAGGGTTGGTGGGGAAAAAGTTAGGTGTAGAACATGGGTTATTGGTGTAGGACTGGTGTATTGATTTGGGGTTGTTAACAGGACGAAGGTGGGGAATTTTTTTGGTGGCAGTAACGGTCTGGTTACAGGTTATGTGGGACTGGTGAGTTTGTTGGTCATGCGAGGGCGAGTCAAGTGTGGGGTTGTGAAATTTTCTAGGGGTGTGAATTGTGTGGGGGGAAAAAGGAGCTACTGACGGCAAACTGTCACAAGGGAATTGGAGTTGGTTGTGGGATAGTTGAACATTTCTGGGGGCATGGGAAAAACATTGTTGGGTACATTGGTCGGCATTTTCTCTGGAAACATGTGTACATAAACATTGGATAGAATTATGGTTACATATATCAGAGTCTGTCCTGAAAACATGGGAAGATTTATTCTGGACAGAGTTACGAGAATTGAGGGGGTTACCGAGAGGGAGTTGCTTGGACTTGTCTTCTTTCGTTTGTTGAGGCATTTTTTTACTGAATTTGAGGGAGGTTTTGAGAGAACTCGGGGCAAGGGGAGGTTTTAGGAGTCACCTTAGTGCTAGCTGCAACTTGGTAACCCTGACTCAGGGTTTGTTGAGGGGGAGGTTGTTTTTTCTTTTTGGGAATGGATTTCTGCGTGATTGGTTTGTCAGAGGCTTTGGGCTGGAATTTGTTTTTGAATGAGATCAGCCTTTGGCCGCAGTCAATCTGGGTCTGGAGTTTTTGAAGGAGGTCAAGTCCAAGGAAACCATCATAATGTTTACAGTTGGAGGAAAATACTGTGAATGTGTGATAACAACGAGCATGGGGGTCAGGAGTGGTTACTGATAGGGGTAAAGTGTCTCCTAGGAGATTTAAGTAAGTATCAGCAGCTGAGATGAGTTCTGTTTTGGTGTTTAACAAAGGGCCAAATAGTCGGGGATGTTTTTCATAGTAAGATTTGAACAAACATGACTTGGCAGCTCCCGTGTCGATTAGCAAGCGGACAGGAATGTCCTTGATTTTGGCCATGTAATAAATGGGGGCAGTGCGACTAGTTATGGCGTCCCCCGCCGAGCCCATCGTGGGCGGGGGATACTTTAAAAATCCTGGGGGTCGGTATCTACCTCCTCCAGGGTTTCTTCGGTATCGTCTGAGGTCATGATATGGGGGGCTATTTCTTCCTCTTGTCCCCACTCCTCTTCATTTACAGAAATGCGAGGAGTAGAGGGGTGAGGTTTGGCAGAGTCACGAATTTGATGGAGGGCACACTGAGCATTACAGGCAGGGAAATCATAGGGGTTGATAATAACTAAGGTAGGGTTTTTACTTTGGTAGGTGTTGTAGTTGCTGTTCCGGTTGAAGATTCTGCGTGGCTGGGTCGGTTGGAACCGGGGTCTACTGGGTTGGGGCTTGCCGGAAGGGTAGGTGGGTCTGTTGTTGAAGGATGAGGCTGGGTAGGCATTCTTGGAGTTTTGGTGGTTGGTTTGCTGCGGGTGCGTGGGAAACCTCTTGATTGCAGCGATTTGGGTGGGTGCTTCTGTGCGCACGGCCAAAATACGTCGGATCGTGATGAGGTCTTTTTTGTATCCGACGAAATCGTGCACCCGGAAATGGTCTTTTACTGCTGAGGGCAATATCGACACAAGGTTGACCAGAATTTGCTGTTCTTGTTGGATTCTGGTCAACGTGGGGAAAGAAATTTTTATGTTTTGGGCAAGCTTATTCACTGTGGCATCTACATCGCCTTCGAATTTAGTGTCTAGGATACGGGTGTGGGCCACGAAAACGCCCAACGAAGGCTTAATGGCTTCTATCACTATTGGGCGAAATTCGTCCCAGGTGAGATCAGGGTGCACTTGATAGGCAACCAGGGAAACGGCTTTTCCCAGGTGCGTTAATGTTACGGCTATTTTTTGTGCGTCCGTGGTATAAGCCATGTCAAGTAAGGGTTTCACTAAGTCCATGAATATTTCGATCCCATAATTTTTTTCATCATAATGTGGGATGGGAACGTGAGGAGAGTGCGCCATGATGTTCTCGTGTTCTGGCTGTTCCAAACTTGCAATGTAATGCAACCTTTTATCCGAATCAAGAACCACCGCTGCCGCCAATGTTATGCCCTGTTTTTCTACAGGTTTAACTTGGGTAATGTGAGTTCTAATTGACTGGGTATATAAGGCTGCATGCACAATACAAGGTATGAGGAATAGAGAACACAAAATAAACACGGTAACACGACACAAGTTCAAGTTTATTGAAGTAAGTAAATAAAGAGCATGGAAAGATAGTAATTCTCGCACAAAACAAATAATAGAAGGGAACTGCTAGCATTAGCGGATCTGGATGGAGCCTAGTCTCCCACTTCCAACGTTCAGGTATACTCTTCTGATCACAGGTTTAATTAGCAAGTTTTATTTTACTGGAAGACCTCAATGTATTCATGTAATTCAATTTCACTGATTTGATCTCTAACTGGCTGGTCGCGTGCCCAAGTAGCAGCTCACAGTTAGCTTTAGACACGCGTATATTGTAGAACACGGAATCTCTAGTAACCTCATGGGGGTACTGATCTAAGTTTTATATTCTTATGGCAGAAATACGTAGAACACAAATCAGTGGGCGAATGTTAGATATCACTAGAGTTTTAATATCTGAATAAGGTAATTACGAGAGTCAATGTCGCCTGTTAATTAATGAGCACTGATCGCTTAGTACGTCCCAAATAGAATGGTTAAATATGAGTTACACTGGGCAAGGTTTTAGCCACTTTATAGAAAGTTAATAAGTGAGTGTCAAACTAGTACTATAACACTTAGTACTAGCAACATGAATCTTGAATAGTATTTGTAGATCTGGTCCTGGTTATCTTGCTTCCGGTGATGTTGGGGGCTAACGACTGGTTCCTCGGCCGTCCAGGTGGTCCGAAATGTAGGAAGTTCTAAAGTCGGATCTCTTGACGATCGTTGCTGGCTACACACTTATATACCCACGAATTTGTGTGAAGGTTATAAGGTGCACGTTAGGACTTGTACATGGACAGATGCTTCTATTAGTCTTCTCTGCCACGGAGTCTGCCGGATCTGGAATCTCTCAACTCCTGAACAACACAAGGGCAGAGCTAGAGGTTAACTGCAGGGTAGTGACCACTGGTTGGTGTCTAGCTTTCAACTGATTTGACTGGGGGCGGGAGCTAGATTTATAGGCTCGGTTCTGGACCCTGTAGACAGTAGGGATCTCGAGTCTTATGGACTTATTTGAGCTCTCAATAGATATGGGGACTAGGTAAGATGGTATTTACTGTTGTGGCACATGGCTATAGGAAGCCTTCATATTTTCATATAACTGAGCCTTAGTAAGAGGTACTATTTTGGCTATACTGGAAGCATTTAGGGGAGAGAGACTGGATCTACTTTGCGAGGAGGATGGGGACAGCTGTGATAGGAGCGTCTCTCTTAGATTGTTCAAGCTTCATTCTATGGTATAGCTGAGGTGCTAATTTAGTGATCAGAGTATGCAAGAAAGGTAAATGGTTTATTGTGAGTTAATAGAGGTTAGTAAAGGTGTTAGTCATGCATGGTTAGTTCATTGATAGGAAGAATTCCTGTGCTACCTGGCAATGACTCAGAAGTCAAAACAGGGGCCAGGTATACCTCCGCGGGGGTGGGGGTCTCCCTCCTCGGGTGGGCAAAATGGGGGGCTGGGCGCCCTCTCTCTGTGATAGTCGTCCGGCGGCTGTGGCTAGGGGCTTGCCATATCACCAGTGTTTGTAATAACCATCTGTGTATGAGACAGATGTGGGTGTCCTTAATACCAAAACCGAAGGTGCCTTGGCTAGCTGGTTTTACTCGGCTGGCTGTTAATTGTAGGGTTTGCTGGATGTGGTGGAGACTGGGTTGCTAACTCTGCCACATTTATCTGGAAGTATGGCAATAGAAGTTAGTTACTGGTGAGGCGGCTAGCCTCGCACCGACGACGATTGGGTGCAGGGTTGTGAATGGGTTGTAAGAGAATAGATGGCATGCAAGGGGTTAGTAAAGTTCTAATGTTGTTCTGGCCTAATAAGTGTAGGTAGGCTGGATAGGAGTATATATATAAAAGGTTGGAGAGTGTTAGCAACGGAAAATTCAAGGATCTTCCAGAGGTATGAGAGGGAGGCTAGGTCGGACAAGAGTAGGGAAGTGCGGGGTCTTATAATGAGAGGGGAGGAGTTCAGGGGGGCTATAGGGGAATTTGACCCTAAGGTCTCTGGGCGTGGGGGTGGCATTAGGCTGCAGTTGATATTGGAGTTTGAAAAGGCAGTGGAAGTACGTTAGCCAAATGCTACCGGGGAATGCAACTATGGGGGGGTATATGAGTCTGGAAAAGATAGAATTATGTAGTCAGTACGAGGGGTTATGGATACTATTAGTTGGCCCTGGGAACTGCGTTTTCTATGAAATATGTATACCAAACAAAGCGGCAGTTCGTAGGGGTACTTAGTTATTGTTTTCGAGGTACTTATGACAGATACTGGTAACAAGGTTGTCTATACAATCTCTGGTTGGGGTAAGAGGTGTATGACACGAAGCAAATTGGCGTAGTGTGGACTGTGGATACGAAGGAGGCAAGTGGAAGACGTATGACAATTGTGGAAAAGTAAATGGAAAAAGGTGAACACAATGGCGGATAAAGATACTTAACTTAAGGATTGAATACATAGATTTATGGGGCGATGGGTCTTCAGAAAGCTTAGTCTGGCAAGACAAGATGTTAGGGAATGTTAATATTAATACTTAAACTAAGGATTGCATACATCGATGAACGACGACATTATAGTCGTCGTCCTAATAAGGTGATGAAACCTGGTTGATCTGTACTTGGCACAATACGACACAAGGACAGTGCCGCTATGTCGTATCAATGCTGGTGGCAGTTAATATTATAGAGACACTTAGTTACTAGAGGAACAATGCAAGGGGGCGACTGAGCACGGGTTACATCTATCTATACTTGTCATGGGAAATGATATACGAGGTCTAGGGACAGGCGTGGGTGTTTTAACTTCTAAGATATATAACATCTACTTCTCGGATGTAAGAACATACATAGATATAATTATGGCTGTCTGATGTGTTGGCATTGGCTCAACGTCGGGACAGGGCATGGGTGTTTTTAATATGAATGTATATTCCTGTTCATCATATTTGTAGTTAGGAGTGTAGGACACGAGGGGTAGTGTACGTGAGGTGTGGAAAATGGGCAGTTTAGAAAAGGTAGGTAGGTGCGGCCTGGAGCTGCTTAGCCCTGCGGGCTTGGGCCTGTCTGAAATGGCTAGCTCGGTCAGCTGGTCCTTTCGTTCGGTGGACCTTTCTTCCGGGTGTTTCTGTGTGGTGTTCGTTCGTGGCTTCTGTGGTGGGCTTCTTGTTCTGGGGCATTTTAATTAGTATATGAATGAATTGCGAGTGCAGTTTCTTTTAATTATCAGTTTACTTATCAAACGAGTTAACCACTCCACTCGTAATTCAATCATGCGCAATATATTTCCATGAATAAGATCACGGAGAGGAAGAGAACTTATAAATATGTGGGCAACTGTACGTGATAGATTTGTTTGATCTATTTTCCTAGTTTAATGCATTGAAGTACGGTGGTCGTTCATCTTTGTTCAAAATTAGGAAAGCAGCACCAAGAAAGATCTTTTCTCAGTCCATGCTGATGATCGTCTAGTAGTTGTTTACCTTAGCTTCGGGGTAAGTTATATGAGCAACGAGCCTCACTAAGTTACTGGTAGCTTCGGGTCTACCTCTGTGACCAAATAACGGATTGCTCCAAAATTGTTTGATGCTGTGGCCCGGGTGGCTGATCAACTGTATCCTTTTGCTTCTATTCTTGCATTGGTGTTGTTGAGAGCATGAAGGGCTTGAGCGAGGTTAGGTATCTCTTGAAATTTGGTGCTAGCTATCTCGATGGTGAGGTTGTCGGGGTGGAGGCTGTTCCGGGCGAGAAGGGTGCATTGGTGCTGCTGTTGAGGTGGAATCATGTCTTTGTGTCACTGAAGGTGGCATGGTGGTGATGCTGGCAATTATATTATCCTGCATATTAATAATATTTCTAAAGCTCAGATACAAGGAAATTGTCTCCACTACAATGAGCCAAGATCCTGCATTGAAATTTGAATACCAATGAGTGGAGTTAAATTTCTAATTAAGTTTTTTTTTCTGGAAACGTTTCTACGTAACTCTATGTTACATTAATTAATCTTTGATTTCCAAAGTATTAAGTGAATCAAATTTATAATGCATTACCACAGGTTTAGTACATAGGCGACTGTATTTCGCAATCAATCCTGTCCTTAATTATGCACAACTAGTAACTAATAAAATAATACAATGCAGGTAAAAATTAAATAATTTTGTTACCATGTTAAAGCTTGCAATCGCGAAGCATCAGTTCATGTACATAATTGATTATCTTACATCACATAATTTTTTTTTTTACAAAATATGTGTTTGAAGTCGCAGACAGAGTTTTTTTTTTTTTTTTGGAAATATAAATTTTGAACGGTTGAAAAACTATATAAACACAAACTTAATTACCCACGGATTAGAGAGTGCCATAGTGTGTTGGCTATAAGTTATGAGTTATTTTAGGACAGCTACAGTATGACAATAATATAGGTGTGGTGGTTGTAAGTTACGAGGGGGTATTTTAGGAAAGCTATAACAATAATAGAAGTACTCAAGTGGTGTGGTTGTAAGTCACGATGGTGGTATTCTAGGACAGGTATAACAAGAATAGAGGTGTGGTAGTTATAAGTTATGATACTGGCATTCTAGGACAGCTATAACATAAATAAGGTGTAGTGGATGTAAGTTATGATGGTGGTATTGTAGAACAGCTATAGCATAAATAAGGTGTGGTAGTTGTAAGTTATGATGGTGGTATTGAAGGACAGCTATAGCATAAGTAGGGTGTGTTGCTTGTAAGTTATGATAGTGGAATTCTAGGACAGCTATAACATAAATAAGGTGTAGTGGATGTAAGTTATGATGGTGGTATTGTAGAACAGCTATAGCATAAATAAGGTGTGGTAGTTGTAAGTTATGATGGTGGCATTGTAGGACAGCTATAACATAAATAAGGTGTGTTGGTTGTTGTTGTTGTTGTTCCCCAGGCTGTCTGACCGAGCAGCCCCAAGGTTCCGAGCAAGGCCAAGGCCATAACCGAGCGCCCCCACAAAACCCTTCCTGCTTACCACTAATAAAGCCCAGGTGACCGAAGCCATTCCAAGGCGGGGAGCTGAGGAGGGTGCGGAAATGCCCGGGAAACCAAAGTCCCACCCAAGGCCCTGTGCCCCTCAGCAATTATAAAGGGAAAGTTGAGGGGCAAAGGAAAAATGTGACGCTTTGGCTCCCAATCTGCCAACCTCTAGGTTGGCAGTAGGGAGGTCAATCTACGGAAGAGGCGCCGTCACTTGAGATTTAGAAAATATATAAGTAAAAGTTGGTTTGTAAGTTTTAATGGTGCTGTTGTAGAACAACAACTATTTCGTTTATCTGGCTTCCCTAACTGTTTCCGTTTGTGTCTCACCTACACAGAGAGTAATTCAGCTAGCTCTCACAAATACCTCCTCCTATTAATTTTCACTACACTAAACGAGCACCCCACACTTGTTTCCAATTTAATATTTGGGGGGGCCCCACAAAAAAATAAAATAAATAAATAAATAAAAATTAATGTTCAAAAATGGCGTCAATAAACAATGCCTTGGAGTCCCCAGGTGGGGGGGGGGGGGGGGGACATAAAAGCCCTCAATGTCAACCATCCTTTGCCAGTTGACTTATTAAAATACTCTGGACTATGGCCTGTCACTCTTACTATCAATAATTGTAAAATTCACAGCCTTTTCTCTAACTTTTCCTCTGTTTAACACCACCTCTCCTCCAACAAACCTGATCTTATTGTCCTCACCGAGACTCAGGTGTCTGAAGCAGACCCTGCTCTATATCCTCCTACTTCCTCTATCCTAGTTTCCAAGCCAAAGGTGAATGTTGTGTGTATGTGCACAACAAACACTTTGACTTTCCTGTCACTCTCGAACTAATTATTCTGTGCTATCTATTTATCCCCTAACTCTACTGACGTTCCTATATTCTGTGATTATCTCAACTCTAAAGTGGAACACAATCTATCAACCTCCCCATTCTCTGAAATCTCCATCTTAGACAATTTCAATGCTAATCACCATCAATGGCTCTCCTCTCATTTCATTGACCAACCTGGTGAACAAGCCTACATATTTTCTATCCTAAATGACCTAGAGCAGATAGTCCAGCACCCTACTCATATCCCTGACCGACATGGAGATCAGCCCAACATCCTTAACTTATTTCTTACCTCTAATCTTTCTGCTTATGCTACAAACCTTTTCTCTGCATTGGGCTCCTCCAATCACAACCTTATGTCTGTTACCTCTCTTATCCTTCCAGTACAGCCAGCCAATTCTCCCAGCCACTGACACTTGCGGCACTTTGGCGCTGCCGATTGGGAGGCTTCTTTGGTTTCCCATGCAATTATTTTGTATTCAATGGCTGGGGGCCCTCAGAGTGTGCAGAAGGCATCACCGAGGTAATAATCTCGGGCATGGAGGCATACATTTAATTTAATTTTTCTCAGTCTAATGCAAAAAAATCTTGGTTTACTCAAGCTTGTTCTAGAGTTGTCTGCAATAAGGAGGAATCATTCAAACGGTACTGTCGCCTTCAAACTCAAGAATCTCGTGCTTTATATGTTTCTGCCCGGAATCAAGCCAAATCTGTTCTTCGACTAGCCAAAATCTCTTTCATCAATAATTTTTTTTAAACTTTCCAACTCTAGCTCTTCTCAAGCTTTCTGGCATCTAGCCAAGAACCTCTCCCAACAATTTTACTTACTCATCTTTACCTCCTCTTTTCCAGTCTGACGGCACTACCGCCACTTCTTCCTCTGACAAAGCTGAACTATTCGCTCAAACTTTTGCTAAAAACTCCACCTTAGACGATTCCGGTGCTATTCCTCCCTCTCCACTTACTTATGCCTAATATCATAATCTCTTCTAAGGATGTACTTTCTGTCCTCTCTGGGCTTAATATTAAGAAGGCGTATGGACCGGATGGTGTTTCTTCTGTTGTACTAAAAATAACTGTTCTTCCGTGCTGACTCCCTGCCTAGGCAAACTCTTTCGTCTCTGTCTTTCGTCTAACGTCTTTCCTTCTTGCTGGAAGTTTTCTCTTATTCATCCTGTCCCAAAGAAGGGTGACCGCTCCCAACCCTCCAACTATCGTCCAATTGCTCTTATTTCTTGCATCTCTAAAGTTTTTGAAACTATTCTTAACTCAAAATTTCTTAAGCGTTAACCTTCCCATAACCTACTTTCAGATCACCAGTATGATTTCCTTAACCCTTTGGCTGCGGCTATGTTTGGGCTATTTAGGGCATATTCAGGCACTCCTGAATGATAAATCAAGCATCTGCATTAAATGAAGTGTATTCTGCCGAAAACTAGGCGAAAATAGCTTCAAAATGACACCAGAACGGACCGTGTACGTGGTCTGGTTCACTCGCAGTGGTCCCAGTGAAACGCGGGAACCCCGCTATTATGTAACACTCGCTCGCTTGGCTACACTGATGAGAGAGACAGAGAGAGACTCGCCCGAGACACAGCCTAGCTCAGTGAGCCGCTCGGTGCTCTGAGGGTCGGAGGTGGGCCCCTCACGCTCCCACCCACTGACACTCGATTTTTACGTTTTTTACAGGCTTTTAAAGCCTGGAAATTGCTGTAACTTGCCAAAACATTCCAGAACGTCACCCACAGCAAAAGGGTTAAGGGCTGCTCTACTTGTGATCTTCTTGCATATCTTATTAACTCTTGGTCATCCTCCTTTTAAAACTTCGGTGAGACTTTCTCTATTGCGCTAGACATATCGAAAGCCTTCTATAGAGTCTGGCACAAATCTCTAATTTCCAAACTACCCTCCTTCGGTTTCTATCCCTCTAGCTGTGCCTTTGTCTCTAATTTCCTTTCAGACCACTCCATAGCTGCAGTTGTGGATGGCCATCGTTCACTCCCTTAACATATCAATTCCAGTGTTCCTCAGGGTTCTGTCCTGTCTCCAATTTTCTTTCTAATATTCATTAATGATCTACTCAACTGCACCTCTAGTCTTATCCACTTATATGATTACGACTCTAATTTACACTATTCAACTAGTTTTTCACATCAACCCAGCATGCATGCACTCCAAATCAAATGTAACAAGGCCATAGAACGCCTATCTTCTGATCTATCAATTATTTCTGATTGGGCCAGAGAAAATCTGTTTACTTTCAACACCTCCAAGACTCAGTTTCTGCCTCTATCTCCCCATCACAATCTTCCATAAGACAATCAACTATTCTTCAACAATACACAAATCAACCCTTCATCTTCTCTCAATATTCTAGGTGTATTTTTTCAACTGACCTTTCTTGGAAAGATTATATTACCACTCTTGCTAAAAGAACTTCCCAAAAGTAAGGTGTGCTCAATCGTCTCCGTGGGTTCTTCACCCCCGCACAGTTAATTGCTCTGTATCGGGGCACAGTGCGCTCCTGTATTGTTCGCATGTGTGGGGAGGCTCCACCCATACCGCACTTTTCAAAAGAGTAGAGTCCAAAGCATTTTGTCTCATCAACTCACTTCCTCTTACTAGTTCCCTACAATCTCTTTCTACACGCCGCAATGTTGCATCTCTTTCACTCTACTATCGCTATTACAACAATCAGTGTTCTTCAGAGCTCTATACCCCCTCCCTTGTGGTGAGTGCGAGGCACCCACCTTTCAACAAAATCCCACTCCTACTCTGTCCAGCTCTCCAACCCTAGAATTGGCAAAATGTTCTGTCTGTTTTTACCCTGTGCAGGTATATTAAATACACTGTTCTCCCCGATTGGTGAACCAAAACTACTTATTTTCAACCACATTAACGTCATTATTATTATTAATATTATTATTATTATTATTAATACAGTATTATTATTATTATTATTATTATTACTATTATTATTAATATTATTGTTATTATTATTATTATGAGTGTAAAGAAAAAAAAAAGTGCATTGAAGTGACACAGATGTTAAATGGACATACAAATAGCAGGTGCAGGTGTTTCAGACTTCAAGCACCATCATATCAAAGTGAAAAAATATAGCAGGTGTTGAAGGTATTGACTTAATATGCTTAATACTAAAACTAATAGTTTTCAACACAAATACACACACACACACACACATATACAGTATATATATATATATATATATATATATATGCCACTGGACTGGTAATCCAATGGTCCCGGAATCGAATCCCGATGTATCAATGGGAAGATATTCATTGGGATGGAATTTGTATTGTACTTAGTTTTAGTGAATTACCATTAAGCCCACCGAAATGCCAAAAAAATACCCTCATTGTTCTATGTGTGTACATGCTTAGATTGATATGCAGGATTCGAAGTTGCATAATAAATCGTAGGCAGTGTCCACCATTCTTTAACTGTCTACGTGGTGCGATGCATAAGGTGTTGATTTTCGGTGTGAGCATCCTGGATTCGAATCCACGGACTGCCACATGTGTTTGTAAATTTCATTAATCGATTTTAGGAGTATAGTTGGTTGTTGGAAGGAACATAATAATTAAATAGCACTGTATGAATATTCCCATATTCAAAATATGCTCCAGGGGGGCAATACCTAGTGAGTTCGTTGCTCAATAGGTGGTGTTCTGAGAGTGAGGGTCTGAGTCGGGGGATGGGGGGGGGAGACAGTGAAGCGTATAAGGCGAAGCAGCTTTAAAGATGGGGCTGCTTCGAGCCGTGGGTGGGCAACCGGGCCCCCATCGATTCTGGTTTCCTGCATATATATATATATATATATATATATATATATATATATATATATATATATATATATATATATATATATATACAGGTATATATATATATATATATATATATATATATATATACAGTATATATATATATATATATATACTGTATATATTTTTTTTGTTTTTTTCTATGTGAGTGAGGGAGGCAAAAGGCAGAAATGCCTATAGCGACGAGTGCCTCCCCCATACTTCAAAGAGTGACAGGGCCAAAATCAAGGGACGTTCGAGCCAAAATGCCTGGACACACAGAGTTTGAAGCAATTTAAGTCATAGGAAGAGGGAAAGACTGATTCTGGGAGAGAGTTCCAGAGCTCAGCTGTTGAATAGAAGAAAGTTTGAGAGTAACGTTTCACTCTTGGGTTGGAGAGTTGCACAGAGTAGGGGTGGGATTGTGTTGCAAGATGGGTACCATGTGCCCTACATAAAGGAGGTGGTATACACTGGGAAAGCTCTGAGGAACACTGATTATTATAGTAGCGATAGAATAGCGAGAGAAATGCAACATTGCGGCGGAGAGAGAGAGATTGCAGAGAGTTGATGAGTGGACGGGAGTTAATGATACGAAAGGCCTTCCTTTCAACTTTGTCTAGGAGAGCGGTGTGAGAGGAACCTCCCCACACATGTGAACAATACTCAATACAAGGACGCACTATGCCCCTGTAAAGAGCGAGAAGCTGTGCAAGGGTAAAGAACCCCCTAAGGCAGTTGAGCATACCCAGCTTCTGGGAGGCTACCTTAGCAAGACTGGTAATATGGTCCTTCCAAATGAGAGCAGAAGAAAAAGAGACACCAAGAATATTGAGAGAAGATGAAGGATTGATGTTTGTATTGTTGAAGAATAAGGGATAGTCCGCTGGGAGTTCCGGACGGGTAGATAGATGGAGAAATTGGGTTTTGGAAGCATTAATTATTAAAGGTAACAAGGTTTTCTCTGCCCCAATTGGAGATAGTATTTAGTTCAGAATTTAAGTGTTCTATGGCTTAATTACGGTTGTCGTTGAGGGATTGCTGGCTGGGGCGTTCTGAAAAACTAATGGAGTAGTTTAAGGTTGAGTCGTCTGCGTATGAATGGATGGGAATTGAGGTAGGCTACAGTTGAGAAGATCATTTATAAAAATTAGAAAGATAATAGGAGATAGGACAGAGCCTTGAGGAACACCAGAGTTTATAGGGTGAGGAAGTGAGCGATGGCCGTCCACAAACGGAGCTATGGAACGGCCGGAAAGGAAATTAGAGACAAAGGCACAGATGGAGGGATAGAAACCGAAGGAGGGTAGTTTAGAGATTAAAGATTTGTGCCAGACTCTATTGAAGGCTTTCGATATATATATATATATATATATATATATATATATATATATATATATATACCGGTATATACTGTATATACTGTGTATATATTATTATTATATATATATATATATATATCAAGTATATCTCACAAATACATGTGAGCTACTAAATGTTTTTATACTCCCAGCCGGACTCTAACCACCAACAGTCAGGAAGAGTGTCTATGCTTTAATCCATTACACCACGGTGTGATAAAGGAAACTTAACCTTTTCCTATTTATATTAAGGAGAAGGGAAATCCTACTTGGAGAATGTATTTCAATTCATAAACAAGTCGTACGATCCATATTCCAGGATACCATACAAGGATTTTTACAAGTTACCCAATGCAACTCAGGTTATAGAGATTTAATTTAACTCTCGCCCAGCCAAACACGAGAGTCATTAAGATCAAGGATATCTCACAAATACATGTGAGCTACTAAATGTTTTTATACTCCCAGCTGGACTAGAACCACCGACAGTCAGGACGAAATATTTTCTCCAAGTATAGGATTTCCCTTCTCCTTAACCCCCTCAGACTCATATGACGCTATCGCGTCATATGGAACTTATGCCAAAAAACTCATATGATGCTAGAGCGTCATATGAACTTATCTTCATAGCTCTCTAATAAGTTTATGACGCGATTGAGCGTCATACGAGCTCAGTAAGTTAGGGAAGTTAGATGAAAATCTGTCGATTGGTGGCAACCCCAAGTTTCTCCGACTTCTAATGGTCCCGCAGTGAGGTTTTGACAGTTGTGGGGTACAGTGGCAATAATACCGTGTCTCCCGCCTCCTCGCCAGTAAGTTAACTATTTCTGTCTGAGGGGGTTAATATAAATAGGAAAAGAGCGGGGTGGGGGTGTATATAAATGACACGCCAGACGGCTATAATTACCGAAAATTACATTCATTCCATGCTCTTTTTCATGCATAAGCAAGAGCCAGAGCGTAATACAATTATATATCCGTGAAAGGGCGCTGATAGAGATTTCCAATGACACCTGAATCATCCTTGTACGACATTGGGTTATCTTGCAACGATCGTGCAACCGAAGGGGAAAATCGGCGGAAATAGGGATATTTTGGCGGTTGTTGCTGTGTGAAAGAGGTGTGGGAGGTGAGAAAGGTATGTGGTAGACTCCAGTATGCGCCGCAGGACCGTGGCGAGCGGATCAAGCCCGCCTGTCGTCCCTGCAATGCCCGGTCTCTCTCTCAGCACTCATAATAGCCTCAAAATGGCGCCTGTCATATGACGGGTGCCGCAGGATAGACCAATTTTCTCTCTCCCGTCATATTACAGGATATAATAACCCAGTATATATAACCCTACCAAGGGTTGGACCACAGGCAGTCTGGACGATGGCCCATGCTTTGGTTCACTCTACCACAGCGTGATTTTAAAACCCAGCCAACCATTTCCTATATATATTTAGGAGATAGGGAAATCCTACTTGAAGGAAATATTCCACTCCATACCAAGCCATAGGACTAATATTCCAGGGAACACTTACAATGGGTTTATATAGGTGAGCCCAGCTGAGCCCACGCAACTCGGGTTAAATGGATTTTATTTCACTCTTCTCCTGGCAAGCACGCGGGGTTACAATAATATGAAGTATATCTAATTTACAATCATATTTTTTTACCAGGCTGCCAACCCGTCTTCTGGTGCTACCTATGAGGGTCTTGGTCCTGATCATCTTCCTGGTATCTTCCATCTGCTATTGTGAGCATATTACGTAAAAATATTTGTGATAATTCTGTTTATGAAATTCAAAATAATCTGAATATTGATAACTTAATCGATGAACATACCAAGAAAAATATAACATTTGATATTAAACTTTCTGATAAGAACAAGTGCATTGCAATATTATACATGTTACCTAAATTTCATAAAAGACCTTATAAATATCGCTTTATTGCCGGAGCAAAATTTGCTACCACTAAAACTCTATCAGAACAAGTCGTAAATTGCTTAAAATACATTAAAAGTACTCATAATAATAATAATAATAATAATCGTCTGGTTACTTATATAGCGCTCGTTCTCCTCCTTCGAGGATTCACAAGCGCTTGGCTTTCTTTAGTCTACCAGAGACCATTACCCATACCCCTTGCTCATGGGGAGATGGTAACCGCCGGCTATATCCCAGAAAAACTTTTCAATCTGAGCGGGGATTGAACGGTAGACCTTCAAGATGGGATTCAGGCACGCTATCAACTGAGGCAGCCGGACGGCTGGCTCAGTAAAAAAAATAAAAGATATTGTAATACCATCATGAGAAGAACTGGCATTAACCCCTTCAGACTCACATGACGCAGGTACCCCGCGCCAGGTACCAGGAATGGATCCTAAATGTGGACCTGGGGATATTTCAATTCCTATTTAACCTGGAAAAACCTAGCATTTCATTGAAATATCCCCAGGTCCACATTTAGGATCCATTCCTGGTACCTGGCGCGGGGTACGAACCTCTGAAGGGAATTTAACCCCCCTAAAAACCCACAGGTTTTGAGATGCCTTGGGTGGGGTTCGAACCCTGGTTAGTGACGCACCACCATCACCACCAGGCCCGCGCGCTAACCCACTGTACTACCACGGACGTACTAAAAGTATAGCAACCTTAGTCCGATTTTTAAGAACCGAGGGCATTACACCGGTGTAATGCCCTCGAAAATGTCCCGCACCCACAATAATACTAACCCGAGTTGACGTCAGGTATAGCGTAAAATAGTCGTAGATGGTAAGTCCAATAAACTCATCACGTGAAAAACACCACGAGACTATCACCTGGTTCTTAAAAATCGGACTAAGGTTGCTATACTTTTAGTACGTCCGTGGTAGTACAGTGGGTTAGCGCGCGGGCCTGGTGGTGATGGTGGTGCGTCACTAACCAGGGTTCGAACCCCACCCAAGGCATCTCAAAACCTGTGGGTTTTTAGGGGGCCAGGTACCAGGAATGGATCCTAAATGTGGACCTGGGGATATTTCAATTCCTATTTAACCTGGAAAAACCTAGCATTTCATTGAGGCCAGTACAGGGATGAGTGTTTAATCTTAATACCGCATTGTTGGGTGAATTGTTGCCAAACGTGTCCACTAAACTCGGGGGCATTGTCCGATAGAAGAGCAAGGGGAAGGCCGAATATAGGGAACACTTCTGTGGCAAGCAGTGTGGCGACTGTGGTGGCTGTGTGGTCTTTAACTGGGCAGGCTATTAAAATTTTTGAATATACGTCAACAAATGTGACGATATAACGGTTGCCAGCGTAAGAAGGAAACGGGCCCATGATGTCGAGGGATAGGACTTGGAACGGTTGGTTGGCAGAAATGGTACCAGCTGGGCCTGGGGTGCGGGATCTATCCTTCCCCAATAAACAAGGTTTGCAGGATTCTGTCACTCGTTGTGCAATTTTGGAGGGGTTGGGGGTCCAGTATTGGTCTGTGAAGATTTTTAACATCTTCTTTTGTCCAAGGTGTATGCCGTTTCCCTCGTGGATGGCAATCATGTAGTCGTGGGCAATGGTGGGGTCTAAGACTATGTGACCGGAGTCTGTGGCAAGTTGATCTCCCCAGCGAGTCAGTGTCCTGAAGACATTTAATGGTATCCAGGGTGGTCTGATTCTCGTTTCCCAAGATTGAATTAAGGAGGGGGCTGAGGGGGACTGACTGGCGAGCAGGTGTTTGGTAAGCATAACGGGGGAAAGGTCACTTTGGTGAGGGTCACGCGTGAGGGGGGGATTAACGGCGCGTGTGGGAGGATCAGTGGGGCGCGGTGTGAGGGGGTTAGAAAACGGGATTTGTTGGAGGGACTGCGGAGGGTTGGTGGGGGAAGCGTGAGGTATAGAAGATGGGTTATTGGTGGAGGACTGATGTAAGGATTTGTGGTTGTTAGAAGGACGAATTTGGGGAGCGTTGTCGGTGGCAGTGACGGTTTGTTTGGAGTTTATATGGATTTGGTGGTTTTGTTTGTCATGAGAGGGCGAGTCAAGTGTGGGGTTGTGAATTTTTTTAGGGGTGTGAATTGTGTGGTGGGGGCAAGGGAGCTACTGACGGAAAATTGTCACAAGGGAATTGTTGTGGGTTGTGGGATAGCTGAACATTTCTGGGGGCATGGGGGAAACATTGTTGGGTACATTGATTGGCATTTTCCTTGAAAACATGTGTACATAAACATTGGATGGAATTATGGTTACATATATCAGAGTTTGTCCTGAAAACATGGGAGGATTTATCCGGGACAGAATTACGAGAATGGAGGGGATTACCGAGAGGGAGTTGCTTGGACTTGTCTTCTTTCGTTGGTTGAGGCATTTGGTTACTGAATGGGGTGAGATTTTGAGGGGACTCAGGGCAAGGGGAGGATTTAGGAGTCACCTTAGTGCTAGCTGCAACTTGGTAACCCTGACTCAGGGTTTGTTGAGGGGATTTTTTTTTTTTTTTTTTATGAATGGGTTTCTGCGTGATGGGTTTGTCAGAGGCTTTGGGTTGGAATTTTTTGAATGATATCAGCCTTTGGCCGCAGTCGACCTGGGCCTGGAGTTTTTGAAGGAGGTCAAGTCCAAGGAAACCATCATAATGTTTACAGTTGGAGGAAAATACTGTGAATGTGTGATAACAACGAGCATGGGGGGGGCAGGAGTGGTTACTGACAGGGGAAAAGTGTCTCCTAGGAGATTTAAGTAAGTATCAGTAGCTGAGATTAGTTCTGTTTTGGTGGTTAACAAGGGGCCAAATAGTCGGTGGTGTGGATCATAATAAGACTTGAACAGACATGACTTGGCAGCTCCCGTGTCGATTAACAAGCGGACAGGAATGTCCTTGATTTTGGCCATGTAATAAATGGGGGCAGTGCGACTAGTTATGGCGTCCCCCGCCGAGCCCATCGTGGGCGGGGGATACTTTAAAAATCCTGGGGGTCGGTGTCTACCTCCTCCAGGGTTTCCTCGTTATCGTCTGAGGTAATGATATGGGGGGCTATTTCTTCCTCTTGATTTACAGAAATGCGAGGAGTAGAGGGGCGAGGTTTGGCAGAGTCTCGAATTTGATGGAGGGCACACTGAGCATTACAGGCAGGGAAATCATAGGGGTTGATAATTACTAAGGTAGGGTTTTTACTTTGGTAGGTGTTGTAGGTGTTGTTCCGGTTGAAGATTCTGCGTGGCTGGGTAGGTTGGAACCGGGGGTCTACTGGGTTGGGGCTTGCCGGAAGGGTAGGTAGGTTTGTTGTGGAAGGATGAGGATGGGTAGGCATTCTTGGAGTTGAAGGTTTGAGATGCCTTGGGTGGGGTTCGAACCCTGGTTAGTGACGCACCACCATCACCACCAGGCCCGCGCGCTAACCCACTGTACTACCACGGACGTACTAAAAGTATAGCAACCTTAGTCCGATTTTTAACCCCTAACTGTCGGCGCGCAACATAAGTCGAGTATAATAAATCTGGACTATCTGGCGGCGCGCGACATAGTTCGTGTGGCAATTTCAGCACGTAATGTTGCTGAGAGAGAGAGACAAGTGGTGGCAGGAGAGTAGCGAGCGTATGACTGCTCCAGACCACCGCGGAGAACCTACTGACACGAATCCCACCTCCTCCCTCCCTCTCTCACTCGCTACATACTGAATTGTATGGGGAAAGTACCGAATTACATGCTTTTTGCACTCGTGTTGCGCGGTTGTTGCAAGAAAACTAGCCGTCATAAAAGGATCGTTATGGTGTCATTGGAAAGCTCTGTTTATGCCCTTTCAGGGATAGATACTTGTTTTACGCTCTGGGTCTTATTTAGGCATGAAAATGATCACGTAAACAGCCCTATTTTGGCTAAAAACACCCCGCTGGTGGCTACATATTTTATACCGCCTAGGCCGCTCTTTAGGTGTTAAGAACCAGGTGATAGTCTCGTGGTGTTTTTCACGTGATGAGTTTATTGGACTTACCATCTACGACAATTTTACGCTATACCTGACGTCAACTCGGGTTAGTATTATTGTGGGTGCGGGACATTTTCGAGGGCATTACAGGGCTAGAGCTAGGTTATTATACAGACTCTTAGTAGACAGAGGTTTTGAGGCAAGTAAATTGTTACATAAATATAATCTTTTTAGGGTCAATTATTGTGACTGTATTCTAAAATTTGACATCAATAATTTTAATCATGCATTTTTAACTTGAAGTTTCTTGTATAACCTCTGCTTACTTTTTGTCTGTATTTATTGTTTATCTTTTTCTTTTTCTATTATTAATATTAATTGTTATGCCCTGTTTTTCTACAGGTTTAACTTGGGTAATGTGAGTTCTAATTGACTGGGTATATAAGGCTGCATGCACAATACAAGATATGAGGAATAGAGAACACAAAGAAACACATGGTAGCAAGTTACACGATCACGTTTATTTATATACCACTGCAGAATACTCGTGCAAGACAATATAATAGAATCGAACAACACTAGCATAAGTGGATCTGGATGGAGTCTAGTCTCCCACTTCCAACGTTCAGGTATTAATCTTCTGATCACTGGCTTTAATTCAACAGGTTTATATACCGAAGACCATCAATGTTACTTATAGAATCATATTCACTGTTAGATTTATTACTGGTAGCTCTGGTGCACAAGTAGTAGTTCACAGACTAGATTAGACACGCGTATTTTAGAGCACGGGAATTCTAGTAACCTCAGGGGAACTGATCTAAGTTTTATATTCTTGTCTCAGAAATACATAGAACGCAAATCAGTGGGCGAACCTTCAGATATCACTAGGGTTTCCTTCTAGGTAATAATATCTGGGCATATGGTTGATTACGAGAGTTAGTATCGTCTGTTAAATAATGAACACTGATACGCTTAGCACTTCCTAATTGAATGGTTATATGAATTATACTGGGGCAAAGAGATAGCCACTTCGTAGAAATATTAATTAGTGAATCTCTAAACAGCACTGTAACATGTAGGCCTAGTACTGATAAAGGGAATCTTGGGTAGTATCTGATGGGTCTGGTCCTGGTTATCTTGCGTCCATGATGTTGGGGGCTAACGACTGATTCCGCGGCCGTCCAGGGGGTCCATATGTGCGAAGTTCTCAAATACGTGGGCAGGTCCTTCTATCCAAATCTGCCACGGAGTCTGCCGGCTCTGGGATCTCACTCCGGAACAACACAAGGGCAGAGCTAGAAGTTAACTGCAGGGTAGTGACCCCTGGTTGGTGTCTAGCTTTCAACTGATTTGACTGGGGCGGGAGCTAGATTTATAGGCTCGGTTCTGGACCCTGTAGACAGTAGGGATCTCGAGTCTTATGGACTTATTTGAGCTCTCAATAGATATGGGGACTAGGTAAGATGGTATTTACTGTTGTGGCACATGGCTATAGGAAGCCTTTATATTTTCATATAACTGAGCCTTAGTAAGAGGTACTATTTTGGCTATACTGGAAGTATTTAGGGGAGAGAGACTGGATCTACTTTGCGAGGAGGATGGGGACAGCTGTGATACGAGCGTCTCTCTTAGATTGTTCAATCTTCATTCTATGATATAGCTGAAGTGCTAATTTAGTGATCAGAGTATGCAAGAAAGGTAAATGGTTTATTGTGAGTTAATAGAGGTTAGTAAAGGTGTTAATCATGCATGGTTAGTTCATTGATAGGAAGAATTCCTGTGCTACCTGGCAATGACTCAGAAGTCAAAACAGGGGCCAGGTATACCTCCGCGGGGGTGGGGGTCTCCCTCCTCGGGTGGGCAAAAAGGGGGAGCTGGGCGCCCTCTCTCCGTGATAGTCGTCCGGCGGCTGTGATTAGGGGCTTGCCATATCACCAGTGTTTGTAATTATAGGTTTGACTCCTGTAAGGAGATAAAGAAAACCTAATATTTAGTAGTGGCCCCGTAATCATTGACGAACATGCCTATTACATAAGGCATCCTCTTCAAACACTAATCCGCCGTAGTTTGAATCTACCGCGCAGAGCATTTAAAAACTGAGGAGCCTTCATCATGAGCGCATGCGACCTCACTCATGGCTTCAGTCATTATGAATTGGGTTCTCACTACGAAAAAACTTCGTAAAAAATAAAAATAAAAAGAAAATAAGAATAACTATCTAATAAGCTTTCCATCATATCGTGGATGTACTTGTGTGGATTTCTGACCAGACGCTGATTCAGGCGTCATTCCTCCTTCACTGACATATCAAGTAAACCAAAATCCTTAATACATCAACGAATGGGAAGGGGACGGTCGGGAGGGCCCCAGTTGTCAATGATTACGGGGCCACTACTAAATATTAGGTTTTCTTTATCTCCTTACAGGAGTCAAACCTATAATTTATTAGTGGCCCCTCCATCATTGACGAACATGCCTGATTTCTAAGACTGGAGGGGGACATTCGTAATCATATCATAACTCTAGAAAAGCAGATAATAAAAACAACCACATAGTATTCTTACTTTTGAAAAATATATTTAAATATGGCGTAGACCAAAAAATATACAAGAAAAAGGGGTTCAGGCAGGTGCGTGCTTCAAAGAAGCCTGCCTGACAAAAAATGGGTAACCCTGAAGATTCTGAACACAGATCTGTAGTTACAAAGGCACCCCACTCAACGAGTGGTGACAAAAATAACAAGTTATAAGTTTATATGTGCACATAATAAACCCCAAAATAATCGTGGAGAGAAATTGCAAAGGATCTCCACTGTTCTAATATTAGACTGCTTTCGCAGCTAAAACTACTATAACAACTCCGTTGTTTTGTACTAACATTGTACTAGCACAATTTCTCACTGAGAAATTTTCATATCACATTAACCTTAAATTATATCACAGCTCTCATACTCCGGCGGGGTCTAGGGTGTCCTATGTCAACTGATTGCACCCCCCCCCCCCCTTCTCGTGAAAATAAACAAAAGTGACTGCAGGGCCACCTAGACCCTCTGCCTTAAAGCTATACATGGTAAGGAAGGTTTGTCTAGAGCAACTGATAAGTATCTAGACAAAAACGTATGATTAGACGCCCACAACTGAGTGGACGCGATATCTTCTACTGAAATTTTTTTCAGGAAACGTAAAGAGGCTGCCCATTTGCGTAAATCGTGGGCCCTACCCACAACGCCGGGATTACTCTCTTTAATGACTTCGACCAGAAGAGAGGCTAATCGTCGTTTAAGTAAGCGTTTACCCGTACTTGCTACCCATAAAGCACCTTGGGGGTTAAGAGGAGCTACTCTCAAATATTTGGTTAGAGCTTGCACTGGACATAGATTATGATGCACCTTCCCCCTTTTTAACGCCGGCACCGTGAACTCAGAAAACACGTGTGCACTGTGCTCATTCTTGGCTACAAAACCTGGGGAAGGTGCAATGTAAATACATTCATTAAGTCTGCCAAACCTAAGGCAATTAGGTGTGTTGCTCATCGCCGCCAGCTCAGACACTCTGTTCCCGGTGGCCAAAGCCATAAGGAAAACCGCCTTTTTAAGAGTAATGCAAAGTCTGCAGTATTTTGGTACAGACGAGAGTGAAGTAAAGACAAAGCTTTGTCGAGAGACCAAGTAGGCATGAGCTGACGGGGAGGTGGGCGAAGTTTAAAACAAGCTCTCATAAAACCTGTTTCCTCCGCCACCGGTATGGAGAGACCTGTAAGGTCTAAAAAGGGCACTCAAATCGCAGTTAAGTGATTTTTTAATGTTACCACAGATAAATGTTTCTGCTCAAACAGATAATTTAAATAATTGAAAACTAAAGCCACTGACGGCACATTCTGTTCCGTTCTGATGATCCAGGAAGTAAAGGCTTGCCAATGTGAGTGATACTGTCGTTTCGTAGACTGAGTATATTGATTGATTAATTTATTGGTCACATCTCTACCGTATGGTGCTAGCCACTTGGCCTCCTGAATGTCCATAATGCAAAAGTCAGCGAGGTCGCTAGGTTGCCAATCGTGTCTAAGTGGAAATACCCGACCGGGAGCAATACCGGGTCCGGGCACCACGTTTTCAATTGCTGGTACCACAACTGCGCCGGCCACAGGGGCGCGATTAGCGAGACTAAGCCTCGATAATCTCGTAGTTTGTTCACTACGTGGCACATTAGTGACGCATCTGGCGGCGGAAACAGATAGATGGAGCTCCATCTGTTCCAGTCTGTCACTAGGGCGTCTGGCCCCCCTGCCGGCGTTTTCGCCCGGCGGGTGAGGTATAGAGGGAGTTTGTGAGTCTCCTCGGACGCAAATAGATCCACTTGTGGATGGGAGAGCTCTGCAATCATTAGGTTGAAAATGGGTTGCTTGAGCTCCCATTCTACTGTCGTGCTCTGTCTCCGGGACAGAGCGTCTGCCCAGACGTTCGCTACGCCTGGGAGATAAGATGCGTGAAGGTAAATGTCTAGTCTGTTGGCGAGAGTAAAATCTCTTCCGACACGTTTAGCAACCCCCTTGACCTCGTTGATCCTTGTTTCTGAATACAGTGAACTGCATTCAGATTGTCCATTCTGAAGGCCACCGACTTGCCCCATAGCGCCGGGCCGTGAGCCTGAAGGAAATACAAGGGGACTAGTAATTCTTTGACATTGATGTGAGAGATTTCTAAGTGGGACCAAAGCCCCTGACCCTGGTGCCCCTGATTTGACTGAAATCCCCACCCTATTGTGCCTGACGCATCCGTGTCTACCCATACCGTTGGTGGAGGAGAGGTCCATGACATTATTGAGTGCAACGTTTCCCTCCTTGCCCAGACCGCTAGCAAGGTGTGGATTAATTTCGGGATGGGCCATAATTTTCCCGCCGGTAAGAGCGGGAAATATTTGTTGCCTTCCAATATTAATCGTTTTACTTTCAACCGGCCCAACTTGACAGTTAGTTGAATCCAGTTGAGAGAGCCTACCAGAGACTCCCAGACCCTCCACGTCGTAGTCAGACTGTGAAGAAACATGAACAGTTTCCTGCGAAACCTGTTGCGATTGTCCACACTCTGACTCAGAGTGAGAGCGGCCGTGTCCCAGACCAGCCCTATCCACTGAATTACTCGTGAGGGAACAAGGTTTGACTTTACCAGATTTACCTTGAAGCCTAGAGTTTTGACATGATTTAAAATAATATTGACATGTTTGACGCATAATTGTTGTGTCTCTGCCACCACCAGCCAGTCGTCTAGGTACCACAACACTCTGATCCCCTGTTTTAACAATGGCATCAGGGCTTGCCTGACTAATTTCGTGAATAATCGAGGTGCTAGGTTCAAGCCGAACGGCATCCTTTGAAAAACAAAATTTTGGTGCCTGATCCGTAAGGCCAAAAACCTTTGAAATCTTTTGTTGACCGAGACGTGCCAATAGGCGTCTGTCAGGTCTAGTGAACACATCCAACCTCCCGGCGGAAGTGTTAGCCTGATTTGGTGTACTGTTAACATTCTGAAAGATTCGTTGTGAATGTGAAGGTTCAGATAAGACAGGTCTACGACCGGCCTCATCTGAACACTGTCCCTTTTTGGAACCAAAAATAGTTTGGACGTGAATACAGGGTAATTTTGGGGGACCGGGATGATGACATTCTTGGCAATCATTTCCTGGACCAGTGACTCCACCTCTAAAGAAACAAAATTCGCCGTTGTCGGCTGACGTAAGCGAGGTCGCCGGAGCCACTGCCAAGTGATGCCTTTGCGTGCCACCATCCGTGCCCAAGTGTTTAATGGCCATGCTTGGTGACAGGTTCGGAACGACCCAGTTAGCAGACAAGGGTTCGCCGGCTGTACTACCCTCGGGTCCTCCGGCCTTAAGGTTGGCACCGGGAGTGAGAGAGACTTTAGTTTTTTGATGGTGGGGTTGGTGGTGCTGGACGCTTTGCCGGCTGGCTGGTGTTGGCCGAAGACTGGCCCTGACCTGGCTTATGCTGGCCGCGTCCTCTCTGACCTGAAAACCTACCCTGTCTATGCCTGTACTGACCTTGGGGGGAGTGGGAGGACTTCGGCAGAAGAAAGGGTTTAGATCCCCCTGGCTGAGCTTTAGCGGTTGGCCTGGGTTTGGGGAAGTTAAATGCAGGTTTCTTAGAAGGGGTGGTACTGTGCTTAACGGCCTGTGTCATATTGAACACCGGTCGCCACACTTCAGGGGACATTAAAGAGGGAGTAAGCACTGGTGACATGATCACCTGATTCGCAATGCGATCAGGTAGCTTGCAAACTAAACACATTCTGAGATCTTGTCTTGCTCGTACCGCCTCAAGCAAGGCGGTGCGTATGTCACCCAAGGATTGGATTGACGACTGGAGGAGCAGTCGCCGGGATAATTCAACCGATCTTCTGGCATCCGCGTCTGCGATTGCCTGAGTGGACCGCAGTAAAGACTTAGCCACCTGTTGAGAGACTATGTACTGAGAGAACAGGCGAAAAGCTTTCCCCCTTAGCCTAAATTCTCTGTCTAGGTGAGTAGGGGTAGGGGTAGTGAAAGGGTCTTTTAGCTCACAAAGATTAATCTTAGGGGCAGCTAGGAAAGAAAACAAAACTGACGGGACTCCGCCGGCAGAACCTACCGGCATGGAGAACCATGAATGAGTATCCTGAGGGATCTGGTGGGAAGATTTAGAAGTAAATGTGGTTGCAAAGTTTTGAGCCTCTATCTCCCAATCTACCCAAGGTCCTGGACCCAACTGCCCCACCTTCAAAACTGGATTAGCTGCTTCGTCTGTGACGGTCTGTAAATCAAGTTCAGGAGTGAGAGCTGACAGAGTCTTAATATCATTAAACCCATCCAGCTTAGACCAGTCTGAAAATAGTTTTGAAGCTGAGGCAGGGGGTAAAGCTGGCTTAGTAGCATACACAAAATAGTCTTGGTGATAATAACTAGGTATAGCCTTGATGTTTACGTCCAGTACATTTCCCAAATTATCCAGGGCCCTTAATTTCTTTGATTTATTGCCCTGGATGACCCACTCACGCGGTACCGGGAGTTCCCCTGACAAGGTAGGTTGGGTGAGCTCTGGGTTAGTGGGGGTCAAAAGGACCCATAACTTGTCTGGTCCATAAAGCAAGGGCATAGCCACCTTTCTGAGAGGCGCCTTGTCTAGAGGGGGTGGATTGACATCCGTGATGACCCTGACATTTGAAGTTGTCAATGCCGCCGTAGCAGGCTTAGTAACCACTGATGGTGACAGAGTGGGTGGGTTAGGGATCTTAGATAAAGCAATCGAAGTCATCAGAGGCCGTACCGTAGAACTTGTCGTGGGAGCCCCCAAGTCCATTGTGGGGTTTTCCTGTTGTTGGCCAAATTTTTTAGATAAAGCATCAGTAAGTAGCCCATTAATTTCTTGCGCAGTAACAAATTGGTTAGATGATGAACTTACAGGTGAATCATTAATATCCTGCACGGCGTCTAAGCCTGAGCCTGACTCTTGCCCTTCCATCTCCGAAATTATTGAAACCTCGTCTTTCTCCTCCTGATCCTCCTGAGAAGACCCCGCCGAAGCTGGGGTACCTTGTTGCCAAGATAAGTCAGGAATAGAGGATGGGATCGCCGCGTCCCTGTGGACATCAGCTACTGTGTGACTCGTTTGAGTCGGACGTGGGTGGTCAGACCCTGGCTGAGCAAACCGCCAAACACCGAGGCCCTGGCCTACACTCTCTTGGGAGTCTGAAACATTCTCAATTATTGAACCCCCTGAACTTTCCAATTCCAGGGTTAAAATATTAATAGGTAAATCCTCTTTAGGGACAGGCACCGCACTGGACCCTTGAGACCTAACACAAACTTTGTCTGGGGTAGAGGTACGATGAGAGGCACTAGAAGCTGGTGAATGTAGGGAGGACTTTCGTTTCTGGGAATCCTTTTTTGGAGGATTTATGGCTACGGTGTGACCGAGAACTACTCCTAGATTTGGAGGATTCATCGCCGTGACCACTGGTGGAACTTTCCGTCCTACTCTTCTTACTCGCTGGTGAAGAGGCAAGACTAGAAGACTGGCGTCTGAGAGGTGACCTAGACCGAGATCTCGCCCGAGACGAGGAGGCGGACGCCGGGGGTGTAGGCTCTCTTGGACGTTTTGGTGTAGTAGCAGAAGATACAGAACCCTGACCAGTCTCCGCCGGCTTATGACTCGTGACTCTAGAGGAACGTTTAGGGGGAGGGTGTTCAAAGAGCAATCTATCCCAAAGAGGGACGTTGTCACATTGAAGTGATTTATGCGCAACAATCGTAGTGTAGGCTGCCATCTGTTGCCGTACTTCTCTTAAAGCTACTGCCGCGGTCTTATCATTGTCGCAAAGGACCTTGACAGCTAATTGGGAGCAAAAAGAACAATTACGCATTACCCAGAGACCCCTTGAACGGTCTAGACATTTAACACACCTTATGCAAAGGGTATGCGCAAAAATAGGGATACCGGCACAAGCAGGGGTAGTGCATAAAGCAAAGACTGGGGCTGAGGTAGCCATGACAGAGACTGGTGGGGAAAACTACCGCCGGGTCTGTATTGGTCCGCCGGAGCCCAGCTCTGGAAAAAAAGAACATTTCCAGGAATTAATGCTCATAAGGTTAACCCAACATGTTCGCATACAAGTGTTAATAACCCACCGGATAACGAGATGTAATGACACAACGATCACAGCTCGCTACGCGGCGGGGTTCAGAATATCTAAACAAATCTTTTTGACGAAAGTGAAGAATACCCTCTGACATAATATAATTGTCCAGCATGGCGATTATAGTCTTTCTGGTGGTGACTGTCTTAAGATTCAATTTTTGGAACAAAAACAACCCCCATAAAGACGCCGGCCCTTGAAATATTTTAGTAGAATAACACAGGGCAGGCTGACACGAGATCTGATTTCTAACGAATTGTCACAAAAAGATCGCCGTAAGGTTGAAGGCGGCGATACCTAATTGTATCACTAAATTAAGTGGTTAAATCGAAATTGAATTTGTAAATTCCTTATTTCCTCCACCTAGGAGCACCCCCTGGGTGTGAAAAAACGATGTTAACCCTAATTGAACCTTCAATCGCCGTAAGTATAAAGGCGGCGATACATATAGCATCACTTAAAATGGATTGGTTAATGAACTAAATGACTTAGTTGTTCATCCCACCCTACCAAGGTACACCCGCCGGGTGAGATGTAAAAAAGTTAACCCCATAAGTTCCTGTCCCCACTTCTTTGTAAAAGATCGCCGGGGAGGAAAGCCCTTAACCTGACAAGCGCGATATAGACCTAGGTGCTAGGGTAGTTATTTGTGCATTTCTAGCCCTGGATTCTGACAGAATTTGTTATATTTACAATATAAAGCATTATTTGTTTTCGGTATGCTTTTATTTTACATATATGATGTATATATGAACCTTCAAGAGTGCTAAAATAAGTGAGAAAAGCATTTGGGTGGTGAAAAACGAAGATATTGGCCACCCGGTCATAATCTCAGGCGAGAGAGAGCCACAGGTAGCCCTCCCCTCTCGCTGCCTGGGAGTCAACTGAGACGAGCGGGGCGGTGTGTGCCGGTGTCTGGGTGTTGCATAACGATCTTTTATGCAACCCACTTGTGCTACATTATCGCGGGAGAGAAAAATAACCGATAAATGATGATAATAAGAGGATAAATAGGTGATAATTGAGGAGGGGGGGGAGGGGGGAATAAGGTGGGGAAGGAGGGGAGGGGGAGGGGTGAGAAACACATGGATGAGTACTAGAGGGGAATTATCTCACCTAGAGACAAAATCCTTTGTTTTGATAGGCCCTTTTTTTTTTTGGAAGGATTTTTTTATGGTCTTGCTTCCGTGAGGCCTATCGCGTTCCCTATAGGAAGCCTTCCGTTAGGCCTATCGCGCTTGCCTTGTTAACAACAGCTAGGTTTTTCATGTGGTTTTGTAAAACCTGGTAGAAAAACTACATAACGTATGTTCGCATGAACAACGTTTTATAGATGGGTACAGCCATTTCCGCCGGGAATCAAAGGGTGCCTGAAACCAGGTACCAACAGAGACGCAGTCCTGGAGAGCCACAGACACCTCATCGCCGGGGACACCAGCCTGTGTTAAAACCACGTGTGGCCCAACACGGCTCTCGGCCGTTTTTTTTTTTCATGGTGAAACCGAGAAAAAACCCGCCGGAAGGAAACCCACCCCGATCAGACACCATCTGAACGTACAACGGACACGAAGGAAGCCACGCACGACTAACCTAAGTCCACACAATAATCCGTGGAATTAGCCAATACACAACTAAACCAGGAAACAAACATAGTCCGAGGAATTAGCCAATACACAACTAAAACCCGGATACACATGACACAGTATGGCATATTTATAAATAATAAACAATAACACTTGTACATGTGGCAAAGCTACGAGCGGCTGGCTAGGCCTAAGTAGACGGCATAATAAAAGTTGAAATATACACCAAACACTGGAAATATCACAACAGGAACCACCGCCAACACACCACTGTAGCAAATACTTCCGGCAAAGGGAAGACTGACACGGGACCCAGAAAAAACTTCACTAAGTGAAGAAAAATACAAAGGGAACGTCAGTAAGCAAAGCATACCTCATCAGAAAGATAAAAGGCAGCAATAACTAACGCGTAATGAAAGCCGCCTGCAACACAAGCTAACTAACTGTGAAAAAGTTCACATGTCCACAACAGGACCACGAGGGAACATCCGAAATAGATGCCCCAAACACTCGACCCAAAATACACTGCACTGCGGGCAACCAGCCCAGGACACTCCTGCTACACATATCCTAACCTTACTCGATACATCCCGGAGTAAACAAATGAGAAAAAACTCACTAGGGACGCAGCAAATGCGGAATCAGCGGAGCGTGGGGAGACACGTCCGGGCAGGCTGAGCGCAGAGCAGAGAAGGAGGAATGACGCCTGAATCAGCGTCTGGTCAGAAATCCACACAAGTACATCCACGATATGATGGAAAGCTTATTAGATAGTTATTCTTATTTTCTTTTTGTTTTTATTTTTTACGAATTTTTTTCGTAGTGAGAACCCAATTCATAATGACTGAAGCCATGAGTGAGGTCGCGTGCGCTCATGATGAAGGCTCCTCAGTTTTTAAATGCTCTGCGCGGTAGATTCAAACTACGGCGGATTAGTGTTTGAAGAGGATGCCTTATGTAATAGGCATGTTCGTCAATGATGGAGGGGCCACTAATAAATAACCCTCTGTGTATGAGACAGATGTGGGTGTCCTTAATACCAAAACCGAAGGTGCCTTGGCTAGCTGGTTTTACTCGGCTGGTTGTTAATTGTAGGGTTTGCTGGATGTGGTGGAGACTGGGTTGCTAACTCTGCCACATTTATCTGGAAGTATGGCAATAGAAGTTAGTTACTGGTGAGGCGGCTAGCCTCGCACCGACGACCATTGGGTGCCGGGTTGTGAATGGGTTGTCAGAGAGTAGATGGCATGCAAGGGGTTAGTAAAGTTCTAATGTTGTTCTGGCCTACTAAGTGAAGGTAGGCTGGATAGGAGTATATATATAAAAGGTTGGAGAGCGTTAGCAACGGGAAATTCAAGGATCTTCAAGAGGTATGAGAGAGAGGCTAGGTCGGACAAGAGTAGAGAAGCGCGGGGTCTTATAATGAGAGGGGAGGAGTTCAGGGGGGGCTATAGGGGAATTTGACCCTAAGGTCTCTGGGCGTGGGGGTGGCATTAGGCTGCAGTTGATATGGGAGTTTGAAAAGGCAGTGGAGTACGTTAGCCAAATGCTACCGGGGAATGCAACTATGGGGTGGTATATAAGTCTGGAAAAGATAGAGTTATGTGATCCGTCCGAGGGGTTATGGATACTATTAGTTGGCCCTGGGAACTGCGTTTTCTATAATATATATATATACCAACAAAAGCGGCAGTTCGTAGGGGTACTTAGTTATTGTTTCGGGGTACTTATGACAGATACTGGTAACAAGGTTATCTTATACAATCTCGGTTTGGGGTAAGAGGTGTATGACACAAAGTAAATTGGCGTAGTGTGGACTGTGGATACGAAGGAGGCAAGGGGAAGACGTATGACAATTGGGGAAAAGTAAATGGAAAAAGGTGAACACAATGGCGGATAAGGATACTTAACCTAAGGATTGAATACATAGATTTATGGGGCGATGGGTCTTCAGAAGCTTAGTCTGGCAAGACAAGATGTTAGGGAATGTTAATATTAATACTTAAACTAAGGATTGCATACATCGATGAACGACGACATTATAGTCGTCGTCCTAATAAGGTGATGAAACCTGGTGGATCTGTACTTGGCACAATACGACACAAGGACAGTGCCGCTATGTCGTATCAATACTGGTGGCAGTTAATATTATAGAGACACTTAGTTACTAGAGGAACAATGCAAGGGGGCGACTGAGCACGGGTTACATATATCTATACTCGTCATGGGAAATGATATACAAGGTCTAGGGACAGGCGTGGGTGTTTTAACTTCTAAGATATATAACATCTACTTCTCGGATGTAAGAACATACATAGATATAATTATGGCTGTCTGATGTGTTGGCATTGGCTCAACGTCGGGACAGGGCATGGGTGTTTTTAATATGAATGTATATTCCTGTTCATCATCTTTGTAGTTAGGAGTGTAGGACACGAGGGGGTAGTGTACATGAAGTGTGGAAAAATGGTCAGTTTAGAAGGGGTATCTAGGTGTGGCCTGGAGCTGCTTAGCCCTGCGGGCTTGGGCCTGTCTGAATTGGCTGGCTCGGTCAGCTGGTCCTTTCGTTCTGTGGACCTTTCCTTTGGGTGTTTCTGTGTGGTGTTCGTTCGTGGCTTCTGTGGTGGGCTTCTCCTTCTGGGGCATTTTACTTCCCTCTCCTTCATTATAGGCTCGTCCTCGAGCCTCAAGGGTGAAGTAAAAAGAAGCATAGTCAGAAAAGTGTAGGTTAAAAAGAAAGGTAGTATGACTAAGGGAAAAAAAATATAATATATCTAGTATATGGAAAACATGTAAATTTAAGAAAGAACAGATAATTAAGAACACAGGAAATTAAGAAGAGGTAAAGTGTTTAACAATGTATAAAGCAAATTTAAAAGATAGTCAGAAAAGTGTAGGTTAACAAGAAAAGTAGTATGACTAAGGGAAAAATATATAATATATACAGTATATGGAAAACATGTAAATTTAAGAAAGAACAGATAATTAAGAACACAGGAAATTAAAAAGAGGTAAAGTGTTTAACAATGTATAAAGCAAATTTAAAAGATAGTCAGAAAAGTGTAGGTTAACAAGAAAAGTAGTATGACTAAGGGAAAAAAATAATATATACAGTATATGGAAAACATGTAAATTTATAGAATCATGCCCAATCGCTTAGGAATTGAAAACAATAAAAAAAAATTAAGTACAATAATATCCTCATCATCATCAGGGGGGGTTATTTAGGGTCGCCGTTAGTCTGGGTGACGGTCTGGTAATAGGGGGTGGTGGTGGTTGTGGCTTTGACCTTGGGGTTTCACTTTCACTTTGGAAGGGCGGGGTGGATATACCGTTAGTTCTGTCGTTAGGAATGTGGGTCTGGGGGCGAGCTGGCCCGGGGCCAGTTTTGGAGGGGGGTCTAAGTGGTTTCGGTCGGGGGTAGTGATAGGGGGGTTTTAAAGATGAAACGGGCAGGTCGAGTCGGGGTTGTTGTTGCGGAAGAGGTTGGTGCTGGGGAGGGGTTGAATTGTGTTGAGAGTTGTGGTCGTGAGTGGGGTTTGGGGAAGGGTGAGTAAGGCTGAAGGTTGAGAGTTTACTATGATCGGGTGGTTTGGAGGTTTGGGGTGTGGGGATTTGATAGGGAGATGGTGGGGGGGGGGGGGTCTGGGCAGGCAGGGTTGTGGTTTGAGAGGGGTTGAATTTGGACTGATTTTATTTTCGGGAGAGACATGGATGGGATTTCGAGGAGTGGTTGAAGTTGAGAGGTTGATTATGTTGTTTGGGGCGAGAGAGAGAGTATTTTGGGGTTTAGCCAAGGTGGAAAAAGTGTTGTGGTTGGATTGGGATGGGAGTGGTATTTTGTCGAGCGGGATCTTTGGGGGTGGAATTTGGGGCGGGTGGGGGGAAGGGAGAAAAGGGGGGTAAGATAGGGGGGAAAAAGGAGGTAGGGGTTATGTACGGGGGTGATTGTTCGTTCTGAATGTGGTCGGGAGAGGTTAGGCTGGCAGGGTGGGAATTGGTGGAGGTTGAAAGTTTAGCTGGGCTCATGATGGTGGGGGACCGACTGGTGAGCAGGTGTTCGGTACGCATGAGGGGGGGGAAATCACTTTGGTGGGGGTCACGCATGAGGGGGGGATTAACGGCGCGTGTGGGAGGATCAGAGTGGTGGGGTGTGTCGGTGGCAGTGACGGTTTGTTTAGAGGTTATCTGGGGTTGGTGGGTTTGTCTGTCATGAGGGGGTGAGCCAAGTGTGGGGTTTTGAAGTTTATTAGAGGTGTGAATTGTGGGGGGGTAGAAGGGAGCTACTGACGGAAAACTGTCACAAGGGAAATTTTGTTGGTGGGGGAATAGCTGAGCATTTCTGGGGGAAGGGGGGAAACATGGTTGGGTCCCTAGGTCGTCACGCGTGAGGGGAGGATTAACGGCGCGTGTGGGAGGATCAGAGTGGTGGGGTGTGTCGGTGGCAGTGACGGTTTGTTTAGAGGTTATATGGGATTGGTGGGTTTGTCTGTCATGAGGGGGTGAGTCAAGTGTGGGGTTTCGAAGTTTTCTAGGGGTGTGAATTGTGTGGGGGTGGAAGGGAGCTACTGACTGAAAACTGTCACAAGCTACTGACGGAAAACTGTCACAAGGGAAATTTTGTTGGTGGGGGAATAGCTGAACATTTCTGGGGTCATGGGGAAAATATGTTGTGGTAGGCCTACATTGGTAGGCATAGCTAGAATACGGGGCTTGTTGGGGGGGCTGCGGAGGGTTGGTGGGGGAAGAGTTAGGTGTAGAACAGGGGTTATTGGTAGAGGACTGATGTATTGATTTGGGGTTGTTAACAGGACGAATTTGGGGAATTTTCTTGGTGTCAGTCTCGGTCTGGTTAAAGGTTATGTGGGACTGGGGAGGATTAGTGGGGGCAGAGTTAGGCATAGGACATGGGTTATTGAGGGAGGAGTGATGTACTGATTTGGGGTTGTTAACAGGACGAGTTTGGGGAATTTTCTTGGTGGCAGTCTCGGTCTGGTGAGTTTGTTTGACATGAGAGGGCGAGTCAAGTGTGGGGTTTCGAAGTTTTCTAGGGGTGTGAATTGTGTGGGGGTGGAAGGGAGCTACTGACTGAAAACTGTCACAAGCTACTGACGGAAAACTGTCACAAGGGAAATTTTGTTGGTGGGGGAATAGCTGAACATTTCTGGGGTCATGGGGAAAATATGTTGTGGTAGGCCTACATAGGTAGGCATAGCTAGAATACGGGGCTTGTTGGGGGGGCTGCGGAGGGTTGGTGGGGGAAGAGTTAGGTGTAGAACAGGGGTTATTGGTAGAGGACTGATGTATTGATTTGGGGTTGTTAACAGGACGAATTTTGGGAATTTTCTTGGTGGCAGTCACGGTCTGGTTAGAGGTTATCTGGGGTTGGTGGGTTTGTTTGACATGCATAGAAAAAGGATGGGGTTTATGGGGTAACACAATTGATGGAAGATGATCGTTGGTGGATGGCTGGGCAGGGGAAAATTTAGGGATGGTCAGAGAGGATAGAGGCAAGGAAGAGTGCACTGGGGTTGGACTTTCACCGGAAGTCATTTTGGAAGGGTGCACGGAGTCTTGGATAGGGGCTGAAGGGTTGGATAGGGGATTCATCGAACTGAGTAGGCATTCTTCTCTGATGGAGAGCATATGTTCTTCGAATAAGCCATACGGGTCGAGATGGGCGGTGATGTGGGGTGGGAGGATGTTTAACAATGCGGTGAATAAGAGTTCATTTTGTTGGTCGTAATCTTCATAGCTATACGTGGTCCTCACGTATCTGTAGAGTTGTATGAGGGTCACATTTATATCCCCTTCATACTTGATCTCGTCGACTTTTATTATTTTGGGGGCGACGGGGGAACCCAAAAGTGGATCTAAGGTCCGGATCACGAAGGATCGAAACTGGTTCCAAGTAAACTCTGGCGTACACTGTGTCACAGTTTGGCGAATAAATTCTTTAAAGGTAGGCTGATCAACAAGTTGGGAAACGGCTTCTCTCAACTGTATAATATCCGAAATTGCAACGGCGATTTTTTAGCAGTCATTATGAAGTACCACATCGTACACTGGCTTTATTATGTCTAAGTAAGTGGTGATATCATACGTGTTTACATCATACTTGGGAATGTGTGCGAGTGGCTGAAAATTTTGCGATGTTGCCATGCTTCTACTGTTCCAAACTTGCAGTGTAATGCAACCTTTTATCCGAATCAAGAACCACCGCTGCCGCCAATGTTATGCCCTGTTTTTCTACAGGTTTAACTTGGGTAATGTGAGTTCTAATTGACTGGGTATATAAGGCTGCATGCACAATACAAGATATGAGGAATAGAGAACACAAAGAAACACATGGTAGCAAGTTACACGATCACGTTTATTTATATACCACTGCAGAATACTCGTGCAAGACAATATAATAGAATCGAACAACACTAGCATAAGTGGATCTGGATGGAGCCTAGTCTCCCACTTCCAACGTTCAGGTATTAATCTTCTGATCACTGGCTTTAATTCAACAGGTTTATATACCGAAGACCATCAATGTTACTTATAGAATCATATTCACTGTTAGATTTATTACTGGTAGCTCTGGTGCACAAGTAGTAGTTCACAGACTAGATTAGACACGCGTATTTTAGAGCACGGGAATTCTAGTAACCTCAGGGGGTACTGATCTAAGTTTTATATTCTTGTCTCAGAAATACATAGAACGCAAATCAGTGGGCGAACATTCAGATATCACTAGGGTTTCCTTCTAGGTAATAATATCTGGGCATATGGTTGATTACGAGAGTTAGTATCGCCTGTTAAATAATGAACACTGATACGCTTAGCACTTCCTAATTGAATGGTTATATGAATTATACTGGGGCAAAGAGATAGCCACTTCGTAGAAATATTAATTAGTGAATCTCTAAACAGAACTGTAACATGTAGGCCTAGTACTGATAAAGGGAATCTTGGGTAGTATCTGATGGGTCTGGTCCTGGTTATCTTGCGTCCATGATGTTGGGGGCTAACAACTGGTTCCGTGGCCGTCCAGGGGGTCCATATGTGCGAAGTTCTCAAATACGTGGGCAGGTCCTTCTATCCAAATCTGCCACGGAGTCTGCCGGCTCTGGGATCTCACTCCGGAACAACACAAGGGCAGAGCTAGAAGTTAACTGCAGGGTAGTGACCACTGGTTGGTGTCTAGCTTTCAACTGATTTGACTGGGGGCGGGAGCTAGATTTATAGGCTCGGTTCTGGACCCTGTAGACAGTAGGGATCTCGAGTCTTATGGACTTATTTGAGCTCTCAATAGATATGGGGACTAGGTAAGATGGTATTTACTGTTGTGGCACATGGCTATGGGAAGCCTTTATATTTTCATATAACTGAGCCTTAGTAAGAGGTACTATTTTGGCTATACTGGAAGTATTTAGGGGAGAGAGACTGGATCTACTTTGCGAGGAGGATGGGGACAGCTGTGATACGAGCGTCTCTCTTAGATTGTTCAATCTTCATTCTATGGTATAGCTGAGGTGCTAATTTAGTGATCAGAGTATGCAAGAAAGGTAAATGGTTTATTGTGAGTTAATAGAGGTTAGTAAAGGTGTTAATCATGCATGGTTAGTTCATTGATAGGAAGAATTCCTGTGCTACCTGGCAATGACTCAGAAGTCAAAACAGGGGCCAGGTATACCTCCGCGGGGGTGGGGGGTCTCCCTCCTCGGGTGGGCAAAAAGGGGGAGCTGGGCGCCCTCTCTCTGTGATAGTCGTCCGGCGGCTGTGGCTAGGGGCTTGCCATATCACCAGTGTTTGTAATAACCCTCTGTGTATGAGACAGATGTGGGTGTCCTTAATACCAAAACCGAAGGTGCCTTGGCTAGCTGGTTTTACTCGGCTGGTGTTAATTGTAGGGTTTGCTGAATGTGGTGGAGACTGGGTTGCTAACTCTGCCACATTTATCTGGAAGTATGGCAATAGAAGTTAGTTACTGGTGAGGCGTCTAGCCTCGCACCGACGACCATTGGGTGATGGGTTGTCAGAGAGTAGATGGCATGCAAGGGGTTAGTAAAGTTCTAATGTTGTTCTGGCCTACTAAGTGAAGGTAGGCTGGATAGGAGTATATATATAAAAGGTTGGAGAGCGTTAGCAACGGGAAATTCAAGGATCTTCAAGAGGTATGAGAGAGAGGCTAGGTCGGACAAGAGTAGAGAAGCGCGGGGTCTTATAATGAGAGGGGAGGAGTTCAGGGGGGCTATACGGGAATTTGACCCTAAGGTCTCTGGGCGTGGGGGTGGCATTAGGCTGCAGTTGATATGGGAGTTTGAAAAGGCAGTGGAGTACGTTAGCCAAATGCTACCGGGGAATGCAGCTATGGGGTGGTATATAAGTCTGGAAAAGATAGAGTTATGTGATCCGTCCGAGGGGTTATGGATACTATTAGTTGGCCCTGGGAACTGCGTTTTCTATAATATATATATATACCAACAAAAGCGGCAGTTCGTAGGGGTACTTAGTTATTGTTTAGGGGTACTTATGACAGATACTGGTAACAAGGTTATCTTATACAATCTCGGTTTGGGGTAAGAGGTGTATGACACAAAGTAAATTGGCGTAGTGTGGACTGTGGATACGAAGGAGGCAAGGGGAAGACGTATGACAATTGGGGAAAAGTAAATGGAAAAAGGTGAACACAATGGCGGATAAGGATACTTAACCTAAGGATTGAATACATAGATTTATGGGGCGATGGGTCTTCAGAAGCTTAGTCTGGCAAGACAAGATGTTAGGGAATGTTAATATTAATACTTAAACTAAGGATTGCATACATCGATGAACGACGACATTATAGTCGTCGTCCTAATAAGGTGATGAAACCTGGTGGATCTGTACTTGGCACAATACGACACAAGGACAGTGCCGCTATGTCGTATCAATACTGGTGGCAGTTAATATTATAGAGACACTTAGTTACTAGAGGAACAATGCAAGGGGCGACTGAGCACGGGTTACATATATCTATACTCGTCATGGGAAATGATATACAAGGTCTAGGGACAGGCGTGGGTGTTTTAACTTCTAAGATATATAACATCTACTTCTCGGATGTAAGAACATACATAGATATAATTATGGCTGTCTGATGTGTTGGCATTGGCTCAACGTCGGGACAGGGCATGGGTGTTTTTAATATGAATGTATATTCCTGTTCATCATCTTTGTAGTTAGGAGTGTAGGACACGAGGGGGTAGTGTACATGAAGTGTGGAAAAATGGTCAGTTTAGAAGGGGTATCTAGGTGCGGCCTGGAGCTGCTTAGCCCTGCGGGCTTGGGCCTGTCTGAATTGGCTGGCTCGGTCAGCTGGTCCTTTCGTTCTGTGGACCTTTCCTTTGGGTGTTTCTGTGTGGTGTTCGTTCGTGGCTTCTGTGGTGGGCTTCTCGTTCTGGGGCATTTTATTAATATTGAAGATTTTTTTAAATTAATTGTTCTTGTTAAAAGAGTACTCTTTGTTTAAATCTGTTGTTACTTCTTCATATTTTTCAATTATTTGTCTTTATATTATATGTATTCATTGTCAATAGTATTAATTGCTTGCTTTTGCGATTTCCTTAGTTTATTTGTGCGATAAATGTAGGTTATTTGTAGGGTAGTTATTGATAGGGGTCACTTGAGGCATGCTATGCTACAGGTACCTACCCGATAGCACTATCGTTAGTGAGTGCTGTACTGTACTTTATATATTATTTTGTAATAGTATAGATCTATCAATATTTGTATTTTGTACTATTGTTAATGTCTTGTCATGTTGCAAATTTGATTTTAAATTAATATTTTGACATTTAACATATGTTTATTCATGCAGAGTTTAGTAAAATTTACCAGAACGTCCCGGACTTCCCAAATTTGACTAATTCCTTGAACGTGACGATAGTGCGTTGTTATGTGTGCGATTAGTTTGCTTGGGAAACAGATTAACTTGCTCATGTAGTAATGTACACCCTATGTGGTGGATTGTGTTCTTTCATTCCATAAATTTCATTTTAGTAAGCGTTGTTTCCACATAGCGATTTTGATAATTTAATTTTACTTTATATTGTCCTTGTCCCAATTTTGGTTTGTTTAGTTTGCAAGTTTTACATTTTAATTCTAAAATATTGTATAACCCTTGATTTGTTAAGTTAGTACAGTTTAACGGCTGCAATGAAGCCAAATGAGTTGATAAAATTCGTCTATGTTCTCTCATATACGCTATTGCTCTTTCTTTATCTTTATGCATATATATATATATATATATATATATATATATATATATATATATAAAGAGAGAGAGAGAGAGAGAGGGTGGGGGAGGGGGGAAATTTCATCATGTATTCACGTTGAAATGCAGCTTTTTCAAGTATTCACATTCGTATTATAATACTCAGGTGAAGTTCAGGTGAAAGTATTGAGGGATAAGCCTTTATAACGGCACCTCGTAACTAATTTCTACTTTTCCTATTTTCTGAAGAGTGTAGAGAGGGGAGAAGGGGTGTAGGAGAGAGAGGAAGCTGTTGGAGTGGCTTTGTTATGTATGTTATAAGTCTGTATACGTCGTCGAGGTGTCCTCCGACTGGGTGCGAGCATGTGAAACACGCTAAGACATACTACCACTCACTAAATGTCCGCCTTGGCTGGGATCGAACCCAGGTTAAGCAGATTCACACTTGAGCATGCTCTCCACCCGACCGCCGTGGCTCTCAGGTATAAAGTTAAATAATTTGCATTCATATTCGAGCGTCATATAAAATCATTCATATTCCCCGAATACTTTGATGAATAATTGATAAATTTAGAGTAAATACAAAGTGTAGCCAAAATAATATAGCCCAAGGGGATTTATTTCATTTTTGGCCAACAAAGTCAGATATATGAAAGAATAGAATATGAAAGGAGACTCTCTGGATGTATGTAACCCTCTTGATCTTTCTAATGTTGCTATTTTCGTTCTAAATTCAATTGTCTCATAATAATTTGTCATATAAATGCAGGCACCCTGATAATCTACATCCTACCTGTTGTTACTTAGTTTGTCTGCATATAAAAAACATAAGTTTTAGGCTACACTAAATTTGTAACATACAGTTGGTCAAAGTTCCAGCTGACCCACCCTCGCTCTGGGGATCACAGAATTATCTGGCAATACTGGTGTAGGAAGGAGGTGTGTCTTACAAAGATTGAGATTGGTAGAGCTGGAACGCATTCAAGAGCACTAATTCTAGCTCACGGTTGCAGCTACAGCCCTCTTGAACGCTATTAAAATGCCCCAGAACGAGAAGCCCACCACAGAAGCCACGAACGAACACCACACAGAAACACCCAAAGGAAAGGTCCACAGAACGAAAGGACCAGCTGACCGGCCAGCCAATTCAGACAGGCTCCAGGCCGCACCTAGATACCCCTTCTAAACTGACCATTTTTCCACACCTCACGTACACTACTCCCTCGTGTCCTACACTCCTAACTACAAAGATGATGAACAGGAATATACATTCATATTAAAAACACCCATGCCCTGTCCCGACGTTGAGCCAATGCCAACACATCAGACAGCCATAATTATATCTATGTATGTTCTTACATCTGAGAAGTAGATGTTATATATCTTAGAAGTTAAAACACCCACACCTGTCCCTAGACCTCGTATATCATTTCCCATGACGAGTATAGATATATGTAACCCGTGCTCAGTCGCCCCCTTGCATTGTTCCTCTAGTAACTAAGTATCTATAATATTAACTGCCACCAGTATTGATACGACATAGCGGCACTGTCCTTGTGTCGTATTGTGCCAAGTACAGATCAACCAGGTTTCATCACCTTATTAGGACGACGACTATAATGTCGTCGTTCATCGATGTATGCAATCCTTAGTTTAAGTATTAATATTAACATTCCCTAACATCTTGTCTTGCCAGACTAAGCTTTCTGAAGACCCATCGCCCCATAAATCTATGTATTCAATCCTTAGGTTAAGTATCTTTATCCGCCATTGTGTTCACCTTTTTCCATTTACTTTTCCACAATTGTCATACGTCTTCAGCTTACCTCCTTCGTATCCACAGTCCACACTACGCCATATTACTTCGTGTCCTACACCCCATACCCGCCCGATTCTACCTATACGATGATGAACAAGAATATACATTCATATTAAAAACACCCATGCCCTGTTCCTACGTTGAGCCAATGCCAGCACATCAGACAGCCATAATTATATCTATGTATGTTCTTACATCTGAGAAGTAGATGTTATATACCTTAGAAGTTAATACACCCATGCTGTAACGTAATCCTTACCCCAACCAGAGATTGTATAGATAACCTTTGTTACCAGTATCTATCATAGTACCTCGAAACAATAACGTAGTACCCCTACGAACTGCCGCTTTCCTTGGGTCTATATTTCATAGAAAACGCAGTTCCCAGGGACACATAGACGTACACAAAAAGCGTGTCAAATAATAGGTCCATAACCCCTCGTATGTACGAGAAATAATACACCATGTCTTTCCTTACTTTAGCCACAAGTCTAGCACACACCTACAGTTCACCTCCTTCTCCCCCCCCAGCCCCACAGTCTACATAATTCTATCTTTTCCAGACTCATATACCACCCCGTATTTGCATCCCCCGGTAGCATTTGACTAACGTATTTTCACTGTCTTTTCAAACTCCAATATCAATTGTAGCCTAATGCCACCCCCACGCCCAGGGACCTTAGGGGCAAATTTCCCTGTAGCCCCTGAATTTCCCCCCTCTCATTAAGACACCCGCGCTTTTTGACTCTTGTCCGACCTAGCCTCTCTCTCATACCTCTTGAAGATCCTTGAATAGTCCGTTGCTAACGCTCTCCAACCTTTTATATATATACTCCTATCCAGCCTACCTTCACTTAGTAGGCCAGAACAACATTAGAACTTTACTAGCCCCTTGCATGCCATCTATTCTCTTACAACCCATTCACAACCCTGCACCCAATGGTCGTCGGTGCGAGGCTAGCCGCCTCGCCAGTAACTAACTTCTATTGTCATACTTCCAGATAAATGTGGCAGAGTTAGCAACCCAGTCTCCACCACATCCAGCAAACCCTACAATTAACAACCAACCGAGTAAAACCAGCTAGCCAAGGCACCTTCGGTTTTGGTATTAAGGACGCCCACATCTGTCTCATACACAGAGGGTTATTACAAACACTGGTGATATGGCAAGCCCCAAGCCACAGCCGCCGGACGACTATCACAGAGAGAGGGCGCCCAGCTACCCCTTTTTACCCACCCGAGGAGGGAGACCCCCACCCCCGCGGAGGTATACCTGGCCCCTGTTTTGACTTCTGAGTCATTGCCAGGTAGCACAGGAATTCTTCCTATCAATGAACTAACCATGCATGACTAACACCTTTACTAACCTCTATTAACTCACAATAAACCATTTACCTTTCTTGCATACTCTGATCACTAAATTAGCACCTCAGCTATACCATAGAATGAAGATTGAACAATCTAAGAGAGACGCTCCTATCACAGCTGTCCCCATCCTCCTCGCAAAGTAGATCCAGTCTCTCTCCCCTAAATACTTCCAGTATAGCCAAAATAGTACCTCTTACTAAGGCTCAGTTATATTAAAATATAAAGGCTTCCTATAGCCATGTGCCACAACAGTAAATACCATCTTACCTAGTCCCCATATCTATTGAGAGCTCAAATAAATCCATAAGACTCGAGATCCCTACTGTCTACAGGGTCCAGAACCGAGCCTATAAATCTAGCTCCCGCCCCCAGTCAAATCAGTTGAAAGCTAGACACCAACCAGTGGTCACTACCCTGAAGTTAACCTCTAGCTCTGCCCTTGTGTTGTTCCGGAGTTGAGAGATTCCAGAGCCGGCAGACTCCGTGGCAGATTTGGATAGAAGGACCTGTCCACGTATTTGAGAACTTCACACATATGGACCCCCTGGACGGCCGCGGAACCAGTCGTTAGCCCCCAACATCATGGACGCAAGATAACCAGGACCAGACCCATCAGATACTACCCAAGATTCCCTTTATCAGTACATGTTACAGTGCTGTTTAGAGATTCACTAATTAATATTTCTACGAAGTGGCTATCTCTTTGCCCCAGTATAATTCATATAACCATTCAATTAGGAAGTGCTAAGCGTATCAGTGTTCATTAATTAACAGGCGATACTAACTCTTGTAATCAACCATATACCCAGATATTATTACCTAGAAGGAAACCCTAGTGATATCTGAATGTTCGCCCACTGATTTGCGTTCTATGTATTTCTGAGACAAGAATATAAAACTTAGATCAGTACCCCCTGAGGTTACTAGAATTCCCGTGCTCTAAAATACGCGTGTCTAATCTAGTCTGTGAACTACTGCTTGTGCACCAGAGCTACCAGTAATAAATCTAACAGTGAATATGATTCTATAAGTAACATTGATGGTCTTCGGTATATAAACCTGTTGAATTAAAGCCAGTGATCAGAAGATTAATACCTGAACGTTGGAAGTGGGAGACTAGGCTCCATCCAGATCCACTTATGCTAGTGTTGTTCGATTCTATTATATTGTCTTGCACGAGTATTCTGCAATGGTATATAAATAAACGTGATCGTGTAACTTGTTACCATGTGTTTCTTTGTGTTCTCTATTCCTCATATCTTGTATTGTGCATGCAGCCTTATATACCCAGTCATTTAGAACTCACATTACCCAAGTTAATCCTGTAGAAAAACAGGGCATAACAGCTATTGTGCGCGCATACGGTCGCTCATTCACCGCACAGCCTTTAGAGGAGTGACGCCGTGAGGCGCACAGACAATACATCTTTACAATTCGTCTTTAGCGCTAGCAGACGACTTACTCTCGACCATATGCACACAAAATCACTTAAAAACATCGACTATTCATATTAGTAAGTGTTATTATTTACTTTAAAACATTTACATTAAATTTTAGATCAAAATATTGACACAAATATACAACTTTATGTAACCGCATGTATTGACGTGGCGGACGAAAATAACATATGCCAAATTTTATGAACGAATTCGCTTTCTGTCATATATACTTTATTGTATATTGTATTAAAAACAAAATATGGTTACTAATAAATATTAATTACTGCATTTTCCTTTACCATCATTATCTCCGATAGACTGGAAATGGTGTCGTATTTCACACCCAAATGCCATAAAAGGGTGTCCAATACCAAGCCAACTCAACCCTGCTCCTCCACAGGGTTGAGTTATGCTGCATTTTCTGTTACCACCACTGATAAGCCATTGGGCTTTTGGCAGAAAATGCCAAAAATTATCAGTGATATCCGAGACATGTTTACATACAGTGTTCTCATCGTCCAGCATATTACTGTTTCATATTCATCAGCCAACTTAAAATAGCCCTATATAATATTTAATTATCACTAGAACAATACATTATACCATGTAGGAAGTCTTCTGGAGAAATAGGTCAAATTTAGACAAAAATGCAAGATAAACTAAATCACAAATGTATGCTAGAATAGCATTCACAAATCGCTAGATAGTCATCAGACACTAACAACTTGTATGTCACTAGAAAACATATGTTGAAGTATCTAGAATAATCTTTAACAATCGAAATATCTCACCAATTCCTTAAAATAGGGAAACTAACTTGAATATCGCTAGAATTCATCACATCTTGATGTCGCTAGATGGAAGTGATGTAAGTGATTCGCTGGATTTAGCGGTAGCAGCTACATTGGCAACATCGTACCAAGAACCTTCATTCCGTTATAATGAACAAGGTCAGATTTCGAAACTATTACAATTATTTCAAAGTTCAGAGATCATCAGATTGGTTTGGAAGTCGAAGTACACAATTTCAGTTCCATTCGTTTAACAAACATCTACATAATAAATGATAATATGCTACTTAGAGGGTTTAATAAAGAAGGATTCCTTTCCCGATATCGTATAGGCGTACGCAAGCTGTGGTTCTTTTTAAAATGCCCCAGAAGGAGAAGCCCACCACAGAAGCCATGAACGAACACCACACAGAAACACCAAAGGAAAGGTCCACAGAACGAAAGGACCAGCTGACCGAGCCAGCCATTTCAGACAGCCCAAGCCCGCAGGGCTAAACAGCTCCAGGACACACCCATTTACCTTTTCTAAAACTGACCATTTTCCACACCTCACGTACACTAACCCCCTCGTGTCCTACACTTCTAACTACAAAGATGATGAACAGGAATATACATTCATATTAAAAACACCCATGCCTGTCCCGACGTTGAGCCAATGCCAACACATCAGACAGCCATAATTATATCTATGTATGTTCTTGCATCCGAGAAGTAGATGTTATATATCTTAGAAGTTAAAACACCCACGCTGTCCCTAGACCTCGTATATCATTTTCCATGACGAGTATAGATATATGTAACCCGTGCCCAGTCGCCCCTTGCACTGTTCCTCTAGTAACTAAGTATTAATATTAACATTCCCTAACATCTTGTCTTGCCAGACTAAGCTTCTGAAGACCCATCGCCCCATAAATCTATGTATGCAATCCTTAGGTTAAGTATTTTTATCCGCCATTGTGTTCACCTTTTTCCATTTACTTTCCACAATTGTCATACGTCTTCCCCTTGCCTCCTTCGTATCCACAGCCCACACTACGCCAATTTATTTCGTGTCTTACACCTCTTACCCCAACCAGAGATTGTATAAGATAACCTGGTTACCAGTATCTGTCATAAGTACCCCGAAACAATAACTAAGTACCCCTACGAACTGCCGCTGTGGGTGGTATTTTATATTTAATAGAAAAAGCAGTTCCCAGGGCCAACTAATAGTATCCATAACCCTCTGACTGATCACATAACTCTATCTTTTCCAGACTCATATACCACCCCATAGTTGCATTCCCCGGTAGCATTTGGCTAACGTATTCTACTGCCTTTTCAAACTTCCATATCAATTGTAGCCTAATGCCACCCCCACGCCCAGGGACCTTAGGGGCAAAATTTCCCTGTAGCCCTTGAACTCCCCCCCCCCCCCCCCTCTCATTAAGACACCCGCGCTTCTCGACTCTTGTCCGACCTAGCCTCTCTCTCATACCTCTTGAAGATCCTTGAATTGTCCGTTACTAACGCTCTCCAACCTTTTATATATATACTCCTATCCAGCCTACCTTCACTTAGTAGGCCAGAACAACATTAGAACTTTACTAGCCCCTTGCATGCCATCTATTCTCTTACAACACATTCACAACCCTGCACCCAATGGTCGTCGGTGTGAGGCTAGCCGCCCCGCCAGTAACTAACTTCTATTGTCATACTTCCAGATAAATGTGGCAGAGTTAGCAACCCAGTCTCCACCATATCCAGCAAACCCTACAATTAACAACCAGCCGAGTAAAACCAGCTAGCTAAGGCACCTTCGGTTTTGGTATTAAAGACACTCACATCTGTCTCATACACAGAGGGTTATTACAAACACTGGTGATATGGCAAGCCCCTAGCCACAGCCGCCGGATGACTATATCAGAGAGAGGGCGCCCAGCTCCCCCTTTTTGCCCACCCGAGGAGGGAGACCCCCACCCCCGCGGAGGTATACCTGCCCCCTGTTTTGACTTTCGAGTCATTGCCAGGTAGCACAGGAATTCTTCCTATCAATGAACTAACCATGAATGACTAACACCTTTACTAACCTCTATTACCTCACAATAAACCATTTACCTTTCTTGCATGCTCTGATCACTAAATTAGCACCTCAGCTATACCATAGAATGAAGATTGAACAATCTAGAGAGACGCTCCTATCACAGCTGTCCCCATCCTCCTCGCAAAGTAGATCCAGTCTCTCTCCCCTAAATACGTCCAGTATAGCCAAAATAGTACCTCTTACTAAGGCTCAGTTATATGAAAATATAAAGGCTTCCTATCGCCCTGTGCCACAACAGTAAATACCATCTTACCTAGTCCCCATATCTATTGAGAGCTCAATTAAGTCCATAAGACTCGAGATCCCTACTGTCTGCAGGGTCCAGAACCGAGCCTATAAATCTAACTCCCGCCCCCAGTCAAATCAGTTGAAAGCTAGACACCAACCAGGGGTCACTACCCTGCAGTTAATTTCTAGCTCTGCCCTTGTGTTGTTCCGGAGTGAGATCCCAGAACCGGCAGACTCCGTGGCAGATTTGGATAGAAGGACCTGCCCACGTATTGAAGAACTTCACACATATGGCCCCCCTGGACGGCCGCGGAACCAGTCGTTAGCCCCCAACATCATGGACGCAAGATAACCAGGACCAGACCCATCAGATACTACCCAAGATTCCCTTTAGCAGTACTACATATTACTGTGCTGTTTTAGATTCACTAATTAATATTTCTACGAAGTGGCTAAGACCTGGCCCAGTGTAATTCATACTTAACCATTTCATTTGGGACGTACTAAGCGATCAGTGCTCTTTAATTAACAGGCGACCTTGACTCTCGTAATTACTTTATTCAGATATTAAAACTCTAGTGATATCTAACGTTCGCCCACTGATTTGCGTTCTATGTATTTCTGAAACAAGGATATAAAACTTAGATCAGTACCCCCTGAGGTTACTAGAATTCCCGTGCTCTAAAAATGCGTGTCTAATCTAGTCTGTGAACTACTACTTGTGCACCAGAGCTACCAGTAATAAATCTAACAGTGAATATGAATCTATAAGTAACATTGATGGTCTTCGGTATATAAACCTGTGAAATCAAAGCCAGTGATCAGAAGATTAATACCTGAACGTTGGAAGTGGGAGACTAGGCTCCATCCAGATCCACTTATGCTAGTGTTGTTCAATTCTATTATATTGTCTTACACAAGTATTCTGCAGTGGTATATCAATAAACGTGATCATGTAACTTGCTACCATGTGTTTCTTTGTGTTCTCTATTCCTCATATCTTGTATTGTGCATGCAGCCTTATATACCCAGTCAATTTAGAACTCACATTACCCAAGTTAAACCTGTAGAAAAACAGGGCATAACATTGGCGGCAGCGGTGGTTCTTGATTCGGATAAAAGGTTGCATTACACTGCAAGTTTGGAACAGTAGAAGCATGGCAACATCGCGAAATCTTCAGCCATTCGCACACATTCCCAAGTATGATATAAACACTTATGATATCACCAGTTACTTAGACATAATAAAGCCAGTGTACGATGTGGTACTTCATAATGACCACGAAAAAATCGCCTGGGCAATTTTGCATATTATACAGTTGGGAGAAGCCGTTTCCCAACTTGTTGATAAGCCTACCTTTCAAGAATTTGTTCACCAAATGGTGACACAGGATACGCCAGAGAGTACCTGGAACCAGTTTCGATCCTTCGTGATCCGGACCTTAGATCCACTTTTGGGTTCCCCCGTCGCCCCCAAAATAATAAAAGTCGACGAGATCAAGTATGAAGGGGATATAAATGTGACCCTCATACAACTCTACAGATACGTGAGGACCACGTATAGCTATGAAGATTACGACCAACAAAATGAACTCTTATTCACCGCTTTGTTAAACATCCTCCCACCCCACATCACCGCCCATCTCGACCCGTATGGCTTATTCGAAGAACATATGCTCTCCATCAGAGAAGAATGCCTACGCAGTTCGATGAATCCCCTATCCAACCCTTCAGCCCCTATCCAAGACTCCGTGCACCCTTCCAAAATGACTTCCGGTGAAAGTCCAACCCCAGTGAACTTTTCCCCCACCAACCCTCCGCAGCCCCCCCAACAAGAGCCGTATTCTAGCTATGCCTACCTATGTAGGCCTACCACAACATATTTTCCACATGACCCCAGAAATGTGCAGCTATCCCCCCACCAACAAAATTTCCCTTGTGACAGTTTACCGACCTCTCCCCCCACCAACCCTCAGCAGCCCCCCCAACAAGAGCCGTATTCTAGCTATGCCTACCTATGTAGGCCTACCACAACATATTTTCCACATGACCCCAGAAATGTTCAGCTATCCCCCCACCAACAAAATTTCCCTTGTGACAGTTTTCCGTCGGTAGCTTGTGACAGTTTTCAGTCAGTAGCTCCCTTCCACCCCCACACAATTCACACCCCTAGAAAACTTCGAAACCCCACAATTGACTCGCCCTCTCATGTCAAACAAACTCACCAGTCCCAGAGAACCTCTAACCAGACCGAGACTGCCACCAAGAAAATTCCCCAAACTCGTCCTGTTAATGTCAAACAAACCCACCAACCCCAGATAACCGCTAACCAGACCGTGACTGCCACCAAGAAAATTCCCAAAATTCGTCCTATTAACAACCCCAAATCTATACATCAGTCCTCTACCAATAACCCCTGTTCTACACCTAACTCTTCCCCCACCAACCCGCCGCAGTCCCCCCAACAAATCCCGTTTCCTAACTCGCTCACCTCTCACCACCCTGACCCTCCCACACGCGCCGTAAACCCTCCCCTCACGCGTGACGACCTAGGGACCCAACTATGTTCCCCCCCTTCCCCCAGAAATACTCAGCTATTCCCCCACCAACAAAATCTCCCTTGTGACAGTTTTCCGTCAGTAGCTCCCTTCCACCCCCCCACAATTCACACCCCTAATAAACTTCAAAACCCCACACTTGACTCACCCCCTCATGACAGACAAACCCACCAACCCCAGATAACCTCTAAGCAAACCGTCACTGCCACCGACACACCCCACCACTCTGATCCTCCCACACGCGCCGTTAATCCCCCCCTCACGCGTGACCCCCACCAAAGTGATTCCCCCCCCCTCATGCGTACCGAACACCTGCTCACCAGTCGGTCCCCCACCATCATGAGCCCAGCTAAACTATCAACCTCCCCCTCTTCACCGTTACCCCACCCGCCCCAAATTCCCCCCCCAAAGATCCCGCTCGACGAAATACCACTCCCATCCCAATCCAACCACAACACTTTTTCCACCTTGGCTAAACCCCAAAATACTCTCTCTCTCGCCCCAAACAACATAATCAACCTCTCAACTTCAACCACTCCTCGAAATCCCATCCATGTCTCTCCCGGAAATAAAATCAGTCTAAATTCAACCCCTCTCAAACCACAACCCTGCCTGCCCAGACCCCCCCCACCATCTCCCTATCAAATCCCCACACACACCAAACCTCCAAACCACCCGATCATAGTAAACTCTCAACCTTCAGCCTTACTCACCCTTCCCCAAACCCCACTCACGACCACAACTCTCTACACAATTCAACCCCTCCCCAGCACCAACCTCTTCCGCAACAACAACCCCGACTCGACCTGCCCGTTTCATCTTTAAAACCCCCCTATCACTACCCCCGACCGAAACCACTTAGACCCCCCCTCCAAAACTGGCCCCGGGCCAGCTCGCCCCCAGACCCACATTCCTAACGACAAGAACTAACGGTATATCCACCCCGCCCTTCCAAAGTGAAAGTGAACCACCACCCCCTATTACCAGACCGTCACCCAGACTAACGGCGACCCTAAATACCCCCCCCCCCCTGATGATGATGAGGATATTATTGTACTAAATTGTTTCGAATGTTTTCAATTCCTAAGCGATTGGGCATGATTCTATACATTTACATGTTTTCCATATACTGTATATTATTTTTTTTCCTTAGTCATACTACTTTTCTTGTTACCTACACTTTTCTGACTATCTTTTAAATTTGCTTTATACATTGTTAAACACTTTACCTCTTCTTAATTTCCTGTGTTCTTAATTATCTGTCCTTTCTTAAATTTACATGTTTTCCATATACTGTATATAGTATTTTTTTTCCCTTAGTCATAATACTTTTCTTGTTAATCTACACTTTTCTGACTATCTTTTAAATTTGCTTTATACATTGTTAAACACTTTACCTCTTCTTAATTTCCTGTGTTCTTAATTATCTGTCCTTTCTTAAATTTACATGTTTTCCATATACTGTATATAGTATTTTTTTTCCCTTAGTCATAATACTTTTCTTGTTAATCTACACTTTTCTGACTATCTTTTAAATTTGCTTTATACATTGTTAAACACTTTACCTCTTCTTAATTTCCTGTGTTCTTAATTATCTGCCCTTTCTTAAATTTACATGTTTTCCATATACTGTATATATTATTTTTTTCCCTTAGTCATACTACTTTTCTTGTTAACCTACACTTTTCTGACTATACTTCTTTTTACTTCACCCTTGAGGCTCGAGGACGAGCCTATAATGAAGGAGAGGGAAGTAAAATGCCCCAGAAGGAGAAGCCCACCACAGAAGCCATGAACGAACACCACACAGAAACATCAAAGGAAAGGTCCACAGAACGAAAGGACCAGCTGACCGAGCCAGCCATTTCAGACAGCCCAAGCCCGCAGGGCTAAACAGCTCCAGGACACACCCATTTACCTTTTCTAAAACTGACCATTTTCCACACCTCACGTACACTAAACCCCTCGTGTCCTACACTTCTAACTACAAAGATGATGAACAGGAATATACATTCATATTAAAAACACCCATGCCTGTCCCGACGTTGAGCCAATGCCAACACATCAGACAGCCATAATTATATCTATGTATGTTCTTGCATCCGAGAAGTAGATGTTATATATCTTAGAAGTTAAAACACCCACGCTGTCCCTAGACCTCGTATATCATTTTCCATGACGAGTATAGATATATGTAACCCGTGCCCAGTCGCCCCTTGCACTGTTCCTCTAGTAACTAAGTATTAATATTAACATTCCCTAACATCTTGTCTTGCCAGACTAAGCTTCTGAAGACCCATCGCCCCATAAATCTATGTATGCAATCCTTAGGTTAAGTATTTTTATCCGCCATTGTGTTCACCTTTTTCCATTTACTTTCCACAATTGTCATACGTCTTCCCCTTGCCTCCTTCGTATCCACAGCCCACACTACGCCAATTTATTTCGTGTCTTACACCTCTTACCCCAACCAGAGATTGTATAAGATAACCTGGTTACCAGTATCTGTCATAAGTACCCCGAAACAATAACTAAGTACCCCTACGAACTGCCGCTGTGGGTGGTATTTTATATTTAATAGAAAAAGCAGTTCCCAGGGCCAACTAATAGTATCCATAACCCTCTGACTGATCACATAACTCTATCTTTTCCAGACTCATATACCACCCCATAGTTGCATTCCCCGGTAGCATTTGGCTAACGTATTCTACTGCCTTTTCAAACTTCCATATCAATTGTAGCCTAATGCCACCCCCACGCCCAGGGACCTTAGGGGCAAAATTTCCCTGTAGCCCTTGAACTCCCCCCCCCCCCCTCTCATTAAGACACCCGCGCTTCTCGACTCTTGTCCGACCTAGCCTCTCTCTCATACCTCTTGAAGATCCTTGAATTGTCCGTTACTAACGCTCTCCAACCTTTTATATATATACTCCTATCCAGCCTACCTTCACTTAGTAGGCCAGAACAACATTAGAACTTTACTAGCCCCTTGCATGCCATCTATTCTCTTACAACACATTCACAACCCTGCACCCAATGGTCGTCGGTGTGAGGCTAACCGCCCCGCCAGTAACTAACTTCTATTGTCATACTTCCAGATAAATGTGGCAGAGTTAGCAACCCAGTCTCCACCATATCCAGCAAACCCTACAATTAACAACCAGCCGAGTAAAACCAGCTAGCTAAGGCACCTTCGGTTTTGGTATTAAAGACACTCACATCTGTCTCATACACAGAGGGTTATTACAAACACTGGTGATATGGCAAGCCCCTAGCCACAGCCGCCGGATGACTATATCAGAGAGAGGGCGCCCAGCTCCCCCTTTTTGCCCACCCGAGGAGGGAGACCCCCACCCCCGCGGAGGTATACCTGCCCCCTGTTTTGACTTTCGAGTCATTGCCAGGTAGCACAGGAATTCTTCCTATCAATGAACTAACCATGAATGACTAACACCTTTACTAACCTCTATTACCTCACAATAAACCATTTACCTTTCTTGCATGCTCTGATCACTAAATTAGCACCTCAGCTATACCATAGAATGAAGATTGAACAATCTAGAGAGACGCTCCTATCACAGCTGTCCCCATCCTCCTCGCAAAGTAGATCCAGTCTCTCTCCCCTAAATACGTCCAGTATAGCCAAAATAGTACCTCTTACTAAGGCTCAGTTATATGAAAATATAAAGGCTTCCTATCGCCCTGTGCCACAACAGTAAATACCATCTTACCTAGTCCCCATATCTATTGAGAGCTCAATTAAGTCCATAAGACTCGAGATCCCTACTGTCTGCAGGGTCCAGAACCGAGCCTATAAATCTAACTCCCGCCCCCAGTCAAATCAGTTGAAAGCTAGACACCAACCAGGGGTCACTACCCTGCAGTTAATTTCTAGCTCTGCCCTTGTGTTGTTCCGGAGTGAGATCCCAGAACCGGCAGACTCCGTGGCAGATTTGGATAGAAGGACCTGCCCACGTATTGAAGAACTTCACACATATGGCCCCCCTGGACGGCCGCGGAACCAGTCGTTAGCCCCCAACATCATGGACGCAAGATAACCAGGACCAGACCCATCAGATACTACCCAAGATTCCCTTTAGCAGTACTACATATTACTGTGCTGTTTTAGATTCACTAATTAATATTTCTACGAAGTGGCTAAGACCTGGCCCAGTGTAATTCATACTTAACCATTTCATTTGGGACGTACTAAGCGATCAGTGCTCTTTAATTAACAGGCGACCTTGACTCTCGTAATTACTTTATTCAGATATTAAAACTCTAGTGATATCTAACGTTCGCCCACTGATTTGCGTTCTATGTATTTCTGAAACAAGGATATAAAACTTAGATCAGTACCCCCTGAGGTTACTAGAATTCCCGTGCTCTAAAAATGCGTGTCTAATCTAGTCTGTGAACTACTACTTGTGCACCAGAGCTACCAGTAATAAATCTAACAGTGAATATGAATCTATAAGTAACATTGATGGTCTTCGGTATATAAACCTGTGAAATCAAAGCCAGTGATCAGAAGATTAATACCTGAACGTTGGAAGTGGGAGACTAGGCTCCATCCAGATCCACTTATGCTAGTGTTGTTCAATTCTATTATATTGTCTTACACAAGTATTCTGCAGTGGTATATCAATAAACGTGATCATGTAACTTGCTACCATGTGTTTCTTTGTGTTCTCTATTCCTCATATCTTGTATTGTGCATGCAGCCTTATATACCCAGTCAATTTAGAACTCACATTACCCAAGTTAAACCTGTAGAAAAACAGGGCATAACATTGGCGGCAGCGGTGGTTCTTGATTCGGATAAAAGGTTGCATTACACTGCAAGTTTGGAACAGTAGAAGCATGGCAACATCGCGAAATCTTCAGCCATTCGCACACATTCCCAAGTATGATATAAAACACTTATGATATCACCAGTTACTTAGACATAATAAAGCCAGTGTACGATGTGGTACTTCATAATGACCACGAAAAAATCGCCTGGGCAATTTTGCATATTATACAGTTGGGAGAAGCCGTTTCCCAACTTGTTGATAAGCCTACCTTTCAAGAATTTGTTCACCAAATGGTGACACAGGATACGCCAGAGAGTACCTGGAACCAGTTTCGATCCTTCGTGATCCGGACCTTAGATCCACTTTTGGGTTCCCCCGTCGCCCCCAAAATAATAAAAGTCGACGAGATCAAGTATGAAGGGGATATAAATGTGACCCTCATACAACTCTACAGATACGTGAGGACCACGTATAGCTATGAAGATTACGACCAACAAAATGAACTCTTATTCACCGCTTTGTTAAACATCCTCCCACCCCACATCACCGCCCATCTCGACCCGTATGGCTTATTCGAAGAACATATGCTCTCCATCAGAGAAGAATGCCTACGCAGTTCGATGAATCCCCTATCCAACCCTTCAGCCCCTATCCAAGACTCCGTGCACCCTTCCAAAATGACTTCCGGTGAAAGTCCAACCCCAGTGAACTTTTCCCCCACCAACCCTCCGCAGCCCCCCCAACAAGAGCCGTATTCTAGCTATGCCTACCTATGTAGGCCTACCACAACATATTTTCCACATGACCCCAGAAATGTGCAGCTATCCCCCCACCAACAAAATTTCCCTTGTGACAGTTTACCGACCTCTCCCCCCACCAACCCTCAGCAGCCCCCCCAACAAGAGCCGTATTCTAGCTATGCCTACCTATGTAGGCCTACCACAACATATTTTCCACATGACCCCAGAAATGTTCAGCTATCCCCCCACCAACAAAATTTCCCTTGTGGCAGTTTTCCGTCGGTAGCTTGTGACAGTTTTCAGTCAGTAGCTCCCTTCCACCCCCACACAATTCACACCCCTAGAAAACTTCGAAACCCCACAATTGACTCGCCCTCTCATGTCAAACAAACTCACCAGTCCCAGAGAACCTCTAACCAGACCGAGACTGCCACCAAGAAAATTCCCCAAACTCGTCCTGTTAATGTCAAACAAACCCACCAACCCCAGATAACCGCTAACCAGACCGTGACTGCCACCAAGAAAATTCCCAAAATTCGTCCTATTAACAACCCCAAATCTATACATCAGTCCTCTACCAATAACCCCTGTTCTACACCTAACTCTTCCCCCACCAACCCGCCGCAGTCCCCCCAACAAATCCCGTTTCCTAACTCGCTCACCTCTCACCACCCTGACCCTCCCACACGCGCCGTAAACCCTCCCCTCACGCGTGACGACCTAGGGACCCAACTATGTTCCCCCCCTTCCCCCAGAAATACTCAGCTATTCCCCCACCAACAAAATCTCCCTTGTGACAGTTTTCCGTCAGTAGCTCCCTTCCACCCCCCCACAATTCACACCCCTAATAAACTTCAAAACCCCACACTTGACTCACCCCCTCATGACAGACAAACCCACCAACCCCAGATAACCTCTAAGCAAACCGTCACTGCCACCGACACACCCCACCACTCTGATCCTCCCACACGCGCCGTTAATCCCCCCCTCACGCGTGACCCCCACCAAAGTGATTCCCCCCCCCTCATGCGTACCGAACACCTGCTCACCAGTCGGTCCCCCACCATCATGAGCCCAGCTAAACTATCAACCTCCCCCTCTTCACCGTTACCCCACCCCCCCCCCAATCCCCCCCCAAAGATCCCGCTCGACGAAATACCACTCCCATCCCAATCCAACCACAACACTTTTTCCACCTTGGCTAAACCCCAAAATACTCTCTCTCTCGCCCCAAACAACATAATCAACCTCTCAACTTCAACCACTCCTCGAAATCCCATCCATGTCTCTCCCGGAAATAAAATCAGTCTAAATTCAACCCCTCTCAAACCACAACCCTGCCTGCCCAGACCCCCCCCACCATCTCCCTATCAAATCCCCACACACCAAACCTCCAAACCACCCGATCATAGTAAACTCTCAACCTTCAGCCTTACTCACCCTTCCCCAAACCCCACTCACGACCACAACTCTCTACACAATTCAACCCCTCCCCAGCACCAACCTCTTCCGCAACAACAACCCCGACTCGACCTGCCCGTTTCATCTTTAAAACCCCCCTATCACTACCCCCGACCGAAACCACTTAGACCCCCCCTCCAAAACTGGCCCCGGGCCAGCTCGCCCCCAGACCCACATTCCTAACGACAAGAACTAACGGTATATCCACCCCGCCCTTCCAAAGTGAAAGTGAACCACCACCCCCTATTACCAGACCGTCACCCAGACTAACGGCGACCCTAAATACCCCCCCCCCCTGATGATGATGAGGATATTATTGTACTAAATTGTTTCGAATGTTTTCAATTCCTAAGCGATTGGGCATGATTCTATACATTTACATGTTTCCCATTTACTGTATATATTATTTTTTTTCCTTAGTCATACTACTTTTCTTGTTACCTACACTTTTCTGACTATCTTTTAAATTTGCTTTATACATTGTTAAACACTTTACCTCTTCTTAATTTCCTGTGTTCTTAATTATCTGTCCTTTCTTAAATTTACATGTTTTCCATATACTGTATATAGTATTTTTTTTCCCTTAGTCATAATACTTTTCTTGTTAATCTACACTTTTCTGACTATCTTTTAAATTTGCTTTATACATTGTTAAACACTTTACCTCTTCTTAATTTCCTGTGTTCTTAATTATCTGTCCTTTCTTAAATTTACATGTTTTCCATATACTGTATATAGTATTTTTTTTTCCCTTAGTCATAATACTTTTCTTGTTAATCTACACTTTTCTGACTATCTTTTAAATTTGCTTTATACATTGTTAAACACTTTACCTCTTCTTAATTTCCTGTGTTCTTAATTATCTGCCCTTTCTTAAATTTACATGTTTTCCATATACTGTATATATTATTTTTTCCCTTAGTCATACTACTTTCTTGTTAACCTACACTTTTCTGACTATACTTCTTTTTACTTCACCCTTGAGGCTCGAGGACGAGCCTATAATGAAGGAGAGGGAAGTAAAATGCCCCAGAAGGAGAAGCCCACCACAGAAGCCATGAACGAACACCACACAGAAACATCAAAGGAAAGGTCCACAGAACGAAAGGACCAGCTGACCGAGCCAGCCATTTCAGACAGCCCAAGCCCGCAGGGCTAAACAGCTCCAGGACACACCCATTTACCTTTTCTAAAACTGACCATTTTCCACACCTCACGTACACTAAACCCCTCGTGTCCTACACTTCTAACTACAAAGATGATGAACAGGAATATACATTCATATTAAAAACACCCATGCCTGTCCCGACGTTGAGCCAATGCCAACACATCAGACAGCCATAATTATATCTATGTATGTTCTTGCATCCGAGAAGTAGATGTTATATATCTTAGAAGTTAAAACACCCACGCTGTCCCTAGACCTCGTATATCATTTTCCATGACGAGTATAGATATATGTAACCCGTGCCCAGTCGCCCCTTGCACTGTTCCTCTAGTAACCAAGTATTAATATTAACATTCCCTAACATCTTGTCTTGCCAGACTAAGCTTCTGAAGACCCATCGCCCCATAAATCTATGTATGCAATCCTTAGGTTAAGTATTTTATCCGCCATTGTGTTCACCTTTTTCCATTTACTTTCCACAATTGTCATACGTCTTCCCCTTGCCTCCTTCGTATCCACAGCCCACACTACGCCAATTTATTTCGTGTCTTACACCTCTTACCCCAACCAGAGATTGTATAAGATAACCTGGTTACCAGTATCTGTCATAAGTACCCCGAAACAATAACTAAGTACCCCTACGAACTGCCGCTGCTGGTGGTATTTTATATTTAATAGAAAAAGCAGTTCCCAGGGCCAACTAATAGTATCCATAACCCTCTGACTGATCACATAACTCTATCTTTTCCAGACTCATATACCACCCCATAGTTGCATTCCCCGGTAGCATTTGGCTAACGTATTCTACTGCCTTTTCAAACTTCCATATCAATTGTAGCCTAATGCCACCCCCACGCCCAGGGACCTTAGGGGCAAAATTTCCCTGTAGCCCTTGAACTCCCCCCCCCCCCCTCATTAAGACACCCGCGCTTCTCGACTCTTGTCCGACCTAGCCTCTCTCTCATACCTCTTGAAGATCCTTGAATTGTCCGTTACTAACGCTCTCCAACCTTTTATATATATACTCCTATCCAGCCTACCTTCACTTAGTAGGCCAGAACAACATTAGAACTTTACTAGCCCCTTGCATGCCATCTATTCTCTTACAACACATTCACAACCCTGCACCCAATGGTCGTCGGTGTGAGGCTAACCGCCCCGCCAGTAACTAACTTCTATTGTCATACTTCCAGATAAATGTGGCAGAGTTAGCAACCCAGTCTCCACCATATCCAGCAAACCCTACAATTAACAACCAGCCGAGTAAAACCAGCTAGCTAAGGCACCTTCGGTTTTGGTATTAAAGACACTCACATCTGTCTCATACACAGAGGGTTATTACAAACACTGGTGATATGGCAAGCCCCTAGCCACAGCCGCCGGATGACTATATCAGAGAGAGGGCGCCCAGCTCCCCCTTTTTGCCCACCCGAGGAGGGAGACCCCCACCCCCGCGGAGGTATACCTGCCCCCTGTTTTGACTTTCGAGTCATTGCCAGGTAGCACAGGAATTCTTCCTATCAATGAACTAACCATGAATGACTAACACCTTTACTAACCTCTATTACCTCACAATAAACCATTTACCTTTCTTGCATGCTCTGATCACTAAATTAGCACCTCAGCTATACCATAGAATGAAGATTGAACAATCTAGAGAGACGCTCCTATCACAGCTGTCCCCATCCTCCTCGCAAAGTAGATCCAGTCTCTCTCCCCTAAATACGTCCAGTATAGCCAAAATAGTACCTCTTACTAAGGCTCAGTTATATGAAAATATAAAGGCTTCCTATCGCCCTGTGCCACAACAGTAAATACCATCTTACCTAGTCCCCATATCTATTGAGAGCTCAATTAAGTCCATAAGACTCGAGATCCCTACTGTCTGCAGGGTCCAGAACCGAGCCTATAAATCTAACTCCCGCCCCCAGTCAAATCAGTTGAAAGCTAGACACCAACCAGGGGTCACTACCCTGCAGTTAATTTCTAGCTCTGCCCTTGTGTTGTTCCGGAGTGAGATCCCAGAACCGGCAGACTCCGTGGCAGATTTGGATAGAAGGACCTGCCCACGTATTGAAGAACTTCACACATATGGCCCCCCTGGACGGCCGCGGAACCAGTCGTTAGCCCCCAACATCATGGACGCAAGATAACCAGGACCAGACCCATCAGATACTACCCAAGATTCCCTTTAGCAGTACTACATATTACTGTGCTGTTTTAGATTCACTAATTAATATTTCTACGAAGTGGCTAAGACCTGGCCCAGTGTAATTCATACTTAACCATTTCATTTGGGACGTACTAAGCGATCAGTGCTCTTTAATTAACAGGCGACCTTGACTCTCGTAATTACTTTATTCAGATATTAAAACTCTAGTGATATCTAACGTTCGCCCACTGATTTGCGTTCTATGTATTTCTGAAACAAGGATATAAAACTTAGATCAGTACCCCCTGAGGTTACTAGAATTCCCGTGCTCTAAAAATGCGTGTCTAATCTAGTCTGTGAACTACTACTTGTGCACCAGAGCTACCAGTAATAAATCTAACAGTGAATATGAATCTATAAGTAACATTGATGGTCTTCGGTATATAAACCTGTGAAATCAAAGCCAGTGATCAGAAGATTAATACCTGAACGTTGGAAGTGGGAGACTAGGCTCCATCCAGATCCACTTATGCTAGTGTTGTTCAATTCTATTATATTGTCTTACACAAGTATTCTGCAGTGGTATATCAATAAACGTGATCATGTAACTTGCTACCATGTGTTTCTTTGTGTTCTCTATTCCTCATATCTTGTATTGTGCATGCAGCCTTATATACCCAGTCAATTTAGAACTCACATTACCCAAGTTAAACCTGTAGAAAAACAGGGCATAACATTGGCGGCAGCGGTGGTTCTTGATTCGGATAAAAGGTTGCATTACACTGCAAGTTTGGAACAGTAGAAGCATGGCAACATCGCGAAATCTTCAGCCATTCGCACACATTCCCAAGTATGATATAAACACTTATGATATCACCAGTTACTTAGACATAATAAAGCCAGTGTACGATGTGGTACTTCATAATGACCACGAAAAAATCGCCTGGGCAATTTTGCATATTATACAGTTGGGAGAAGCCGTTTCCCAACTTGTTGATAAGCCTACCTTTCAAGAATTTGTTCACCAAATGGTGACACAGGATACGCCAGAGAGTACCTGGAACCAGTTTCGATCCTTCGTGATCCGGACCTTAGATCCACTTTTGGGTTCCCCCGTCGCCCCCAAAATAATAAAAGTCGACGAGATCAAGTATGAAGGGGATATAAATGTGACCCTCATACAACTCTACAGATACGTGAGGACCACGTATAGCTATGAAGATTACGACCAACAAAATGAACTCTTATTCACCGCTTTGTTAAACATCCTCCCACCCCACATCACCGCCCATCTCGACCCGTATGGCTTATACGAAGAAACATATGCTCTCCATCAGAGAAGAATGCCTACGCAGTTCGATGAATCCCCTATCCAACCTTCAGCCCCTATCCAAGACTCCGTGCACCCTTCCAAAATGACTTCCGGTGAAAGTCCAACCCCAGTGAACTTTTCCCCCACCAACCCTCCGCAGCCCCCCCAACAAGAGCCGTATTCTAGCTATGCCTACCTATGTAGGCCTACCACAACATATTTTCCACATGACCCCAGAAATGTGCAGCTATCCCCCCACCAACAAAATTTCCCTTGTGACAGTTTACCACCTCTCCCCCCACCAACCCTCAGCAGCCCCCCCAACAAGAGCCGTATTCTAGCTATGCCTACCTATGTAGGCCTACCACAACATATTTTCCACATGACCCCAGAAATGTTCAGCTATCCCCCCACCAACAAAATTTCCCTTGTGACAGTTTTCCGTCGGTAGCTTGTGACAGTTTTCAGTCAGTAGCTCCCTTCCACCCCCACACAATTCACACCCCTAGAAAACTTCGAAACCCCACAATTGACTCGCCCTCTCATGTCAAACAAACTCACCAGTCCCAGAGAACCTCTAACCAGACCGAGACTGCCACCAAGAAAATTCCCCAAACTCGTCCTGTTAACCCGGGAGCTGCGGGGAGACTCTTAAGAGTTCCCCCGGCGCACTGCGGGAAGACTCTTAAGAGTCAGAGAAAATAAAAATCAACTTTTGACATCGAAAAAAAAATATTTTTTTATATTTTTTTTTTTTTATTTTTTTTATTTTTTTTTGGCCCCTGGGCCATGCAAAATCTCAGTCCTCTACCTCCCCTCCTTCCCCACTTTCCTCCTCTCCTTCAGTTATCACCTATTTTCCCTGTTATTCCCTTATTCTGAGGTATATTTTCGTGCTAACATTAGAAATCCGATTGGAGGGTGTGGTCATCACTGATAGCAAGCGAGTGCAAGAGAGAGAGAGAGAGTATCGATCGACTGTGTCTCAGTGGCCTTGGGGGAAATTGGCGGGAAAGCAGATTGCCTCACCCATACATTATACAACTCGCGGGCTATATCTCCGATTTTGACCATCCAAACGCTGTTTTCACTCGTTTTATTGTTGTTTCAGGTTAATACCTTTATAATCAACCCATAATAGGCGCATATGGATAAATATTAATGCTATTAATGGCACAATGAATATTTTAGTGACGGAAACACCTCAAATACGTCAGCACAGGGGGACGTTTCCAATTACCCCCATGCGCACTTCAGAGGTTAATGTCAAACAAACCCACCAACCCCAGATAACCGCTAACCAGACCGTGACTGCCACCAAGAAAATTCCCAAAATTCGTCCTATTAACAACCCCAAATCTATACATCAGTCCTCTACCAATAACCCCTGTTCTACACCTAACTCTTCCCCCACCAACCCGCCGCAGTCCCCCCAACAAATCCCGTTTCCTAACTCGCTCACCTCTCACCACCCTGACCCTCCCACACGCGCCGTAAACCCTCCCCTCACGCGTGACGACCTAGGGACCCAACTATGTTCCCCCCTTCCCCCAGAAATACTCAGCTATTCCCCCACCAACAAAATCTCCCTTGTGACAGTTTTCCGTCAGTAGCTCCCTTCCACCCCCCCACAATTCACACCCCTAATAAACTTCAAAACCCCACACTTGACTCACCCCCTCATGACAGACAAACCCACCAACCCCAGATAACCTCTAAGCAAACCGTCACTGCCACCGACACACCCCACCACTCTGATCCTCCCACACGCGCCGTTAATCCCCCCTCACGCGTGACCCCCACCAAAGTGATCCTCCCCCCCTCATGCGTACCGAACACCTGCTCACCAGTCGGTCCCCCACCATCATGAGCCCAGCTAAACTATCAACCTCCACCTTTTCACCGTTACCCCACCCGCCCCAAAGATCCCGCTCGACGAAATACCACTCCCATCCCAATCCAACCACAACACTTTTTCCACCTTGGCTAAACCCCAAAATACTCTCTCTCTCACCCCAAACAACATAATCAACCTCTCAACTTCAACCACTCCTCGAAATCCCATCCATGTCTCTCCCGGAAATAAAATCAGTCTAAATTCAACCCCTCTCAAACCACAACCCTGCCTGCCCAGACCCCCACACCATCTCCCTATCAAATCCCCACACACCAACCTCCAAACCACCCGATCATAGTAAACTCTCAACCTTCAGCCTTACTCACCCTTCCCCAAACCCCACTCACGACCACAACTCTCTACACAATTCAACCCCTCCCCAGCACCAACCTCTTCCGCAACAACAACCCCGACTCGACCTGCCCGTTTCATCTTTAAAACCCCCCTATCACTACCCCCGACCGAAACCACTTAGACCCCCCCTCCAAAACTGGCCCCGGGCCAGCTCGCCCCCAGACCCACATTCCTAACGACAAGAACTAACGGTATATCCACCCCGCCCTTCCAAAGTGAAAGTGAACCACCACCCCCTATTACCAGACCGTCACCCAGACTAACGGCGACCCTAAATACCCCCCCCCCCCCTGATGATGATGAGGATATTATTGTACTAAATTGTTTCGAATGTTTTCAATTCCTAAGCGATTGGGCATGATTCTATACATTTACATGTTTTCCATATACTGTATATATTATTTTTTTTCCTTAGTCATACTACTTTTCTTGTTACCTACACTTTTCTGACTATCTTTTAAATTTGCTTTATACATTGTTAAACACTTTACCTCTTCTTAATTTCCTGTGTTCTTAATTATCTGTCCTTTCTTAAATTTACATGTTTTCCATATACTGTATATAGTATTTTTTTTCCCTTAGTCATAATACTTTTCTTGTTAATCTACACTTTTCTGACTATCTTTTAAATTTGCTTTATACATTGTTAAACACTTTACCTCTTCTTAATTTCCTGTGTTCTTAATTATCTGTCCTTTCTTAAATTTACATGTTTTCCATATACTGTATATAGTATTTTTTTTCCCTTAGTCATAATACTTTTCTTGTTAATCTACACTTTTCTGACTATCTTTTAAATTTGCTTTATACATTGTTAAACACTTTACCTCTTCTTAATTTCCTGTGTTCTTAATTATCTGCCCTTTCTTAAATTTACATGTTTTCCATATACTGTATATATTATTTTTTTCCCTTAGTCATACTACTTTTCTTGTTAACCTACACTTTTCTGACTATACTTCTTTTTACTTCACCCTTGAGGCTCGAGGACGAGCCTATAATGAAGGAGAGGGAAGTAAAATGCCCCAGAAGGAGAAGCCCACCACAGAAGCCATGAACGAACACCACACAGAAACATCAAAGGAAAGGTCCACAGAACGAAAGGACCAGCTGACCGAGCCAGCCATTTCAGACAGCCCAAGCCCGCAGGGCTAAACAGCTCCAGGACACACCCATTTACCTTTTCTAAAACTGACCATTTTCCACACCTCACGTACACTAAACCCCTCGTGTCCTACACTTCTAACTACAAAGATGATGAACAGGAATATACATTCATATTAAAAACACCCATGCCTGTCCCGACGTTGAGCCAATGCCAACACATCAGACAGCCATAATTATATCTATGTATGTTCTTGCATCCGAGAAGTAGATGTTATATATCTTAGAAGTTAAAACACCCACGCTGTCCCTAGACCTCGTATATCATTTTCCATGACGAGTATAGATATATGTAACCCGTGCCCAGTCGCCCCTTGCACTGTTCCTCTAGTAACTAAGTATTAATATTAACATTCCCTAACATCTTGTCTTGCCAGACTAAGCTTCTGAAGACCCATCGCCCCATAAATCTATGTATGCAATCCTTAGGTTAAGTATTTTTATCCGCCATTGTGTTCACCTTTTTCCATTTACTTTCCACAATTGTCATACGTCTTCCCCTTGCCTCCTTCGTATCCACAGCCCACACTACGCCAATTTATTTCGTGTCTTACACCTCTTACCCCAACCAGAGATTGTATAAGATAACCTGGTTACCAGTATCTGTCATAAGTACCCCGAAACAATAACTAAGTACCCCTACGAACTGCCGCTGTGGGTGGTATTTTATATTTAATAGAAAAAGCAGTTCCCAGGGCCAACTAATAGTATCCATAACCCTCTGACTGATCACATAACTCTATCTTTTCCAGACTCATATACCACCCCATAGTTGCATTCCCCGGTAGCATTTGGCTAACGTATTCTACTGCCTTTTCAAACTTCCATATCAATTGTAGCCTAATGCCACCCCCACGCCCAGGGACCTTAGGGGCAAAATTTCCCTGTAGCCCTTGAACTCCCCCCCCCCCCCCCTCTCATTAAGACACCCGCGCTTCTCGACTCTTGTCCGACCTAGCCTCTCTCTCATACCTCTTGAAGATCCTTGAATTGTCCGTTACTAACGCTCTCCAACCTTTTATATATATACTCCTATCCAGCCTACCTTCACTTAGTAGGCCAGAACAACATTAGAACTTTACTAGCCCCTTGCATGCCATCTATTCTCTTACAACACATTCACAACCCTGCACCCAATGGTCGTCGGTGTGAGGCTAACCGCCCCGCCAGTAACTAACTTCTATTGTCATACTTCCAGATAAATGTGGCAGAGTTAGCAACCCAGTCTCCACCATATCCAGCAAACCCTACAATTAACAACCAGCCGAGTAAAACCAGCTAGCTAAGGCACCTTCGGTTTTGGTATTAAAGACACTCACATCTGTCTCATACACAGAGGGTTATTACAAACACTGGTGATATGGCAAGCCCCTAGCCACAGCCGCCGGATGACTATATCAGAGAGAGGGCGCCCAGCTCCCCCTTTTTGCCCACCCGAGGAGGGAGACCCCCACCCCCGCGGAGGTATACCTGCCCCCTGTTTTGACTTTCGAGTCATTGCCAGGTAGCACAGGAATTCTTCCTATCAATGAACTAACCATGAATGACTAACACCTTTACTAACCTCTATTACCTCACAATAAACCATTTACCTTTCTTGCATGCTCTGATCACTAAATTAGCACCTCAGCTATACCATAGAATGAAGATTGAACAATCTAGAGAGACGCTCCTATCACAGCTGTCCCCATCCTCCTCGCAAAGTAGATCCAGTCTCTCTCCCCTAAATACGTCCAGTATAGCCAAAATAGTACCTCTTACTAAGGCTCAGTTATATGAAAATATAAAGGCTTCCTATCGCCCTGTGCCACAACAGTAAATACCATCTTACCTAGTCCCCATATCTATTGAGAGCTCAATTAAGTCCATAAGACTCGAGATCCCTACTGTCTGCAGGGTCCAGAACCGAGCCTATAAATCTAACTCCCGCCCCCAGTCAAATCAGTTGAAAGCTAGACACCAACCAGGGGTCACTACCCTGCAGTTAATTTCTAGCTCTGCCCTTGTGTTGTTCCGGAGTGAGATCCCAGAACCGGCAGACTCCGTGGCAGATTTGGATAGAAGGACCTGCCCACGTATTGAAGAACTTCACACATATGGCCCCCCTGGACGGCCGCGGAACCAGTCGTTAGCCCCCAACATCATGGACGCAAGATAACCAGGACCAGACCCATCAGATACTACCCAAGATTCCCTTTAGCAGTACTACATATTACTGTGCTGTTTTAGATTCACTAATTAATATTTCTACGAAGTGGCTAAGACCTGGCCCAGTGTAATTCATACTTAACCATTTCATTTGGGACGTACTAAGCGATCAGTGCTCTTTAATTAACAGGCGACCTTGACTCTCGTAATTACTTTATTCAGATATTAAAACTCTAGTGATATCTAACGTTCGCCCACTGATTTGCGTTCTATGTATTTCTGAAACAAGGATATAAAACTTAGATCAGTACCCCCTGAGGTTACTAGAATTCCCGTGCTCTAAAAATGCGTGTCTAATCTAGTCTGTGAACTACTACTTGTGCACCAGAGCTACCAGTAATAAATCTAACAGTGAATATGAATCTATAAGTAACATTGATGGTCTTCGGTATATAAACCTGTGAAATCAAAGCCAGTGATCAGAAGATTAATACCTGAACGTTGGAAGTGGGAGACTAGGCTCCATCCAGATCCACTTATGCTAGTGTTGTTCAATTCTATTATATTGTCTTACACAAGTATTCTGCAGTGGTATATCAATAAACGTGATCATGTAACTTGCTACCATGTGTTTCTTTGTGTTCTCTATTCCTCATATCTTGTATTGTGCATGCAGCCTTATATACCCAGTCAATTTAGAACTCACATTACCCAAGTTAAACCTGTAGAAAAACAGGGCATAACACTTTTGTTTTGTTTTAAGAACGTCAACAAACGCTTCGTATATTTGGGGTTCTTAGTTACACATTAGAACATATTTATAGTTTGCACACTCTTATATGTATAAACACTTACTTGTTAAAGAGGAAATACACAAAAGCCCAATTTAGAATGATCGTGAATATCTTTATGTTGGCGTATGTTTGGGCTAATTTAAGACTACATTTAGATTGATAGAATTTTTTAACACTTGCCAATGAAATATGATGACTTGCTTACAGATATATACTTAAAGCCCGAATCGGCTTGACTTTAACCAGTTGTTTACTTACTCAACCCTGTGGAGGAGCAGGGTTGAGTTGGCTTGATATTGGACACCCTTTTATGGCATTTGGGAGCCGTGGTGGTCCAGTGGTGAGCACGCTCACGTGTGAATCTGCAAGACCCGGGATCGAATCCCTGCCACGGCGGACATTTAGTGGGTGTGGTAGTACGTCCTAGCATGTTTCACATGCTCGCACCCAGTCAGGGGACATCCTGACGACGTATACAGACTAAACACACATAACAAAGCCACTCCAACAGCTTCCTCTCTCTCCAACACCCCTTCTCCCCTCTCAACACTCTTCTCTGAGCTAGTGCCGATACAAATGGCCAGTCCTGTATAGAATCGTGAGGTTCAGAGTCGTAAAGATTCCAGGACGAGCTCCATAGAAAATGAAATGAATGAATGAATGGTGTGTAATACGACACCATTTCCAGTCTATCGGAGATAGTGATGGTAAAGGAAAATGCGGTATAAGTAAACAACTGGGTTAAAGTCAAGCCGATTCGGGCTTTAAGTATATATCTGTAAGCAAGTCATCATATTTCATTGGCGAGTGTTAAAAAATTCTATCAATCTAAATGTAGTCTTAAATTAGCCCAAACATACGCCAAAATAAAGATATTCACGATCATTCTAAATTGGGCTTTTGTGTATTTCCTCTTTAGCAAGTAAGTGTTTATACTTATAAGAGTGTGCAAACTATAAATATGTTCTAATGTATAACTAGGAACCCCAAATATACGAAGCGTTTGTTGACGTTCTTAAAACAAAACAAAAGAACAACAGCTTGCGTACGCTTATACGATATCGGGAAAGTAATCCTTCTTTATTAAACCCTCTAAGTAGCATATTATCATTTATTATGTAAATGTTTGTTAAAATAATGGAACTGAAATTGTGTACTTCGACTTCCAAACCAATCTGATGATCTCTGAACTATGAAATAATTGTAATAGTTTTGAAATCTGACCTTGTTCATTATAACGGAATGAAGGTTCTTGGTACGATGTTGCCAATGTAGCTGCTACCGCTAAATCCAGCGAATCACTTACATCACTTCCATCTAGCGACATCAAGATGTGATGAATTCTAGCGATATTCAAGTTAGTTTCCCTATTTTAAGGAATTGGAGAGATATTTCGATTGTTAAAGATTATTCTAGATACTTCAACATATGTTTTCTAGTGACATACAAGTTTTTAGTGTCTGGTGACTATCTAGCGATTTGTCAATGCTATTCTAGCATAGCCTACATTTGTGATTTAGTTTATCTTGCATTTTATTCTAAATTTTCCCTATTTCTCCAGAAGATTTCCTACATGGTATAGTGTATTGTTCTAGTGATAATTAAATATTATATAGGGCTATTTTAAGTTGGCTGATGAATATAAAGCAGTAATATGCTGGACGATGAGAACACTGTATGTAAACATGTCTCGGATATCACTGATCATTTTTGGCATTTTCTGCCAAAAGCCCAATGGCTTATCAGTGGTGGTAACACAAAATGCAGCTTATATGTATTTTAGGCCAATAAGACACTATAATTTAATAGCCTAACATGCTTTAGGCCTAATTACTTATGGACATTACAGGATAAATATCCTAGCAGTTGTTTATATGTAAAGAACGGTCATTGTTGTTTTGAGCGTCAAACGAAAACGCTGGTATAAACGTAACCATGGCAACCACCCAGTTTGTTTATGTAGTGCGGAAGAGGCTTCGAAATCGTTCAATAGGCCCCAATTCACGCTACGGAAACTGTAGCGTCTGAAGTCTCTCTCTTGAACGCGCCCCTGATTTTGGCTATATGTGTTAGAACATATACTAAACAAGGGAAAGTAAGCCTATCTCAAATAAAAATGCATACATCGCTATGTATGAAAACAAAAATATGGTTACTAATAAATATTAATATGTATTTATGTATGTAGTCGATTATGTAGTATGTCGAGTATGTAGTCGATTCCGAATCAATAAGGGAGTTTGAGAGTAATCTTGATAAAGCATGGGGAAGACAAGATTTGAAGTTTGATTATAAAACAAAAATACAGAATAGTAAAAAAGTTGCGTCTGCTACCGCCGCCGCCAACACCGTGAACGACCGCAGAAGTGCAAGTACTGGTACTGAGCTGGATACACAGGCCTAGTTTGCCTTTTTCCAGAGGATCTACTGTAAGAAACTGTAAGAAAATGTATGATCCCGAACATTCACCCAAAGTTCGTAGATTTGCTTAAATATTCAAGTTATTATATCCACTGATTGGCAACTACACCAGTATTGCCAGCTAATTCTGCGAGCCCCAGAGCGAGGGTGGGTCAGCTGGAACTTTCACCATTTGTACAGTACAAGGCGACTTTAAATGAAGCAATTTTTTCATACCTTGCTTTGCTAGGATTCATTTTTGTTTCTAGCTTACAGCTTACTAATGAACCATAGCAGCTTTTAAGTTAATTTTGTTCCCTCCTTTATGAAAAATGTAAGTGAAATACAGAACAAGGAGGAAAAAAGTAGGCTTGCTTGAACTGTACTAGGTCAGACAAGAAGGGAGTCTGAGGGACAGCTGACCAGAACGTTACATTCATATGGAATAATACTGTAGGCCTACATTAGAAAAACGGTATCAGGTGATGATGATGCATGATGAAGATAGTAAACAAGTATAACTAATAACTATGGAGAAGTGTCTTTGTTAACAGAAAGTTTATACAAAATATAGTTTTAACCCTTTCAGTATTCGAGGAAGCTTTTTTCACCTAATTCTGGCTAAAGATTTTACTCAGGTTTGTAAGCCCCTCTAGGAGTCAAAGGGACAAAACTATCTAAACAAAACTCTGACTTCACATTTACATCCCAACCTGGATACGATCTTCTACTAATAGCCAGAATTTAAGGAAGAAACGTGTCCTCGACTCTTAAAAGAGCTAAATGTTATATTTTCTCCACTCCTCCAGGGCTCATTGATTCTTTGGGTGTGAAAATAGTGCTGCGGAGAAGTGAATACAACAATCGGATCCAATATACACAAAGCGAAGAGCCCTCCAATTTACAACACTTCAACCAAGTAAATTTTATCTAAGATTATAAACTTTGTTATATTTTTGTTTTATATATAATGCATGCCGTCTCTGTAGATCTATTTAAAATATTTTAATAACTTTTCCTGAGAAAGTGGATAAACTGTATTGCCATTTATTATATTAAATTTATATCAACAACCTTAACTTCACATTTATAAGTTATATTTAACATTTCAGCTTATTATGACTAAAATGGAACTGGAAAACTTCACTTCCACACGTCAAATGGTGAGTTGTTTCGTTTTTCAAATAATTTATCATAACATAAATATTCATTAACCCGAGAACGGCATGCCATTGATTTTTAAAAGTGCGCACCAAGCGAGCATATTTTGCTTCATTCCTGCCTAAAATCGTCATTATCCAATAAATATTGTTATTACTTATTCATATGCGCCTATTTTACGTTTAATATGAAGATATTAACATGTAACAGCAATAAAACAAGCGGGAATAGTATTTGGGGGTGAAAAAGACGAATTATTGCCGACCCTCCAGTCATGAGGTGAGAGGCGCGCGGGACATACATCCTACCTCTTCAAGACCTGAAGGCAGACTGATCTCTCTCTCTCTTGCTGTCTTTCTCTTCCCACGCTCTCTCTATGCGTCCCTGATGACCTTGAAACCGGGTGGGAGATATTGGCGCGGTAAATAAACCGATAAACAAGGGAATAAGAGGAAAAATAGGTGGGGGGGGGGGGATACATGTGGAGGAGTGATAGGAGGTATGGAAGGGAATTATCTCACTTAATCACATATTCTTTTGTTTTGAGTGAGTTTGGGGTCTTTTAAAAGGCTTTTGTGTTTAGGCCTTGGATCTTAAAGAGTCCCGTCGCCTTCGCCCAGTAAAACCTCTTAACCCGGGAACTGCGGGGAGACTCTTAAGAGTTCCCCCGGCGGACTGCGGGAAGACTCTTAAGAGTCAGAGAAAAAAAAATCAACTTAAAACATCGATTTTTTTTTTTTTTTTTTTGGCCAAATCTCAGTCCTCTACCTCCCCTCCTTCCCCACTTTCCTCCCCTCCTTCAGTTATCACCTATTTTCCCTGTTATTCCCTTATTCTGAGGTATATTTTCGTGCTAACATTAGCGAGTTGCAAGCAGGGCGTTGTCATCACTGATAGAAAGCGAGTGCAAGAGAGAGAGAGAGAGAGAGTATCGATCGACTGTGTCTCAGTGGCCTTGGGGGAAATTGGCGGGAAAGCAGGTTGCCTCACCCATACATTCTATAACTCGCAGCCTATATCTCCGATTTTGACCATCCAAACGCTGTTTTCACTCATTTTATTGTTGTTTCAGGTTAATACCTTTATAATCAACCCATAATAGGCGCGTATGGATAAGTATTAATACTATTTATGGTAAAATGAATATTTTAGTGATGGAAACACCTCAAATACGTCAGCACAGGGGACGTTTCTAATTACCCCCATGCGCACTTCTTAGGTTAAGAGTCTCCTCACCATTCTCGGGTTAAGAGTTTATATTGGTGATATTTTCAACGATTAATTCTATAATTTAAATAACCATATCTACATTCGTTTGTAGAGATACTCTGTCAATAATTATGGGCATGTAAAGCATATACAAAGTGTTAAATATAATCTACTCTTTTAATAGTATATTGGCAGTAATAAACCCATCTATAAAGATAGGAAAGTAATAAATCACTATCACTATACCTTCACTTATCTTATATACCCTTTTCATAACCTAGATTAGTTTACAGTGTACTGATCTTTCTTATTAATTTATCTATTCATTTTTTAGCTTCCTCGCTAGACCTCCATCAAGTTTAGAAAAGCAACCCTAGACCCCTTTCAAGATAAAGTTTTACAGTTTTTTGGTAGAAATATGTCCCGGCCGAAGGCCGCTTCCTCCGCTCGCTAGGACAAAATCGACATCTAAATGGCGCCAAAGGTCTTAATAGATTACTTTACAGTGTAGGCCTACCGATCTTTCTTTCCATAACCGGTATTACAGTGGGTATTACTGGCAGTGCTTTTATTTCCACTTTACTCTATACCATGGCCCGGACACTCAGAATATTTACAAAGCCCTATCTCCCTCTGGTTGCCCTAAGGGCCTAACTCAATGCCGACACCATCATTATTCTAGTGCCAATAACACTCAAAACTAATGTCACAACTGGGTATTATAGTTATGATCGTCAAGTTTTCCTGGGTATGAGGAAGATATGACGTTGTGGCAAGGAATATCTATCTATCTATCTATCTATTGCCTGACGCCGTGACCCCCGAAGGGGTGGCCCCGAACGAACTGCCCCGATGCACCTCTGTTCCCAGTCAGTCGATGCCCCTCCTCCCAACCAGCACCGCCTTCATCCATATACAGTACTTCTTCACTCCATCCTTCCACCTCTCTTTCAGTTTACCTCTCCTTCTCTGTCCTTCCACCTCACTCTCGTACACCCTCTTGGTCATTCTCGCTTTCCATACGTTTCATATGGCCGAACCATCTCAAGGTGTTCCTTTTCACACTTTCCAGCACATCTACCTCCACACCACACCTTCTTACTTCCTCATTCGTCTGTCTATCCCTCCATGTAACTCCGCACGCACTTCTCAAGTAACTCATTTCCACCCCTTCACACTTTCCAGCACATCTACCTCCACACCACACCTCCTTTTTACTTCCTCATTCGTCTGTCTATCCCTCCATGTAACTCCGCACGCACTTCTCAAGTAACTCATATCCACCCCTCTCACTCTTGGTCTGAGTCTCTTCTCCAACGTCCATGCTTCGCTTCCGTAAGTCAGTGTCGGGATTACCACACTGTCATGCAAGGACTTCTTCACTTCCATACTGACCACCCTATTTCTTGTTACTGCTTTCAGCGTTCCTACAACCCTCTTCCCCTATTACACCCTCTCCCGCACTTCTTCATCCATAGTCCCATCTTTACTCAACACACTGCCCAGATACTTAAATGAGCTGACAATCTCCATAGCCTGACCATTCAACTTCACCTCACACTCTGTGGCTTCACCCCTTTTGAAGACCATAACAGTGCTCTTCCCCGCATTTACCTTCAGATTTCATTTTCGCACACTGTTCCAAACATATTTACCAGACCCTGCAACTCCCATTCATTATCGCTCATCAGAACTGTATCATCAGCAAACAGCAGTACAGGTAGCTTCCACTCATTTCCCTCCCTTATCAGCGATACACCAACATCCAATGCTCTTCCTTGTATTTCTTTCATGATTCTATCCATATATACAGTAAACAACCACGGGGACATCACACACTCCTGTTTCAACCCAACTTTCAGATCAAAGAACTCGCTCTGCTCATTCTCCACACGTACTGCCGCCTTTGCACCCTCATACATGCTCTTCACTGCTTTCAGCAACTTGCCAGCTACTCCGTATATTCTAAGTACTTTCCACATACCTTCTCTATCCCCTCTGTCATAGGCCTTCTCCAAGTCCATAAAGGCAACATACAGCTTTTGTTGCTTCTTCAGATATTTCTCCACAACACATTGCAGGGTAAAAATCTGATCTACACATCCTCTTCCCTTCCTAAACCCGCCCTGCTCGTCACCTATCCATTTCTCCATTCTCGCTCTAACTCTCTCAATCGCTACCCTACTGTACACCTTCCCTACTACGCAAGGAATATATAGCTGTTAATTATTGACTGGTTTGTTATGTCTCTGAATCGCTTTAAGAGGAGGTATTTAGTTTGCTGCCTAGAAATGCATCAAGATTTAAAAAAAAAAAAAAAAAAAAAAAAAAAATCAAAGATAAATTTGTACATTTTTCGGTAGAAACATTTCCTGTCAAAGGTCAATTGCTCCTAAATGAGGGACTAGAAAAAACGTTGTCTGCTAGGTTCCCGCCCTTTCAAATTCATCCTATACAAATCTGTTGCCATCCAATGAGTCAAAATCTATAAATCGCAGTCATCAAAATATTACTAATTTCTATAGTCATTAATGTTACAGACACAATACTCTCAAATTCTATTCAGTACATTGTCCAATATACAAAGTATTTATGATTAATAAATATATTTTTATTAGGCCTACACAGACATACGGCAAGCATCAGAAAAGTAGTCCTGTAAATATTTCAATAGATAGGTATCCATGTCCTAAAAATGATATGTACAAAAACTCAAGATGAACGTATAAAATAATCAACATAAGCCAATTGTACATGAAATAAGAGCATAAAGGTATACTAGTTAATGGAAACTGGTGCATATGCGCGGAATTTATTAATTAGCTTCATCCCTCGCATGATCAAATTTGGTCACTTGCCCTATAAAGGGTTTATAAGCTGTTGAAGAAAAGAGCGCTTGTGTAATACTGGCTTTATTTCCTAAGGTGTATGGCCACTTGCCTCCCACTGTGGTACCGCTCTCTGCCAGGGTGACCTACAACAAGACCTGGAACAACCTGACCTTCCCTGTGATGACCTGCCTATCGTTGGGTCGCCAGGGTAACGTAATGGGGGAGTATGCCACCTTGTATGCCCTCCATAGACACTACGGCACCAGTGTCCTTATGCAGACACGCATGAAGAGACATTTACGCTATATATTTCCGTACCTCTCTATACCTGATATTAAAGGTTAGTGGTATTGCTGTCAGTGCTGAAAACATGGGGGGGGGGGGTGAATTGAAACATTAAATTATATTTTTAATGGTGGAGAAAGCTCAAGGCCTCAACCTCAATAGAGGTAGTATCACACTGTTCATACATGAACAGCACAACACCTCATCCAGTAAACTGGGGCAAACATTTGCAGCACTGCTTATATAACACATTCCCTATAGCTTTTTCTCTTTGATCTACCTTCATTTTACCATATATAGCCTAAAGTAGGCAAGGGAATGTGTGTAGACAGAGTAGGAATGAGGTTTTGCCTTACAATTACACACCTACTACTGAATACTCAACAATATTGGTCCACTGATATCGAATAACTGACTTTGTGAATGCCACGCTATTCATATATAAACATGTCAACATTATATCTCTTGCAGCTGACTACATGTTATATTAGCTTATACAATAAATAAGAATATGTATAACTGGTTGCTATGGCACCAACATTATCACCCAGCAAGCGCGATAGGCCTCACGGAAGGGTCACCATAGCGAACACGATAGGCCTCACGGAAGCAAGACCATACAAAAAATCCTTCCAAAACACCCCAGGGGCTCTCAAAACAATGGAATATGTCATTAGGTGAGATAATTCCCCTCTAGTATTCCTATACCACTCATCCATATGTTTCTCACCACTCCCTTCCCCACCTTATTTCCCCCTCCTCAATTATCACTTATTTGTCCTCTTATTTTCATCATTTATCGGTTATTTGTCTCTCCCAAGGTAATGTAGCACAAGTGGGTTGCATAAGAGTCGTTATATAACACTGAGACACCTCCCGCTTGCTTCAGTTGAGTCAGAGAGAGAGAGAGAGAGAGAGCAGGGTGATTACCATGCACTCCTCTCTCCCCTTTACCCTTAAACAGGGGAACTATTATGCCTGTCATTAGGTGCACTTCCCTTCTCCCATGCTAGTTTACACATTTTCCATACCCATTCGATCACTATCTCACCACCATACCTCAGCATTTCCCCACACACTCCATCTATTCCTGATGCTTTCACCATCTTCACTCTTTCCAAGGCTTCACACACTTCTGACCTCCTGATTCCCACCTCCTCCTCCACTACTTTTTTTCTTCTCTCTCCCATACCCCATCCAACTATGTTTTCTGGCATTTCATTGCTTACGTTCAACAATTCGTTGAAGTGCTCCCTCCATCTCTCGACACTCTCTTGCTTCTCGGCTAACACTCGTTCATTCTTATCTTTCACACCCTCCCTTACTTCTTGACCTCTTTCCAGAACAGATTCTTACACTCCCTCCACTGTACACTTAAATTCCTTCCAAATTCCTCATATACTCTTCTTACTTTCCTTCACTACTCTCTTCCCCACTCTCTTTTTCTCCAAGGACCGTTCCCTTTTCTGTCTCTCCTAATATTCATTCCCTCTACTACCCAACCACTCTATATGCTTTCTTCTTATCTTCAACAGCTAGTTTTACCTCTTCAGTCCACCATGCTGTACCCTTCACTCCCCTCCCTCTCCTCCTTACTCCACATAGCCTACCTCCTCACATGATACACATATCTCTTCCTTAACCCTTCTTTGGCGGCACCCGGCTATAGTCGGACAAGAGAACCAAGGACTATGTGGCGGGGCCCGGCTATAGTTGCATGCAATTTTGAGCACATTATCGGCTCTGAGAGAGAGACGAGCCATGGGAGGAGCGTAGGTCGGCTCTGACCGTTCGGCACGGCTCTCGCGCCAGCACTGGGCCCTACTCCACACACACCCACACTCACTGCCTCGCTACACAGGGAATTATGTAAGGAAATTACCGTATTTTAGGGATTTTGCACTCGTCTTGCACGATCGTTGCAAGAGAACGCGTGGCCGTAGAAGGATGGTTCTGGTGTCATTGGAAATCTCAATTATCGCCCTTTCAGGGACACATTATAGGTTTGACTCCTGTAAGGAGATAAAGAAAACCTAATATTTAGTAGTGGCCCCGTAATCATTGACGAACATGCCTATTACATAAGGCATCCTCTTCAAACACTAATCCGCCGTAGTTTGAATCTACCGCGCAGAGCATTTAAAATCTGAGGAGCCTTCATCATGAGCGCACGCGACCTCACTCATGGCTTCAGTCATTATGAATTGGATTCTCACTACGAAAAAACTTTGTAAAAAAGAAAAAAGAAAAAGAAAATAAGAATAACTATCCAATAAGCTTTCCATCATATCGTAGATGTACTTGTGTGGATCTTTGACCAGACGCTGATTCAGGCGTCATTCTTCCTTCACTGACATATCAAGTAAACCAAAATCCTTAATACATCAACGAATGGGAAGGGGATGGTCGGGAGGGCCCCAGTCGTCAATGATTACGGGGCCACTACTAAATATTAGGTTTTCTTTATCTCCTTACAGGAGTCAAACCTATAATTTATTAGTGGCCCCTCCATCATTGACGAACATGCCTGATTTCTAGGACTGGAGGGGGACATTCGTAATCATATCATAACTCTAGAAAAGCAGATAATCAAACAACCACATAGTATTCTTACTTTTGTAAAAAAGAGATATTCGGGTGCATAAACTTTATACAGCCTAAATCTTCAAAAAGGGGTACAAGCAGGAGCGTGCTTCAAAGAAGCCTGCTTGAAAAAGGGTTAACTCTGAGACTCTGTGCACAGATCTGCTAGTTAAGAAGGCACCCCACTTAAAGTAAGTGGTGAAAACTAAAAACTTATAAGTTTACATGTGCACATATAAACCCCATTAACTAGTGGATATATTCCTAAAAATATAACCAAACATAAATGAATTCTTGTACATTCGTAGAAGTACTGAACTCGTGTACTTATGCAGAAGTAATTACTGCAAAAGTAAAAGTCGTAGTTGCCACTACCGAGATTTCTCAAAAATGTATTGCTTCACAGCCAAAGCTACTTACAACAAGAATTGTCGTAACACTACTATTGGCTTTTAGCACAATTTCCTGCAATGAATACTACAGAGAAATTTTATAATACAATGCCTACAACCAGTATCACAGCTCGTATGTTCCGAACACATACTCCGGAGGGGTCTAGGGTGTCCTATGTCACACTGACTGCACCCTCCCCCCCCCCCCCCTTTTTCTTGAAATTAAACAAAACGTGACTAAAAGGGCCACCTAGACCCTCTGCCGTAAAGCTATACATGGCAAGGAAGGGTTGTCCAAAGCTACTGAAAGATATCGAGGCAAAAACTCCTGATTAGAGGCCCACAACTGTGTGGACGTAATAACTTTCACCGAAAGATTATTAAGGAAACGTAAAGAGGCTGTCCCCTTGCGTAAATCGTGGGTCTTACCCACAACGCCGGGATGCTTCTCTTTAAAGTCCTCGACCAAGAGAGAAGCCAGTGTACGCTCCATCAAGCGTTCAACCGGACTTGCGACCCATAAAGCACCCTGGTGATTTAGAGGTGCCACTCTTAAATATTTGGTTAGAGCTTGCACTGGGCAAAAAAAGATGGTGCACCTTTCCCCTGTTTAACGCCGGCACCGTGAACTCTGAAAACATGTGTTCACTGTGCTCAATCTCGGCTATGAATCCTGGGGAAGGTGCAATGTGAATACACTCATGAAGCCTATCAAACCTGAGGCAATTAGGTGCGTTGCTCATCGCCGCCAGCTCAGATACTCTGTTCCCGGTAGCCAAAGCCATAAGGAATACTGCCCTTTTGTAAAATCTGCAGTCTTTGGTACATACGGGAACGAGAATAACGACGATGCTTTGTCCAGAGACCATGTAGGCCTGAGCTGACGGGGAGGTGGGCGGAGTTTAAAACCTGCCCACATAAATAACTTTCAGATAAATGTTTCTGCATGAAACAGATAAATTAAATAATAAACAACCAACGCCACCGAGGGCACAGTTTGTTTTGTTCTAAGAATCCGAGACGTAAAAGCTTTCCAATGCGATTGAAACTGTCGCTTTGTAGACTGGGTATATTGATTCGTGAATATCTTGGTCACGTCGCTACCATAAGGTGCTAGCCACTTGGCCTCCTGAATGTCCAAAATGAACAAGTCCGCGAGGTTTCTAGGTTGCCAATTGTGTTCTAAGTGGAACAACCCGACCAGGAGGGACACTGGGTGCGGGCACCACGTGTTCAAATGCCGGTACCACACTGCGCCGGCCACAGGGGCGCGATTAGCGAGACTACGCCTCGCTAATCCTGTAGTTTTGTTGACTACGTGGCACATTAGAGACGCGTCTGGCGGCGGAAAAGAGATAAATGGAACTCAACCTGTTCTCGTCCGTCATCAGAGCGTCAGGTCCGCCCGCCGGCGTTATCGTCCGGCGGGTGAGGTACGACTGTGAGTATCGCCATACACCTTGGTTGTGGCTGTCCCTCGCTTGCGAGCTCGGTATACTCCCTGAACGGGGAGCCCTCGTCCGAGTCCCGTAAAGGTTTATGATAATAAAAAGCTCCCATAGCTCATTAACACATTGAAAGCAGAGCTGGTGAGCAAAATCATAAAGTATACTAATTAATTTAATTGATATTTAATCGTATTAAAATAAATTACTATAAATAAACACAATATTATCATAATATAATCATAGAAAATATATATGTTTATAATGATTCAGCTATTAAATTATTTCATTAACAAATAAAAATAAGATAGGGCTACCTGAGCTTAACGGTGTTGAACATACAGCCATGAGAGGTTCAAGTGCCGACACGACAGAGACTGGGGGAAAACTACCCCGCCCCCGGGAACTACCTGGTCACCTGGTGCAACACCGTAATCCGCCCTGGAAAGAGAATTTTCCGGCGATTAAAGCTCATAGGGTTACACCCAAAAAACGGTACAAAATATGTGCCTCAAAAACCGCCGGTCAACGAACCGTAGCACTCCACCACTACTTTTCGTTGTCCTTTAGTATCATATTAAAGATTTCAGCATATCTTTACCTGTCCAGAAGAGTTAAGCATATCTTCTGAATCCTCATAAAGATGAAGCATATCTTTATTAAAGATGAAGTCTTTCAAGTACCCCTTTACACTTGAAAACACTAGTAAGATTCCGGCATCTTTTTATCCCTTAAAAAGTCGAAGCCTATCTTAATCTCTAATCTGGCGTCACCCAGAAGCCCTCATAGATCGCCGTCTTGAAGGCCGTGATACCCTATTGTATCAATCAATTGTTTGGCAAATTATCGCGAATTGCAAATCAGTTAATATAACCACCCAAAGGTACAACCGCCGGGTTTTATATGCAATGTCAAACCAATTGTACCTGCCCCAGACCTCTTTGTAAAAAGGGCGCCGGGAGGGAAAGACTAAACAAACAAACGGCATTGTTTCAATGGCTTATTAAAGATTTCAGCATATCTTTTATCTGCGATCATCTTTTATCATATCGGAAGCGAAGCATGGACGTTGGTTGAGAGACTCAGACCAAGAGTGAGAGCAGTGGAAATGAATTACTTAAGGAGTGCGTGCGGAGTTACATGGAGGGATAGACAGACTAATGAGGAAGTAAGAAGGAGGTGTGGTGTGGAGGTAGATGTGCTGGAAAGTGTGAAAAGGAACAACTTGAGATGGTTCGGCCATATGGAACGTATGGAAAGCGAGAGAATGACTAAGAGGGTGTACGAGAGCGAGGTGGAGGGACAGAGGGGGAGAGGTAGACCGAATATGAGGTGGAAGGATGGAGTGAGGAACTACATGAACGAAGGCGAGTGTTGGGGGGAGGGGCGTCCGACTGACTGGGGACAGAGGTGCATGGGGGGCGGTTCGTTCGTGGCCACCCCTTCGGGGATCACGGCGTCAGGCAATAGATAGATAGATAGATTTTATCTGCCCAAAAGAATTAAGCATAACTTCTTAATCCTCATAAAGATGAAGCATATCTTAAAGATGAAGTCTTTCAAGTAACCCTTTACACTTGAAACACTAGTAAGATTCAGGCATCTTTTTATCCCATAAAAAGTCTAAGCCTATCTTAATCTCTAATCCGGCTTCTCCCAGAAGCCCTCATAGATCGCCGTCTTGAAGGCCGTGATACCCTATTGTATCAATCAATTGTTTGGCAAATTATCTCGAATCGCAAATCCGTTAATATAACCACCCGAAGGTACAACCGCCGGGTTTTGTATACAAGGACCCCAATGGAAATACGCCTAACGGCCTTATTGGGCTATCCTTAGTTGGAATTATGCAAGGCTGGTACATGTCATATTTATAACATACTATGTGGTACCAACTCTGTAAATTGCTAACTGAATAAATATTATTATTATTATTATTAATATTATTATTATTAATGTCAAACCAATTATACCTGCCCCAGACCTCTTTGTAAAAAGGTCGCCGGGAGGTAAAGACCAAACAAACAGACAGCATTGTTTCAATGGCTTTGAAAAGCAGAGAAAACCAAGGCCAACAGGTGTCAGCCTGATCACCTAGAAAACTGAGTGGAGCCCCCCTCGACGGGAATAACTCAGGAAGCCTGATCCCAGGCTCGACCATAGAAAACGCAGTTTCTGATGAGCCCTCAAGCGACCAAACTCGTCAGGGTAACTTACCTATTTTAGCCATCCTGACTAAAACTCGGTAAACAAAAACGGTGTTCTCGGAGCAACGAGAAAAACGCCGGAAAGGTAACCCACACTAAACTATACATTACAGGAGGGTGTAATGCATAAAGCAATGAATAACACAGGAAGCCTGCTCCCAGGCTCGACCACAGAAAACGCAGTTTCTTATGAGCCCTCAAGCGACCAAACTCGTCGGGGTAACTTACCTATTTTGAGCCATCCTGACTAAAACTCGGTAAACAAAAACGGTGTTTCTCGGAGCAACGAGAAAAAACGCCGGAAAGGTAACCTACACCAAACGAGACGTTTTAACACATTTCATACAAAGGGTGTGCGCAAAAATAGGGATACCTGAACAGGAGGGCGTAATGCATAAAGCAAAAACCGGGGCAAAGGTAGCCATGACAGAGACTGGTGGGATAATTACTCCAGGTTCTGCATAGACCCGCCGGGACCCAGCTCTGGAAAAAAAGAAAATTTCCAGGAATTAATGCTCATAAGGTTAACCCAAACATGTTCGCACACAAGTGTTAAATAACCCGCCGGGTAACGAGACGTAATACTCAACGACGACAGCTCGCTACGCGGTGGGGTTTCCTAAGTAAAAGATTTCAGAATATCTTAATTTGTCCAAAAGATTGATGAATACCCTCTGACATAATATATAAAGACCAGCATGGCGTTTATAACTGATGAAGTCTTTCCGGTGGTGTTTGTTTCAAGATTCAATTTTGGAAAAAAACTCCCCTAAAAAAGACGCCGGTCCCCGAATTATCTCGTAGATCAAAAACTGGGAAGCCTGACAAATATACGAGATCTAACTTCTCCCGAAGTATCTTTTAGATCGCCGTATGTTGAAGGCGGCGATACAAAACGTATCCCTCAATTGTCTGGTTAACTAACTGAATCGTAAATTCGTTATTCCCATCCCTCCAAGGAGCACCCGCCGGGTGTGAATATTGGTTTAAAAAAAAAAACATTAACCCCAATTGTGCCCTAAAGCGCCGTATGTTGAAGGAGGCGATACACAATGCATCCCTCAATTGTCTGGTCAACTAAACTGAATTTTGCAAATTCGGGCATCCCACCCTTCCAGGTTGCACCCGCCGGGTGATTTAAAGTTTAAAGGTTAACCCCAAATGTTCCCAACCCCACTTCGCTGTAAAAGATCGCCGGGGAGGAAATACAAAGATCGCGGATTGCTAATCAGTCAATAGAACCACCCAAAGGTACAACCGCCGGGTTTTATATGCAATGTCAAACCAATTGTACCTGCCCCAGACCTCTTTGTAAAAAGGTCGCCGGGAGGGAAAGACTAAACAAACAAACGGCATTGTTTCAATGGTTTATTAAAGATTTCAGCATATCTTTCACCTGTCCAAAAGAATTAAGAATAACTTCTTAATCCTCATAAAGATGAAGCATATCTTTATTAAAGATGAAGTCTTTCAAGTATCCCTTTACACTTGAGACACTAGTAAGATTCAGGCATCTTTTTATCCCATAAAAAGTCTAAGCCTATCTTAATCTCTAATCCGGCCTTCTCCCAGAAGCCTTCATAGATCGCCGTCTTGAAGGCCGTGATACCCTATTGTATCAATCAATTGTTTGGCAAATTAACTCGAATCGCAAATCCGTTAATTTATTAGTGGCCCCTCCATCATTGACGAACATGCCTATTACATAAGGCATTATGTAACACTAATCCGCCGTAGTTTGAATCTACCGCGCAAAGCAGTTAAAAACTGAGGAGCCTTCATCATGAGCACACGCGACCTCACTCATGGCTTCAGTCATTATGAATTGGGTTCTCACTACGAAAAAACTTCGTAAAAAATAAAAACAAAAAGAAAATAAGAATAACTATCCAATAAGCTTTCCATCATATCGTGGATGTACTTGTGTGGATCTTTGACCAGACGCTGATTCAGGCGTCATTCTTCCTTCTCTGCTCTGCGCTCAACCTGCCCCGGACGTGTCTCCCCACGCTCCGCTGGTTCCGCATTTTGCTGCGTCCCTAGTGGAGTTTTTTTTCCTCCTTTGTTTACTCCGGGATGTAGCGAGTAAGGTTAGGATATGTGTAAGCAGGAGTGTCCCTGGGCTTGGTTCTGCCCGCAGTGCAGTGTATTTTGGGTCGTGTGTTTGGGGCAATCTATTTTTCGGATTTGTACCCTCGTGGTCCCTGTTGGTGGACATGGTGTGAATCTTTTCACAGTTGAGTTAAGCTTGTGATGCCAGGCGGCTTTCATTACCTCGTTAAATTTTATGCTTGGGCCTTTTTAATCTTTCTGATGAGGGTAAGCGTTCTTCTTGCTTTCCTTCGACGTTCCCAGCCCCACCTTCTGACGTTCCCAGCGTATTTTTCTTCACTATATTGAAGTTTGTTTCTGGGACCGAGTCAGTCTTCCCTTTGTCGGAAGTCTTTACTACAGTGGTGTGTTGGCGGTGGGTTTCCTTGTTGTTATATTTCCAGTGTTTTTGTTTATATTTCAACATTTTCCTTATGTGCCGTCTGCTTATTCCTAGCCAGCCGATCGTAGCTTTTGCCACCTGTAACAAGTGTTTAATTGTTTATTTTTTTATAAATCTGTCCCTACTGTGTCCATGTGTATCCTGGTTTAAGTTGTGTATTGGCTAATTCCACGGACTATGTATGTGTTCCTTGTTTAGTTTTGTCATTGGCGCATTCCACGGATTATTGTGGTGGGCCCTGGGCTAGTCGTGCTTGGCTTGCTCCCAGGTCCGTTGTGCGTTCAGGTTGGTTTCTGAACGGGGTGGGGTGGGGTTTTACTTTCCGGCGGGTTTTTCTTTTCTCACGGTTTGTCAACAAAAAAAAAATGAAAAACCCGGCCGAGAGCCGTGGTTAGGGGCCACGCGTGGTTTTCAACCACAGGCTTTGTGTCCCCCCCCCGCCCCAGTCCCCCGGGGCGAGGGAGGTGTGCCTGTTGGCTTCTCCAGGACTGCGGTCTCTTTCTCTGTGTTGTGTGCGTGTGTTTCAGGCTCCCGTATTATCCTCTGCGGTCTCGGGGCTTTACCCAGTCTGAATACATTGTTATCATGAAGGGATGTAAGGTGGGGGGCGGGGGGGGGGGGGGGGACAGATGTTGAAAGTTTTGTTCTAACCCGGGTCTTTTAAACAAACCAAAATAGAAACAAACCTAGCTGTTTGTATTGAGGGCTTTACCCTCCACGGCGATCTGTACAAAAAGAAAGTGGGGACAGGAAATTATGGGGTTAACGTTGTTTAAATCTCACCCGGCGGGTGCACCTTGGTAGGGTGGGATGAACGTCTTGGTTATTCAATTTAGTTAACCGATCCATTTTAGTGGTACTTTATGGATCACCGATTCAGGATTACGGCGATCGAAGGCTCAAATTAGGGTGAACATCCTTTCACCAAATTTTCACACCCGGCGGGTGCTCCTGGGAGGAGGAAATAAGGAATTGTACCAATTCCATAATAGTTAACCAGTTAATTGAGAGATACGGTAATGTATCGCCGCATTCAAAACTTACGGCAGATCCTTTGTGACAATTCGTTGAGAATCAACCAATCAGATCTCGTATCAGCCTGCCCTGTGTTTTTTTTTTATTTTTCTTGCTAAATAATTCTGGTGCCGGAGTCTTTGTGCGGGGGTTGTTTTTCCAAACATTGAATCTTGAGACAGTCACCACCAGAAAGGACTATGTTATAAACGCCATGACTGGTCCTTTCTATTATGGCAGAGGGTAGTTCTTAACTTTCGTAGGACATGTTTAGATATTCGGACATCTTTATAGGAATCCAGCCGCGTAAGCGAGCTGTGATCGTTGTGACATTACTGTCTCGTTACCCGGCGGGTGTATTGACCCGTGTGGTGTGGGGGTATGCGATCATGTGGGCTTAAATTATGAGCCTTAATTACTGGAAGTTTTTTTTTTTCCAGAGCTGGGCCCCGGCGGACCAATACAGACCCCTTGCAGTAGTTTCCCACCAGTCTCTGTCATGGCTACCTTTGCCCCCAGTTTTTGCTTTATGCATTACCCCTACCTGTGGGGGGGGCCCGGTATCACTATTTTTGCGCCCACATCTTGGCATCAAGTGTGTTAAAGGTTCTAAAACGTTCAAGGGTTCTGTGGGTGATGCGC